>OX104061.1:60321073-60500929 GCA_944474145.2 Dicrocoelium dendriticum
TGCAGTGAAAAAAAGAAATACCATATATCCCAGGCAGTATGAATATATGTATGTCGTCCGAAAGGTAGGGATAATTTAGCATTTTATTTATATTATACATAGTATGACAATGGAAGTGAGGAAAAATGGTGTAATGTACTATGATAATAAATATTTCCCCAGACGAAAGTGATATATATATATATATATATATATATATATAATATATATAAACGCGTGGAAAACACATGTACATATATTTAAACCTGTTTTATTAATGGAGTGCATATGGATGTTTTCATTGATGACTTACATGGGGAAATGTCATAACGCGTTCCTCGATCGGTAACTGGGTGTATTTCCTATGTGTGGAGGCCTGTTTATTCCGTGGAATGTCAGCGCTGGTAATCATCATGGAGCAAAAGAACTGGCTATGGCCATGATTGTGGCTACCTGTACTTGTGAACTGCGCTGTAGGCCTGCATACTGAGTTCGGGTGAGCAACAAACACGGAACCTTTCTAGAAGTTAATGAGCAGGTAAGTAAGCATATATTGTATGTAAGCGTAAATGTGCTCACGTTAACACACTTGAGGAATACCGAATAATTAAATGGGTGATAATTTATGGGATAACGCACGCGCATTGTTAAATGGAGCGACTTGTGTATATAACGTTTGCAGGCTTATTAGCACACGCATGAACGCGGTGTGTAGAAATGTTATGGGGCGAAAAATAAGCGCTTGCAGCACCACGTGTACGTTACCGAAGGTACCAGGCGGGCGGATATCAATTTTCCGGTTGCTGAATACAATAACATAGGAAACGTTGCGCATGACGGAAAAGGTGCACAGCAAAGGGAGACGTATGCATTACTGGGACGGTATTTTGGTAGTGAGAACAGGCAATATAAACAAATGGCACTGCTTTAGTCTGAGTTGGGAGTGTTCGAATTCTCCTAACTTTCAAAAGGACAACGCTGAGAAATGAATGTCGTTTTTCGTTTACGTTATGGAATGGCTATGCTTCAGAAACGGAGGTGTAGTAGAGGCGTATAGAATGTGGTGTAGGTATGCGAACGCATCCACGGAATTTGTGGCAAAGTAAAGCGGGCCATGTGTAGTAAGCGTTTGTAATTACCACAGATGTGGCATGCTTGTAGGCACTAAAGTGTACTCCATTTGGGACCTCGCCCGCATGACTATTGCACGGAGAAGCATTATAGATGGCATAAGAGAGAACGCATGCTCGCAAAATAAGTGGTAGCCATTTAGGCGTCAGTAGCTTAAGCCTATGTATGTGCAACGGAGAAACATTTATAACGCCGGTGACTGTACCAGCCTCCATCAACGGTGGTTACTTAGACCATGTATGTTCCAAGCCACTGGCATCAGTATTTCCACTAGGTAAGGTTCAAATATTGGGTGCACATGCCTAGGATACATATTCGTGGTTATCCTCTGTTTGTCCCATATCATCTACTTCATTATGGGTAAAAGGGTAGGGTATATGGTTGGCTGCATAGACGTTGTGGGCCGGCGTTTATTGAGTCCAGCCTGACGGCACACGGGTGTCATCATTACGGTCGGTAATTAAGCGTACGTAGAATGTCACACGGCTCCATGAAAGTTGTAAACTGCTTCCATGTAAGTGCTTTAAGAGGTGCACCAACACCTCTACGATGGAAGCAGCGGCAGTTGACTCCACATGCCTTGCTGAGGGGCGTATGTAGGTCCTACACCGGTGTTATAAGAATGGCTACTGTAAAAGTATGCATCATAGATATTGCACGCTTCCGCCATGAACATGGACTAAGGGAATATACATGCGATATCGGATGTTATCATCCCTACGATGGAAGCCACTGACTTAGGCAAAGCGGTGGTTCAAGAAGTATGGACTGAATGTCTGTTGTAAATGATATGCATGCAAGGTATACGCACGTGACACGGCAGTTGATGTCGTGGCTCATGGAATGCGAACTGTTCATATGCCCTCGGCTGCATTATCTCTGAAATATGGCATGAAATGCAACGCGGACGTCTTTACCGATTCCAAATATTCACGACATTATGGGAAGCGGTTTCCGCGCTCTTGACCCACAACGCGCAAGCACTGAGAAACGGTGAATGGTAAATGGTGTTACGAACGAACATGGGAAGGAAAAACGTGTGCGCTTCACAGAAAGTAAACTTACGTAATCAAGTTACACGCATGCTTCCCCAAAGTGGGCTGTTAGGCTGCGTATGTGACAACACAAATGTCCACTGGGGGCATATCTAAAAAAGAGCAGTCGATGAGAACGGTTACAAGCACATGATGAGGTACCAACATCACTGAAACCGGTTATTACATTGCGGCCAGGGAGAGCGAGGTGATATGGTAAGGAAGGTTCAATGTATACGACGGTAAAGAATGTGAGTGACGATTACGGACCCACCCACTGAACCAACCGCCAAGTGGTGCATTGCATGCAAGCCGATGCGTAGGCACTAGGGGCTTGTAATTAGGCACCAGATGGGGATGGGACATAGGGTGGCCCAATAAAGGGCCGTGGGGTCGTTCACGAAGGTATGGGAAAGCGGAATGTGGTCATCATTGCGGACTCAACGGGAGCAGGAGGACGTGCCTGGGGCTAGTTGTGAAACTTCAATACCAGTGGTGTTGAAAGCGCGTTCGGATACAAAGCACGGAAGCACAGGCAAGCGCCATTGGACTGAGAAGGTAATCATTGCAGTAGGGATGCTTACGTGAAAGTCTTAAACGCACAACGATTGAGCAGACGGTGTACGGTGATTGACATGCTGGCGAGATGTTGGGCGAGGTACTCATTTGGGCGATCACGAACGCAGTGCACTGGAAGCTAGGGTGCGGATGGGACGCAAGTTACTGATTAGTATATCGTAATAAGGTAATGACGTACTGACGCGGCGTTGAAAATGGAGTCATGTGGGCATTCACATGGGCGGCGGACTGGCGGCTAGTAGGCAGTTGGGAGGCATAGTGTTAAAAGGTTTGTGTTTAGCACGTTACCACCTACTGACACGGTTTACAAAATGGACACGTGGACGTACATGTAGGCGGTGGACTGGCAAGTTTGGCGCGGATGCGAGGTGTGGTTCTGAAAAGGGAATCGTAATCACAAATAAGGACGTACCGACTGGGAGTTGAAATTGGTGTCTTGCGGGCAATCAGCGGTTGAAAGGTATTATGTATAGGATGAGAAGGAACCTAACAGTTTCCCGCATGCCTTAAGCAATAGCGGAAGTGCTACTTCAGATGATGCTGTGGTATAGGAGCCCTTCAAGATGGTTACGTGATCGCCTTCTTAAAACGGTCGCTTTGTTAAGATGTCAAGTCTAACCTTTTTAATTAATTGTGTCGAGTATTCTATCCACTGTGTCTGTAAAATCTGTTACATATACAGCTTTTTGCAGTAACCAGTTTAGAAACATCAACGATATTGAGTGGTTCATTTCAGAATCACTGACTCTATTTCAAAAGAGCGAGTGCTTGCGCATCACCAGTGGTTTTATAAGTGCGCCTCCAATAACATCCACCAGTGTTTCCTGGAGTTATCTTAAAGAAGTGTTCAGACTTGGGGAAAAATAGTTTGATTGCCATCACTTTGACGGAACCGCGAATACAGCGTACAAAGGAAAGCAAGCAAGAACTTCTCAGGGGGAATGAAGGCCCGCCCAATGGGCGCGATTCCATAAATCTCCCCCTGCCTTGCGGGTAGGTTATATAGCCAAATGCCCGGGGTGTAGTCCCCTAGGTCAACTCCGTACTCCGGCTTCGGCAACCGGGCCATGTGATTCTCAACCTACCGTGCAACATGACGATCTGAGTTGAAACAGCGCACAGCATGGTAACCGAACGGGCCATATATCCTTACGTTTGAAACGGTATAACAGAAGCGTGGTAAGGTGAGAGTGATAATCACCTGTTGTGTATTCTGTCAGCTGTCTTGACGGCTAGTCTAGACAGACACGTACACAAAACCCAGACACACACACACAAAGCGTCTAATTCTCTTCTTCCTTATTGGTTCATCCTTCTCCTTGCGAAAACTTAATGTACCCACCAAGTTAGACATTGTTCAGAGTACAGCAGTCAGTTTCCGAGAGTGACCTTTTCGTATACAACACTGGCGCCTTACGAACCTACGCCATGGAGTTACATCCTACTACAGTTTACTGGCCCGACCCGACCTTACGTCCTACCGAAAGTGCATGGTCCCAGTGGAAAACCTCGTTTACAAACTATCTTGGTTTACTACCTGCGGTTGCTAACTACACTGAAGGCCAGAAACTGAAGTTAATCAGACACCTACTCGGAGATGAGGGACAGCGACAATTTGATGCTTTGGAGCTGCAGTTACAAGATACCTTGATGAAAGCGCTAGAGGTGCTGGACAAGTCATGGGGACAGCGTACAAATCTCTTCATGGCTCGCCTCAAATTCGGCCGACTTACACAGGAACCATCGGAAACTCTAGACGGTTTCGTTGATCGTTATATTCGCGGTGTACGACCCTGCGAGTATCCAACAATAACGAAAAATAGAATCGGTGGCGTAATGCTAGTGCAGCATTTGCTTAGCAGAATCATCAACAACCGAATTTGGGAACGCCTACTTTCCAAAGACGCTTCCAAATTGACTTGGGATAAGGCTGTGGAATTAGCTCGCCTCAAAACATGTACGGCCGAACAGTTGCGATGTTTCGCCACCAAAGCAGACATACAGGAGGTTGCCAAGATCCGTCGCTCGCCAACCGAATTTCAATCCCCACAGAAATGCTTCCGCTGCGGCAGCCTACAGCATAAAGCCAATTTTACAAAGTGCCCTGCCTTAGAAATGGATTGTAAAAAGTGCGGTAAGGGTGGACATTTAGCTCGTTGTTGTCGTTTAGCACGCAATTCTCAGTTGAATCCTACAGATTCCGTTTCTAATCAACAGTTACAGTCCCCTGAGAATGTATTTCCCATCGATAACAAAAGTATTGTGTCTAACCATCGTTCCAATTGTCCAGAGCCTAAACTACCTATGTCTGACATTCGTACTTTTACAGTTTTTGCACACGATAGAATAACACATGTTGACATGGAACTTGATTCCGCCTCTCATATCACTATAGCACCGAGTAGTTTTTATGACATTCACCTACATGACATGCCTGTACATCCTTCAGCCTATCGATTTGACAGTTATACAAAGGCCGCGGTAGAAATACGAGGATTTGTGGTGATTTGTTGCAACTTGGGGCCGTGAAATCATCAGTTGCTGTGTACGTTACCCGTGGAAATAACCGTCCTTTACTCGGACGCAACGCTATGGTTGCACTGGGAGTCACGCCGTCCCTAGCTCGTATGCGTATCATGGCAATTAACCTATCAGACATACAGACACAGTACCCGAAATTATTTGAACAAACAATAGGGCGCGCTTCCTCCTCCGTTCACCGCATATGTCTGAAGCAGGATGCTAAACCGGTAGCTATTGCTCATCCACGTCCAATTCCTTTGGCCAGAAGAGAGGCTGTTTCGTCAGCATTATGGCAGATGATTGCAGATGATCTCATTGAACCCATTAACTGTTCTGAATGGGTCCACCCTATGGTTACAGTCCTCAGGAAGGACGGTACAGTAAGAATATGTAATGACCTGCAGGCCCTAAATCGAAAAATCGTGGTAGAAAAGTTTGTGCTTCCAACCGCGGATGAACTAATAGTTAAACTAGCTGGCGCCCGATACTTTTCAAAATTGGACCTTAGGAAGGCTTTCTTTCACATGCCTCTAATTAAGGAGTCAAAACCGCTGACCGCATTTCTCACTATGTACGAACTCTTTCAGTACAATGTCTTGCCAATGGGCTGGAGTTCAGCTCCAGCAGCTTGACAAAAGTTTATGGTTCACTCATTTGCCAATTTACCTGGTCAAATAGTATACATGGACAACATCTGTTTATTCGGTAGAACTCCAGAAGATCACGATTCACGACTGCATGCTGTGTTACGTCGACTGCGCGATCTTAACCTCAGATTAAACCTCGAGGAGTGCAAATTTAATGCTAGTGAGATCGAGTTCCTGGTCCACATTTTAACAAATGACGGCATGAAGCCGAGTTTTTACAACTCGTGCCATCACCGATGCTCCTTGCCCACAGAACTCCACTGAAATAAAGCATTTTCTAGGTATGTGTTCTTACAACCTACGTTATCTGCAGGATTTCACGAATATTGCTGAGCCACTGCGTGAACTGACAAATGAGAAAAGTGTATTTGTTTGGGGTCCACCCCAACAAAACGCATTTGATGATATAAAACGCCGCATTGCTTCTACACCAGTTATGGCGAGTTTGGACGAGACGTGCCCAGCGATTGTCTCTACTGGTGCATCAAACATTGGGTTGGGTGCTGTACTATCTCAAATTCAAAATGGGCACGCAAGAGTTATTGCATACGCTTTCAGAAAATTGTCTGCAGCGGAGCTTTCTTACTCTTCCGGGGAAAAAGAAGCCCTTGCCTGTGTTTGGGCCTGTGAGAAGTGGAATTTGTTCTTGTTTGTAATACCCTTCACTCTTCGTACAGACCACGCAGCGCTAACTAGTTTACTTACTCGAGGAACAAATGGCATCAGGCCACTTCGGATACACCGCTGGTATGCACCATTGTTAACATACGATTTTCAAATTAAATTCCGTCTCGGACGCGAAAACCAGGTAGCGGATGGGCTCTCGACTACCCCTTAACGAAACTAAAAATAATGAGGATGCTATTGAGAGGTTACCGGTGTCTTCGCTGAGTAATGAACCAATCTCAGCCCTGACTAGGGAAGAACTCCAGAAGGCGACTCAGGAAGATGAGACGCTCTGCCACGTTCAGGAGTATCTGCTAAACGGTTGGCCACAAAACAATAAAAAGCACAGGCGAATTTCGTCAGTACTTGGTGTTGCGTCATAAACTTTCATTTATAGATGGATGTTTAATGCGTGGCGAAAAGTTTGTGGCTCCTTGGAGCTTGATACAAAAGATGATGTTATGTGCTCACGAAAGCCACCCTGGAATCGTTCGTATGAAACGCAAGGTTGACGCATGTTTCTGGTGGCCCAAAATGTCACACGATATAGAAAATCTTGTTCATGACTGCTTTTGATGTCAAAGGGCAGACAAGAGTTCAAGGCCGGTTTCCTCCCCTATACAACCATTTGACTATCCTATGCGACCGTGGGCCAAGGTGCCTGTTGACAGCATGGGTCCATTTAGCTAAACGCTTCAACATCAAAGGAACTGTTTGGTGGCGACCTGCTCCTACAGTAAGTGGCCCGTAGACCATTTGTGTGGAGAGGTGAATGCAGCCAGCATTATTCGATTTCTGTTCTCCCGCTTCGGATTATCAGAGGAGATAGTGACGGACAACGGACCGCAGTTTACAAGCCACGAGTTTCATTCGTTCCCTCAACTTCACGCTATCCGACACTCACGTACAACGCCGTATAATCCAGCGGCAAACGGCATGGTAGAGCGGTTCAATCGATCCTTGAAAGAGAGTGTCCAAGCTATT
The DNA here is from genome assembly GCA_944474145.2 of Dicrocoelium dendriticum. Classification (NCBI taxonomy): domain Eukaryota; kingdom Metazoa; phylum Platyhelminthes; class Trematoda; order Plagiorchiida; family Dicrocoeliidae; genus Dicrocoelium; species Dicrocoelium dendriticum. The sequence continues at coordinate 60,328,617 of OX104061.1, forward strand.
CGCTTATCTGGTACAGGTTGGGAGGATGCAGTTCTACAAGCACTATTTACTTACCGAACCGCACACCACCGAGCCACAGACAAAACGCCAGCTGAACTCATGCTTGGGCGTGTCCTTCGGACAAATTTTGAATGCCGCACTTCCTTTTCCTGCAACCAATAATTCCGACGAGTTAGATCTTCGCTAACGATATCAGATACCGCTGTTACCTCTGTAGCGCTGCAAATGGGAATAACCGCGTAAAAATGGTTACAAAGGTTAAGTGACCAACCTACCCATGGTAATCGCACGTGTAGGGGTAGTCGCTCATGCTGCAACCGAGGTGTCCTGCACGTAATCATGCCATCGCAATGAGGCTGGACCTTACCGTAGTGCAATGGTTTGTGTGCCCCAGCGAGCCATTGAGCTATGCTGAGTGGTGCTTTTGCACCTTCAGAGACACTCATACCTGATTGGTCAATAGTTAGAGGCCAGACAAACTCAGCCTCCTGGTCCTCCAGGTTGAGGGTTGGAATAAGGGTGGCACCTTATTCCTTAAAACGGACTCCTTGTAGCCCAACGCCAAACCCGCTGCCTTGCAGTCAGGTTTTTGAACCAAAGGCTTTGGTTGAGAACCCTTATTCTTCTCCTGTCTAGGCCTGGGCAACCTGACAGTATCCTGCCCACGCAATGCCATGAATCTTATCTCAACCAAATTGCTGAGGCTCTGGCCACCGCAGAGGATAATCAACGGTGCCCTATCTGCTGCATCGAGCAGGGTGGATGTTGGTTTGGATGCTACTGCTGAAGCCTGGCCGTCTTCTTATTCCCCATCTTACGCTTTTTCACTCGTACCGACCCCTTCCAAATTCACTTACATCCCCCGGTTTTCAATCCCCGATTCTTGGCCCGCCCCCAACGTGCTTTGCTAGGCATTTAGCTTCTAATTTCAACTCACATGTGAACGCGGAGCGTCACTCTTCTCCTGTCGACAAGCCTGTGTCCAACCAAGCGGCCCATTTCAGTTCATCGGCTTCCATTTGAAGTCCTCCATTCTCCTACAGATTGGCGTGCCTTAATGTACGCACACTACTACAGATCGGTCAACAGACAGCACTTGCCCGAACATTGGAGACCCTCTCAATCGATATCTGCTGCTTATCAGAGACCCGCCTGCAAGACTCGAGCTCTGTGCTCACTCTGCGATCCCCTTCAGGTGACGCAAACAGTATTTTCTCATTGCGCCTATCTGGTGACGATGCAGCTTCGAGCACCGGCCAAGCTGGTGTTGGCATTGATCTGAGTCCCCGGGCTGAAGCTGCTCTGGTTGATTGGATTCCAATCAGGAGCCGGATGTGTGCGGTCCGATTGGCTGGTTCGTTTAAAGCTTCGAAGTCGCGCGGGACTAATAGATGTCTATTCATCATCGCTGCCTACGCGCCCACAAACTGTAGCAATGATTCGGTAAAGAACGACTTCTACCGCCAACTGACCCAGCTCCTTCGCCACAGAAGGAGCACGGACACTGTTGTGCTGGCGAAGGATATGAACGCACAAGTTGGAAAGTTGTCCACTGAGGAAATGCATCTGGACGGTCAGCACGGTGTAGGCTCCCGTAATGATAACGGTGAGCGGTTACTTCATTTGTGTGAAGATGCTCGCTTATTGCTTGCGAGCACTAATTTCCGACACAGCACCCGCCGGAGGGTGACTTGGCGCCCACCAGCCTCGAACCAGCCTTGGATGCAGATCGATCACATTGCTATTAGTTACCGCTGGAGAGGCTGCACACAGAATTGTCCCTCGATTTGGAGCACATGTGTGGACACCGATCATGCACTTGTATGTGCTGACATGCGGATGCGCTTTGGCGGACGCCCACGACGACGCTGTGAGCGCATTGACACCAGCCAACTGACAAAGCCAGCTGTTCTGAATGCGTATCGATGTACGCTGACATGCGAGTTTAGTACTCGCTCACTGGAGACAATTGATGGTCACTGGTCACATGTGCACCAGACCTTACTAGCAGCGGGCAAATCCTCATGTGGTATGTCTAAAAGCCAACATAGACATTGGGTCTCTTCTCGGTCTCTGGAACATATCGACGCTCGCCGGCATATCCCGGCTGGAAGCGAGCACAATGAAACTTGCAAAGAGCTCCGGGCGGAACTCCGCGCTAGCATGAAGAGAGACCGCGAATCTTGGTGGTCTTATCGTGCGTCAGAGATGGAAGTGGCCGCTGCCCTTGGCAACCATCGTAGGTTATTCCGTCTGATACGGGAAATGGGCAGCAGGATACCTGGTATTAGTAAAATATACGTGACGAGAGTGGGCAGCCTATCCACAATTTGTCGAAACTTTTGTAGCGTTGGGCTGAGAATTTTGAAAAGCAATTTAATCGGCTAGAATTGTTCGATTCGCCGGTCACTGATTGCCCTGCTCCGTGGGCTGTCCCTTTGGATCCACCCTCTAGCTCAGAAGTCGAACGTCAGATCGGAACGTTGAAGTTGAACAAAGCCGCGGACCAGATAATCTTCCTCCAGCTCTCTTCAAATTCGGAGGCTCTGCTCTTGTTGATGCTTTATATGAATTACTAGTGAAACAGTGGGAGCAGGTGATTGTCCCAACCGACTGGAGCCGCTCCGTTATTGTTCCCACCTTCAAAGGCGGCTCGCGCTCGGAATGCACAACCATAGAGGAATCACTCTGATCTCCATCGCCTCCAAATTACTCGCCTCCATAATCCTTCACAGACTGACTGGCGCTCGTGAAAGTCAGATTCGTGAGGAGCAAGCCGGGTTTCGTCGTGGTCATGGCTGCATCGACCACATCTTCACCTTGCGTCGGTTTTTGGAGCACCGCCACACATATTGGCGGCCCACCGTTGTCGTGTTCCTCGACATCAAAGGTGCCTTCGATTCGGTTGATCGATGTGCACTTTGGAATTGTCTACTCAGGAAAGGTGTGCCCGAGAAATATGTAAATATTATCCAAGCATTAAATGCACGTAGCACGGGCAGATTGGGGGCTTACGGCAAGTTGTCGCCACCCTTGAATATCTCCAGCGGTGTGAGACAAGGATGCCCGCTGTCACCTTTCCTCTTCAACTTCGCTATTGACGAAGTCATGGAGTTTGCATTTACAGGACATGACTTGGAAGGTGTGGAGCTACTCTTAGAAGAACGACTTCTTGATTCGGAGTATGCAGACGACATTGCCCTCATCTGTGACAGCTCCCAGACGTGCCAAGCCGCGCTGGACAGATTAGCACTGGCTGTCAGCCGCTTCGGGCTTTGCTTTGCACTATCGAAGTGCAAAGCCTTCCTCCAAGATTGGCAGGGATCGCCTCCTGCGCTGACCCTTGGTGGGGATCAGCTAGAAGTCGTTCAGAAATTCAATTACCTGGGAAGTTGTCTCAGCGCCCTTGGGATCGAAGACGAGATCATGAACGGTATAGCGAAAGCTCGAAGTGCTTTTGCTGACCTTCGCCACCTATGGCGGCGGCGCGACATCACTCTCTTCCTGAAGGGTAGTGTGTACAATGCAACGGTACGTTCGACCTTACTGTACGGTTGCGAAACCTGGCCCCTAAGGTCGGCGGACATGAAGAGGCTAGTTACGTTCGACCATCGGTGCCTTCGCAGTTTGGCTCACATATGGTGGGAACACCGCGTGAGTAACGAGCGTGTTCGACGCATTGTTTACGGCCCTGGAAAAGGATCTGAACGGCTCAGCATCGTTATTTCACGCACCAGGCTCCGATGGCTCGGCTACGTGTTACGCATGCCAGCCCACCGACTCCCTCGACGTGCGTTGTTTGCTCACCGGGGATGTGGTTGGAAGAAGAGGAGAGGTGGCCAAGCGATGACTTGGTCCAGGGGAAGGAAGTCCCTCACTTCTGAGCTAGCCTCGGTTGGAGCTTCACGGCTCCCTGGTTGGGGTCCAAAAGACGGTGAACACGTTTGGCTGGATACACTTGCTGACATGGCAAGGAGCCGACCTCAGTGGCGTTCCTGCTGTGAGTTTCTTTGTCCCTACCCATCCATTTTAGTCGCCCCTCCATGTACGATCTCATTTCCTAGGGTAAAACATAATAAAATTTTTTTTTGCCTAGTAGCTGGCTGGAAGCTTACCGGAACGATGCCTATCCGTTGATGGTAGCTCTGCTGGCATGCAACTGTTGTATCATTTTTTCCTTTGTGTATTGTGTTTTATGTATTTATGTATGTATTTGTTTCATGTATTGCGGCACAATAGCGGAGGTGTTTTCCCACCTCCAGCTGATGTGTATAATGATGTGTATAATGCACGTAATCGTGAACATGATGGGTAACAGATGCAGCACATATGTGGCAATGATGTGCAAACACTTCTTCCGCGGGAACTCTTCCTACAATGACGTCATCGTAAACAGTAGGTACCGATAGTATAGTTCAGTTGATATTAATCCCCGGACTGTGCGTTACGGCGGCAATGAATCACTGCAAGGGGGTTAGTTGAAAATTTTGGTTAACGTACACCTTACCAAATGGCTGTTATTCACAAGGATCTTCACGCACCGCCTTAGCCTTCCATTCAGCGATCACAGTGCAGGCAGGTATACTCCTCTTCGCTGTTGTATGCCGCGCCAATTTGATGGGACCAACGTTCGCATACGTCAAACATAACCCACTGAACTTCATCAGCAGCGGTTGCATTATCTTCCGCCTACAGACAAAATGCGCATAGGTCTAATAACAAGGGATCCGGTATCCTGCGCCTCCTTTTTTCCGCTTTAGAACGAGCGGAGGTGGTGGTTCCCAGACGACGAAATTTGGAAAGACTTGCCGAGGTGTATTGCGAAGGTACATACGTCACTCGCAGTTTAATGGGAGATTTTTGTTTTCTGGAGCCAAAAGATGCAGGTTTTCCCTTCTCACTGCTGCATTCCCCTGAATAAATACCCGCCGGCACCTCACGTACACCATCGTTAGGCTGCATGGAGCTTGTGCTCGGCACGCTGTCCCCATCATTTGGAAGTCCACATCTTGCCGTTTTGTGCCACGAGCGTCCCATTAATCGATCGTGCCAGTCTTCCACTTCCAGCGGAGTAGGGTCACTGCAGTGCCGCGTAGTGAAGTGGAGGGATACATCACTATCCTCGGACATCAACTCCGCCAGCCTCCTAAGACTCCTCAGTACCGTGTGGTGCCGCGCTGATCCAAGGCTACAAACCTGCGTCATCAAATTCGACATCACCTCCATCGTCTTGCAACGTTTAGCTGCCCTTTCCACTGCGCGTAGACCAAGGAATCTCCTGCAACAAAGATAGGTCACATCGGAGAGTCCCGCGGCCTCCGGGGAGCAGTCAGACGGCCGACTGCATGCAGCATTCCATTTACAATCTCCTACAATACTGCCAATGGGCTTCCCCTCCATGGAGGTGACGTGGCACATGTGCGCACATGGCATTCGCCATTGCAGGTGAAATTCACATTCGCAAGAGTTATCCATCACCTTATACCGCAGCCTCTTTGCGCCACCGGTGCGATCCGCCACCCAGTGCGTGCACGCATCATGTAATGAGGTTATCCCCGCTTTTCTCCAATGCCAACATTTGCTTACGAGTGTACGGAAGAAACCGTGTCAATATGGGGTTGCAAGCGACAGCTCCATAGGTGGAACGTATGGCGTCGCACTGTGTCTCCCAATTGCCATTTGCCGGTCTTGCATCCACGAAGCAACTCTCTTAATAATCACAGCGAATAACGATCGTAGGGAAGATTGCTTCGTCAACCGTTTCTTCAAATGTTTATTTTCATTCTCCACTCTGTTCGTCGTTGCGCAACGAAACAAACATACCGCGCGCTGACGATGAGCCGCCCATGAGGATGCTGATGGATGCCATGTACGCCGAAGGTAACGGTACAATTCCGCACTCTTGCCTGCAAGCGCTCGCAGAATCCCGCTGAAATATCGCTCATCACGGGTGTATACCAACAACATAAGCCAGTGCCGAAGCGGTTTCGCACACCGGGATTAAGCCCAGCAAGTTTTGAACCCTGTCGGTACATATCCCTCATGGCATGAAAAGGGCAACACACCACCGCCGCGTTCGGATACGCCGACGTCAGCGCGCGAACTTGCGCAATGCACTTGTCCATAATCAGAGTTTGCGCTGACGATGTGCAAGACAACATCTCTTTCATAGATTCCACCGCCAGTCTGTAGCTGTACGCCGTCTTATTTGGCAACAACGCGTAAAAAACATAATACGCATTCCCGTTGCATTTCTTAACATACAGTGCCACAGTATATAGTCGCCATAGTTAAACTGGTGCGTGTCTTCCGCCAACAACACCTCACAATACCGAGCAGCTATGAATTCCTTGCAAGACGGCAAGAAAAATGCATATTTAGCTACGGATCCTTCCCTCACTAACCGACATGTGCCATTCTTCTCCAGCAACTCCGTTAGCTCGCACACCGCCCCCGCCTGCTGCTTACGGTGACACCTTGTCACCGTCTTTGTGTCGTCTACTGTCAACACTCGCCCATGATTCCGGTTCATGTACCGACGAAGTTCAAGTTCAAGTTCAAGCGGGACTGGAACGAAAGGATTATCTTGTGAGTGTTCCTTCTTCGGCGGGTCGTTGAACCAGGAGTTGGCGAACTTTGAAATACTGATGGACCTAAAACAAAGACCGCATCACACCCTGTCCAACCAAGTAATGCCCACGTATCCTGCCCTAGCAGTCCCTGCTGGGTCGGTTACGTGAAGTAAGAAAGAGAAAAAAGTAAACTCAGAAGGCAGAAGAGAAAGTGGAATGAGCTAAACAAGTAGAGTACCAAGATATTTGAGTAACAAAAAAAGAACCGAATCTCATGGGTACTTCTAAACACTGACCTCAGGCTCACAATCTCTTGCTCCTCAGCTTCCGTCAAATGCCGATTCTGCGGATACAGCCACGGAGTAACCACATGAAAATCATGATTATGCCGCAGCTTCACTTTACGACGCTCGTAATAATCACCTCTCAATACTATCGAAAACCTTGCTTTGCAGCCCAGCATTCTATAAATATTTGGTCATGTTAGAGCATTATCAATACCACACTTACCGTTTACCACGAACGTTCCGCCGAGTACCATGCACACACTGGTAATGCACGTATTGGTATGGATACCCTTCTGGCAAATCATCCCGCATCATCCGTTTGTACCGAGTTCGTGTAACCACTGACCGCTTATAAAAGGCGGTCGCATTAGCCTGCTGAACTTCCTTCACATCCTGTTCTATGTCCTCAAATTTTCGCAAGTACAATCTCACCAAACGATTAAACTTAGGAAGATCGTCTACCACGATGACAGCTTTTAACGACGCGCCACGGTTCAAAACTGCATTTCGTTATCTACTTGAACAACAACAACAACAGTGTTAAAATCCACAAACTTTAATATTACCACGTACCCTAACTCTTCATGAAACTGTTCATTATACACCATACAACATCATTAAGCGGCATAGTCCACTTTTAGCATGGCGTACCATACCACCCTCACCAAATTATGCACATAACACTTTGGTTAGAAGCCCGGTCCGATGCTAAAGCTCTTACAACAAAACAATTTTTTAGTGTTTAGCAAAGAATCTGTTTTTAAGACGTTATTTGACTTGTGGCAATCTGAAGTAAACAATTCATAGTGGTGATCCGTAATCTGTTTTGGTTAGTTTTCTAAACAAAGACTGTGCTTAGTGAAAGTGCGCCTTATAAGCGAACGCTAGTTTCTCAAGCCATGTAATATTTGAGCGTTCCACAACGGCTTTGTAACACTTTAGTCGATAGGAGAACCTTAAAAAGTATCAATAATCTAAAGGCCGGATCGCTGAGCAAGCAAACTTTTACCATCCAACTCAAAGGAGTAGTGGAGAAACAACGAGCAGCGAGTCCAGCAAACTCAGTATGTACACAAGCTATTTGGGTGCTTCAAACATGCCTTCACCGTAACCAAAACGAAACGTAGCTTAGGTTGCTATAGAGACCAAGAGCTAAATAAAATGGGCGAAATCCTTGACAAATGCTATTAAGTATATTTGGTAAAAGCAACGGCAAATTGACCGTTGGGAGCATTGTGCCTATTTACCTGGCTCGAAGATTGACATCACTCATGTGACGATACAAAGCATTCCTTAGATTGTGTCCATCGATGACCAAGTTCTAAGTCTTGTTCTTAAGGAACATTAAAGAAAGCGGGGATTACTGCTACAGATATACAGACAAGTAGATAGACAGACATAACCTTGTAGCAACTGTGCACGTTTACTGGAAAACAACAACAAGTAAGAAAATTTCTCCCGGGAATACTACGTGAATTGAATTCAATATCCTACAGTAATGCGTCAATACATCCAACCATCGACGGAGCATAGAAGTTAGGTCTGTTAGAGCGAAAAAGCGAATAACAATACTACTGATTATTTTAACTGCAACTCAAGTTGGGGAGCACTTAGTACCGTAACCGGTAACTTGTTTTTACTTATAATTTTGTGATGGTATTTACACTTAGAATATGTTTCTAGTTTTGTATTTCCTTGTTGTATTTTTGCGGTTAAAAATTACATAGCAAATTTGCTTCCGCTCACAAAGTGTTGCGCTATCATAACTCCTTTGGAGCGTTCAAACTATATTAAAAGTGCTTTATTTTGTTGTTAGCAATACTATACCTTAGAGATCTTCACGAATCATAGAGGTACGGCTGCATTAAAAATATTGAAAATCTTGAGAAGAACGAAACAATAGTTTATTGTTCCTCTAAAACTTGCCATGGCTCTTATGTCCAAACCTACATGTCTAATCAATAGTGTTTACTAATACTCCGCTGAAAACAAACATTGCTTATAATACAGCTAAAAATGAGAATACATTCAAACTGGGCAATATGCAACGCCCGGTCTTCTTTTTTACTACAATAAGCAATATACCTAAAATATTCAGACCATTGTTGCCTTATTATAAACGCCTTATCAAGCTAATCTCCGTTGACGGAACATGTTTATGATACAAACTCTCTGGCAATTCGCTGGCATACACTCTTGGTGTAAACGAATTACTTGCACACGAAAATGTTCTGTCCTTTTTGGATAAGAGATTTTCATCAGTGCAATTTAAGCAAAATGTATTAAATAAAACCAATTTCCGTTTAAATACTCCGAACACCTGAACAAGCTATGCATTGATGCGTTCGTCTCCGTGTGAGGTTCCCATGTTCTGAACAAACAAAAGCTTGACAGTTTGTTATTTATCCTGCGCTGGTAACCCAGATAAAATTTAATCCCCGCAACTTGACCATAAAGTTTACCGGTTTAATAATATCAACCACCTTCGTGAGATCTGGTTAAAACCTAGGGCACAAGGCTTGCTTATGCTGTAACGGAGTTTCACAAATATTACATGTACTGAATGACTAGGCCTTAAACATTTGCCTCTGAAACCAAACAAGCTTTTGTTGCAATCTTGTGTATGTGCCTTCTGCTAACTCAAGCGGATTGCATATCAAAGAGCATTGTCAGTTGCCGATTTTAACTGTGTGATTAAATGCACATACAAAAATGTTTACAACTAGTTCTAATAATTTGCATTGATATTGCACTGCATTTGAGAGTACTAGCAAGTAAAATCCAAATCCAATGTCTGCTCTGTAGTGTCATGAAGGAACTGTACGTAAAAAAATCCTACAAAAACAGGAAAACAAGTGGTAATAAACCGTTTTTGATACTAAACAGAATAGTTCGTTGCACGTTAGGTTGCATTGAGTCAAAAAGCGTTAAGGAGAATCAATGCTGATGCATCAACAACTATGATTTATTTTAAATTTTCTTATCCGCAGTAGGTAGCTTGCTTAACGTGTTAACTGTGATTTGATGTACATGTGTACCTGTGTATCTCGTTAGACATAATAAAACACCACCTACACATGCCGAGTTGCACAAGGTGCGGGAGATATGTGCTTAATAAAAAAATGTATTGTTACAATAGGGAACAGTATGAATTCACTGTCCTCCACACAAGCAAAATTTTTGCATTAAACGTATAACTGTTTGGCTATGAGTTTGATTGGCAGTTATTCACTAACTTTCACTGATTATAGCGTACAGCTTTAAAGTAAGACAGCTGTTTATCGCAGATACGCTTTCCACCTGAAACTACATACACACGCGACAAAAGTGAGGCACAACCTGCGGACGTACAACCTGCAAAAGGAAAAATACTAGACTAGAAGTGCGATGCATGATGGATGCTGGATTTCGTTGAATCCATAAAACAAGCCGACAAATACATTTTGATCCATTAACAAACGTGGCATACCGTGTTCAGCAATTTGCAAACAAATGGGCATATTAACTGTTGTGATATCCGAGGATTAAACTGTGGTTCTGCCAGGCAAGATGCATCGTACCTCGTCCATTCTCAAGATACTAATAAATGATCGGTTGCATAAAACTCAGTAGATGACCGTGCAATCTCCGTTTAATTTTCTCTAGACAGTATTAAAGTACCCATCATTTGGTAGAGATAAACATTTGAATCTCAATCGAGGAACAATAACGAATATACTGGTTTTATGAGCGGATTTGGAATAAATATAATTTGGCAACCTACAATGCTTTCAACTTACAGCTTTACGATAACATGGCTGTTTGTCACGGACCTCTGTCCTGCAGCTTTCAGTTCACACTAAGCGGTATGCGTCTGTACGTAATTTTTACTCAATTTCCTGTTAGTACCGATATATAATTTATATTTTATTATTTAAATTTCAGCCAAAATAGTTGTCAAACATAGGAAAGTGTAAGGATTAGTTAGTTACAAAGATGGAAACGTAAATATTTCAATTAGTGATCCAGTTATTGTTATTGGAGTGTATTAGTTCTAAACTTTCACAACCCTGTAACAAAAAACCAGAGGCGTTTTACTCAATTATTTATGTAACCAGGATAGCAACTATATGCTTTCGTAGTCTTTTCTGAAGAGCTGATTGGTGCGTTATTGATTTAGGAGTTTCGGCTGGAAGGCGTTTTTTTATAACGTATATGTATGCAAGTATATATACAGTTCACCGTATCCGTTTCGAGCTTGTCTCTCTGTGTGACTGCGAAAAACTTCAGGAAGCCTGCGTCTACGTATTAACCATCAGCAGTACGCGTTGTGTCATCAACAGCTCCATCAGCACATTTCCAATCGCGCATAAGCCCCAAGAACTATAACTGGTTTGCAATTGACTTGCAACTATGACTAATTCAGTAGGTACCTACTCGCTTTCACGACAAAGGCCATGTATATGAGGTTGGGTAAACCTACGTACGAGACGTAAACAAGGCGGTGGCTAGATCACATTGCGTTTTAGATTTGATGGAACTAATCTTTGATGCTGGCATCGTTACGATAACTGGGTCACGCGTCACTTCCATACATGCTCGCCAGTATACTGAAGCAGTTAATCCAAATAGTGGTTTTCTACAGGCTGGTTCCGTGTAAGCTTTTGAAACAGTTGCAGTCCGACCTGGGATGTTAATCACCAAACTCAAACCCTCGACAAAGGCTACAGAACAAATGAATTGAGGAACAACATTTGCGTCACATCCGCGGCAATATTGGCGTGGGTAAGCAGTTGAATCGAAACCAGATTACTTATCGTGCGCTGACAGTACACACTTTGCCTGCCCGTCATATCTTTGTTATTGGATCTCAGTGGTCACACCTTGGTTTACCAGTTGGACGCCGCGGTCACACGACAGCAAGTGCTACCAAATGACTTCGACGGAGTAGGCTCCATCGGGTTGTTCCGCTTGCGTTACAAACACGTTTCCTCCTGATGCAACAAACGTTTCTGATGCATCCGGGCAACGAAATCCTTGGTGTGACAACGTTATCCGTGACACTTCACTGGCAATGACTACCAGAACCCAGTTCCAGAGTAAGTTAATAATAAACGCACCTTAAAAATTTCCTAATTGTGTAACTTGATTTGCCCAAAGTTTGCGTCTCTGCAGGCAGGTTGCTGTACAACAGGCGCTTTGGGACTCTGGTCGCATAATTACGGGGAACAAGTCCGGGCAACCTTAACTGTTGCAATGTTCAATTGCAATCCCTTTCGTACGTAAAGTTTCTGCGGATTAGCTTCATTTAAGGAACTCCGTCGCATTAGTGTATGCACAGAATCAGACATCAAAGTTCCTGATGTGACTGCGGCAGCTATGGACTGTTCTCCTTGTATGGAGTCTACATCTCGCCGCTGTAGAGAAGAAGCCACCGCATTATATTATTGTGCACCATCAGCTGGGTGTCAATGTCTAGATGCTGATTTGTCCCCACGAAGCACTGAGATTAAACACACGACTGTGCAACCCGCTGATCATCTGCGGAATTGTTAATAATAAGATGTAACAACGTTTTGATGGGGTTTCCACAACTTCTCGATATATGGGCACCTCATGGAACACATCCCAGTTGACTGGCAAAATATCTTTGACCAATAAGGCATTCGACCGGCAGTAATTTATTCGCAAACTTGCGTGCGAATTAAAACGGGGTATTAAATTTATTCATGGGCAATGGGTTCTTAGCGTTTGCACCTAAATAGGATGGTAAATAAACACGGATTCTTGGAATTAAATAAATATGGACGGCAGAAAACTAGTAGCAAGAAGGCAAGACGTTTGGGTTAGACTATCAGAGCTTCTTTCATAGAGAAATGCCCTGAGGCAGGTAGTTGAAACTCTGCATGATGTCACAGATGTGGGGATGTACGAATACCCAGAATCTGCAGCAACACGAATTAGGAATCTTTTTCTGAATTGATAAAGATAAACGGTGCAATCAGTTGCTTTAGGTAAATGTACAATTTCTGGCCTAGGCAATGGCGCTGCCGAGCAGAATTTCTAAACCAGCTGAAGTGTGTGTTTGTGACGAAGCATTCTTTTGGCTTCTAAAAATGTTTGTCTAAAGGTGTTATAAAAAGCCATCTGGTGTTCTCTTCACTGAAGATGTACCGAAACTGGTACGCGAGTACTCTGACGAAAGGGGATTAGAGGGACTTATGATTAAAGGAACACTAACAAAAATGAAACTTCCTTAGGTGGGTGATTCCAGTTCCAACATTCGAGTTAGAACAAACGTAGTGGTGTTAATGTTATAAGTGAGGGAAATGTTTCCTTGACCAAAATTGTGCTATATTCCTCATTGGGAGCCAGTGTATATTTAGGAAAAAGCTTTACTAAACTGTTAGCCAAACTCTGTGACATAAATCATACCGGGGGCACGTGCCTTTGCAGGTGGAATATAGGCCGAAATAATATTAAGTGTATGGGATGCTGTTGAACGTACTGCTCACGTTGACTAGACCTGTGTATAAGTTTAGATGAGAATATGAACGTTGTGACAGAGCATATGTCACTGTTTGTGCAGATTTGCCTGTAGCTTTGAGGATAGTTGCTTTGAGCGTACTAACCGAAGATAAATTTTTAGAACCAGTGAACACATTCAAACGTGGTCACGCTCCCGGACAGGATCTGTGCCTAAGAATCGGTTGATTTGGGAAACCGAGCTTACTCGGTACTCACCAAGCACTTGTCAATATCCAGCTCCTAAATCAACCCAGATAAGTCGCTCACCCTGCTTATGCATTGTATTAAAATTAAAATTAATAATAATATATTCTCGGTTTTGCGAGGCATGCCTTATTCGACATGATTATACTGTCGCTATTGTTTCCAGGAGTGTTAACAACATATTCTATATGCCAAGCAGAAAGAGAAAGTGTTTTTATCCTCTGTGATTTTGTATTTCATAGCCTTGTTTGGGCACAGATTTCATCAAGCGTCCTGATAGAGATTTCCTTGTACGGACGGAAACGCGTTTTCATTTCCCTAGGCAAAGGAAGGGAAGCACTTTTGATGACAGAAAAATATTAAGACTGCAATCATACCATTTAAGCAAAGCATCTGGCGTAGGTAAATCATTTACTACACATTAAGTCGTTCTAAACAGATTGATGAAAGTAGAGTATATGTATTTACTATCGTTTTAGCAGCTGTACATATGGGCCGAGACAGATAGAATGGGATATTTATCTGTTGTGCATGAAGTGAACATGCTTGGCGTTTGTCAGCTGGCGCAGGTATTTTGGTATGACTATAGCTAGGCGTAACCGAGTAAGAGGACAAATGAGAGAGCAATTTTTGAAATATGGATGAAGCTGTATGGCTATCAAAGCTATAATTTTTGATCGCGGACACTCAACTTTGTGCATACAAACACAGACCAATATTGCTCTAACCTTACACTAGTAGCTCAAGTGCCTAACCAACTATGACCTTACATAAATCTATTTCACTTTATGTAGAAATATTACATGATTTTGGTGGAAAAAGTGAGCGAAATGGTAACTTCCTCTTAAAACTGAGTTCCTTGATTGAAATAATAGCGAAAATCTATTTTCAGAAAATAGAAGATGTCGAGTTTCATCTTTGATGCTCAAGCGTTGTTTCCGTTATCAGAGTCACCACAGTTTCAAAAATCTAAATATACCACTATTAGTTTACAGTTGTAGTACTTCTCGTATTTTGTTACATGGAAGCTTTGGCGCCTCAGCGCTGGAACGTATACTGAGATATTTATATCGCTCAACTTGTTTTTCAGAGGTAACGTAATATTCTGGGTTTCCAGCCCCCAAACTTTCCGCGAGCTAACATCAATAGCACTATTACCGTCAAATAGGGTATTTGATAAATCCGTATCTAGTGACCCGATTGCTTTACTTCCTTGTTTAAACTCGCCTTGTACGCCAGCAAGAACTTGTAACCTGACTTTTGTGTGTTACATTGTAAAGATAAAATTCACTGTGTTACGTATGGTTTTGTATTACTTCACTATTACTTTTCAAAGTCATGGCAACTGACTAATCCTGCGCTAATCGGATGTGTGACACAGAAGCTGAATATTAGGCGGACTAGTAATATAAAGATTTTCTCTAATTATTTATATTTGTATAGTGTTCAGCAGATTTTGTGGTATAAATCCCAGCTGCCAAATGTTTGCTGCTTTCCGATGTTAATATATTTCTAAGTGAGAAATGATTTACGAAGGAGTACTTATTTCAAAGAAAAGTTCTATCAGCACGCGGTGGATTTGCAATCTTTGAAGTCAGTTTATTTAGGCAAATTATAATAGTTCACTAATAGTTCTTCAACAACATTTAAACTTCAAGAAAAGGCATTTAATTCTATGAAAAGTAACTGCTGTATTTATTTTCATGTGTGAGGTGCCAAAAGATTACAGTTATTTGAAGCAACTTGCTTCGTATATGGGCGACCAAACTTCATTGCTAGCAAATTAGTGTCAGGTTTGACCTATTGGCATATAAAGTTTCAGGTTTACCAACGGATTGGTTTCTCAAAAGATATTTAGGTAGTCCTGAGCGACAGGAAGTACAATGCAGAGAAAGGCAATAAAAGGGACTGCTGCACACATACGATAGCGATTCGCATTCGTCAGAACATTTCATCCCTTAGTGACCACACCAAGATCTAAGCGTGTTTGATTAGAACCTAATTGGATCAGCTATATAGGAAAATTATTTTGGGTAACAGGCATGGGAATATTTGGATATGTTAACAAAACCTGGTGGGCGACCACGAACCAGTTAAGGTACAAAATTATATAGGTTAAAGAAACAAACGAAAACCTATTGGTGTTGGCTTTTGCAACATAGATATTAGCAACTTTTGTGGGAATGTGTGTAAGTTAATGTAGAGGATTTGTGGTTCTTTTGATTGACAGGAGAATATCTATGAAGCTAACAGGCTAGGAAAACAGATTATTTCAGGTTGAGATAGACAAATGAGCTTGGACAAATATGGAGTGTGTTTTTCAATTTTTAAGTTCGATTGTGTTTGAATTGTATGGTTCCATATTAGTTTTTAAGGCTACAATATGTACTGCATAATCCCACAGAAAACGGGAACCCAAAAAGACAAATTCTAAAATACAATGGCCATGAACTTAGGCAAATTGCTGCTTTTTATTTTGCTGCCAAATTCGATTTATTCCGAACCGCTACTCGTCCTATCTTTGAATGCTGCATCTTCATCTACAGCGGCGTACAGAATACGCACGAGAAGACGCAATAAAATTTACGGAGATTATTCACCAAGCCTTTATACAGTATTACGCGTACTTTAAACTATCGCGAACGGAGGAAGCAGCTTCAAATTTAGTCCTTCTAGCAGAGGCGTCTGAAACAAAACTGGATATTCTTACAACACTTTTTGTACCAAAAATCTGTCTCTAGAAGCCTAATATACAGTTTAGACAAAATGCGCAGCAAATACTCGGTGACGAAATTTATACACTGCTTTTACCAAAAGCCAGCTCAACCATGCGCTCTAAGGTTTGTTCCATCAGTTACACTGCTGCCTACAACATCCCGCCAACCACAATTGGTGTACGTGATAACTCTATATCATTAAAGATTAAACTCGAGAGGTTTTGTGATATTTAAATAATATTATCCATTTTATCATCCAAAAATATATGATGAAATAAATATTCCATAACGGGTACAAAATAATCAAAAGGAAAAATTCGTCGTGAATACGCACACATGCGGCAGTATGATAACTGCTGTACATGTTAACGCTACTATTTTAAAATCAGCTGCTTAACATTTAGAAAAGTATACGTGTAGTTGATTTGTTTTATATATTTGGGGACATTTGATGCCTGGGGTCGGTCAACTTCTGTGCAGTCACAACTTAGACAGTTTGGATAACCATCGGCCACTGCTTCGTAGGAGAGAAATCAGGCCATTTTCTTAGGGGTAGAGCTGTTGAGCATTTGAAAACAATTCTCAGCACACTATTTGTTGCACTCTGCTATATCTAAGATAAAGCCAAAAGACAACCAGGTGCAAACCGGAGGTAAAGTTTAATACGGTTGATAAACAATATCTTATTTTATTTGGATTTAGTAGCAAGTAGTTGAGGAGCAAATGTAAAAGTTTGGGGACTAAACTTCTGCAGCAAACCAACCTCAAGATAATGTGATTGGAATCATGTATATTAATTCATCATACAAACTTGACCAGCTAGACTTAAATTAAAGTAAGTTTGATACAAAATACTTGAAATTCAAAGTGTTTGTTAGGTATATCCAGTTGTTTTGGTGTTTCTCATACTGCGTAACTTGACTGTGGATGTTGTATCAACATTCGGGTTGAGAACATCAGTGCTGGCTGTTGAGTCATCTCGGATAGCAAAGGAACGTCTGCAATCAAATGGTCTAGCTCATGACAACCACGGTAGCTAATATTTTGTGTTGCCAACTTATTCAAATGAACGCAAAGCAGCTAAATATAGAGGCAATATGAAACCACAGAGCACATGGCCAAGAGACTGTTAAATGTCCTTAACCTTCACTATTGCATTTGTGTGTTCAGCCCTAACAAAAATAGTTAGCCAAAAACAAAACAGGAAGCCTCTCAAGAAAGAAGAACGGGGATACGTTATTATTTTGTCAAATGTTTAGAATTTGGCGATACAAAACAGTCACATTTGTACTCCTGCTTACAGAACTACCCAATTTAAAAGGAGCAACGTCCTTAGGTAAATAAGCGAAAGAAATAAGTGAAGTAAAATGATTTATTCAGCTCCTGCTTCCTACAGAATAAATTCGGGCATTTTGCCAAACTTAAGTTATGTAATACTTTTAACAATTAGCGCGCCATGCTACTAGTAATAATCAAATCAGTTTACTCTGCCTGTCATCGTCGACATTTACGCCGTTACATGTGATTAACCAGGTAATACCATTGAATTGTATATCAGTATTTTCCTATCTTATTAGTGCTAATGAAATGATGCTGTGTTTACTTTTACCAGTGTTCATTTTATCCCTGGTAAACGAAGTAGAATGTATGAAGTATCTGTAGATATCCGGAAATGATTCTAGGGCTGTAACGTGCAGCAGCCCAGATACACCTCCGCGCCAACTCGACATAGTCCTCGTTATTCAGACTATTGATTTGGAACATGTTCCTATTGCTGCGGTGCAGATCCTCATTACAAGTTTTGCCGGCGTTGAATTTAGGATTTGGCAACCGTTATTGTTAGCAAGCTGTTAAAACTAATGTTTACACGGATGTTGGCTCATTTCATTTTCTGCTAACATAAAAGTCGTACTGGTGGATCGCCGCTTACAGTTATGACAGCTGCATGACAGCGTCAAACAATAATTGGCTCAAATGGTAATTGGCAAACGGCAGTTATGAGAGACTGACAGACAGAGGACAACAACGAGTTGGAGAATATATGTTTTTAATAAGAAGTCCTCAGGCTATCATGCAAATCAAACTGTATGAACGAACACTACAAGTCGTTCTTCTTTAGCCATTTTAATGCGATGCTCCAAGTCGCCGTCAGTTAGGTTACGACAACTGACTGCATTCGGCTTTGTGGGTTACATTTCACTAGTTTTCTGGGCCAAGGTGGTCCCAACCCTGTATTTAACTTCCAGTTACTTCGCCAGATTAGCATACATCTGTGTAATCCTGAAGATAAATAATCGAAAAGGTGTGTTCACTTGCCCTGAATTCGATTATGTTACGGGATCTTTTTAGAGCTATTAAAGGAACGGCTGTGCTTTAGTAAACTCTAAACTGATCCTAGGACTGCTTTCGATTGTTTCTTGCGGCACGAGAGCAAAATCGTTACAACGTGAACTTGTGGACTTAATGTGAATGTTTGGCTAGTAAACAATGTTTAACTCATGAGATAAGCTTAATTTTGCCAACTTTCCTGCACCTGCACTGCAAGCAATTCTTCGGTGCCGCAAGCTTTATTGCTGGTGAAACTTTTATAATTAAGCCACCAAGGTGGGTAAATATTCCAACCTCGGACGCTTTGATCCGACTTAATTGTGTAAGCAGTCAAGCAATGCGGACTTCATAGTTTGGTTAGAGTTTAGAAACTACATATTCAGACTTCATTATTTACCAATACATAGAAAAGTAGATGCGTAAATCGCAAGTTGGTTTCGTTATTTTTAACTTTATAGCTTCAGTATGTTTTAAGTCAGTTTGCTTTAGTAATAAGTAGCATATTATTTAATGAGCGCAAGTTGATAGGAGGTTTGAAATAGTCAATAGGGTGAAATGTAGTACCGTTTGAATAAATATACTGCTGTATTTATTATCCTATATATATTACTAACTTATTCTTAGGTTTTAGTCTGCCTACAGCAGCCATTGGTCGGATAACTGTCTATATGATGTAAAACGCAACGTTCCTAAACACTACCGGTTTCTAAGCCCCCGTTAATGGACCAGGGAAATGCATCCTGTAATCTAATTCAAATGCCTTTAATACAGACTACCATTTTCCCTATGCTGTGATTCACTGTCTATGAGGTGACTTAAAGTTCCTGGAGGAAGGTGCTGAAATAAGCCGACTGCAATGTATTCTGTTGAGTAATTGCATGCATAAAACGCAGAGACCTTCTTAATCATCGCCAAATGAAACAGAGACAAGGAAATTACTATTTTCCTATCCGCATGTTTGTATCTCGTGTTCGTCATCAAACACTGCCAAGCTGCTGTACACCATAATTAACAACGTTACACTTTCCTCATGTGAAAAATTTTTAATTCCTTTCAAAGCTAAAACTACTGCCATTCAATTTGTCTTTATGAGACTTGGTACTCATGTACTCCTCGCTGAATTCAGTGAAGCGAAATCTTGCTTCGGGCCAAAACGTAGCCTGCGGGTTCAAATTAGTCATCAGGTTAGATTTATAAATAAATAAACAATTAACTAAATGGTTTATTCTTGTCAATGCAAGGCAGGCCTAAACTGGCATGATTGAAAGAGAAATGAGTATCCACGGTGGTTTAATAGACAGGCCAACTTGCAGGTCTCCTGGAAAGTGGAAGAGAAGAACTGCCTGCAATTCTTAGACATCCTCATCAATCGCAGGATCGGCGGGCTCATTAAGACGTCTAGTAACAGAAAAGAAACATGGGTAGGCCAATTCCTGCACTACACCAGCTTCACACCATCGCGGCACAAGCAGGTCCTTTTTGAAACTTTAGTTAGTCGTGCTAGATGAACTTGCTCAGATGATTGTTTAGCCAACGAGCTTGGCTTAATTACAGTAGCACTCATCGCAAATAGTTATCCCGGTAAATTTATAGAGAAAAAAGACCAACAGCGAGATCCCAAAACTTGGTGCATACGGTAGCAAAGAAAGTGATCTATGTTGAGTTGCCTTTCAAAGGTGACTTTACTGTAACGAAAACTACGCAACGTTTAATCTGTGCTAAGCAGGGAACTTATTGTGTTGCTCAGGTTGTAGTTATTTATAGCAACAGTAACTTGCCGGTGCCTATAACGGAGGAAGCTCAACCAATCTGGTCCAACTCACACTACATATACAAATTTGCAAGCGACTGCGGGGACAGCTACATGAGCAGAACAAATCGGTTTTTGAGTTCCCGAATACAGAAACACGTGCCAAGGTGGGTTCAACATAAAAATGACCAAGATTCCTGTCCCACGGAACTTCCGTGCTTACGCAAACCACAAGCTTCCTCAATAGGTAAATGCCTACTAACTACGCATCATCGGATAAAGTTTGGATCAGTGATAACACTGATGTTACGACACCCTAATCACCGCTTCCTTCGTTTCGCTGAGGCCGTTGCGATTAGCCGGATGAAGCCTGCCCTGTATTTTTCGAAAGCAATTATTTGTCAGCTTATGACTGCCGTGGACATAGGGGTGGAACTTCCGTCATTCACTTTGCATCTCATACTTATTTTGTCGCATCCATAGTTAAGTATATAGTTGCATACTGGTTATTGTTAATGGTACTGACGGAACATTACAAAATGCATGTATTTGCTAGTTTTCTTTTTCTTACCGTGCTTTTAAAATTTCTGAAGGGAATTCACTGCTTTAAATATTATTAGTTACTCAGTGGCATAATGGATTTATGTGCTTGATATATGTAGCTAGGTTTATGGGTAGTTATTTTGCTTGGATTTGTTAGTCTGACTCTGAATTCGTGATATTGTGAGATGGGCTCGCCACCTAAGAACTGATCAAAGGAATCGTTTGAATCGGATGACGTGCAATATTGTGTAAAATCCTTCAGAAAGGCAAGTGGCAATGCCTTTACTAAGTGGCTAGTCACATTTGCCAATTTACTAGCTTGTTAAACAGATGTCTGTGGCTTTTATAAGGAGAACGCTACCCAGGCGGAAACCCACTAGGTCCTGGAACACTGCAGCCGAAGCACTTAGTGGAACCAAGCTGGAACCACGAAGAGGTTATTTGGTTAGCCAGCCCGGACAACCAAAGCTCTACGCACCTTTTACTTAATCCTACTGGTGTTGACGGCTCTACGGAAAGTGTCACAAATGGTTGAATTCGCGGATGTCAGCCAATGCCAAATGAATACTAAGCTGTTTGATTATTCTTAAAATACAATCTTGACCCCTCTAAAATAAGGTGTGCTGGGACAATGGTTATTTCCACCTATCTTATCGCTAAGTGTTGTTGCATTTATGATAAAGTTATTGTTGATAGGGGTGTGTCTTTTAGGGAGAAATGCTAGACAAACACAAAGGAAAACAAGTAAATGACCGTAAAAGCGAAGGAAGATATATATATCCCGGTGCACCTACCGATATGAGCTTGCAGAACACGATACTTACGTACAGAAATGCATGCTTTAGTGAAAAGATGAGAGCGATCTTTTAGATAAATAAAAAGGAACATCGCTGATGTGACGAATTGAAGGCAACAACTTGAAAAGTTTGCTAAGTTAAAAATGCAATTGAATTTAAGTGAATATTTTGTACTGTCACTAAAGGACAATGTACGTAACGAATGTAGGCTAGTACAGTCCCTGGCACACTACTTACACATTTGGTAATACAGGAAGCTGAATTCCTCCGGCTATTTGTTCGCTATAAAATCAGATAGGTCGTCGGGTATCAAAGGGCAATAACAAATAGAAGTAAAATTCCAACCATTGAGGAAGTTCGAAACCGTTGCCTGGTGTCTTTCCAGACGTGTAGTAGTAAGCTGACTGAAGGGGAACTGCAAAGAATTACACATAGAATTTTAAATAAATCGGTATTTCAGGGGATTTCTATTCTTTTAACACTTCCTTCTACATGCAAGCTCTTCTTCGGGCCATTTGCTAGCCTGTACAACCCTCAGGCCACTCTTGCCAAAAATATGTCAAACCGTTCCACGCCTAGTGAAGGATGCTTGTTATTATTAGGGAAGGTCAAGTTAATCATTCCATTTAATTGATAACTACTGAGTTATACCTTCTATGGATAAGCTACCAGATCATCAAAAGAAAAGCATGAAGTTGCTTACATCTCAAACGTAGGTACAGATATTATTCCCTCCAAATATGTTAAAGCATTTGGCCTTTAGCAAACCTAAAACCTCACCCAGAAAATTGGTCCAAAAATGTGTGGCAAAGTAACTTTCTACCGTATCTCTTCCTGCATCTCTATCAAATGTCTTTATTTTCATTTCACTAAAGAAATTCTGCTAGAGCTCGCTGTACTTCAACGCACACCTTGCCATCGAAGAATCTACGCAGTAGCTTCCTGCCACGATTTCGAGCTAACTTGACCAATGCTCTTGGTAGGAAAGTAAAGCTATTCAAATATTAGGGAAATTGTAGGGGAACAGCTTACGGGTAAATAGTCTTCGTATATTTCATGATACTGAGTTTCTTTACACCATTTTACCAAGTGGCTGTATACTTTACTATGTGCTCTGATTTTCAAGCCTACAAACCTGCATCTTTACGTAGTTACTTGCTGGTTAGCCAGAAGCTAACTCATTGGATGCGGTAGAAAATTCATGTGTTTAGTTGACGTCGTTTGTTAGTTATATGAGTTAGACTTTGTTAAACACGCTTAACTCTGCACTGAATTTCAAAAAAGCTGCTTTTAGACGTCTCCTCGTCAGAGCACATATTTACACTCAAAGATTGATAGACCGTGGAAGGAGGAACAATGTGGCATTCTTTTGTATAATTAGGTGTCGTTATCCTTGTTTGCTTAAACACAGCGTCTCATGCATGACTGCCTTCGCTAGCATAGTGTGACATCCGTATTTCTCGTTTGTTCTCCTGTCTGACTTTGTCTGTCATGTTGCACGTAACACCGTCTAACTGGGTAAAAGGAAACAGGTATGTAGCTGTTTCACTGGTTAAAAATTTGTGTAGTACATGCTCTTGACATCCACGTAGACTGACGAATGTCAAAGCTAACCACGAGAGTTTCGAGCTGTCATCTTTGTACAGTAGCGAATATTGTCAGCCGCCTTTGCCTCTGCGGTGGTTTGACTGTAGACTAAAAATCCCCTAAGTTCATTTACGGAAATGCTCGCAATCTCAACCTGATGGCTGCTGCAACTATTCACATCCGCCAATCAGGATCTTGCGTGACGGTGTTATGTTGCACTCAGTAAATACCAGTTTGATTACATGTTTTGCGGTTCTATATAGAAAACTCGATACTGCCTATAACCAGACCTACCATATGTACACTTCTGCTAAATCTCAAGTATTGTCTTGCATCCAAGGATTTCTGCCAGCTTCGTGCTGCACAAATTCCAGTCATTTATCTATATGCTGCAGTTAAACGCCCAGCTGTTTTCACACATCCTCGTTTGTCTCCCGCCTGACCCAACTGGGCTAAGTACATTGGATACGCATCATTTATACGGAATCAGCGTTATCTTTCCTCCATAAAAGATTTCCAAGATCCGACGTTTGTTGTCGATTGCATGATTCCAAGAAGCTATCCGTATTTTGAATAAGGTAATGGTTTTCACAATGTGCTGAAAGCACATTGTGCACACAAATGCATATGTTCCCAGCAAATGGAAATTTGGGGGCTGGAATCGTAACTAGGGCCTAAGAATTGCGACTGTCATTGTATTTGGTTCATCTAAAAAGCATATGATTAAAAGTGCCCTTTAACTTTATCTTAGGTAAGTTGTGCGCTACTGCTTGATGGATCGATAGGGTGGAGGACAGCAAAGCTAATTGCACCTCTATGTTACGAAACCGTCCCTTCACTATGCGAGAAATTAGATATTATCAACTTTGAGCGCTTTTCGAGGTAAACCAAGTCCATGCAGAGACAACGCATGGCAGATCAATAATACTTGCTAGCGAGGTTACTTTGGGGTAATCCCAGTTCTTCACATTCCAAATAGTCCAGATTTAAAAGGGTAAGGTCTGTGCAATGAACTTTTGTTGATCTGGCCTCTCACTTGCGAAAGTAAATTGCCGTAGTCAATTAAGTTTGGAACACAGAATTTCTGTGTCTAACGTTGGTAAAAAAAAGTACTTTATATTAATGACAAGCGATTTAAAGATAATGGAGTCTTTATAAATTACTATTATTTTCTACGTACCGATAAATGCGAAGCATTATATTAATTAAACAGAAACATTAGGCACCAAACGGCGGATATCGCTGCGCGTGTATGCTGTGGCCGTGCTTCCGGAACTACGTAACATTACTGGTGAAAGTATTCAGGACCCTGCTAAACAGTCTGGAACAACGCGCTTAGATGTAGGCCAATGGAATAAAGTAATATCAGAAAATTTCCTAATCTGACTATAAGAAAGCAAATCACAAATCCTTTAGGTAGCAGCTACGATTGGATGAGAGCTAACAACAAGCTTGTGACTACGACATTCACTCTCGCGAGTAGAGTGAGGCTCCTGGATATTCACAATACGCAGCAGTCCTAAGTTGGACCAAGTCGATTCTGCCTGCTCTAAAATTGATCTGGGTTTGCATCATTACGTGTCTTCTACATACGCATCACGAAACTCCTCACTGTAAGCTACATTGTATATGTAAATCGTCTGTTGTTTGCTATATTAGATTCGAGATTCTTGCTACATTTATTACAATAGTCTACACATCATTATGCTAGCTTGAAGGAAGCCACAACATAAGAAGCTTGCAAGGTTTATTGGTTCTTCACCATGTACCATACTGAAAATTAGTGTTCCAAATTATATATATATATCTATGTATATATATATACATATATATTTAAAACAAGTGGCCTAGAGAGTCATAAGAGGCATAGGTCAAACTTACAATCTAAGCGTTGGTATTGTAAGCAGGCAGTTTTCCCGGTGACTTGGGTCAAATTCCTCTTAAGTGTATTGCAAATGTGGTGCAGAGTCGCGCAGTAAAAAAGCATAGCTCACTGCAGTTGACCAAAATGTTCCGATGATTTGTTTGGTCCTGGTGTCAATAATACTAAGTAGGGCGGATGGAAGCGTGGTTTTACCATTAATTGTTCTGAGGCCATTAACCTTGAAATACTCTACCGTCAAACCGACTATTATAGGGAAATCATTTTGCATAAATATTGTAACGAGTGAATATTATGTGACATAGTGAATCTATGGAGAAACCAGAGAATCGCGTGTTTAGCACGGATTACATTTCATTTGAGTATGCTATAAGCATTGCATTCAGCACAGGCCTTGTGGTACATTCCTGTTGTCTCCGTCGTCTTTTATTCGCTAATTATCGTGAATTTGTTCAATTTTAGCCTTTAAGCTAACTTTGGAACAACAGGCATGCATTTTTCGTGAATCGCAAGGAAAAGTAGCCTGCTGTCATTCATGAAGTGGAAAGGTATCTTGATTTAAACTTAACCAGATAGTCTGCTACGTATGTGAATACTGTTTGATTACATTCTACTGAGTACACAATGATTCCCTCAAATGATCTATACTGCAAACTGTGTAAGCCCACTAAGCAAATAACAATTTGTATTTTTTATAAATGTTGGTGAAGGTTTCCATTAAACCAAACGAGAAATAAGCAAACAATGGAAGCCGACTCACGAAAGTTACTGAGGATATGAGTTAATGGAAAATAAAACTAGAAAAAGGTCTGGTTCATAAATGTTATCAGCTGGAGCAACTACTTGCAAAGTAGTTGCTTATAATACCATAAGAATGCAATGTGCTTGCTAGGTACAATAGTTCTATCGTGTAATAAAGTCAAACCTACTAGATAACCACATAGTAAACTTAGTTGGACTACCTAAAATTATTATTTTCATGGCAACTCTAAAATACCTGATCGAAATCCACGAGTAACATACCTAGCAAATATAGGTAATGCTGCGGTTGCGATAAGTCCAAGGTTCAAACAGGGAAATGTGTGGCATTCTGGGTCCCTGCCAATGTATCGGACCCAGCACAATTACAATATATTGATATCAGTCCAACTCTCGCCTTTTGGATTAACTAGTGACTGTGTATTACCTTGCTGCTCTGCTACTGTCACCATAGTAAACACAAATGGAATGTGCATAGTGTGATATCAAAAGTTCTAGTAGGAGAAAAACAGATTAAACTATTCGAGGAAGCATGAAGCAAAATACATGGCTTGAAGTGTAGCGCGCATAATGATGCAAGTAACGCTTGTATGTTGCTTCTACAAGTGCATAATTCCTTCATTATTATGTTCGCCAAATGTAAAGGTTACGTACTTTTTTGTTGTAAGACTGGAACCGATCAAGGCAATAAATGTTACTCATACCCCGTTGGTTCATACGAAGCTATGCACTTCAATGCACCTATTGTTTGAAAATTATTTCTTTTTGTAAGTTGCGGAGATCAAACACTTAAGAAAATACATACACGTAATAAATGGTCCGAGTTTAATGCATTTGGTTACCCCCTGCATTATCTAAGTATTTGAAAGAAATGTTCTTATAGGTATTCAAAAATGAATAACACTGATTAGTCGTCTTGAGTGTGACCAACGATTTCATTAACGCAGTAAGAAGACATAGGTTGCGATATGTTACCATTTCGATTGCTATCGTCAGTCGCTAGGCAATACAGGCAGAACAAAACACGCAATAAATAGGGTCCACAGTTAGTAACATAGAAAGTAGAGAAAACTGGTGGGAATCACGTAATCAGGTCCAAGGCAATCTAGTTGATTGCCTCAATTGCTTCTGGGTACAGAGCAAAGGACAATTCAACGTTCTCAGCAGCGCCTTGCCAATTGCCAACAATGTCGGTTTTCTGTTGCGCAATAGCATCTTGAATGAATCGACGAGTCGTCTTTATGACGAGTCGTCATGAGGTGTTTTCTGATAGACGAAGCAAGGTTCCGGTTCATTCTTTGGTCCGCTCCGCCTTGGTTAAACAGCAAATGCCTTAGCTACAATGGGAAGTATTCCGCTCTCCTTTGCGCCAGCCGGTGATCAGTCTTACCTAGGTAAGTGTCACTTCAACTGCACGTGAATTGTAGATGATGTTAGAGGCCGAAGTGATTGTCGAGCTACTCGGACGGCTTTGGAAGGAAATCGTTCGTGTACTGTGGATAAGTCGTAGTTGGGCGGTAGAGCAGGTGCGCACTAAAACGGAGCTGAGCTAGTGACAAGATTCATTTGCCACGTGATCCCCCTTGAACGGCAAGAACAAATAAACATCCTTCTTCGCCGCTGTTTGTACTGGCAGTTTCTCCTTAGGGTGTCTGCTGTGGGTCTGAATGTATTTCCCCGTATACTAATTGGTTAGCAAAGACCGGTATACAAACTCTTCTTCAGCCTTGATCAATTCCGGATTGCACATCCATCTGGCTTTGTGAAAGAGCGTTTTTACGAGGCCTCGCTTGCATGCAACCGGGGCGAAGCTGGAAAAATGTAGTTATTGTCCCCCCAGGTTGTTTTTCTGTACACAGTGCGCTGCAGTGCCATCGGTCCTTAGCTTGATGAGCCCGTCCAGAAAAGGAAGTCTCTCCCCTAATTCCCTCTTCTGTGATACAGAATTGTTAGGGTGAAATGAAGTTAGGAGTGCAGAAAAACGATTAAAATGTTCACCATTGGTGAAGACGAGAATATCGTCTACATAACGCATGGAAAGTTTGGCTTCAACTATGCAGGCAGCAAAATTCCTTTCATTTATACCCAAAAAGAGATCTACCAGAACTGGTCTCAAAGGACTACTCATAGAGACGCCGTCAATCTATTTGTATGAAGTCCCTTCGAACTGCAATCGCACATTCTCAGTGCACAACAAGATCAAGTCTCGCAGGAACTCCAGAGAACCAACAATTATCAAAATGGGATGAAGGAAGATGGGTTTATGACTAGACTGAATTTGATTGCTTTATTCAAAAACTATGGCAACCTAATGTGGGTACGGGTCCAAAAATCTAGACGGCTTATAATTTCACTAACTCAAGGTGAACTCAGTGTGTAGGAGAGATATTTACTGGTACACAGCCTGTGATATTGAAGGTCAGGTAATCTTTTCATACGTCAACGCACATGACAACACAAACCGCGGTAGCTAATACATAAATGGTTTTAATTTGTCAGCGGTTAGATTATGCTGTTATAGAAAGAGAGGGGGTTCTTGTGCACCGTAGACAAACAAACTGTTCATGCGACTCGCGAGAGAGGGACTAAAATTATAAAGCGTGGCTCAGTTACTATTTTACAGAACAAAACCGCATTATAAAATCAAAGTTTTTCTTGACTCAACAAGTTGTTGAAACATGTGAAAATTAGTATGTTTCATGCAACTTCCGGCTACAGAAGAGTATTTAAAATTGCTTTAAGCCTAATTCTATGACAACGACAAACAGAATACCCTTCTAACACAGGGTTCAGGGACTCAGCACCATTAAGTTTTATAAACATTAATCTTCAAACCGCAGTAGGAAGGTAGAACAGAGTAAAGCGTGAATTTCTTGCAAGCTTTAATGCATTGAATTCGTGATGCAATTAGCCCAAATACTCATTGCATCTTAAGGCGCAATAAAGGAGTAGCAAATCTCGTTGTTAGCTAATATTTTCAACCCTATCTTAGCGTGAAGGCACTATATTTGTTGCAATATGGATATTCATCAGAAACCGTTGATTAAACTTAATACCAAAAAGCCGTATTGAGACAATTGTCCATAAAGTATTCTCTTTTTAAAAAGAGCCGGATTGGCGAATTTGACACATTTTTGATCCACATTATCGTAAAATGATATCTATCAAATTTCAAATGCATGGTATTTGGACAGCGGGAGTTCATGTGGCTGACAATTTGAGAGAAAACATAGGCTTTACTTGTAAACTTAGTCATTACTTTGAAGTGTCAGTTGACACTGGACAATAAAATTACTTAATAGTAATAACAGGAATTATTGGGTCAGAGCTGGTGGATTAATTAGTTAGTCTAGTTGTAATATATCAGCTTTCAATACTAAGATTTGTAGTGGCCGTCGGGATCATTGAACATCTTATTACATTTGTTGAAGACAATTATTGAACCCAATTTAGCAAAGGCTAGCTACCTTAGCCTCTGCAAAATATCTGCTAACTTTATGGAAGTGTTGTGTGTGCCGTAAATCTTATGTGTACTTTTCCAAAATACCATTTTATACTTACCCTTTCGTACACAATGCTTAAAAGATAAATGACGATAAGCACAAACAATGGGGAAGAAAACCAAATGCAATAGAACTAGGATGCTGCAAACGACGTTAGGTATGCGGTTATCACAATTACAGTGAAAGCCTTCAAGTGTCACATGCACAGATCGCTAAACTGGAATTTTTATGTTATGCACATGAATAAAACCTTGTTATCGTAACTAAAACCATATTTGGACCAGTGTGAGATTAAAAACTTAGGATTTCCGTTTTTTACACTCCCAAGGCAGCAAGTACTGAATTGCGAGATTGTGTTCTTTACTGTTGTTCGGTCACATGCACAATTGAGACACTTTAATCTACCGTGACCGTGTAGGTCGTTTAATGGACGGATTTACTTACAAAAACGAATACAAATTTAATACAAATTTAATAATTCATTGCTTACATTAAACAATAAAATTCGATTTAACTTCACACATTTTCCCCAGTATTCTGGAGACCGTATCCTAAACGAAGCTGAAATGTTCAATTAGTTACAGTAAATTTAGCCTATTTATTGGTTGTGAAAGTACCAATATTTCACTTGCAGACAACCTTTGTCAGTACTTCGCGGTTCACTGATAAACGTTAGCATTTACTAAATTTAAGGCTACTGGCGGTTAAGTTACAAAAGCCACAAATAACACATTCATGTATGAAAATGCCCATGGCGCCTTCGTTAGACACCAAGTCTCTGTTTTGCAGACATATGAAACTTGAGTATATAAAAGATTTGAATGATTTTGGATCATTGGACCATTGGATTGTAGAGAGCAGAAGGAAAGTCCTTTGTCAATTCCTTCACTTCCCTATCATTGCGTGGATGCCGTGAGTCGCTACGAGACGGTATTCCACAAGAGGCCGTAACAGCTACATTGGAAGAAGCAGGGTCACGGCATACTCATCTAGTAAGAATCCAAAAATCTCTTGAAACATTCCTCAGCCTGCGCGTCGACTACAGGTTTCGGCAAGTCGTTCCAGTCATTGCCAATGCGGGTAGATAGAGCGAAAGTGGAGCGAAATCTGAGCCTTGTGGGTTTCTATATTTTCCAGTTGTGCCCCCGAGTGGAACTATTAGTATTGACTTGAAAGAACGCTTGTAGCTCCATTACCATTTGGATCTCATACGTTTTCATTTTAGCTCGTACGTGATGTATAGTTAAAATGTGGTGCATTCACAGTCAAAATCGATTTCGCGTTGCTAGAATTGGGATGCGGATAAGTTTATTTTTGCATGGTTAAGAGTTGACATCTAATATTTCTCTGCTTCAGTGCGGGCCTCATGGATAGATCTAACTAAGCTTGACCTCAACCTGTTTCACGGCTCACGTTGAGCTACGTATCGCAGTCGGTTCACACGAGTGCAAACGGATAAGAATACCGTAGCGGGGTGCATTTTTATCAGCGGGCAATGCCATCTTTCTATTTCAATGGATTTAGAATGGATGTGGGCTGTATTTTGTACAGCATCCATGGATAACCAAGGCTTTATTTGCAATCCTTATTGCTTGGATTTTCTGGGAGAAGCCTGCGTTTTATATGCTGACGCACTTTGCTACGGACTAGACTGCGAAAACAAGAGAACAGTTTGCGATAGCAACCAAGCCAATTCGATGAACACAGCAACTCTACAATTCGCGAGTGATGGATGTTATGGTAGAAATATAAATTCAGAAGGCACTAGGTTTCCTCAGTAGATTTGTGCAAGTCCCTTGATTTCAGCAATGTAACTTACGGAAAGGAGCTCGCCACCAGCATCCTTTTATTTTATCCCCAACATTTCTTATAATATAGTTATAATCTGGCGCTTATAGTTTAAAATAAATTGCCTTATCCTTTTAACGATAGTAATTACCTAGATTCAAGATTTGGATGTTAAGGATGAATTCTCGTTTAAAGCCTTAGGGCAATTGATATCCGAAATCTACACATTCGGCGTACATTAACAGTATAATCTTGATTGTGCTTTGATTTAGACAAGCCGGGCTAACTGAATGCAAATCACAATGACCATTTATTGAGCTCATAATTGTTTATAGGCGGAATTTTTCCGCATAAAACAGCCAATATGAAAAGTACTTTTTATTTGCTACTCAATAGTTGTGCCTATTGTCCACTGTGCAAAAACTATTGTATGCTAAATGGTCCTATTTTCGAAGCAATCGCATGAAATAGAAATTAAAACTTGTATTCTCTTTAAAACAAGTATTAAATTGAGTACGCTGAACGTCAAAAATAATATCGTAGGAAAGGAAAAGTAAAGTATTTGTCTAAGGTTTATCAGCATGCGCCGCCGCGTAAAATGAGATGTTAAACGAAAAAGTTGTAAAGCAAAACTACATTAAAACATTAATAACTGTGGATGTATGTGAGTACATAAAGTAGTAGAAAGCAGAAGCCACAAATAAAATTCACACAAAATAATGTGCCTCGACGGGGAATCGAACCCCGGTCCAAAGAATTGACGGTCCGCTGCTTTACCACTGAGCTACCGAGGGCTGACGATTAGGTGTGTAATTTTTACTACATGACTTCTGCTTGGTGCGCGACGCATATGCAATGAGCTCACAGTATCTGTCCTGGTGTTGCAGATTGGCTCATTCACCCGTCACTTCCCAATGGACGGAAGTATATGTCCTTCAGATGTCCGAAGGGAGATGGTAGATTAATCGTGGATATTTGTGAGTAGTGTAAAGTTTGTGGAACGTAGAAGTCACAATTAACATTCACACACAATAACGTGCCTCGACGGGGAATCGAACCCCGGTCCAAGGGATTTTCGGTCCGCTGCTCTACCACTGAGCTACCGGGGGCTGACGATTAGGTGCGTAAATGTTACTACATGACTTCTGCTTGGTGCGCGTCGTATAGCCACTGAGCTCCCAGCATCTGTCCTGGTGTTTCAGATCGGCTTGTCATTAAAATTCACACACAACACTGTGCCTCGACAGGGAATCGAACCAGAAGGCCAGGTACTTTAGTCCATTGGGAAGTGACGGGTGAGTGAGCCAATCTGCAACACCAGGACAGATGCTGTGAACTCAGTGGCTATACGCCGCGCACCAAGCAGAAGTCATGTAGTAAAAATTACACACCTAATCGTCAGCCCTCGGTAGCTCCGTGGTAGAGCAGCGGACCGTAAGTTCTTTGGACCGGGGTTCGATTCCCCGTCGAGGCACATTATTGTGTGTGAATGTTTATCGTGACTTCTACGTTCCACAAACTTTACACTACTCACAAATATCCACGATTAATCTACCATCTCCCTTCGGACATCTGAAGGACATATACTTCCGTCCATTGGGAAGTGACGGGTGAATGAGCCAATCTGCAACACCAGGACAGATGCTGGGAGCTCAGTGGCTATACATCGTGCACCAAGCAGAAGTCATGCAGTAAAAATTGCGCGCCTAATCGTTGGCCCTCGGTAAATCATTATTAATGAGCGTAATTACAATACTAATTTAAACTGGCTTGAGGACTTTGTATTTAGCCCTTGATACCTTGCTTTGTAAACGGAATGACAACATATCGTGGGTGGTTCGCTGCGTTGTAATTTGTAACTTGTCTGTGGGCACACAATACAGTTATCAGCAATGGACAATTCGACTTGCTAGGTCAACAAAAATTTTTCTACTGAGAACCGATTTCTCTCATCCTTAGCCTCACACCAAAATGTTCGACACAAAGTAACCTTGCATCGTTTTAGTCTCTTTAGCATTTGCGTTCTGCATCAGGCAACGCGGATGGGCTGCATGATCATGTGTAAAAGATTCGCAGGGCAATTTGGATCACAATGTTGGTTATTAAGCCGAGCTTACTTAAGTTTGCCAAGAAGCAGTTCATTAGCTTTACTATCGGTACAAATTTACAAATTATAAAATGTTCACACCTTATTTCGATTTTGTTACTAATGTACACGGCAAGGAGCTACCCCATGTGTGAGGTAATCGTCATCTTAAAAGGAGAAGCTCATTATGATTCAGTTAATGTCAGTAAGGGAGATAATTACGATGTAGAAACGCTCTTCTAAATCGAATGCAGTGGAAACCATATTTAGGCTTTTGGTTTACGTTCGTAGCGTATAATTACGGACTATTTTATCCACCTGTCCAAAGCAGTTAATAATTGTACACGCTTTAGTTCAAAGGGACCGACGGTTCACACTATTGATATCAAGCAACCTAAATGTTCACGCATACGCGGAGCCGTTGTAAAATTCACAAGTATTTTCTTTGGCGTAGCTGCTTCGACTTGCAACCAAGAAGAGAATGGCGACAAGGAGGTATATTCCTAAAGGACTTTCCTCTCAGTTATTTCAATTATCGCATACCTGGATACAGGTATTTATCGCATTTCACACGGTCGATTGTAGATAGGTAAGCTGACATACATAGAAGTTCAAGCAGTATAAACAGTCCGGCAAAATGAGGGGAAGCTACATAGTTCGCACTCTAATTAATTTTTCCATTATTATTATTATTATCAGCTAACGCTTGCAAATTGCTGGGGGGATAATAAGCAGCTGCACTCTCTTGACGCAGTTGGGTCTAAAACATTTTTGTCAACAGGCACAAAGACTATTATGTTAGCATAGTGTTTCCTTACCACACGAGGGTAGAGCAATGTGTCCAAATGCACAAAATAATTTATTGTTTACAACAAAGTAAGAATTACATTTTCTCGTCATGCTTCCCGCCAGTGTTCAATTAGAATTCTATGCGCACAAACCATTTAGAAATGTAGCAAGGCCATACCAAAAGGCTAAGCCTAAAAGCAGCTCCTGGACACTCGTTGCGGCTTTCATGTATTATGCGCTTGATCCACAGGAACATAATCAGTGACAAAGAGTCATTCGCTAGCCAGAAATGTTACGAAGATACGGGATCTGTGTGCAGTAGCTTTGCCATGACACAACAAGATCCCTTAGGCTCGAGTTCATGGAAGACGCTCGGCTACAGCTTCTAGCACCTGTGGCAGAGAGCGAGTTGCATTCCAATCTACGGTGACTGTGTTTTGCCTGCGAGAGATGTTAAAAACACATGACTGGCCTTGGCGACAATCAGAGTCTTCATCTGCTTGGGCACACTGCGCCCACGCCGGAATGTTTGAGGCGGAGCACTACCAACAACGGGCTGGTTAGTTAGCTGAGTGCCCCTTGCTCTCTGGCTTGAAACGTCATACTAAGGTCTCACCACTACTGTGGATCGCACAATCAGAATTAGTACGTCCGGCACTGAACCTTACAAGCTTGGTGTGTCACCGGTTAATCTTATTTACTTGCTGCTCCTCTCTAAGCTGATGGGGTATCCAGCGTGCGCAAACATTTCGGAGGAAGAGCTTCTCATGTAGGCTAGTGCGGACTAATTCGATAAGATCCCGATAGCTTTCCCCGCTTTGGCCAAAGTCATCTGCGCGTCACCTACCAACAGCAATTGCACAGTAACAATGTTATCTGTGGTGATAGCCTCCTTAGGTCCACCACGCCGTGACGCATCATTCAAGACCGTCTGCCACGCAAAACTTACGCAAGCAATTCAAGCACGGTGGTTAGCAATTAGGCATCATTACCAAAAGCAGTAAGTAGCAGCTCAACGTTATGGGGCTGCTTTAAACCTCATTTGTAGTCAAAAATATCATCGTTCTCCAGCGCCATTGTGCTTCATGCTTACAGTTGGAGGATAGAAATACCTTATTATTTATGAAGTGCGCTTGGCTGCTGGTGCAACGTTTCCCGACCTCAAATCACTGAATGGATTAGGGAAAACATTTTGGACACCTGGTCAACGGCACTTAATCTTTGTACTGCGTATGCAGAAGGTTTTGCTCTGCCCTCCTACTACAGGTGTATCAACGTATTTATGCGTAAATACAGCAGAGAATGCAACGAAATTCCTTAAAGATTTCCCATAATACCAAGGAAGTAGGACAACATCAGTGAACCGCAAAGTATTTTGTAAAAATTTGAAGTAATGTACTAGGTAACTTAAGAATTTTACAATAAATGTCAAATATTATCGCTCTATGCAAAACAGCCATAGGTGATTGTTACACACAACCGAAATCAGAACAACAGTATTGCAAATGGAAGTTTAGTAGAAGCAATGGCAATAGTACATCGGCAGTCCACACTGGGTACAAGATCAACTGCTTAGTTTTACGCAGTTCACATGGTTCAGCTAAACACTTGCCTTTGAACCAATCAATAAGCATCGCCGTTTAGTCGGGAGATGGACACTCACGCCCTAGCGCGCACAATGCAGCTCCACAGGCTAGATAGTGTAGCATGACCTTGACGCGCTCAACGTCTGTATCACTTCTCCCCCTTTAGTTGGAGCGATCCAGCTTGAAAACGATCGAACGGTCGGCGTTGGCGCTCAGAGCGCCCCAATTTTGACTCAGCTACCGGTTCGGCGTCACGCACGTGCATGTTGTTCGACGCTTGAGCTGGCTGCTCCGTCTCGGCAACTGTTTTTGTGTCGGACAATTTCGGTCGCACATGATCTAGATGGCGTCGAACGATCTTGTCATCCTCAGTCTCTGCTTCTATTATCTGTCCGTTGGTTGCTTTAACAACGGCTGACTCCCACCCCAAGCCCGTAAGTAAGCGTATGTAGATAAGATCTGAATCTGTTACATGCTTGTCTCTGCTACAAGTATCAAAACGCTTTTTCACTCGTTGCTTTTTTCCAAAACTGTTGGCTCAATAGATTCCTGCAATAAATCCAATCGTGTACGCAGTCGATGAGCAAACATTAAATCTGCGGGGCTTCTGCCCGTGGTCTCGTTTGGCATGTATCGATATTAGATTAAGGAACGACCCAAACGCACACGCAGCGGAGAATTTGGTTGTTCTATTAACAGCTTCTTCACTGTTTGTACGGCTCTCTCCGCCAACTCATTAGAAGAAGGATGATAGGGTGCAGTTGATATGTGTTTAATGTCGTTCGAGTTGAGGAAGGTAGAAAACTCAACACTGGCGAATACTGGTCTATTGTCAGATACTAATGTCTCGGGTAGGCCAAATGTTGCGACGGTTGTGCGTAGTTCCTCTATAACACCAGCTGAAGTTGCTGAAGCACGAATACTGGCATCAATCCTTTTAGAATGGGCAACGATGATTAGCAAAATCATCCGACCTTAATAGAGACCAAAATAGTCTACGTGGACGCGTTTCCAGGGTGTTTCTGGCCACTTCCAAGGCTGCATTGGCGCATGAGGAGCGGCGTTTCGGGTCTCCTGGCAAGGTCTGCAACTTCCAAGCTTCGCCACAATATCACGGTCTAATTCAGGCCACCACACATAAAATCGAGCTAACGACTTCGTCTTTGCTACACCTGGATGCGCATCATGTAGTGCGTCAAGGATACGTGACCGAAAGTTCGTGGAGACAAGAACTCGTGCACCCCACAGCAAGCATCCATTCTGGAGGCTGAGTTCAGACATCCTGTTACGGAAGGGTGAGTTCTTTGGGGGTGTTGTCCGGCCACCCAACTTGGACATAACGTTTGACCAACGATAGAACAGAGTCTCTGTCAGTTTCCTGACGTATGTCTGTACATGTGACTGGGGAATCGTTAAAATTCTGGACAAGGTTTACGAGCTCTTGTAGGATAAATTCTTTCGACGGTGTCTCTTGTAAGTGAAGCCGGCTAAGAACATCAGCGGTGGTATTCTGTTTGCCTGGAACGTGCTGAATTTCGTATGTATACGCAGAACGAATAAGCGACCAACGTACCATCATAGGTGGAGCCATTTGTTGAATACTTTTCTCTTGGGCGAGGAGGAAAACAAGAGGTTTATTATCCGTATGGATCACGATAGGTCGCCAGACTAAATATCGGTGAAATCGAGTGGTGCCGAAGATGACAGTGGCTGCCTTTCGATCAAGTTGAGAGTAGCTCTGTTCTGCTGGTGTCAGGGTTCTTGAGGCATAAGCAATGGAACGTTTAGAGCAATTCGGTAATTTGTGCATTAAAAGAGCTTCGAGACCGTAAGGTGAGACGTCACAAAAAAGAACAACAGGCTTCTGCGGATCATAATCCACAAGAACATCTGTAGACGCTAAGTGCTTCTTGACCGCTATGAAAGCATTTTCATGAGTATTGTTCCAGTTCCAGCTTTGGTTATTACGTAGCAGTTGGTGAAGCGGATGCAGATGAGTTGCTGCCGATGGTATAAACCTGGAAAACTGAGTGACATCACCGAGGAACAACCGCGATTCATGAACATTTTTGGGTGCTGGCGCCTCAAGTAGCGCCTTTGTCTTTTCTTCCAGTGGGCACAATCCTTCACGTGACAACCGATAGCCAAGATACTGTACACTCGGAACAAGGAACTCACACTTTTCTGTTTTTAGAAACATACCGGTATCCGATAATCATTTCAGAACAAAGTCCAATGTATGTAAGCGCTCGGCGGTAGTTCGTCCAGTAATTAACATGTCACCGAAGTACGCACATGCGTTTGGTAAAACTTTCACGAGTGAGTCAATACTAGGTTGAAAAATAGATGGAGCCGAGCTTATTCCAAAAGGCATGCGTATATAGCGGAATAATCCGAGATGAGTACTAATGGTGGTGTATTGCGGGATTCCTCATCGAGTTCAATTTGTTGGTAGGCATGACACAGATCTAGTTTTGTAAATAGATCACCACAGGAAAGGGAAGCGTAGACGTCTTTAATCTTTGGTAACGGATATCGGTCTAATTCTAACGCTTGGTTTATCGTAACCTTGTAATCCCCGCAGATCCTTATCGTACCATCGCTCTTCAATACTGGCAAAATGAGGGCTGCCCAGTCTGAATACTGGACGGGTTCAACGGTACCTTCCAACTGGAGTCGGCGCAGTTCACTTTCGACTTTATCACGGAGGGCATAGGGAACAGTGTGATCTTTCCAGAACCACGGTTTTGGCTGTGTTTTCAATACCAGATGTGCACAGTAACTCTTTAAAAGTCCTGATCTCGACTTGTCAAATAAGAATGCATGCTTTTGCAAAATCTCAGGTAACTGCGGATTGTCTTTCACCACGTTGACGTTCCACATTATGCCAGGAAGGCGTTTAATTCCATCGCGGCCCAGGATGTTTAGACCCGGTCTTCCAGAAATGTACATACACATATGACTCGTTGAATTACGGTAAGAAATACGTGCATTGGGGGCACCAAGCACATTCACTATCTGTCCCGTAAAAGACCGCAACTGTGCTTTCGGCATGGCGCCAGAAAGAACTCACTGGGATGTATTGGCCTATTTTTATATCTCAAGTTGTCATAGTGCCACTAACACTCATAAGACTGTTATTAATATTCAAGCATAATATTTAACAGCGTCCTCAGCCAGCTTCTTTTTTGCTCTTTAAAGCTGTATTGCAGACTTTCATATTAGGTTGACAATGTGGCGTATTGGACAGTCATTATGGCATTTATACATGTATATATTACAAGCTGGCAATCTGGATACATACTCAGCTCTAGATTTGCGCGTCTACAATGAAGTCAAGCTGCTCTATGCAACATTGATTAAACAGTACTTGCCAGAGTTACGGTAAAACTTATGAGTTAGCAAAATTGTCGTGATTACTTATTTCCAAGTAAGCTAGTGCGACACATAACTGAAATGCGTCAGGTTTTGGTGCAACTTTCTAAAATATGTAATCTATGCTGTCGTATTTATTTTTCCTTTATGTATTGTATGTATGTATGTATTTCCTTTATGTATTGCGGTACAATAGCGGAGGTGTTTTACCATCTCTAGCTGACATGTATAATGAGGATGATGATGAATATGCTGGGAATAAACAGTTATGATAATAATTTGTACAACAAATGATTGCAACTTGTTTATTGTCTTTGAAGAGAACACTGGATGAACTATTGAGTTCTGATGATCAGTAATCTGGTGACACACGGCTGAACAGTGTTCAGAACTGCCCATTGGAATATGTCGCAGAGAACCGGACGAACTACATGTTTCATGAGTTATCGAAAATAACAGACGTGTTGCCTAATTAAGATCTCAAGTTGCATATTCCATGATACGTGAACTTGGATGACGGATGGCCGATTTACGTAGCTGATTGCATCGACCATAAATTTTACTTTATTTCCACCACAGTATCGCTTCAAACTCTCGTCGGATAGTTGGCAACCAGGCAACAAGCCATTACGCTGCATTCAGCAACTTGCTGTGGAAAATTGTGTTTTTCAATAGAAGGGTTTAATGTTATGTCTATTATACCTAAAAGTCTGTATCTGTATTTCCATAGCTTTCAAGTTTTCCCTAGTTGCCAAGCATGGCGATCAGCAACAGAGATCACAGGGCGTAAACTGCTTAGTAACATATTACTGATACTAAATTAGACCGGATGAGATGCAGCCAATGTTGAGGGAATTGGGAAAGAGTTTGCCTTCTGATTTCCTTTAATTTAACTAGCCTGTGATCCTGTTGCAACGATGCGAAAACAACGAACGTTATTCAAGACACGTTTATTTGCAGTTAAGCACTCCGAGCGAGGACCGTTAGAGAGTAGGTTTCGCTGATTTCAGCGAAAGATAACATGGGCAAATAGAAGTGGAATAAACCTAAGGTTGGGTAATTCAATGTAATGTTTTATATGCGGTGATAGAAAATTATGGTCATCCGACCACACATGTCTGCACCACTGACCTTAGTTAATAATTTCTTTCGATCTGGCCCAGAGTACCTATTAGTCTCCTCATACAAAGAAACACGACCAAAACAAGCAGATTATCCTTTAGGGTATACTGTTTAAAATTCTATTAGTGACGGTTGGCAACCAACTCCGAACTCGGTTATGTGTGTTGGTTTCGTCTATATGATTCTTGAGCTGTATCAGTAAAAGAGCGTGCACCAGATTATGTGTTCCGTTGTTGGGACCATCTTTCTATCGTTCCTACTAAAAATAACTACCGTATGCTGACATTATTCTCCCGAATTGAAAGAAGCGGCGTCCCACTAGCACATTTAGTGAAAAAACCATCTTAAACCTATTTATTGCATTCCACTACTCAGTATATAATTGGGTAACTATTAATTATTTTAAAAGCTGCTTCCTTAGAAATTTATTTGTAATCTATGTGGTTGGGTGCTTATGGTTAAACGTCGGTTACTTTGAAATGCGGTATAGAGATGCGGGCGACCATCACAGCTAATTTTGATTAATATCTATGCAAAGTGAGCTGTTCAAAGCTTTTGTGCATCTTTTACCTTTTACCCAAATGCAGATGGAGTGATCGCATTTGACCGCAACTCTGTCAACGGGCAAAACGTATATCTTATATTAATTTGTACCTGTTGATATGGACGTGAAGATCTGGTTATTTGGGCCTCACGTTTCAGAAGGATCTCTTAGTGTTCACCAAACAAGTATGGCCGGAGTCGAGCGATTTTAGCTTGATATTAGCCAAGCGAAGACGCCCTCGAAGGCACACGTGCTTGTCGTCAAAAAGGAGGAGGTATTCCTCTAATACACAGCAGAAACCATGCGAAGATTCCACAATCGTCTCTGGAATAGTAGACAATATTTATTTTCGGCCAGAAGATATAATTTCCGACCACTTCGTGCCTTCTTTCCACCAAAGTCGCCTAATCGCCAGACTCGGTTCCCAAGCATGTCCATTTCGCATAAATGTAAGTAAAAGCAAAAATTGCATGTGATTATAAATGGGCTAAGTCGACCTTAACGGGACACATAGGAACACCAGTCGGAACATTTACCATTCATGACTGCCGTATTACATTTTATATAAAACAAAACATCTGACACTAAACGGCCTCTGATTATGAGTTTGCTTAGTCCAAGCTGTTTAAAAGAATAACTACAAACACTAAATTTCAGTTGAATTTGTTCTAGCAAAGAAAAGTTCCATAATCCATACTCTGTTTTAAAATCTGTTATATCACTGTTGGTCAATTTGGCGAAATATCAAGGCACCAACTGAGTTACTTCGTGTTACTCTT
Organism: Dicrocoelium dendriticum; assembly: GCA_944474145.2. Taxonomy (NCBI): domain Eukaryota; kingdom Metazoa; phylum Platyhelminthes; class Trematoda; order Plagiorchiida; family Dicrocoeliidae; genus Dicrocoelium; species Dicrocoelium dendriticum. The sequence goes on from OX104061.1 coordinate 60,370,122, forward strand.
CAGATTAAATGTTTTATTTGGCTTTTACATTGGACGGTCTCGCAGTGATTTACATGTCGTGGTTCACGGATTTCCTGAATAATTCATTCAGGTTGTGTGTGAATCCAGCACTTGGGATAGCAGCCTCGAATTGCAGCAATAACTTAGCATCTAAATGGATGTGATTTGGTTTGTCTAATTAATACGGGCAGTATACTTTGCAGTTCCGTTTTAGCTTCGTGTATTAATGTGCAGTGCATTTTGCAGTCAGAGTAGTTGTGTTAATTTAGTAATTCTTTCGTGAACTTGCCAAAAGAGAAGCTGTGGAATTAGACCTATTTAAGCACAATGTGTTAACAATTGCTGTACTGGCAACACAGTGTATGGAGTAGATACTTAGATCTGTTATGTCCTGTCCTCACTAGATAGACAAGAAAAGACATAATTCCCAACGTTTGGCACCTGGAAAACAACATAATACTGGATGCTATGTTGAACCATTGGGTTTTGATCTACTTGGTGAGAAGGAACGGAAATGGAATTATGAATTAGTTACGATACAGACTTTACTACACACGTCCATGGAGAAGGTTACATAAATTTTGTCCTCCCCTGTCAGCTTACCCAGACATGTCTTAGCATGTGGAACGGCCGGTATGAACATTTACAGGGCGATTTAATTTGGTGTATCCAAGCCTGAAAACTTGATCACTCTTGCCACCATCTGACATATATATATATATATATATAGGGTTAGCGACATCTGCTTCCGGTTTGCCTGACACTGCGGCCTTTATAGGACAACCACTGGACATCTATGCCTACAGAGGAACCATGGGTGGCTTGCGCTGCACCACCTACAGCTCCATCCACACACTCCATAGACGGTATAAAACCGAAGGAATAAGACCAGCAGGCAGGTGAATGGGAGCCAAGGTTCATCAACGGCCCACATTCTTTCAATAAGCGGAGCAGTAGAATACATGTCGAACTGGGAAGCTTATGTACTAAACGTACAGAAAGCGGTAGATGGTTGTTCCGCACTGATTGCATGGAACCACTCATTGAGCTTAGCATGACCACCAGGACTATGCACTCCGTCACCTTCAAAAAGGAATGCGTTTTCCCTGGAGCCAGCATAGGCGAGATAGTGGATAATAGACAGGTAGGCACCTTGTCAACACACACATCAAACAAAACCCCACATGGAATATAAATAAACAACGAACACCTGAAATGCAAGCATCTGAATACGCACGTACAAGTACCGGCCAGATGAAACGACAATGTTGCACACCTACTTCATCGGCCATGTTAAAGCTTTGGGTTAATAAATAGAATCGGAAGCAGCGAACTCATCAGGTGCCTCGCTTAGGATGACTTCACATTTAGCATAATCGTCTTTCCTTAGATGTTGGTCCAACATGGCGTCGCTGGTGGCTTACCAAACCCGCTTAGCCGAGGCACTCACGACCACCTATGCTCCAGAACAATGCCCTTGATGTCGATGGGTTATCCACCATCGCTTTCTCAACCGACATCCCTTTTGCGCATGCAATAGAGATTAGTATTACACCTGAGAAACCTCACTCTTTATCTGCGCCCTCCAACTGCGCCGATCCAATGCCGTCGACTCCCAACACCTAAAAGCAACATTAGTTGGTGATAAACTCACGTTTCTTAAGCCTTTTTAATCTAACACCGGTTTCCCAATGTGCGCCTTCCCTACACGCAGTTGACCATAAAGCAGCTGTTTCCGTATCCGGGTGGAATCCGTGCGGCGAATATGCTGGAGCTACCTCACGCGCCTCAAAGGAACGATGGTGTATTACGGGTAAAACAGCAGTGCTTAACAAGTCCAGTGGGGTACAACTTATTACGGAAATAAAATTTCATGACGTAGTGAAAAGCGTCTTGGTGGACTGAACCTAGACATAGGTAGGATGGCAGAGTTGTTCGCATATTAGACCTATAAATCCATAAATCCACTGGTTAGTAGTTTGGTAAGAAAACGTTTGATCGCCTTTTGTAAGCACCTACTTAACAAGTTATAAAATGAAATGCAAATGCGACAACTCATCGGCAAGTCTTTTTTAAATGTCGCCAGACTGGGGACAAAGACGAAATAATTAGAGAGCGTTCCAAAGCTGGCACACACGGATCGCAAGCGTGTCTACGGCGTTCTAGCCGGCTATGTTGTATCGTCAGTTTAAGAGGATAACCTCTTAGGTTAGTATGTTGTAATCCAATTCTAATGGTTTTTAATGGTTCCACGTCGCGTATGCTGCGCAAACCATGCAGTAAAGTCCTTAAGACCAGTATTACCTGTTCTGGCTGCATTAGATCGTACTGCGCGCAATTTGTAGTCAAATCCTTCCAAGAAGTGAGACAGACAAACCAAGTTGCTGACACAATTTGCTTTTGCCCAACATGTCAAGTCATTCCAGTTGTCAACTCTATATCTTTTCTCACGAAAAAATGCGATGGGATGACTGAAATAATCGCGCAGTTTGTAAATACTATGATCGCTCCCACGGAGGTAAATATGGTCACGACAATACCTCACCCGGCCAAAGTAAGCTCTGAGTCTAAACCAAAGAAAAGAGCTAGAAGCTCCAACCGCACTGCAGCGTCTGTGACTCGAACTCCCCTGGGTCACCTCACTCCCATAATTAGGCAAGCCTCAAGCATGTCTGCTTGCACTTCTCTAACTATAGACGCTTCACTTGGAGATTCAGCCATGACACCGACAGCTCAAAGCCGAAGAAAATTCGGTGCAGATAACAAGCAGCTAACGTGTGCATCGATTGCCGCGACAAACACACAGGGAGGGACGCACATAGATCCATCTTTAGTACTGAACACGCGTGGCGCACAGCAGCTTTCACCGTCAACTCCAGTGGTGCCCACTAAACAACCCGAATTACCGGCAAAAAGTATAAAGCCAACACTCGATAGACAAAATCGTGCTGCGCTAACTCTCGTGTGCACCAATGTTCCCGAATCCAAATCTGGCACAATAAAAGGCAAGTTACAAAACGATCTCAACCACTGGAGCTCCGTCTGCGAGGCGATTGATATTAGGATTGATCCTGCAATCCTGCAACAAGTAACGCGTCTCCCGACCTCAGTGCACTCTGGTGAACCTTGAATTCTTCGAGTAACCCTAGTTTCAGCAGATGAGACAAAGGCTGTCCTGCTCTCAGCAGTTCGTCTACGCAACCCACCGAGCGGACTGCGCATATTACCTGATCTACCTTGGAAAGATCGTCCAAAAGAAGCAGTTGAGCAGCGCGGCATTCCTAATAGGGATAGCAAGAAAACAATATTTGTTCATGGTATTCCCGAGCTTCTGCATTCTTCTGGTCACGATGCACCAACACATTACCGAGAGCAGTGGTGCTACATCCGCGAAGCACTCGCTGTTGAAAATATTGTTGACAAATCTCTGACAAGAGTTCTGTCATCACCTACAAGGGCTGCGTTCCGAGGCTAATGAAAGTAATACTACACTCCGAGGGAATGGCGCAAGTTCTGTTGGATAGCTGGTTGAGGTTTCGAGCTAGGTTGCCAACAGAAATCCGGCGAAAAGAAGCAGGCGAACTACCAAAAGTCGGAAGCAATTCAATGGAACTTGCAAACGCAACGAATTCTTTATTTGCACAGTCCTGCGGAGAGACCGACACCACAGCGCCCACGGCACACAAGAGGATTGAGCACAGCACGAGTAAAACGACTGTTCAGGAACGCTCAAGAATGCCATGCAACCTGACTGAAATACATTAAACCCAAAAAACGGTTAATGGCCTGCCACCTAACGGCCGGCTTAAAAACTAACATAAAGTTGACATCTATCAATGAACTCCTAACAACAAAAGCTCTATCTTGCATGGTCACAAACGCCCAAGGCCTTCTAAGTAAGTTGGCCGAACTGAGAATATCCATGCCTCACAAGCGCGGGAACTCGTCATGATTACCGAGACGTGGTTAAACCCTGAGATAACCGATTCTGAGATCAATTTACCTGGTACGTTGCTGCTTCGGACGGATAGAACCGGAAGAGGTAGCGGTATGGTTCTTTACTATAATACAAGCGTCTGATATAAAGTTGTCGATCAGCCGGAAATCCGAGCTACCAATTTGCTTTGGTTCCGCCTATGGTTGCGAAACAAGGACACATGTCTACTAGCTGTGATTTATCGCCCATCAAACTCCATATGGAAAATGGACTCCAAACTGAACCACGTTTTACAGTTTCATTTGAACAAGTCCTACACCCACATTTTTATCGCTGGAAAATTTAACTTGCAAGACATAGGAAGGCCAGCAACCGACGTATGCAGTTTAAAGCCTGCTTGCGAAAGGTAATTGCTAGATACCCTCTGTACAATCACGAAACCTCTCCCAACAGCTTTCGAACTGCAAACAAGCTGTCGATTCTGGAACTTGTGCTAGCTAACGAAGAACACATGGTTGACGGGATAGTTACAAGCACACCACTGGGTCGTAGTGATTAGGTTACTCTACGCTTTGACTATATATGCTATGCAGAGTACCCCGAAAAGGAGGGTGATAAAGTGCATACTGTCACGCACTACAATGTGTTATCAATGGTTGTTAAGGATACATCTTGGGCCATCTTAACCGAATGCCCCCAGATGTTGCATGGGAAACATTTACAAGGACGTTTAGCACACTGGTTGTGCACGCGTCGGAACAGAAGTCCTTCTATTCCAGAAACAAGCAAAAGTCATGTCTGAGGAGCAGAACACATAAATGAATGTCCCGTAGGGATTTGGCATGGCAAGATCACCAGGACTACTTGAATGCCGAAACCTGGACTGCATCTATGGCACATCGTAACTTCGCTGTGAAACCGATCGGCGAAGACAAGGTCACTCATCAGTAGGCGTTAATTAAGCGCTTCTGCACTAAACACAAACTCCTGTACAGGCACGTTAACGGCCTTCGATAGGTGAAGCGGGGGTTCCAGCGCTAGTCACAGCTGATGGGTGCACGCGATCAACAATGGAAGCAGCTGATCTCCTACGGCTACACTACTCCCAATCTTTTCAGCAAGCAACGAGCGCAAACATTCTCCTTATTTCTAATACTCTACCATCTGGTTTAGAAAACATCCCCTTCACTGCGGAGGCTGTGTTGAAGATGTTATCCTTGCGTATCCACAGTTCTTCCGGAGCTGATAACATCCGACCAAAGGCTCTGTAGGCGGTAGCTAGTGATCTAGCGGAAGCGCTTGCTGTTTTCTATCAGGGATGTCTAGAAGAGAACCGTATTCCACCAGGATGGAAGCGAGGGGTCCTTACTCCTATCCATAAAGGAAGTAGCCGCACTGATCCTGCCAACCACCGACCAATAACATTACTTCCGTACTATCCAAAGTGATGGAATCAATCATTGAAGGTGCGCTGATGTAATACCTGCAAAGCCACAACTTTATAGCCCCAGAGCAACATGGCTTTCGTCAAAAGCATTCGTGTAATACTAACCCATTAATTGTACGTGATAGTTTTACTAAAGCTGTTGATGATGAAGTAGGAGTCGATGTCATCTACCTAATGTTTTCAAAGCGTTTGATCGCTTAGCCCATCGCATTCTCCTTCAGAAGCTTCGGAATTACGGCATTGGTGACCCAATCCTGAGTTGTATCGGCAATTTTCTAGAAGAACGACGGTTAGTCCGAGAATCATTATCTGATGCAATCGATATGGCATGTGGAATACCAAAAGGCTCGGTTCTTGGACCTCGTCTATTCTTTGTGTTCAATAACAATCTGACGAGGTCAATTACTTCCGATTTCCTGTTTCGCTGATGGTATCAAGATATGGCGAAGGATCAGAGGACCGGAAGACCACGGACGGCTCCAGTGCGATCTTAGCACAGTGTCGAACTGGTCGGCTCAAAACGCCTTGCCATTCAACGTAGACAAATGTCGCGTTGTACAATTACGCCATAGATATATCTACACCTATTTACTTGGGACAGTTGGATTGCACAATAACTTCCAGGGACGTGACATTGGTGAGATCGTACAGAGCGACCTCATCTGTTCAAATCAGGCTGAGGTAGCTGCGAAAAGAGGCAACCAGCACGTCAGAATGCTGCAAAGGGCATTCGGGAGATTTGTTCAATCAATCTTCCAAATGCACAATTCCTACTTACGCCCGCTTGTTGAATACGCTATCCAAGCTCGGCAACCTTGGTTGAAGCGCGATCTAGAAGCGTTAGAGCACCATAACAAAGAGCAGCAAAGAATGTAAAGGGCCTGCGCTATCACTCCTATCACCGAAGGCTGAAGTTGCTTGGAATTTTCAGAGGAAGCTATCGAAGGCTGCGCATGGACCTCACATTAGCGTATCAGATACTTAGTGACCCCAACCACGTATGCCGCGATTTGCTGCAGATCAGCCACAACATGCAGCTCAGGGGTAACTGCTTAAAGTTGGAGGAACAATATAGCCGTCTTGGGTGTCGACGGAATAACTTTTCCCTTCGGGTTTGCCAACTCCGGAATTCACACCCAGACTCAGTTGTCTCCTCTCCTACCTTGGACTTTTTCAAAAAACGATTATATGTTACTCTTAGCTCCCAGCATTCTGTTACCTAAACTCTTCTATTGTGGATTACGCCAAGCATGCTTTTCAACAGGATTTATATATCAAATTAACCTAAGTGGCGACCATATTTTACTTTTCTTACTACTTACATCAACGATCACCGCACCCCAGTGTCTTTCTGAAAGTTTACGCTCGTTAACTTTTTAATTTTACGCTGATGTTAATTATCAACGTATTCATCCCGGCAGACCTTCGGTGGATAACCCAGACATATTTTGATTTATGTTCATCTCAACCATTTTACGGGACGTGTAAAGCACTTGCTTTTCTTCCGTGATAATTCCTTGCTCTTTTTCAGTAGCAGGCGGCAAATGTGGTTTTTGCTCTTCAGAACCTGGTAAACCATGTGATCCACCCGCAAACGCTGGTATCGACTGATGTACATTCTTAGATAATTCAGTCTAAGCGAATAGGGTAAGTGAAAGAGGGCCTAACGTTCGTGGTTGCGCTTCTTTGAGGATTCTCGAGAGCAACGAGATACTGTTTCTACCACGGCTGCCACCCTTGCATAGCATATTCTACGTGTGGGCGCACTTAGGTGTCGAATACTTAGGGGAAGACTGAAGGCTCAAAGGGACCGCACGCTCTGCAAAAACAACTATAGTGTATATTGTCGGTTCTTAACGCCTTCTTCGTATTTTTTGAGCATCTGAGATTTCCCTGTACAACTACACCCAGGTCACGCTCCTAGGGAACCTGGTACCGGGGGTCGCCTCCAAGCTTATAAAATCTCACCGGCTTTTGACGCAGATGGATCACCTTTCACGTAGCTATGTTAAACTAAAGCAGGTTCCTCGTGGACCATTCATAAATACAATCCAGGTTATGTCGAAATAAATTTTGAACCACATTGTTACCAATCGCCCGCCATATCGGAACTCATCGACGAAAAGCAGGAAAGTTGAAGCCAGAACTCTTGGCGGGTCGTTAATAAACACCATGTAAAATCGCGTCCCCAGCGCTTAACGATTGAGACACAACGTTCCGCCTCTGCTGGGTTAGAAAGTGATCACCTAACACGTAATTTCAGCCTTCGTTGATGAATAAAGCTGCCAATCCAGCCAAGGAAACGCTCACTGATTCCGTAGCTCCGTAGCCAGTGAAGCAGGATACGGTGCTTCTGGCGGTCGAAAGCTTTGGAGAAGTCTATCTAGAGCACTTCAACGCCGACCCCATCGTCAGTTACTTCCGTCCAGCTACGTCCTGTTTTTGACATGTTGGTTTTGCATGACCGGTGTTAATGGTAGCCATGCTGCTCCGGTGCCAAGATGTTGCATTTTTTCAGGTAGTCCATTAGTGACTCAGGGCTGGTCATTTCCATCATTTTCGCGAGCACAAGGAGGACGGTCGCTGGTTGATAGTATGCTGGGTCTGAACGGCTACAGTTTTTAAAAATTAGGGGTATAATGCCGCGCTTACACATAGTGAGAAAGCACCTTAAGGAGGACTGTGAGAGTGGTTCAGCCAGCTCGGTGGTTGCAGCCTTTAGTGCTTTCAGACAGATGTTATCTGCTCCCGGAGGCCTATGATCACTTAGTGAGAGTAACTTCCTTAGCACAAATTCTGGGTTGAAAATTACATGGGCAAACTATGGTGTAGGTAACATGCCTGACGTTATGGGAAAGGTAGAGCCTGCGATTACGAAAATCAGGGCTTATTGTAGCCGCACGTTTTTGGCTGCGTCTTCTGCGCTTTGTACTCTATTGCCTGTTGTGAAATGTGGTAAGGTGCCATGCTACCATTTACGAAGATGGTTGACATGCATATGCAGTAGTTTGTTTTTTGCCAGGAATGTTTTGGCTAGGCAGGGTTGATAACTTACTTAGACCTTACGGACAAGTGCAGTGGACAAGTGTGATGGATCCAGAAATTGCCCCAAGTCTCTGAGTCGGAGGTAACTTTGTAGGTACACCATGCTGCATCCCTCATCAACATGCACTTTTAAGTCCTGCTTCTTAGGGTTGAAAGCGTTTTTGCAGGGCGAAGATGCTTGGACTCTGGTGCTCTGTTCACCATGTTGCTGAGTCTTTTAACGAAATCTGTCCAAACGTACTCATGGGGACTGCTGTTTGAAAATGCCTAAAAAGATGCGTCGACAGATGCTTTCAAGACGTAGTAGCGTGTTATTGATGGGTTAGTTCTGTGTGTTCAGATGGATACTCTACATAACACACTTAGTGGAACGTTATTACTACTGAGACTTAATGGACTCATCATCAATAGCTTTACAACTTTGTGCTCTCCATTCGTGAGCAAGAAGTCCAGTATGGACAGGTTGTTTGCTGTGCTGAATCCAGTGGGTTTTTTGACATGATTGTACAATGGAATATTAGCGCTAAGTTCATGCTAATCTGCACCAAACTGTTCACTGGGTGATACCGATTACAGTAGATCGTGAGGGTTGAAGTCTCCGGAGAGGAGAATGTGGATGTACCTAGGGCGTGTTACTTTGTTCAGGACAAGTAGCAAGCAGGAACCCACTTACTAGGTAGACTTCGTGGGGCGGTAAATAATAGCTACGAGACCTGCATCATTGTGTATTAGTAGGAGAAAGCAACAGCTCATCAACTATTGCACATTACATGTTCGTGCGTTAGTCAAGAAGGACTTCACCTCCTCTGCTGAGGCGGCCGTTCCGGACGAGTGATATTCCTGCTATCTCTACCTTAATATCAGGCACCACTTGGTGCAATCAAATTTCGGTAAAAGAAATTAGGTCCTAATCATTCACAACCTGACTTAGTCGATGTTCGGTAAGTTTACTGAGAATCACTTGGGCCTTGGTGTACGTACATGAAAAGTTCTCAAATTTAGGCACACTTTCGGAGGTTGTACAACTCGTACACTTCCACTTACAACGTTAGGTTGTTGGTCATTTTCATCTTCAACTGGTTGTATTGGCTCATTAGACACACTACTGGTGCATTGTTCATTTATAGATTCCATTGCGTTTGTTACCTTGAGTGAGGTAGAATATCTAAAGGGCATATCGCTAACTGTCTTGGTACGTAGCTCAGATGGTATCGTACAATGAAACAAGTATCAGCTTTTTAGCAGCTGGATTAACATTTGTTTTGACTGTAGAACAAATTTAGTACTCTCGGGCCACATCACCGGTGGTTCGATTAGCTATGCAGCCATGAAACAGATTTCGGTGACACATGATCCAAACAGACTGTTTCACGAATATAACTACATTGTTCCCTATCATGGGTTATTATTTAAAGCTTATCATATGCCTTAGCTTCAGGAACGCTGTGAAGAAGAATAGTGCTGGTGTAAACAGTAGAACCGCTTCTACTGCGGTGCCGAAGTATAGCAAGACACACAAAAGTCAAGGTCACCTCTAATGCCTAGCTTTGGGGTGCCGCATATTACGAACTACGTGTACAGGTTTCAGTACAACTCCGATTAGGTTATTTATGATGCTCTACTGGTTGAGGTCAACCAATTGCCTGCCTCTTATTGATATCGACTTCGATTCTGGAACACTGGAGCACAGTAAGCTCAGTAAGAATAGTTGTTTCTTTACGCCTTTCGACATGTCTCAATTGGTTATTGAAATACTCGGGGATGTACAGTAGGAAAGCGGTGGTATTTGCACCAGAAGAAAGCGTCGCTCCTCAGTTTCCGATCTACTTGAATGTGCTGTTAATTTCGAATGACGGCTTTTTTTGACGCAGCCGTAACACAAGTTTTGATAATACCGGACTGCGCTTTTTCTATGCACTTAGTCGGAAGACTGGAGGTAGCGTTACGTGTAATTACACCTATCGAACTGGAAACCGTTTCAATCAGAAGTATGCGGTATACTTCATACAAGTCAATATATCGGAGCACATCTGTGTCTCTGACTGGGTTACTCCAATCGATGCGCATACTTCGACTCAGACGCTGTTGATATAAAGCTCCAGAAAACGGAGGCCTTCTAATTTAGCGTCCAGGTTTTGCTGTCCTATAGAAGAACGGGCAGCACCATGGAATTGATATCAAAAGCTTCGTCCCGACAGTGATTTGGTGGTTGTTCTACATACGAATTTCTAGCTTGTAAAATGCAGCATCCGCGTTCGACTCGTAGCTGCCCAGCTCGCTCATCATATTCAGGTTCCTTTTGAACTCCTAAGGTAGCATAATCTCGAACGGATTTTCAACACTTCGTCAGCAACCTGGACTTGGGACAGACTCACGGACTACATTTTGGGTGAAGGCTGGAGAAGAGAGTTTTGCTTGCATTGATCGTGAGCCCGAATTTGGCAGCTGTCAAAGCCAGAGCAGCAGTGATACGATGCAACTCATGCGTGCTGCGCTTAAACAAAGCACAGACGTCAGTGAATAGCAACCAAAGGTTGGTTGCCTCTCACAAATTAGGATTACCGTGCGGAAACGAAGGATGTTCATCTACACACCAAAATACGGCATTGTACACGGACACCGTAGTCTTAATCACTTTCAAAAGTACAAGACATGTTTGCAAGATGATAAATCTGAAACGTAACAGGAGAAAACCCAGAGGGTTGCTTCACATCAGGAACAAAACCAATGTCATCCGAGGTATGTCCACTCACCTGACCCTTGCCCGAATACCACGGTAAAGACATACGCGTATACTTACAAACTTATTCTGACAACTACACTTAACCAACCCAAGCCACAGTGACTCGCAGTACATCGTACCGAATTTATCGGTGAATTCAAAGAACAGGTAGTGCCATGACTGGTGTTGCTCTCTGCATTCCTCCTGTAGCTAATGAGCCTCCAACACCATAAATATAGTGCTGCGGCCCGAACGGAACTTACATCGCTCTTCCGAAAAGTTCGGTTTAAAGACATGCATGACGTGAGGGTTAGCAAATTTCGGGCAATCACTTTAACCATAAAAGGCAGAAGCTTGATACCACGATAATTCGTGGCATATGGCTTGCTTGCCTTGCTTGTGCACATTGGGAGCACAAGCGAATCCTTCAACTCAAGAGGCGTCTCACCCCAATCCACATGCTTTACACCAATTGGTGCAGGGCATTCACCAACTCGGAGCCACCGTGTTTCAATACTTAAGGCATGATTTCATAGGCACCGGCACACTTGCCGTTTCGTAGCTGAGCAAGTAATCCTTGCGTCTCATCCATCGTCGTTGTGTCCGCCAGGCTCATCTTCTCATTAAACTGCTTCAGACCGTTCAATATAGGCCAGTCATTTGGTAAGTGATGGTTCAAGTGAAGGGCAAATTGAGTTCGCCAGATGTGTATTACGTCTGCAGTTTGTGTGCAGGCAGCGGATGAAATACCATTGAGCAGCGTCCTCAGCGACTACAACCTTGGTCCATACGCCATCTTCAAGGAGTCAAAAAATTCCTTGTGTGTGCGGCGTTCGGCGTAGCATACTATCTGTTTTGCCTTCTCAGTTCACCATACATCGTACATGCAACGGAGCTCTCGCGTCTGTCGCTGTCAACTTTTGCGGAACCGACTTTGCCCAAAATCACTGGGTTCCGCACCATGTTCAACACATGCTGTATTCTTCTCAAACATCGACGCGCCGATCGTCGCACTGCTTTCATTAAAACACTCGGGTCGCCTACAGTTTGGCCTCTGATGGTCTCCTCGGCAGCACCTGTCACCCAACCGCGAATGTGGTGCCAGAGGTCGCCCACTGTGGCTATGCATTCCACAACATACAAGCGTGGAGCCATCGCCTTCCCCAGCCAACTACGTTTCTGCATAGTACCGGGGGAGAGAACGCAAAATTTATTCCTCCGGTTAACGGCAAGCACACACTAGCTACTTTTACTCAAGAGGATGTACAAATTAGTCGAGACGAATTTGTGATCAGTGGCACACTCAACTATATTTCCCTCACTCATTTCAGACCGAGTGGTGCTGGTCGTCAGGCCGTGAGTGGCACGTAGTGAGAGCAGCCTGTCACCGTTCGCATTCGCTGAACCAATGCCATGCGGACCGATAACATTTGTCCGCACCATGCATCACGCCCAACGTGCGCCTTGAAATCACCCAGCAGAAATAGTCGGTCGCTCCTCGGTACAGACTTACATTGGAGGACACCTGAGTGAAGAACTGATCAAGCATGTCATCAAGAGAACACATGGTCGGACCGTGCGTGTTTATAAAAAAGGCAAACTTACCTCTTCCAAGTCGTAGGCGAACAGTCATCAGTCGCGCGCTCTTGCAAGTACGTTTGTCTACTAGCTGCTTAATTAGGCGATCGGATGGTGCAAATCCGACCCCATGAGCAAGTGGTGCTGAGGTGGTTTTCCATATCAAGTAGGACGTGTAGCCTGTGCCACCTACATACACGTTACCTTGCTCAGTGAGCCGGGTTTCGTTGAGCGCAGCATTATCGATGTTACAGAGTACGAATCCCATAGTGACCAGTGCAGTGCCTCACTCGGGATGCTCACTAGTTTTGCGGTCGAGCAAAGTGAGCACGTTCTAATGCCCAATGTTAATCGCTTTGCGAGTAGACATACATTTCGTTGTCTTGCAACCCTATGAGAGATGACGACCTGATTTGAGGGAAATAGTGGGTTAGTTGAAACGGGGACGAGGAGGGTATATGCAGGGTTGGAAGAAAGTAAGGAGGCGGCACATTAGTTCGAGTTCGCTTATCCAAACATTTGTATGCAGCAGATGAAGCGGCTCATTTCCTAACGCCACTGCGAGACGCTTGATCCAGTCTGCAATTATTATTATTTGCGTACTTCATGTGTTGGGTTTGAAGTAGGATAATGCTAGGGCTCTCCATCTGACAGGAGAACCACTGGGCTCCTGAGCCATAGCCTTCGATGAAGGATACACCCGAAAGGCAGCTGCCCGGAAATCATGAGTCAGTGAATCGACGCACGCGGAATCGTGTACTGAATCATAGCTAGTAAAAGAGTGTAAACCAAAATGTACCCAGCTGTCACCACGAGCAGGCGTGCAGGACATGTGCCCACAACACAACATTAGCAGCAGCTGGTCAATGATCTGTCAGGAGCCCACCACCACAAGCCTCAACGCATCATGAGCGCAACCGCCGGTGGGAGACTAACGTCTGTGCTAATTCTCATGTCTTGGTGAAACTTGCAACAATCAGCTTAGTTCATCGACACAGCGTTTTATCTCCTAAAATGTACCCTCACAATCCTGCGGGCTCCTCAGGTACTTCCCTTTTTACCTGCTGTAAACTGTGGCTTAACTGCTTCGATAACACATACCTTACGGACCAACAACCTCATGGTGCTTAGGGCTATAAATTGAGCTTCGACTATGGCCTCCCTTGATAAGATTCAGGTTACAGCTAATGATTTGAGGTGGATTATCTACACAGATGAATCTAAATACTAAGCTGCTTCAAACATATTCATCCGATTTTGATACAACTAGAATACCTTTGGCGGATTTGGGAAAAGTAAACCTGGGTTAAAAGTGATGTAATCTGACACCAACCATACAGCGATAATTAATTCGTCCACACTTAAACACAGATTGCCAATGTTTAGTGCAATTATACAGAAGAAAACGTATGTATCTCACCACAAATGAATAAAGTTTACAAGCGATCGCTATGTAGATGCAAATGACTACAAACGCTGCACTAGACGACACTGCATTACAAGTGAATTTCATTTTTCTACCAGCGGTAAAGAACTTTTTATAAGCTATTTATCATCTTCTATCGGACACGTTAGCACTCAGCACATAGAGAAAAATCGAGACTAATCTTCGTTATCTTCTTGAGGCAAGTTGTTACCCATTAATTCAAACTGCTTTCGGTAACTTTGTTAGCACTCAGTCCATGAGAACTCAAGGATTTGTCTTTCAGTTAGGTCTTCTTTCATATACAAATCTAATCGCTTTATTGTCAAACACAGTCTTCTTTCTTGGATTCATGATCCCGGCATTTATGCTCCAGATAACCAAGTTTTGTCAGCCAGGCCTGCGCAAAAGCCCACTGGCCAAGAACGAGCAGTCATGCTCGGTATTACTGGGGTCAAGCAACTTAGCTACCTTCTGCGTTCGTGCACCCCTTACCACATGAAAAAGATATCCCTAATACAAATGGCCTCTAATAACACTTCCATTGATCTGCTTATTTGGAGTAGTCTGGATCCTCCCCCGGATTGCCTGCGTACTCTGTGTAAAATATAAACTAAAATTACACTTAGTGGTTGCTTGTAGGATGTTGATACGTGCGTTGCATTTGTTTTTCTGACGCAACACACGAGCGAACTACACACGCTGATTAGTTAAAAGGACGACATCGAACGACGCAGCTAAATAAAGAAGGACATGAAGGACCGCGCGATAGTGCGGCGTGTTGAATCCAAGCGCGGCGCAGCTTGTGTAGTTCATCCATGAGTTTCGTCAGAAAAACAAATGCAACGTACGCATCAACATCCTACATGCAACCACTAAGTGTAATTTTATTTAATATTTTACACAGCGTACCCAGACAATCCGGGAGAAGATCCAAGCTACTCCAAATAACTAGATCAATGGAAGTTTTATTAGAGGCCATTTGCATTAGGGATATCTTTTTCAAGTGGTAAGGGGTGTACGAACGCTAAGTTGCTTGGCCCTAGTAACACTATGCATGGCTGCTCGTCCTTGACCAGTAGGCCTTTGCGCAGGCCTGGCTGAAAAAGCCAAAGCGATTCCATGTGCCCCCGTGGCATAGGCCATTGTATGTCCTACTGAAGGAGCGCCGTACCTGACAACTTATAGAGTGCAACTTGGTTTCGTCGGTGTTTCTTGATGGGCATCTTGCTAAACGGGAGAAGGTTGCCATGCAGTTCAGATATAAAATAGTCGCCCCATAAAACTTTTCAGTGGATTGCTGTGGGAGTCGGATAAAAGGAATTCACGCTAATTTCTCGAAATAAGAAGTAGAGCAAAGGTAGCCCCTAATTCAAAGAATTCACCTGTCGGCGAAGCTAGGTTTCATCTGCTCGAGTAGGATTAACGACGAAACATTTTATGTACAACGAGCAGTGTACTATTTTACGATCGCTTCCTTTGAACTCCCAACCTCCTGATACTCTTAGTTTTGGGACGCCTATAGTAAATAATAGGTCCAACGTTTGTCTTCCGTGGTTGGGGAGGAAACATGTTGACCTTAACTGCAAAGGTCGCTACAAGCTAGTACAATTGCATAATTTATTGGAGCAGTTGGTGGGAGCCAACCTAGACCAGGCAACTTGAAATCACCTGCGACAATTTTGTACTCACGGTGAATGCTCGATGCATGCTGGGACGTTGATTTGAATGAATTATCACTCACACTTGGTGCGTCAGGGGCTTCATAAACGCCTCCTAATAATAACGTGGATCCCATGCTCCCGGTTGTTATCCATACGGAGTGCATAGTCTCTGTATTGGTAAGGATTTCACTTCCTGCTGGGCAGCTTTGTTTTAGATAGATAGCACTAACTCCAACCCCTTTATTTTTTTGAGGTCGCATGTACAGCTGAGATCTAGAAAGTGCAGGGGAATCCTCTATACTGCATGCTAGGTACCACGGTTTAGTGACCATAATTTCGTACGATGCGGTTAGGTCGGCTAATGGAAGTAGAAGGTGCATCATATTACTACGTGACCAGGCATTGAAGGATATGAGTGAAAAGGAACTGTTGGATTTTCCTATCTTTACAGATGGGTAGAAGAGGTCACTAATTGCTACTGAGCCATCTGCAGCAGTTGCAGGAACTGGGTGAGCGGACATAGAAGTGGGTTTCTAGGGAATGACTTGTGGGCGTTGGGATGCGCTTGTTCCGGCTAATTTCCACCTGACATGAAAAGGCCTTTGTTTTGGAGTTGTAATAAGTGAATCGTTTGGCCTAAACGTTTAATCCATTTGAGTTCCACTGTAGGATGAAAGCATTGTACTAAAGTCTAAACTTATGTGGTCTTGTCGGCGGTCGCATAAAGCGCTACCTGCTGGGGTGCTAAGCTTGGACGGATTGTTTACTTTCAGTGAACGTCTGACGGCTTCCCCATTAGCCAAAACTTGTCGTAGCATGCCGCGGTTTGACAGATTCTGATACAGTTTGTAAAGCAAGGTTGCTTTGATGAGTTGATTGCGGTTTGGCATAAGTCTGTTCTGCTCAGCTTCATTCTTAACAGTGATCTGGATTGCAACCACAAATAAAACTTTTGTTTTCAGCTCAACCTGTGCAGAGTTAGTCGTATAGCCGTTGACCGAAATTAATGCTCGTTAATATCATCCACCGAGATGGCGTCTGAAAGTTAAAGAGCAAGGTACTGTACCCACCATAGCCTCTATGGCCCCGTATGCTTAGTTAAATCTGAGTTTTCCTATGCCGATCACCATTAGCAACACCAGTAGACAGGCGTGCCGCTCCTTGGGACACTTTCTTCCTGGCAATTAGTATGGACATTGCGACCTGTGAACATTACGATTATTTCACGATTTGCTTTGATAACCTAGCCCCATTGAAGCGCGTGATCACGAGACCTCAAAATCCCGATGATGCCCCCAAGCGTAAAATTACCACTAAGCTTAAGAAAATGCGCCCTCGCTACAAGAGTACTAAGGAATTTCACCCCCTAATTCGTATAAACGAAATATTGTGGAATGGAGAAAATCGCAATCATATACATAAGTTAACATAGTGCACGGCGCTGCGCAACGCGAACAAAGCTAATTCACTTACACGACTTATGAAGTATCGCAGTGGCCTCAACGACTTGCCGATTAACTCCCTCGTGCTTCCCGATAATAAATTTATTACTGACGCAGCAGAGTTGTGCGATTTCATTAGCGCACATTTCTGGGATGCCTTAATATTCATCAATGTGTTACTGCCAAATACGATTTCAAAGATTACAGAGGGTTGCATTCACACCATTGATTTCAACCTGAACACTATCAGTCGAGCTCTACGCTTACTGAAGCTGACAGACAACCCCGCCCTGTCGGTGTCCCATCTTCCTTACCATTACTCTGACGCCTGGATATCCCAATCCTTCTTCGCTACGTTTTCACCCTCTCCATGACAAGCGAAACTACTCAACCATATGGAAGCACTGCATATTCTTTCCACTTCATAAACGAGATTGTCGCCAACGTATGGACAACTAACGACGTATGAGCCACACACCCTTTGTGTTCAGAGTAATAAAAAGGATAGTCAAGAAGGGAATGCTTCATTTCCTACTACAGCGCAATCTCATAAACGGGTCCCAATACGGGCTTCTTCCGATAAATCTTGCCAAACATGTCAGTTTAAATTATTAAACTACGTGACACACTCCATCGACTCGGGGCAAGCGCTACTCATTATCTTCTTGGACCTGAAAATAGCGCTTGACCCGGTTCCATACAATGGACTGCTGACGAAACTTGCTGGCTTAGATGTATCTAGAAGTCCTCTTTCTTGGTGTTCTTCTTACGTATCTAGCCGAGGTCAGTCCGTAAACCTTGGTGATACATCTTCCAACAGAGCACCCGTAACTAGCGGAGTATTTCAAGGCTGTATACTAGGCCCTCTGTTATTTCTGTTGCACATTAATTACGTCTTCAGCGTCTTGGGGTACGGTACTCCATACCTTTTACCGAGGTAAGAAAACTTGTATTTTCTTTCGAGCCCAGCTGTATACAAAATAGCCTCTCAAACATTCAAAACAGTCTTCGCGCTCTCGAAAGTTGGTGCGATATTTGGAGACTAGAATTCTCACTACTTAAATGCAACGTCCTCTCCTACCGTTACACTATACCACACAACACAATTACCCTTAACGGCACATCCTTAGGTAACAGCTTTAAGTTGCGCGACTACGGTGTGCATTACTCCAGCTCTCAAATTTTTCCGAACAAGCACGCTATAGCTCTGCCAAAGCCAGATCTATTAGTGGATATATAGTGAAGTCAGTAAGCCTGGCTGAAGCTCGGCTCAAGATGCAAAAGGCACGTGCTCGAACGGTTGCAGATTACTGCTCGATAGTCATCTCCAATTCAAGGAAGAGTGATAAATTGAGGATCGAGGAAGTCCATTGGTCTTTCACTTAGCACATTCTTGGCCCTTCTGTGCTCAACTATCAAGGACGCTGCAAACTGCTTGCCTTGGAGCATCTCTGGCTGCACAGGAATAAAGCCAACCTCGTATTCCCCTACAAACTTCTCAAAACCTTTGACTCATGCATGGGCGAATTTTGTCAACCGATGGGTGATATACTTTATCCCATACGCAAAAAGCCGCACTCATTCGCTGTTTCTAAGACAGGTCGCATCATTTGCTCAACCTTCTTCTTCTATAAATATGCACACGAATGGAACAATCAAGCAGAAATAGAGCGTCAGAAACTGCAGTGGAATTCTCCTCGGCCATAAAACCATTACTCAACGTCCCAACGATGGCGGAACTTCTGAGCAGCTGCGTTGCTGAAGACGAGTTCTGGCAATGAGAACCCTCTCACATATAAGGCATGTAACCCCACAGCCAAGGCAAAATAAATTGTACGGATAACTCCCCGGGCCTGGCTGTAATCGAGCCTTGACTGACCAGTCTCCTGCTTTCTGACTGCTTCCAGACATCAGCGAGTTTAACGCTTTAGGCTCTGCAGTCCCAGCACCATGGTCTCCTTATCTTCAGATCTTTGCTCCGCATGCTACCTGTTTTTTCGTATAGTTACTTTCGTCCCATACTGCTTTTTCTCCTGACACACAATACTTTTATTTCTGCATTAATTTAGAAGCATAAGATATCCATGGTGATCCACCCGGTTTTGTCTGAACAGCCTCCTGCTTTCTGGTCGCACAATGACTTCTGGGATCTAAATGATCCAGGCTCTAAAGACATAATACACTGTAACTCTTACCTCAAGATCATGGCTGAGCACGTTTCATCCTTATATAATATCCTTCCTTACTTAACATGTCTATTCTGCCGACGCTCTCTGTCAACATTCCGGCATGGATAACACGGCTTTCTCTCTATCAACCGACAGTCCAGTCTGGTCTCAATTGTCTCCTGCTTTCTGACTACTGGGACCTTATCGATGAATCAACGACAGATCCAGAGGTCTGTTCACAACACTTGTAGATTTTGCAGGCTTTTACACTTCTTCCCAATTCTTTTCTTTCCGCGCTCTCTGTTTGCTTTACTTTTTCAATTGTACAGAAAGCTCTTTGGGTCTGGCACTGATGTAGCATCGTCTGACCAATCTTCTGTTTTCTGATCATTTGCAAAAGTTTGAGACCTAAACGATCTAGGCTCTGCTATCGCAACACCATCTGTCACTCAGCCTGAGAGGTTCGCTCAGCAGGTTAACTGCATTTTCCTATAGCCAATTCGTCTTAAACTAAATCCTTCCTGACGACAAGTATTACCTTTATTCACGCCCTTATTCGGCGGCTCAGCTTCATCCTGCTGGCTAATCCAGACCCCACTGAACCTTCTCCCGCATTCTGACCCACCTCGGACTTCGGAAGTCTAAATGGTGTAGGCTCTGCCTACGTAACCCCCTCTAGCCCTCACCATTAATGCATTATTGGTAATGATTCAACCTTATTATTATATCCCCTTGCTTCTGTTACGTGTCTATTCTGCAGATGCCTTCTGTTTAGTATGTTGACCTAAATTATACGGGTTTCTCTCTTTAAACTGACATTCTAGTCTCGTCCCGATGGTCTCTTTCCTTCGGACTACTGTGGCCCCAATGATCAAGGATGGGCAGACTTAACGGTCTGCTCACATCACCCCGAGAACATCTTTGGCTTTCTCACTTCATCGCAATGAAGCCTTTTCCTTTACGCACACTGTTTGCATTCTTTCTTCAGTTGGACAGTTTATTCTTCGGTCGTAGCTCTAATCTAGCGTTGTCTGAGCAGTCTCCTGTTTTCTGAATACTTCCAGATATCCGAGACGTTAACGATTCGGGCTCTGAATTCTCAACACCGTTCCTCTCAACTTGTGACCTTTCGCTCGGCCAGCTAACTTCCTTTAAGATAGTAACTTTTGACCCAAACTGCTTCTTTTCTGATGAAACTCATTACTTTTATCTGCACCCATATTTTGCTTCCTAGCTTCATCTTGCTGGATTATCCGGTCCCGTCTGAATTTCTCTTGCTTTCTGATCCACATCGTACTTCGGAGATCTAAATGCTCTAGGCTCTGCCGAAGTGACGTCCTGTAACACTCACCACAAATGCATTGTTGGCCATGATTCAAATTTATTAGTTTCTCCCCTTTCTTTCTTTACATATCAATTCTGCCAATCTTTAGTAAATAAATAAATAAATTCTGTATTTTCGTGCAGTGCGAGACACGCCTATGTAGGCCCGATCATGATAAAGGTATAACTACATGTCGGGAAAGGTATAATATATGGTGCAAGTTAGCCATAAACATTAGAGCTGAAAGATCATACATATATGTGGAAGTAGATGTGTCTATCTGTTATTTCATTTTTAGTATGTGCCAATAAAATTGATCGCGTTTGCAGTGTGAGAAGGATTGAGAGACGTCCGTGGTGGGGGCGTGGTTGGTTGGTTGGGCAATTCTGGGGCCGTGACTTTAGTTAGAGGCGAGTCACATCCGCCTTGTGGCAGTGCTTTTAAACAGACATCAGTGGCTTTTTATAAGGAGAAAGCTTGCCAGGCGAAAGCCCACCGCTTCCTGACACATTGTCGCTAAACATTTGCTGGAACAGGGTAGACCCAAACCACCCAGTTGGTGTCAAGGGAAAGTCATGCTTTCGTTGTTGATGGATCAGCCTGCGATTTTTCACCAACCATAAGCGAGCGATTGGACGTTTGACAGGTGAGACCAACGGTTAGGTAGTTATAAAGTGATTCAGGTAGGTTGTGGTAATCATTTATTTTGAGGGCATTTTGTAGACAGGCCTTGGCTGATTCAATCCTCTGGATAAGGACATCCAGATCAAATTGTCCAGTGCTATTGGACCAGGATGGGAGTGAGTATTTCGGAGATCTGATCTGAGCCACTTTGGTCTTTGTACGTTTATTCGGTCGCAGTTAAACAGGCCAGACTTCACCCTTGGTAAGTTTCAGTTTATAACTTCAAACCTCGGGAAACAGAAGAGAAAAGTACAGAAATGGCGAGTAGCAGAGACTAACAAGGAAACCTGTGATAACCTGTGGTGTGAAAGTAAACATCCTATATGGTGCATGTATAAAGTGATACATGAAGAGCAAAGAAAATATTTGGTATTTTGTGTCCTGCGACCACCTATACGTTTATTGTGAGAGCATTACGCTAAACTGGACAGGATCTTGTACCGTGGGACGGCTAAAAAGGGATTTTGTCCAGTTTACGGCGGACCAATGAAAATGATGCTAGCGTTGACCAATAGAAATTCACCCCTATGGGTGGCAATCCGGCAGGTCCATAAACCTTGCTTGTCTACCATGGATATCCGAATACGGACATCACACTACTACGCACCTAGTACCTAATGAATATACTTACGGTTCGAACCCAAGGTTCACGCATTACGTGTTGCCGTGGTTGCTGGAGGTGGGAACACGCCTAGGCGGCGCTTCAAGCTGTTGGTCAGAAAACGAAATGGAGCTTACCGCGAAACTGAGAACATCACAAGGCCAAAGGAAATAACAACCGGGGTATAAGAATACCTTATGTAAGTGAAGGTGTGTGGTACAAAACTTGTCAGTAGCAGTAAGCGGTATTGTCAAGGTGCTTCATCCGGCTCGGCCATGGACGACCTAGGGGGCTAACGACGTTCATAATGAAGCAGTGAACTCACCTCTTTCACATTGCATACTTTCCTTTCCTCAACAGACGGTCTCTTGTGCTGTGCAGAATGCAACCATATTTTGACGTGGCATGTAATTTCAGCATCCGAGGCTGCATCACTTATGCGTTGCGGAATGATGCCTTTGTAGTTTTCATGCATTACTGTATGTCAACCTACCTTGCAATATGCCGTTCATATTTGTTCGCCTGTTCATATGCAGGAGTTCCGTGGAGACCGCAGCAGCGTCCGGTAATCCTATGGCAAAAATGGCATGTGCTCGGGTGCACAAGCTACGAGAGTAGACGAACAAAAGACGCTGGTACCTTAGATTCTGCAATTAGTTTTCTCAAGCTATGGACCACTTCATCGAGGTCCCTGTCATCTTCACAGCAGTTCGCAACGTTATCAGATGGCTGCACTGTGTGAGCAATCATACGTAATATATGTTACAAATCCTCTTACCAGTTTGTCGCTTACCTGATAACAGAAGCACTTCTTCGTAGCTAAATCCTGAAGTCATTCTTTTTGCTACAAGGTACATGGTGCTACGCGACGGAAATAGTGTAGTTAATTGATACCTTTTTCGACGTGGCATGCTGAAAATGAATACATATGTTTCAAACAAGTTATAACTGGAAAACCTGGTAGGTGTGCCTGATAAAACGCAGTATCAAAGGAGCTAAAGAATAGCACATAACCAAGCGGCAGCAGCGGCTAGGGACAGAGCCGCGCTTAGAGCGCACTAGTTTCAGAGCAATAAGTAGGTAAGGAAAACAGGTCATACTAAAGTAATCCAAGGCCTGGTTACTGTTAGAGAAACAAAATTTCCACGAGCAAATCTGCTGTAGACCAGGCTTTTAAGCCTAAATGTAATAAGCGGGGTAAGGAAACATCAAGGGCATATGAGTTAATGCGAAACGAAAGCATCAAGCAGACCGCAAGCAAACCAGGTGGGTGAGAGTGGGATAAGCGTATCATAGCATTAAATGACTTTAGGGTAAAAATGGTGAGCAACAGTAATCAAAGCAGGGGAAGATAAAAGGATCAGTGGAACTGCCAAACCTGAGTCGGTAAACTTCTGTCGCCCAGAAGCTGTAAGAAAACTGCCCTGCTAGCATAGAAAGGCTTTTGAAGGCGAAAGTGGGTGATAAAGTCCTTAACCGTCATTTATAAACCTGAATCCATGGTTAAGGACTTTGGCGACCAGTTTGAAAACAAAATTTGTCCTTCCACTGCAGCCGCATTAATTACACAGTGAAAAACTTTCCATCGTGTCCAATCAGAAACCTAGGTTAAACAGTGGCTGACAGACACACCAGCGGGACATGAATAGTCATTGACGGTTGACCTAGGGCGGTGTGGACCAACCGCCGTGCACGCAATATGACGTTACGCATGCACCTAGGCGGTTCTACGGCACGCCGCACCTAGTCGCTACCTCTGTACGCCCCACGCCTTGGCTACCCACCCACACTCGCACGCCGCTGGGAGGAGGATCTCAAATCGCTACCGGCGCTACCCGTTGATAATAATATGTAAAGCAGTTATCACTACCGCTTACTAATGCAATGTAAACGTGCGAGTCATAGCTAACCGCCCATATGCCCTTTTTCGCATGCGGCGTAACAATCTGAGGGATGGGGGAAAGCGTGGTATCATGTGGTAGCAACATAATATATCATGGTGCAATACCGGCTGCTACTGAATGGCAGCAACAATGTTTAACACGGCGCACAGGGTCCATTCCCACTACTAATGGTGATACCTTCGTATTTCCGTCCCCATAAACAAAAGGATAGCGGGAAAGGGATCCGAATTTTTCCACGGTAAGAAGTCCGTTTACCGACGCATGGTAGTGGGTACATTAAATGGAAGCACATCAATATTGGCAACAGAAGTTGCACGGACCCCGTGCTGCTACCGCATCATCCACCATTGCCCAAAACAGTATTGTAATGGAACCACGGTATGCGAATATTCTGTCGCTCATTAGATGAAGTGAATACATGTGATTCCCTGTTGGACGCCTTGCGATGATATTGCATAAAGATGTGCCAAGGGAACTTGTGTAACAGTTGAATGCAACACTTTATGAAAGCTTCCCAAGCCAGCAGGTAACTAAGAGGACATTAAAACCTCAGTCCAATAAAATAAGAATTAATCAAAGGCATTAAAATAAATGGTCAGGAAATCCATGGAACCTGAATCTGAAACGTCCTGCAATGTCCCTACCGATATTATTAAGCGAATGCGCCTTGCAAACGAGAAAAGAAGCTCACAAAGAAGCTATCTACTTCGAGCACGAGTAATTGCGCAGGCGAAGATAACAATGCGCAAACTGTGCGTTAGGGTGATAGCAGCTAGGGCAAGCTAACGCACAAGCTTGGGAAATAGAACCACGCTGAACAAATTATGCTTGCAATAATATGGTAAATACACTTATGGTGCTTCTTATATCTAACCTACGTCAAAACGGCTTCTTACCGATTCAAACTAGTTCCTCAACTGTCGAAAATGCACAACGAAAAAAGAAGTCCAGCACATGGAAGCAGAATTGGCAACCTATCCAGGCACTGCCGGAGAAAGCTGAAAATTTAAGAGCGCGGCAACATTCAAAACTTGGGAAGGTGACTATATCTAAGAAATCTTCTACCATTTTTCGAGTAAATAGAACAGCTATACAATGCTATCCTTACTTAACAGATAACGTAAACTACATACATGTGTGCACCCATCGCTGAAATACGAAGTAGATCAGGTAGCCGCCGTTAATTTACTTAAAGAATAAAGGACAATTGAAAGACTTTGACGACCAAAAAAGGACTTCATGTGAAACGGGGTGGCGAGGCAGCTTCGACGAGACTGGATTAGGCTGAAAGAAGAGAATATTCGGCCAAACGGATGTGGCGTGACAAGTAAAGAGGCAAGAAGGGTTACAGGACACAAAATCTGAGACAAAGCTTAGGAAAAGCCGGGGCTGTTTGAGTGCACTATGAGAAAATTGTGTTGTTTAGGACGTTCCGTGGTGCAAATGGTATATAGCAACGAGGTTACCTAGCGATGTTGCCATGGAGGATGAATGCGTAAATAGCTGGAAAGTGTGGAGGGAATTGGTTTGCGTGCGAATTGTGATACCACAGAATTGGTAACGGGTAAGGCTACATATATATGATGTTTGTTTTATCATTTCGGTGGCCATACTTTTTCTGCAACCGCTATGCTTGTGGACGATAGTGAGCTGTTCAGGTCTTTGGCATTGGGGAAGTATAAAAGTGTTAAAGACATTGCGGAGCAAGTGAGACGTGTCAGATTGAAACGGCGACTTGGTTTTCCTGAGTATCCTCCATATCTGCTGCGGCGTACAAGCGTGGAAGGCGGACGCAATTGCCGGATGCGGATGGCTACGCTTAAATCCTGTACCGTTGCGTACGTTGTCAACTTTTTGAATCGCGTGGCACGCGGTGAGTTGATATTTATGCAACACGTAAACTAATGCTTGTGGATACAAGCCGCACAAGTGCAAGGCGCGATTCTTGGTGGTTATGAACGGGGTGACTATGTCTTTGTAAGTTACTTTATGATCCATAGTCAAGATTTCTACCTGGGTAACCCCTGGCTCTATGCACTGGACCGTGGGCTTTCACCGCGACAGAAGTAAGTGCTGCGTTTGATGACAGTTTTTACAGCACGCCAGGTTTGAGGCGCTTCATGTATCAGGAATACGGCAAACGTGTAACCCGCATAGACCTGAGTAATCTGTGCATTCCTCAAGAAAATAGGAGGTCATGTGAAGTGTCGGAGGGGACAACGATGTTGGAAGGTCACGGTGTTTGCCGATCGGTGTCGGATGGCAGCCAGATTGGGCATGTGTTCTTCCCTCCATCTGTCGGCCGTGGAATGGTTAGGCGTTATGAGGAGAAGTTCTTGTGCGATGCGACACACCAGTTAAATTATGGTGGATACATATTGTGGCATTGCATGGTCGTGGACAGCACAGGTCTAGGGATATCTTTTTTCTACGCCCTATTACCCTATTATCGCTGCACACTGCCTGTCAGCCGCCTGGGATCTCAATTAAATAAATAAATAAATGGTATATTCTCGGTAAAACGAGACACACCTGTAAAATCGTGTTCAAATATGCATAAAGCATAAATTCTGTGGAATGATAAAACAGTTCGTTTTAATGAAAGGTATAAAAGAAAAGATGTTGTCCGTATGAGTGGGAATACTGTCAGGTAATAATCAGACCCAGGGACATTATGGCGCTGTGGCGCGCAAAAATCCGTCAAAACACAAGTTGGGGGTAATTACGCCAGGTAGTGATCCGTGAGCACAGGAGCCTAAATAAGGTTTTGTTGCGACCAATTACGAGATAGGGATGATCTGTGCTCCAACAAAGCATTCTTCATAGCAGAATTAGTTGCACTTAGTATCATGGAAGTGCAACGCCTTCCTCCAACATCGATAGGGATCACCTGCGCGGACCATTTGGGGTTACATCTTACCTTTGTTCTAAAATGTTAGTACCTGTGAAGTTGTATAACTGAGATTGCCATTGCGGATGAGATCAGTAATGGTCTATGGAACGCAAGCTTTCATTTCGCTAAATTTCGCACCAATGGCGGCGGCGCCACATTACTGCAACATGGAGGGTTACAATGCACAAGTTCGGCTCTACCGCCCAGATTTAAGTGAATCTGCACGCCGTTAGCAGCATGTTTCTGGAACCTCACACGGTCGGTTCACTTACGCCATCCAGGTACGCCACCGCTATGCACCCCCATAGGGCCAATTTCATATCTCATCTAGTTATATATGCCTTCCAATTGTTCCCTGTTATCCATGATGTCACGTTGCTCTTGTAAAGCATGTTGTCGTACCTATATCCTTAAAAGGCCGTCTCAGCAGTGTCCTCACGTATGTACTGTTGCCAGTCATGAACGTCAATTTGCAATTACACTTCGTGCGTCTTTCCATTGCAGGTACCCTGTGAGGCTGTTCCACGGAAATGTACCGCCACGCGTTTGAAGGATTCACAAACCATTTCTCAGTGTTCTCGCTTCGTGGGTAAGGAACCATTAATCAGCTCACCCGCGAGGTCGGTAAATATTGTGAATGGTTTAAACATCATGTGACCAGTGCATCCACATTTCGTCGTGTGGTTTAAAACGCCATTGCATTTCGCCGTTACGAAGTATAACGTCAACGTGTATCCATGATGCCGTGAGGCTTGCGGTACACGCTCGCCGGAGTACCATTCACATTAAGCAGTGTGAGGATATGGTCGTCAAGGAAACGCCTTGCAATACCACAGGTTAGTAACCTATTGGGAACATCGCATTCCTCTTTGTCGCGTGGATTTGTTCAACCATGTACTGTTCCCCTCTACCACCATTATACAACGACAGGCATAAGATTACTTTCACCGACTCATTTCAGCGTACTTATCTCTCTGTATAGTACGTCTGCTCCCCTTGATAAAGTATATTTCAGGTCCACATCAGCAGCGGCCATGTGATGCATCATAGATACCTATCCATAGGTAACCTTGGTTTCCTATGATTACTTCTCTTTCATACCCACAGTGATTTGTGCCGCCCATTGCCTTCCGACGTAACGATGCCACTGAGGCACTTTCCACGCAATGCCTCCGCCATGTGATGTGCACTTCATACCTACGCACAGGTACAATAGCATTTGTACGATCACCTCACTGTCAGAGCCGCAGTGCTATGCATCGTCTGTTGCACGTACCATGCTAACGTTCCTCACATTTGGCGGCGGCGGTACAGCAATGACGCACGGAAGGTTTAAGTTTACAAGTTTCCCTCCAACTACCCCGTTTACTAGCATCCGCAAGCGGTTAACCGTACCTTTCAGCAACCCGACACTGTCAGTTACCCTACGACAAAAAGGTGACTCACTACTAACCACCATCATTAATGCCGGGTCTCTCCATTGCTGGTAACTTGTGAAGTATCCACAAACTCTTTCTCAGTGTTCTCGCTTCGTGGGTAACGAGCCGTTAAGCAGCGCAACTGCGAGGTTGGGAATAATTATGAACGGTTTAAACATCATATGCCACCGATGCATGAACTTTGCGTGGTGCGGTTTAAAAAGCTAGTTCATTTTCCCCTTATGAAGCATAACGTCACCGTGTATCTTTGACGCAGTAAGGCTTGCGGTACACGCCTGTCAGAGTACCATTCCCAATTACCAGATTGGAGGCATCAACGTCAATGAAACGCGTTGCAATACCACAGGTTAGTAATCTCTTTTGTACGTTGCTCTCCTGCTTGCCGCGTGCATTTGTTCCCCCATAGACTGTTTCGCTTTACCACGGTTATACACCGACAGGCATAAGGTTTACTCCAGGGACTCATTTCAGCGTATACATCTATGTATTGTACGTCACGTTTCCCGGTACATGTTTGGGTAATGGTAACATCTACCCTCTCACTGTGCGTATCGTTACAATAGCCATGACGGCATACATGTCAGCCGTAAGTCGCTGCTACAACAATGGCGTTAACCAGCATTCCGACTGTACCACCACATGTAACCTACCTAAGTGCTCCTTATTACTGCGTTCAAGGGTCTTTACAAGTTCCCTCAGTCGTCGTGTATATCTCCTGTTCCCTAAGCATGCCTCTTTTCCATGCGTTGCCATTATTCGCTCGCTTGCCTGGTTGTCAGCGAACTTTCTAGTTCTACACACATATATCTGGTTCTTGCCTGAGAGAAAGGGTTGCACAAGCGTCATGTCCGTATCACCCTCCAACACTGGTTCCGTGCAATACACCTGGGCGCATCACCACTCAGACCGCATTCCGTGCGCTTCAATCCCCGTGATACAAAGTGCCCCTGTTCCCCTTTGAAGGAGTGTGAGCCGGCTCCATTGATGAAACCGGCACCTATACACATGCCTCCGAGGCTGATTCATTTGTGTTTGCGCTGCAAATGCGGTGTGTCGTTGTCGCTGCAGGTGGTGCGGCACAACTCACGAATGCTTCCACTGTAGACACAAATGTCTTGCATTTAGCCCAAACCTGTTGTTTCGCTTTTTCCACAGGTAATTATAGGACAGAATGCAGCAGAATTTACTAGATGTATTCTTCCTGTGATCTCGTCATACCGGTGATCACACATACGGTGACGACACCGCCTCATAAGGCATGTGCATGAATGGAATGTGCAGCACACAATAACGATCAGATTTCACTATTTCTTTTAACATGGGATTACCGCGGCATTCCATCTGGTAACTCTATCGGCCGCATTACCTTCTATATCACCCTACCTGCCGCTAACTATTACTAATGATCACGCTTCAGACGACTTATGTCTATGGCTCAGTAGACGGTCATATGTTCACTAACCTACGGCAAGGGTAGTGCTTCCTTCCAGTTTTACGTGAGATGTAAAACTGCAGTGCATGAAGTCCATTTTCCACCACCCTGGCGGTGTTACTCCTCATGAGCGGATAACATTTCTCCAGCCAGTGAGGGGTAGTGTATACACAACCTTGGGTGCGTAGGTCGATATCATCTTGACTCCAGTACTGTAACATCACGGGTTAAGTAATCTCTCACTTGTGGAACCTAACGTTCTAAGGATTACATAGCCTTATCAGACAGAACGACACCGAAGCCCGGATTTCTAGAGGTGCTACTTTTTCACTGCAGACTGAATAGCATTTGTTATTGGTGTCAGTGAACGGAAATATTTAATAGTGCGATAGTTGTGTCAGTAGGTTTAGTTGGTTGCGAAGTGTCAAGCAAATATGAATAATTTGGAACGTTTTCGTATGCCTAGGTACATGTGTTAACTGCATTTAAAATAGCGTAATTTTACGCTTGATTCCAATATATATATACACATATATATATACGTGTATATTTGTATGTAATATCATGTAACATAATGAAATGTACGTAGGTAGGTATGTATTCATATATCCATATATATATGTATAAACGTATATATATGTACATGTATGATATGTATAGGTATATATATGCTGTATACTGAATACTGTATTATAGCACAAGTAGAAATGAATTCTGTACAACTCTGAATGCTGTACAAAAAATATTTATATACATATTTATATTAATATATATACATATATATGTCTAAATTTGCAAATGCACATATATATATAAACATCCATTTCTACATGCGTAGCATATTAAGACGGATGCATGTATATGTATATATACATATACATATATGGTTGGCGGCACCAGGTTTCGGATTTGCCTGTCACTGTTGCCAGCTACAGGACGCCTGCGCCTACAGAGGGACCATGGATGGCTTGCGCTTCACCACCCACAGCTCGATGCACACACCCCATATCCAGTGTAAACCCGAAGGAATAAGACCGGGAGGCATGCGGATGGGATCCACGTTTCATCAACGGAGACCGCCCACACTCCTTCAAAGGCAAACACAAGCACACTGTATTTTTGAATCAACCGCACACAAGGCGGTGGCTGGACCGTAGTCCGCTCCACATTGATTGCATGGAACCACTCTTCGAGCCTAGTACGACCACAAGGACAGTGCACCCCGTCCCCTCCAGCAACGACTAACTGTCTCCTGGAGCCAGATGGACGAGGTAGTAGGTAAAAGACAGGTAGGCACCTTGTCAACACGCACATCAAGCGCAGCCACACCGGGAATGTCAAACAACAGCCAGCCACTCAAAATTCCGATATCGGATAAAGTAAATGCATATGACGACATAAATACTCGCTAATTGAGCATATAGAAAAAATGGGTTATAAGTGAATCTGTGATAAGTACAAAATGTCCGAGTTATTTAAAAATATGCCACGCGATACAATTACGCAGGTTTACCACAATTTGCATGAGCAACGTGTGCAAGCTGGGAGAAGATTACCAAGTACGCAGAACAAACCAACTAAAATGTAACGACTTTTATCCACATTAAAGAGACCTAGTTTAAGTGTAAGTTGGTTTAGCCCAAATGCCGTAAAGAAGCATCATGAATGTTGTACCAGCCTCAGCATGGGGCACACAAATACATATATACATACATATATACGCATAAAACCACAAATATATTTCCGAATCATCATAAACTTACGTCTTTTATATCCAGTTTACATATGTATCTGAAAATATGAACACATTCCAACTTCTTATTTGCTTAGCGCTTCGCAACAAACTAATCCTACCAAAACAGCTCTAGAAAATGTAAATATTCCCGTTCACTAACACCAATAGCAAATGCTATTCAGTGCATGCTCATTTCCATTTACGCATTTATATACGCACCGATGCAGTAATAGACAATGTCTGTTAGTCGTAATTACTTAACAACTTTGAACATCTTATTCTGTATCTTATCAACCATGCACAGAGTGATGCCGTTGTCATATCAGTTATTCCTTTTGCATTTCTGCAGATTTACCAAATTAAATTTACTTCCAGCGTACCTTCAACACATCATCCGTAAGTTACACATTTATTAATTACATATATCCGTTCATTAGGAATAACACAGGTACATGGGTTGCCTTAACATGTTGCATTTAATGTCTTCCGTGTAGATTATTTGTGCACTTAACATTTGGTGTGGATTTCTCAACCTTTTACCTGCTGCATTTTAAAAAGTACATTCCGTTTCTAATAGACATTAAGTTTAGTCTCAATACATGCAACGTTTCAAAGCGTTCAATAGCCAAAAATAACGCTATATTTGTTGAACGAATTTTCCGCACATTCGCATCTGTTGACGTTCCGCCACAATTTGGTCCTTTTTATTTTACTAACTTTACCTCAGTAAAATAGTTATATATCTCGTCACATGTAACACAAATAAACGGTTTATAATAATTTATGCTACCCAACCCTAGAAGCAAGAAAGCTAATTATTTACGCCGTAAAACGCAGGTACCAAGTGGCACCAAAAAATTGAAATTTAACCTACAGTCGATAGTACAGATCCCTCTTCCTCCCCTCAGCATACACCCGCACCTGACTCATTACACCTACCCAACAACACACTGACGCCAGTACACCGAGTACTCTGTGCCCTCCGTCTACATGCAGCTACACACACACACGTTCTGATCGTGTTGTTTTCCTTCCACCTAAGCTTGCTCAGTAGGTTCCGTAAGCACCTTGTCGAGCCTTTCCTTAGTGCACGCTGTAGGGGAAGTACTGTAGCGATTGCAAATAATTCGCTTATTTTTCATGTTCACGTTTACCTATTTCGCTGCAGTTGTTGTACAGCTTTGTTTTAATTAACTTTACCTACTTATACTTGGTTTCGAGCTCATAAACTAGCCCCAGTATAACCGTGGTTCTATATTGGTTGCCGCTGGATTGTTGTGATTGTGCACTTCGCTGCCTGCTCTATTCACGATCGGACTCTACCTACACGTACACTTCGTCATACCTCGCGATTTACGATCGTCCGACGCTTAGGCGCATCAGGATATGTTATATGTGAGGTAAACCTGCCTAACTGAATATTCTCCATTCCTGGTTCCTCCATATAATTGCTGACCTTGCATTTTTATTCATTTATTTTTTGTTTATGGTCTTCCTTTCTTTCACGATATCTGATCACGCGCCATCCATTCATGCGTCGGAACATTCCCTTGGACTCGGTTCACCTTCTGTTGACGTTTCTAGCACACGTGTTTGGTTTGTTCAGATAGAAGCTCTTTTCCGCTTTTTTAAGTTCACGTCCCAATCCACAATGTTTTCGTATGTGACTGCTCATTTACTGTCCAACATCGCCTCTGAGGTCATTGACATTCTTGATCCTATGCCCCTAGAGTCCCCCTATGATAAACTAAAGGCAGCCATATTAAAGCGCGCTACAGCCTCAGACGAGACACGCTTTCAGCAGTTGCTCTCTGGCGCTGAGCTTGGAGATAGAACGCTTTCTCAGTTACTCCGGCACATGAGTTCCCTCGTCGGTTCCTCTATACTGGATGACTCCGTTCTCTGCAAGTTGGGGAGTAATTGTCTTCCGGCGCATACCACGGTTACTTTAGCTGGTTCCGCAGACCATCTTCCGCTAGACAAACTGGCAGAAGCTGCTGATAACGTTCACGAACGCTTCATTCAAACGTCGGGGTCACATGTCGCTGAGACTAGTTTATGCAAACTCTCTGTTACCACGCTACTTGATACAATCAATGGGAGACTTTCTAACGTAGAGGTCACTTTGTCCAACCTCAAACGCGATTGCGTTCCTTCGCGACAACCCGGTTCTCCATGCAGACGTTCTAGCAGCTCTCGTAGACGACAGTCTCACCGCTGTTGTTATTATCACAACCGCTACGGAGACGCTGCGCGTAAGTGGCGTCCAGGGTGTAGACACCCCGAAGCCTTTTCAACTCCTACGGCCGGCCAGTAATGGCGGCGGCTGTTGCTGGCCAGGTTATTAGTCGCCTGATGTACGTATTTCACTCCACAATCAAACGTCACTTCTTGGTTGACACTGGTACAGATTCAGCGTTCGCCCCGTTCTACGGAAAAGCGCCCCCTGCAACCAGCTGTTCCAATGCTTACGGACGCTAATAAGACTAAACTTACTACCTACGGCCAGAAATTATTTAATTTGAGTCTCGGACTACGGCGTAACTTTCCTTTCATTTTTACCACCGCCGATGTGCAAAAGCCCATCGACGGAATCGACTTTCTTAACAAGTTCGTTCTTGTGGTCGACCCACTTTGTGGGAAATTACGAGACGATACTACGTCTTTAAGCATCCCCTGCAAACTTGCTTCAGTCAGTTCTCTCGGGCTTCGCATCCTTCTACCTGACGACTCACAGTACTGCTCATTGCTCCAACAATTTCCGTCCCTCATTCGAGCGAGTACCGATACTTCCCACCTTAAACACCATGTACACTATCACATCGTTACAATCGGTCCGCCAGTAACTGCTAAAGCTCGACGCTTGCATCCTGACAAAGTTCAGGCAGATCAAAAGGAATTCCAACACATGCTTGATTTAGGTATTGTTCGTCCTTCAAACACCTGTTGGGCATCACCTCTCCATCTGTTGTCAAAAAAGTCAGGCGATTGGCGACCATCCGGTGACTACCTTGCTCTCAACAACATCACCGTTCCGGATAGGTATCTTATCCCCGATAACCACGATTTCTCTCTTGGACTAGTCGGAAAGTCGATCTTTACCAAACTCGACCTAGTCAGAGCTTACCATCAGATTCCAGTGGCGGAGGAGGACATCGCAAAAACCGCTGTGCTCACTCCATTTGGCCTTTACGAATTTCTTCGTGTGCCTTTCAGCCTGTGGAACACAGCACAGTCTTTCCAACGCTTTTTCTACCAGGTCCTCCGTGGCCTTGATTTAGTCTACGTTTACGTTGACGATGTTTTGATCGCAAGCTTCACATCCGACGATCATTTATCGCACCTCCGAAAGGTTTTCGAACGCTTTGAAAACCACGGCATAACCACCAACCCGGACAAATGCAAATTTGATCAGCCCACCGTCAAATTTCTCGGTCACATGCTCGATGGTGGATTTATTGAACCCCTCCCGGATAAATCTCAAGCGCTTCTCGACTATCCGATGCCTCAATCTGTCGGAAACCTACGCCGATTTCTAGGTATGATCAACTACTACGGCAGCTTCATCCCCAATTGTGCCGAGTTACTTCATCCGCTTACCGACTTTTTGAAAGGAAATCCAAAGACGTCAACGATAACCCCAGAATTTGAAGCCGCTTTAACGGCCGTCAAGCAGAAGTTTAGTGAGGTCAGCTCTCTCCTTCACTTAAACAACACCGATTACGCTACACTTGTCCTTAAGACGGATGCTTCGAGTTCCGCTGTCGGTGCAGTTTGGCAACAGTCAGTTGGTAACGAATTTCAACCACTGTCTTTTTTCTCACGGAGGCTACAACCTGCTCAGGTCTGGTATAGCACCTTTAGTCGTGAACTGCTCGCCAAGTACTTGGCTGTGAAACATTTCCATCACCTTTTAGAAGGACGTCGTTTCATACTCTTTCCCGATCCCAAGCCAATGGTGTACGCTTTCCGTTCTGCCTCGGACCCCTAATCACCCCAAGAAACGCGTCATCTGGACTACCTTTCGCAGTTTTGTGTTCATGTTCGTTATATCGACGGTCCCACCAAAGCTGTTGCCGATGCATTGTCCCGCATTCATATGAATCTGTTGTCGTCAACATCCATCGACCTGGAGCGAATAGCGGCCGCAAGAAGCGATGGTCCTGAGCTTGTCCAACTTCGCTAAAATCCCTCATTGTAGCTCACACAATTGCTCGTACTTAACTCTGACATAAGAGTTTACTGTAACTTTGCAACCAGTAAGCCTAGACCGTTTTTCCCACGGTCATTTCGACGAACCATTTTTGATCATTTTCATGGTCTTTCACCCCCAAATATCCGCTCCACCGTAAAGCTCATTACCAACCGCTTCCTCTGGCACAATAGGCGTTCAGACATTAGACATTGGGCTAAACCTTGTTTTAGGTGCCAAAGCAGTAAAGTTAACCTTCACACAGTCACTACTCCAAGTATATTTGCACTTCCTGACGCACATTTTAGACAAGCTCACGTAGATATTGTTGGCCCTTTACCTCCTTCCAACGGTTTCACTCATCTTCTAACAGGTGTTGACCGTTTTACCCTTTGGCCACAATCTGTTCCTTTACATGACACATCTACCGAATCTGTTTCCCGTGCTTTTGTCGAATTTTGGATTTCTCTGCTTGGTGTTCTATCCACCATCGCTACCGACAGAGGAACTCTGTTCAGTTCCACACTGTTCCGTGATTTCAGTCATTTATTAGGCTGTACTCACCTAAGACCAACCGCGTACCACCCCACTGCCAATGGCCTCGTCGAGCGCTTTCATCGACAATTAAAAGCTGCCATCATGGCTAGTTCCTCCGACTCATGCTGGTCTGAGCGTCTACCTGCGATCCTCCTTGGTATACGCAATACAATCAAAGAGGACATTGGGTGTTGCCCTGCAGAACTTGTTTTTGGTACGACCCTCAGACTACCTGGTGCGATGGTACTAGGCTCTCGCACCCACCGCCAAACTAGACCTCTTCTCGTATGCTGAAAGCCTCAAAAAGCATTTTCGATCCATTAGACCAACGTCTACGCGGCCTAACATACGTAAACAGCAAACCCAGCCTGAGTTGCACAACTGCCGTTTGTTTTCATCCGCTTCGACGCCGTCCGTGGGCTATTAACCCTATCATATGAAAGCCCGTATCAGGTCTTATCACGGAAATCCAAGTAGTTTGTGTTGAATAAGAATAAATCAAAAGACTCCGTGAGCATCGACCGACTCAAACCAGCTTAGGTTGAACCTACAGTCGATAGTACAGATCCCTCTTCCTCCCCTCAGCATACACCCGCACCTGACTCATTACACCTACCCAACAACACACTGACGCCAGTACACCGAGCACTCTGTGCCCTCCGACTACACGCAGCTACACACACACGTTCTGGTCGTGTTGTTTTCCTTCCACCTAAGCTTGCTCAGTAGGTTCCGTAGGCACCTTGTCGAGTTTACTTAGTGCACGCTGTAGGGGAAGTACTGTAGCGATTGCAAATAATTCGCTTATTTTTCATTTTCACGTTTACCTATTTTGCTGCAGTTGTTGTACAGCTTTGTTTTAATTAACTTTACCTACTTATACTTGGTTTCGAGCTCATAAACTAGCCCCAGTATAACCGTGGTTCTATATTGGTTGCCGCTGGATTGTTGTGGTTGTGCATTTCGCTGCCTGCTCTATTCACGATCGGACTCTACCTACACGTACACTTCGTCATACCTCGCGATTTACGATCGTCCGACGCTTAGGCGCATCAGGATATGTTATATGTGAGGTAAACCTGCCTGACTGAGTATTCTCCTTTGACGGTTCCTCCATAAGGTTAACATATGCTCATGATGATAAGGCTTGGAGGGGAAGTGTGAAAGAGCCGTGGCCTGTTTAAGCTTAGAATAGCTACCGCGGGTGATTACGCTGTAAACCAGGCTTTTAAGCCTGAATTTTTTATGCACGGTAAGGAAACAGCAAAG
This sequence comes from Dicrocoelium dendriticum, assembly GCA_944474145.2. Lineage (NCBI taxonomy): Eukaryota > Metazoa > Platyhelminthes > Trematoda > Plagiorchiida > Dicrocoeliidae > Dicrocoelium > Dicrocoelium dendriticum. Next base: position 60,407,558 of record OX104061.1, read on the forward strand.
ACAGTTGATGCAGTTCGGGACGAGCGCCTCTGGCTGACAACAAACAGGCCAGCTGAGACGAGAGCTGGATACGTGGCTCAAACAATAAGCGAATCATTGCATTAACATGGCTTTGTGGTAAAGTGAGGAGGAACAGCAATCAAAGCAGAGAAAGATAAAAGGAACAGCGGAAGCCCCAAAGCTGAGTGAGTTTACCTCAGTCGCTTAGCAAATGTAAGAAAACAAGCGAAACAGCTCTGATGTGCTGGATTAGGCAGCAAACAGAGATATGTGGCCCAGCCGATGTAGGGATGATCTTTGAGGGTGCAATCAGAGATTCAGGACACAAATCTGATACGTAGTTTAGGAAATGACAGTTACCGAAGTCAGAGAGACGAAAGGTGTCATGGATCAACCGTTACTGAGCTAATCCAAGACGGCATACATTGATTCCTAGGTCAAGCGCAGACGGATAAGCAACTGGTTATGCTGAAAAGGCTTTAAGTGAAAGTGTGAAGAAGCTCAACCATCTTATTTGAGGAAGAAAGATTATTGATTGCAATGCGATACAAGTGGTGTTTTGCCTCAATAGCCCAGTTGTAATCGAAGAGACGGCGAGATAGCTTAGCCGAGCCTGAAAAACGTAACGGTGAAGTGATAAACAAATCCGATTTATATGGAGCTGCTGCAGCGGGTAATCGATGAGTATACACGAATGTATGGAAGGAAATGAACTAAAGGGAGAAAGGTAGATTTTAGTGACAGGTAGACGCAGATTGGTTTTTTTGTGCAGTTATATACGGTTTGGTGTAATGTACCGGAAAACAAGCTCTTTCAATATTTCGTAACATTGGATTTAAAGGTTGTTTTAACCTTCGAAACGTCCACTTGTTTTACTGACTGCACAGCTGTTGACAAAAACACTTTTGGTGAGTACCTCGCTGCACGTTCTTCGCTCTATCTGATTCGCTTCCTATTCTTGTAGCCTGCACAATATACTTTGGGTTCAGTCACCGCCGCCGACTTCTACACTGTCGTATTTGACACCTCTTACGTGTCACTGCCTACCGACTAGTATCCCACGCTCCGCCCAACAATTGGTGACCCCCTTTCAGGAACACGCCATCCGCCATTTTGAGTTTTCATTCTGGTGAGCTCGTTCCATTGATTTTGTAATTCATTACTCGTTATCGTTTTGTATTCTCACTTGTTGCATACACTTATTCATTTCTCACGTTTTTTTCTCTCTCTTGTTCTAAAGGATATCATAACCTGCACGGAACACCACTAAGGACATACCTGCGACGCTTCCGTGGACACGGAATCAATACATAACAGAGAAACCACCCGCACTTGGCAATCCCTGGCACAATAAAGGAACCCAGAAAACTAATGAAATCAATACAAGTCACCTGAGTTATCTGACATCAACAACTCCAACCACTTGCTACAAAACCATGGGAAACAAGTTGGTGAAACGTGACCGCGAATATCCACGAGTGTACTCGGTCAGATGCAATCCTTTCAATATCAATCCACCAGTCGGCAGTGTTCCGGGACGTGGTGGGTCTTGTCTGGCAAGCGTTTACCCTACAAAAGCCACAAATGTCTGTTAAACGGCACTGCGACGTGCAGGATTTGACCCGCCACCCAATAAAGTCACCGCCAATAACACACATTGGCAAGTTGACCGATACCATATTTACAAATTCTGTGAATATATCTGCTCTCGCACGAACAAGCCTACATATTTCATTAGTGACATGCCATTATTCTTAAATATTTTTTCAGCTCCTTCCTTACGCTTCGCTCACCTGACCCTCCCTGTGTACACAACCTCATCGGACTAGTTCCTCAACAACATACTCCACATTAGTGATCTGATTCTTATCTCTACAACTCGCATTCTGTGGACATAGACTTCGCACAACCGTTGGGCCATACGGGACCACAATACTGTCTCCAACTTACTGCTCCCGCTCTTGGTGCTGCTAATCCTGCTATCATGTACAATATTGCAGTATGCTGATCATGCCCAAGAGGCGTGCCTCCCTTTGTCGCGAATAAAATATTTATTTAGTTATTTACGATGAATAGTCCGGAGGATAAACCATCTACGTACGTGGTTAGGGCCGTAGTGCTAGCTTCCTCACTTTTGGGGGCGTGACCCGTTTTTATGGTTTGAGCATTTAGCATCCACTTTACAATTGTAAAATTTTACCTGAAAACGCTAAATATGATCAACTTTTGTCTCGGCTTCCGCAGTGTATCCTCCCAAGTTCGGGACAACAAAACTTGCCCACCTCCCGATGCGAAATATGGAATTTAAAGCAAGCGATTAGTCAGCGAACCACGCCCACTGACAAGGTCCGACTGCAGCAACTGTCTAGGGATCTGCAGCTAGGTGACAGGATGCCTTCAGCCTTGTTGCGATAAGTGCAGCAGCTCCTGAGAGTACCCCGCATGGACGAAGGTGTTTTCCACGAATTGTGGGTGCTACGCCTCCCGGAAAACACTCAAGCCATCCTTGCCGTGGCAAGCGCCCTGCCTCTCGCAGCAGCTGCTGAACTAGCAGACCATGTCATCGAACGATATCAGCCAACGTCATTCACTCGACTTAGCCCTGTCACGGCCCCAGCGACATACGCGACTAGTGAGTCGCCAGCAATCGACGCTTTATCATCGCAAATAGCGTCATTACAATGCCACGTCGAGAAACCGTCCCCAGGTCCTACGCAGCGCAGCCGCACCAACTCAACTCGTCGCACGAAGCCTAAAAATTCAGGCTTTTGCTTTTACCACTCGCGTTTTGGTAACAAAGCCCGCAAGTGCCAACTACCATTCATTTACTCCGCCGCCAAGCAGGGAACCTTCCATGCCAGCCCGTAATGGCGACTAACGGTGTCGGCAAAGCTCAAAGTCATCTCATCTACATTAGGGATTATGACTCCGATACCCAGTTCTTAGTTGATACCGGGGCGGAAGTTAGCGTCTACCCCCTATGTCAGGTGAACCTACCACTTCTATGTCGATAAGCTTCAGTGCCGCCAACTGCACGCCAATAGCCACCTACGGTCATCGGTCGCTTACCCTGGAATTACTTCTTCGGCGCACGTTCCGTTGGGTATTCACAGCCGATGCAGTCCCCTTTGCCATCATCGGCATTGACGTTCTCAGGCATTTCAACTTCTTGCTCGATGCGAAACACCGGATGATAGTCGACGCTGCAACAAAACTCAGTGTACGTGGCACCACCGCCGATGGCACATCTATATCCCCGGTCTATGAATTTCACCAGACCTCGCCAGACTGCGCTAATCTCTTTTCTCGGTATCCCAAGCTCGTTCAGCCAATGTACGCAGCTGTACCTGTGGCAGTTCAAGTCACGTACCACATACGGACGAATGGCCCACCTGTGTCATGCCGTCCACGCCGACTATCGCCAGAGAAACTAAAGGTAGCTAGGGCGGAGTTTGAGCACATTTTTGAACTTGGAATAATCCGCCCTTCCGACAGCCCTTAGTCCTCGCTCCTGTAGATGGTCCCCAAGCAATCTGGTGACTGGCGCCCTTGCGGTGATTACCGCGCACTCAATCGGCTAACCTTCCTAGACAGGTAACACATCCCACACATGCAAAACTTTTCCACCTGCCTCACAGGTAAGACGATCTTCAGCAAGATCGATTTGGTTCGCGCCTATCACTAGATACCTGTGCCAGACATTGACATTCCTAAAACAGCCGTCATCACTCCTTTCGGTTTGTTCGAATTTTTAAGTATGCTATTTGGACTGTGCAACACAGCACAAAACTTCCAAAGCTTCATCCACGATGACACTCATGGCCTAGACTTCGTCTATTACTACCTCGATGATATTTTAGTAGCCAGTTCATGCGAACAAGAGCACCTCGAGCATCTTCGAACTCTCTTCCAGCGCTTGACCCAACACGGTGTCCCAGTCAACCGGTCTAAGTGCAAACTCGGCAAATCAACGGTAGTATTCCTAGGCCATCTTGTTTCATCGTCTGGTATCGTAGACCTTCCTGATAAGCTCCAGGCAACCAAGGACTTCCCAGCTCCGACTTCGTTCAAGCACCTCCGTCGATTCTGTGGTTTGGTCAACTACTATCGACGCTTCATTCCACGCTGCGCTCAGCCCATACAGCCACTGACTGACCTACTCAGAGGAATTGGACGCAAGTTTGCTTTCTTTGACACAGCGAGGCAGCCTTCGCCGAGCTCAAGGATGCTATCTCCAACATGGCTGTCTTCGCTCATTCCGAATAGACTGCACCCCTTCTGTTACGACTGATGCTTGAGAAGTCGCGGTAGGAGACGTCCGCCAGCAACACGTTGGTGGGCAATGGCAACCCCTTGGGCTCTTCTCCAAGCGCCCGCAGCCAGCAGAATCCCACTACAGCACGTTTGGCAGAGAACTGCTCGCCATTTACCTAGCGATACGTCACTTCCGGCACACACTCGAAGGCCGCGCTTCCAAGGTCTACACTAACCACAAGCCCCTTATCTTTGCCTTCAACTCGACTTGCGGCAAATACTCACCACGGGAAACAAGACACCTAGACTTTGTCACGCAGTTTACTGCTGACATACGCCATGTCTCAGGTGTCGACAGTTCCGTCGCTGACCCTCTCTCAAGTGCCAACCTCAGGCTCCAGGCTTTGCTTATCGTCGACTTTGCCGCCTGGGCATCGGCTCAGGCTCAAGACGAATATATAGAGAGCATTCTGCAGTCAACTTCGCTGCATGTGCAACCTGTTCCTCTCCAAACCTAGGAAGGAACCATTCTCTGTGACACTTCCACAGTTTGTCCTAGACCGCTCGTGCCCGTCTCCTTCAGAGGCACAGTCTTTGACGCACTGCACTCAATTTCACATCCTGGTATCCGTGCAGCTTTGAAACTGGTCACCGAAAGTTCCGTTTGGCTACGCGTAAAATAGAGGTTCGTACCTGGGCTCGCGCCTCCATTCAATGCCAGCGCTCCAACGTACACCGTCACACCCGCAGTCCTCTTGGTTCATTTCCTGCCCCAGACTCTCGGTTTTTGCATGTACACTTAGACCTACTAGGTCCTTTGCCTCCTTCACGCGGATTTGCATACATTATTACATTTGTCGACCGCTTCACCGGAGGGCCAGAAGCTATTCCCGTAACAGATTAGCAGGTGAGACTGTTATCCTGGCCTTCTTGGGCCGGTGAGTTTCGCACTACGGATGTCCATCCACCATTACAACTGACCGAGGAACGCCTTTGGAAGCTTCACCCTTCGCTACGTTCTGCAACTTCTTGGGCTGTTGCCGCATTCATACAACAGCGTATCACCCAGCAGCCAACGGGTTAGTTGAACGCTTCCATAGACAGCTTACAGCTTCGCTCTGCGCCTCCTCTGACCCTAGCTGGAGCGAAAACGTTTCACTCGTACTGTTAGGTATTCGCATGAGCACCAACATAGCTGGTTTACGGCACAACGCTCAAGTTACCAGCAGAATTCGTTTCACCTCCCGCACCGTCGGATATGCCTCCGCCTAACTTAGCGTCTCCCTAGCTCAACGCATGCGTTCACTACGCCCGACTCGGCCCCGTGAACAGACTAGAGATGTGCAAGTGCATGGCGGACTCTACCTGCACTCACGTCTTCCTCAGCACCGACGCCGTGCGGCGCCCTCTGCATGCTCACTACACTGGCCCTTTCAAAGTCCTGCAACGGACTCCAAAGCATGTCACACTGACGCAGTCCTCAGCCTTCTACATCCAACCTGTGCAACTAATTCTACTGTGAAGAATGCTATGTTGAAGCACAGATCATCCCTATCTCGTAATGGTTGTTGCTTGCAACAAAACCTTGTTTGTGATCCTGTCTTCACAGATCACTACCTCGCAAAATTATCCCCAACTTGTGTTTTGACGGGTTTTGCGCGCCACAGCGTCATAATTTTCTTTGGTCTGACTATTACCTGACAATATGCTCCCTCATATGGACTACATCTTTTTTTTATAACTTTTACTGAAACGAAGTGTTTTAACATTCCAAAGAAGCTATGCTTGTATGCATATTTCATCATGCCTTTACAGGTGTGTCATGTTTTACCGAGAATATACCATTTATTTATTTATAGAATGGTCACCGAACAACGGTGTCCCTCGACCGCCTCGAAGTGGCTTGCTTTGACGAGCCACTTGCAACCAATTTCGATGCTCTCGGACAAGCCTACGCACCGGTGGTGACTTCCCGAACACTGTATAACCCGGAACCCTCCGTACCTCTTGGCCCGCAATCTATCCCGCCACAACCCCAAGCAACCAACCTACGCAGTAGACATTTCAGACGTCCGGTCGGTTTTTCAGCTTTTGTAAACGTTTGCTATTTTAACTAACACACCAGTTTCGACGTTAGTTTTTATCGTGCGTCTTGTTCACTAACGTTTTGCAAAATCGACAAACAAACAGAAACCTGGTGAACACCTAAAAAGTGTATTTGCTTTTATCATGCATGCCAAGTTCCCACTACGGCGTCAAGCCACTTCCCTGACCCTTGCCAACCCCCTCTGAGTTTTACCTTCTAGAAACGCAACGGCCGGAACTGCTTAGGCAACCCGTGAGTGACCCGCTAACCAGCTGACCGCAACCCCTGTGTGACTCGCAAGCCGACCCAAGGCCCCCATCCTCAGCCAAGGAACAGACATTCACCCTCGACCGCAGAAACCCACCAATGGATTGATCTCCAAAGGCCGCCTATGCATTGACGACGAGGAAGCCGGATTTCTTCGTGGGACTAAGACGCTTGGATTCCTTCGTGAGACGGGGAGCGTGCACTTACGTGCGGTGCGGGTATTGACACTTCCCAAGCGCACCGACGGGTCTGCAGCAAAGGGTAGGTCCTGTCGGCCTTTTTTCTGGACTAGCCAGTTATTTTTGCAGTCCGCCCAACCCACTCTAACGGCCAACAACTGACGCACTCTGCTCCACATGATCATAAATAATAATTAACCAAAGCCTGGAACCAGCGAGCTCTGCTACACACCACACCTTGGAAGCCCTTTGTCAAGCCCATGCAAATATTCGCATCCAACCTCATCTTCCGTTTTCCCCCACTAACAGCTCCACTGAAGGCTTCCATCCTTCAACCTTCTAGGGGAAGCTTTTGTGGTGTATCGGAAAACAAGCTCTTTCAGTGTTTTGTAACATTGGATTTTAAGGTTGCTTTAACGTTCGAAACGTCCACTTGTTTTACTGACTGCACAGCTGTTGACAAAAACACTTTTGGTGAGTACCTCGCTGCACGTTCCTCGCTCTACCTGATTCGCTTCCTATTCTTGTAGCCTGCACAATATACTTTGGGTTCAGTCGCCGCCGCCGACTTCTACACTGTCGTATTTGACACGTCTTACGTGTCATTGCTTACCGACTAGTATCCCAAGCTCCGCCCAACATAGGTCCGATTTCCTAGAACTTGTCTGCAGATACGCATGTGCCCAATATTTCTACTACTTTTGGAACTGTGAGTAAGCTCTTTATAGAAGCAGAGAATGTTATTACACTTCCGATTGCCGGACGGCTTCTGGCAATTTATTCCATACGGGGGCGTATCTGTAGATGAAAAAGGTAAAACGTTTGGAGCGGTGCGCCCTAGGTAAAAAAACGTGTGCAGCTGTTTACGTAAAGGGTTTCGGGTACAGCCCAGCATTTGGAAAAAGCAGCTAGTAGCTGTGTTAGAGCCTTTGACCAGTTTATAGAGGAAGATAACGTTTGCTTTAAGTCGGCTCTCTCTCCATAAGCCGACAATCAAATCCCGGCTCAAGGATCTCCTTCTTTCCGACTGCTGTCACCCTAGTGACCAAGGATCGGCAAACCAAAAGGTATTTCCACCTCACCTAGGAATTATCGTTGTCTTTTCGACCTCTCCTGAATAGAGTTATTTCCTTTCCTACCCATTCTTTCAATTTTCGCGCTCTGTTTGCACTCCTTTATCAATTAGACGGATAACTCTTCCGGCTTCGTTCTAATCTAGCCTCAGCTGACCAGCCTCCTGTTTCTGACTGCTCCCAGACATCCGATACTTTATCGACCTAGGCTGTGCAATCCAACAAACTGTTTCCCTCATACCGTGAGCTGTCACGGCCTGCTTACTAAATTTACATATAGCCGCAGTCGTGCCAAAAGCTTCTTTTCTTAGCACACCCATTACTTTTAGGCACAACCTTATTTGGCGGCCTAGCGTAATCTTGCTGATGTATCTGGTCTCATCTGAAAGGTCCCCTTCTTTCTGACCACCTCAGACTTCTAAGAGCTAAATTAGGTAGGCTCTGCCTATGTAACGCCCTACAACCATCACCTCCAATGCATTGTTGGTCATGATTCATTCTTATTATTTTATTCCCTTTCATCATTAACATGTCTCTTCATGCCGATGCTCTCTCTTAGTAGGCAGTTATAAATTATATGGCTAACTTTCTATGAGCTGGCATTCTTTTCTCGTCCTAATGTTCTCCATCTTTTGGGCTACTGTGCCCCAAATGCGCAGGGATTGGTAGACCAAACGGTCTGTTCACATCACCCCGAGGCTAACTGTCTTTTCAGCTGATCAATTAAGTCCCAAACTACTTCTTCTCTGATGGCATTAGTACTTCATTCCCAACTTTGTTTGGCGCCCTAGCTACATCTTGCTGACTTACATGGTGTTCGCTGAACGAGATGCTGTATTCTGACTTCTCTCGGACTTCTGAGATCTTACTGATCTAGCCGCTGCCGATGCAACACTATGTAACCCACACCTCTAGAAGATTGCTGGTCATGACTCATCCTTATTAGCATGCCCCCTCCCTTCCTTAACGTGTCCATTTCCGCCAATGCTGTCCGTCAGCATTCATACCTTACTAATACAAATTTCTCCCTGTGAGCCGACATTCTATTCTGATCTAAGTGATCTCCTACCTTCCGACTTCTCTGACCCTAATGATCAGGGGTCGGCAGACCCAAGGTCTGTTCACGTCACCTCGGGAATATAGTTGCCTCTTCCACTGCTCATCAATAGAGCCTTTTCCTTTTCTCATTCCGTTTGCATTCCTTTTCAATTAAATAGGTAACGCCTCTTGCGTGGCATTACTCTAGCGTCGTCTGACCAGTCGCCTTCTTTCTGACTACCTCCAGACATTCCAAAGTTAACGGTCTATACTTTGCAGTCTTAGTAATCTCTCTCTTTATTCTGAGACGTTTGCTCCCAAATCAACTGCCTCTTCCTATAACTACTTTCCTCCTAAACGGCTTCACTTCTGATGATACTCATTACTTTATTCTCACCTTGCCTTGGCGACCTAGCTTCATTTTGCTGGCCTAGCTGGTTTTGGCTGAACAGTCTGCTGTTTTCTGACCTCTCTCGGACTTCTGAGATCTAAATGATCTAAACTCTGCGGACAAAGACTGTTACCTTCACCACAAGAGCAATGCTGGTCATGATTCATCCGTATTATTATACCTCCTTTCTTCCTTAACTTGTCCATTTCTACGGATGCTCTCCGTCAGCATTCGGACTTTGCTAATGCGAATTTCACCCTAGGAGCTGACATTCTAGTCTGGTCTGAATTGTCGCTTAATTTCCGAATTCGTCGTCCCTAATGATCATGAAGCTGCAGACCCAACGGTCTGTTCTCATCACCTGGAGCTTATGGCTAGCTTTTTTCTTCTCATAACTAGGGCATTTTTACACACTGTCTGAGTTTTCGGGTTCTGTCTGAACGGCCTCCTGCCTTCAGACATCTCTCGGACATCTGAGATCTAAATGATCTAGTCGCAGCAAACTGGACGCTCTGCCTCCCTTGCCTCTAGCGCAATGCTGCTCACGCTCACGCTCAAGCATTAGTACATCTCCTTGCATCCCTAACGCTTCTACCCTGATGACGTTCTGTTAGCATTCGGACAGTTATAACACGGCTTCCTTTATTAGCCCATATCCGCTCATCACAATCATCTTCTTTCACACTACTGATCCCATACTGTTTAACAATCGACAGATCCGAAGATCTCTTCACAACACCTAGAGATCTTCGTACGCTTTTCCACTTCTCCTTAATAGTCTCTTTATACCCGACAACATTCTTTCATTTTTCGCACTCTCTGCACTCCTTTATCATTTAGACGGATAACTATTCGGGCCTGGCTATAATCTAGCTGCGGCTGACCAGGCTCCTATTCCTGGCTGTTTCCAGACTTCCGAGGCGTAAACAATTTAAGCTGTGCAGTCATAACACAGTCCTTCCCTTAGCCTGCGACATTCGTTAGTCATGCTAACTTGCTTTCCATATAGCCTCTCTCGTCCCGCAACTTTTCTTTTATTTTGACACCCATTACGTTTATTCCTACCTTACTTTGTTGGTCTAGCTTCATCATGCTGACATATCCGGTTTCGTCTAAACCTCCTGATTTCTGACCCCCTGACTTCGGATGTCTAAATGATCTAGGCTCTGCGTACGTAACGCTCAGTGACTTTCACCTCAAGAGCATCACCGGTCATGATTTATCATTTTTATTCTTTCCCCGTTACAAGTTTATCATGTCTATTTCTGACTACTCTCTCTGTTAGCATTCCAGGAGTAAGGATATTGCTTTATCTCTATGAGCCGACATTCCATTCTCGTCTCAGTTGTCTCCTTTCTGACTGTTGAGGCCTTACCGAAGAATCAGCGACAGATCCAATGTTCTGTTCACAAAACATTGAGATGATTGTAGACTTTTCCACTTCTCCCCAATGGATCCTTTTCCTTCCAAAGCTTAGGCCTTGCTTTCCACGCCCTCTGCATGCATTCCTTTTTCAACTGAACGGAGAATTAATTGGGCTTGGTTCTAATCTATCCCCTTCTGCCCAGTCTCCTTCTTTATGATTGCTTCTTGATACCCTAGACATAAACGGTTCAGGCTCTGTAGTTCTAGCAATATATGCCCTTCATCCTGTATGCTTTGCTCGCCCTACTATCTACCTATTCCGGCGCAACACTCTGCCACCCTTACCCCAATTACACCGATGAGCATAATTCATCCTTCTTTTTATTAACACGAAGGAAACATCACCTGAAGAAGGTCGTGGACTTTTCCACTTCTTTTCATTAGAACCTGTTTTACCGACACTGTTCTTTTCTTCCGGTGCTTTCTGTTGCATCCTACTGCATTCGACGCTAACGTACATGCGTTTGTCCTCCCTGACTTCTTACATTCCTAACAAGTTAGGACTGAGGCAACCCATCCCTGTCGCTTCTTCTGCGTGATATTCTTTACTATAATCTGCACACCACGTCCTTCTCCATGGTTCCCACAGGTTGGGCAGATGCGCATCAAGACCGCTTAAACTGTCTTTGCTTCATCTTCATTCCTAACTTGGAACAACCTTTCATTCTCTGCCGAGCCGTGTTCTGCACGCTTCTCGTCGTATTTCGCCACTTATCGTATATGTGTACGTAATTATTTAGCTATATTTTATGTAGCGCTTTATTCATTTATAAAGCCCGATCATCTTCCTCATAAGCCTTTGCTAATGAAACCCTCCCATTTCCGGATTTCTATTTCACTAACTGGAGCGCTAACCAGCGACAGGGGGGCCCCTGTCACACTGGCTTGCTAAACAAACAGAAAGGTTTGACCTCCACCGCGTTATCACCGTCGTCCATTCGTAAAGGCAGCTTTTAGGTTGCTCCCATTTGTACCATGAGCTATGTGTAATAGTAGTTGAACAACCAGCTCCCACTTTTTTACCAACTTCCCTACTGTTGGTTTACCCTATCATACTTTGCTAACGGCGCTAGAACGGCACCCCTCAGAAACACCCTCAAAGTAATAAGGGATGCGACATCGCAGTACCAGTTAACAATTCCACCTGGATGAACACAACTGACACTCGCTTCAGAATTAAAACTTGATGAGAAAAAGCTCGAAAGTAAGCAAAGTGATGCACAATGGTGTGCACTAACACATGTGGCACAATAATCCTCCGTGTTCTAGCTTCCCCGACCCCCAGAAGCAGCGTTGTTAACGCCTCACTAACGCAGAGCCAAATAGATTTTATGCCCTAAAGCATTGTGCTAATTGGTTGGCATTTATTTCCTTATTATTTGCGACGGGCTGCTCTAGCACACTGTTGTTACTGACATAGCATTATGGATTTAGAAAATAGGCTCTAAAGATTAATACCTGCAAAATCAGTCTAACAAATATGTGCGTATTTCAGGTCAAACGTGTTAAATGATTCTAACCGCCTCCTGTATTATTTGGGTAGACCTGGCCCATGCAGTCTTGTTAAAACCTTCGCAATAATGTAGAGGCTTTAACGTACTGAACGCCATATTCATAGTGATATACGTGGCTAAGTATCCTCTGAACATGGTACGCTGAAGCACTCTGACCGCGGACTATTTTAGTTTGTCCTGAAGACTATTGGGTATATAACCTTCCCTACGAAACCTTAAGGTTTTTACAAATATTACCACATATTTGCCCTTTTTTGCTACGCACGCCTGAATAGTTTGCTCTTCTGCCACTTAAGTCGTACGCAGTTACTGCGGGGAAGTTTAGGTTATATAGAGCACTTCTAGATAATTAAGCCTATGTGAAACTTATACTATCTCACCACTCTTACAGGTTCTTTCCTTTTTCTGGTATCTGCTTGCAAAACGGACAGCCATTTTTAGATAACAGTAATAGTGATTTTATTCTTCGACCGCCGTTTATTTGCAATATCTTAATAAAAACTGCACGTCTCGCATTGTTTATACCTTTAACTTATTCAGCGGTTAAAACTTGTTTTGAGTAGCTTATTTCCATACGCGTTTAAGCGGTATTCTAGTCTTAAAATGGTTGTTCATGAGGTTTACATAGTTTAGGTCTTTTCGGACGGGTACTCTCACATCTGAGTTTTGCATAGCAGTGGGTTTGGTTCGGTAGCTATGCTAGGCCAACTAGAGATGTTGCCGTTAGGTGAAGGATTGTATATATATATACAGTGAACAAGTTAAGTCGATGTATTATTTGTATTGAAGAAGGTTAATGTGGTTGGCATAGTTAGTTGTTTTGGTAGACTACAGGGATATTAAAAATCACTTGGCGCCACATTTGTAACTGTCATCATGGCATTTGATTGTGAAAGATTCTGTCTGTCGGTGAGTACATATTATCGGAAATGAGAGGGGTTTGAGTCCGATGTAAAGAAATGTTAAGTTGCAACTGCCACAGCTTTTTACAAATCCGCGGCTGCGACTCAGCAGCATTATGAATGTCAAACGGGGAAGCAGTTGCCAGAGGAGTACCCGTAACAGTATGCGGAGTATGGCTGTGTTTATGGCAGGCGTAGCAACGTTCGTGGGAAACGGTAATTTGCTATTCGCACCGTATCATAAATGCTACACAGTTACAGGATGCTGGATTGCAAGGCGTATTTCTCTTTCAAATTAAAAGGTGAATTTACCAAAGAAAGAAGCATACGTTTATCCTTCGTGGCACTTTTCTTCGTGCCATCGGGTCTGGAGCCATTGGGGAAAGATATTGCGAATTACTTCTGGCGGAAGCAACCCACCTAGTGAATTATTAGGGATATATCTTGTGGCATTGCATGCAGGTAAACGTAACCATTGTGGCGCATTTTTCTTGCTGTGTTGCTCTCGAATGAGAAGTACCACAGCTACCGGCAACCTGTGGAAGCGATGAATTTGATGCTACTTTGCAGGGAATCGGCGCCGACCCGTTTAATGGATAAATGCATGGTCCAGTTGCGGTCACTGACCTAGGCTTATCATAAAGCGTTAATTCAGCGCCGGACATCACGAGATATCCGTGTGGCAAGCAAACGCTTTGGAAGGCGGTGGGTCTGGGAGCGGATTGCAGACAGAGTAGCGAGAAGCTTCGTCGGAGTGGCGGACGCAGGAAGCTTGAGATGTGCATCAGGTTCAAATGGGCCGGGAGAGTGTACATGCATCCGAGTCTGTCACAGGTACGGCGACACGCACCCAAGGAATTGTCCTCCGTTTTGACAACAATACAAGGCACACAGTTCCTTTACCTGGACATGAGCGGAAAATTATCAACTTTTTTACAACATACTTACCGGACATATCAATCAATACCTTGCACCTATACACTTTTTCCGCGGCATGAACCACTGAGTCCAATTTAACTAACAATACCTCTTCCACATATCTCTTGACTGGAGGACTGTCGACTACGAAAGGCACATTCTCCTGCCAATACAAAGCTTTAACAATCGGTCATTCTAAGCTCTTTAATCCGCTTTGACCGCTCACCGGCCGTGGTTTCCACTATCTCTAATCAATTTCACTACATACCCCGGGGGATCTGCGATTCTTTCTTCGAAACCTATCCTGTCCTCCAAGACTTCAACATATTTTAACATATATTCTTCAAGGCTTCACGTGGTTCTGCAAACGATCAACACATCATATCCAGAAAGAATGCTTAGTTCCTGACCTACCGATCTGGAACAGGAGAGGACCCAGGCACGCAATGGCCACTCGCACAGCGCATCAGTCAGCAGAAAAATTGGACGCAACTTGACTGCGAATAACGGAGCAAAAGAACGTTTAACAAGAAACATAGCCAGTTACAATTTGCCATTCAATGGATTGGCGGCAGTGTTTCAGGACGTGGTGGGTTTTCGCCTGGCAAGCGTTCTCCCTATAAAAAGCCACAAATGTCCGTTTAACAACACTGCAACGTGGCGAATGTGACTCGCCACCGAATAAAGTCACAGCCCATAACTTCACACTGGCAGCTTAATTAGAATCTTCATACTGGATAGCTTGCTCTTCAATTATCTTCCAATGGATCACTCAGGATTTATCTATTATTACTCGAGGTATGACTGCAATATATGGCAGAGCGATTATGTCCAAACAAATGGATCCCGATCCCACTACAAACAAATCGTTCTTTCGCGTGTTAACCATCGCACAGTTCCTAGCATGGACATATGAACAATTTTCTACTGTCACTACAGTTCCCATAAAATGTCAGTACAGCTGTACATACCTTATCATGCCTCAATTGGCGTGCCTCGCATAGCCGAGAATAAATATTTATTTATTTAAGTAGACCAATAAAAGCAAGAATTTGTCCAGCAAACATGCAGAAGGACAGTGCGATATTCGTGGTAACCGTGCACCCGCCTGGGGTCGAGAACAGTAACACGGACTCAGTGAACAATCCGAAGCCAGAAAGTGGCCTGAGATGGGTCGGTGTGCTGATAACCCCCGTCAGATTACGCCAGATCCAGTAAATGCTCTAACATCCGACGTGGATTATCGGCAACCAGGCAAATTAACTAAGTGGATGAACGCGTAGCGAATACCGCAAAAAGCGCTTGGAAATGAAAAGGAATGTCCACTTGTCTGGATTAAACACTGAAGTTCGACTGAGACAGAGGACATCAGAGAACGATAAGCCGCATATTAGAATGAGGTTGAGAGGAGAAAATGGTGTCCCGTCTGTTGGAACGGAAGGTGGAGGCGGACCACAACGTTTGCGAATTGGCCCATCAGTTGCGGTCTCTGTGTCGTACAATTCACCATTTACGCGCATAGTCACAAGTGACTACGGTTTCTTTTCAATTTGTTTTGATTCCTAGAGGAGCAGCAGCAGTATCAAATTATTTGGGATCTGCTTGATGTGCTTCCGCATGTAAATAGTCGTCCCATTCGTCGCCCGCTGAATCGTCCAACTGAACTGTGCTACCTTCGCCTCTCCTTGAAGCAGAAGCATAAGGTACCAGCCGAGCATCCAAGTCTACTGGAGACATACGACAGTCCAAAAACATATCGGCCAATGCAGTAGCAACACGGAAATTTGGAAACACAAACCGCCATAGTGATTTCCTGAAGGTGTCCCATCAGCGAGCATGCTCGCTACGGAGCAAACACAACTAACCACGCGACAGAGAAACAACTGTCACTGCGAAAGCCAGTGACGGTGTCAACTATTATAACGGTGGACTAAGTTGAATAAGCAAAATGCAACGGGAGTTGGATGACTTGTCCGGCTTATGAGTGGTGAGCTTCCAATACCACAGTTGGGAAACTGAAATCGGTGGCGCTGCAAATATAATATGGTTGGGGGCATCTAGTTTCGGATTTGCCTGTCACTGTGGCCAGCCACAGGACGCCTGTGTCTACAGAGGGACCATAGGGGGCTTGCGCTGCACCACCCACAGCTCCATGCACACACCCATATCCAGTGTAAACCCGAAGTAATAAGAACGGGAGGCATGTGGAAGGGAGCCACTTTCCATCAACGGAGCCGGCCCACACGCCTTCATAGCAAACACAAGCACGCTGTATTTGGGGAATCAAGCGCACACAAGGCTGTGGCTGGACAGTAATCCGCTCCACACTGACTGCATGGAACTACTCTTTGATCCTAACACGGCCACAAGGACAGTGCACCCCGTCCCCTCCAGCAACGACCAACTGTCTCCTTGGGCCAGTATGGACGAGGTAGCGGGTAATATACAGGTAGGCACCTTGTCAACGTGCACATCAAGCGCAGCCTCACCGGGGATATCAAGCGACAGCCAATCACTTGAGAGAAAGCTAAAACAGAAAATAGATCGGGTAATGCATAAGGAAGGGGTGACATATATCTTTATTATTGAGCATCTGAAGTAAATTGTTTACAGAAAAATCCGGGATCAGTTCACGAGGTCAGAAAGTAAACTTTACGGAAATGCCACGAACACAAAAATGTTTTCGAAAAGGACTAGAATTGGCTTAAGTAACGTGTGTAATTTTATAGAAGAGAGTACAGGTAGACATTTATATGAGGAAACGAAGCATTCGGACAAAATTGAAAACCCACCACCTGAAATAAACAGACTCATCACGCAAGCAAACGGTAACATAAATCTTAAATTAGTGAGCATTTGAAATAAGTTGTTTACAAAAGAATACGAGGTAAGTTCACGAGGTCAGGAGGTTTATTTTACGGAAATGCTACAAGCAAGAAAATGTTACCGAAATAATTACAAGTGGCTTAAGCGACGTGTGCAAGTGTATAAAAGAGAGTATAACTAGGCATTTATATGGATAAGAGAAGCATTAGGGCAAAATCGAAAACCCACCACCTGAAATAGCTTGCAAGCCCACGGTGGCTGGCCAGCCGAATAACCTCCTCGTGGTGCCAGCTGGGTGGTTCGGGTTTCACCCGTTCCAGCTAATAGTTCGGAGGCACTGTTCCAGGACGTGGTGGGTTTCGCCTGGCAAGCGTTCTCCCTAGAAAAAGCCACAAATGTCTGCTTAACAAAGCTGTGACGTGGCGGTCGTGGCTCGCCACAAAATAAAGTCACTGCCCTGTGGATATCTGGATAATCCTTTCCAACCCACGGACAACAACCTTCCAATCGCACCTTGCAGACGATAGCAAACATTCAAGAATGGAGCAGCAAAATTACAAGCGCAAGTTACACAGCTACGTAAACGCACACACAATTACATACTTACATTCTCCCTACGCAAACAAGCAATATTATGGCAAACATATCGGATTTTTGCAATTTATTGATCACGCATTGATTTGTCAAAATGATCATGCCTGTAAAGGTGTGCCTCGCCTTGCCGAGAATAAACGCTTTATTTATTTATTTGTTAGTAAATCGAATGCAGCGTACCTACAAACGCCGCGCCGGTTCTGCCCAGGTTCTCTGCAGAACCCGTCGGTGCTTCGGTAGTAGTCCCGAGTGGCCTAGCTTATGGCTCACGAGGCCTGCCTGACTCAGGCACTCGCGACCGCATGTGCTACAACACAATGCACTCGATGTCGATGGAGTACAATCCATCGGTGCTTGCCGCTTCCGCCTTCGCCGCATCTTCTCTGTATGCATGAGGTCTTTCACCAGCACTTCAGCAACTGCCTTCGTGATGAGATCGCGCCATACGCTCCGATCAACCGCTTTCGACTCCCATGACCTGCAATCAAGGTTATAACGTGTGAGGCTCACTCTGATCATGTCCTGGTATCGTAACTTTGGTTTCCCCACATGCCGCTTCCCTAAACCCAGCTGACTGTATAAAAGTTGTTTCGGTATTCGCGTCGAATCCATATGCATATGCGTTTACATTTTTGCAAATTTAACAGCCTAATAAATGGAATGGCTGCTCTTACAATATATATATATATACATATATATATGTATATGCACCATGCTGAGGCTAATGTTGCATTCTTGATGCTTCTTCACCGCAGTTGGGCCAAACCAACTTACACTTAAACTATATCATTTTAAGCTGGATAAATTTTATTCCGCTTGATTTGGTTTGTTCTGCCTCCCTGAATAATGTTCTCTTAATTGGCCACGTTGCTTACACTAATTGCGCTTATCTTCGGTAATTTTGTTGCGTTTGTAGCATTTTAAGTAGCTTGTGGACATTTCTTACTTATCACGGATTTGTTGCTGACCAACTTACTTCATATGGTAATTTAGCGAAGAGTTATGCCACCGTATCTGTATGCATTCTTGGATTTATTTTATTTCAGCTTGTCGTTTAAAGTGAATGGCTGTTGTTTGATATCCCTGGTATGGTTGCGCTTGATGTGTATGTTGACAAGGTGCCTACCTGTCTATTACCCACTACATCGTTCATGCTGGCTCCAGGAGACAGTTGGTCGTTGATGGAGGGGACGGGGTGCACGGTTCTTGTGGCCGTGCTAGGCTCAAAGAGCGCTTCCATGCACTCAGTGTGGAGCGGACTACGGTCCAGCCACCGCCTTGTGTGCGCTTGATTCCCCAAATACAGCGTGCTTGTGTTTGCCTCTGAAAGAGTGTGGGCCAGCTCCGTTGATGAAACGTGGTTCCCATCCGCATGCTTCCCGGTCTTATTCCTTCGGGTTTACACTGGATATGGGGTATGTGGTTGGAGCTGTGGGTAGTGCAGCGCAAGCCATCCATGGTCACTCTGTAGGCGCAGGCGTCCTGTGGCTTGCCACACTGACAGGCAAATTCGAAACAAGATGCCGCCAACCATATGTCTATGCGGCATGTTTCATTAACAATTTACGCACGCTATGGATTTGCATTCTGCCGTTGCGAGCATTACGGCATCAAACGTATACCCAGAGACTGACATGCATTTCGACTTCTTATTCAGCTTAGATCATTTAACTTAATGTTCCCCAGGTATACTGACCCACAACTGACACTTACAAATCATTTTTCGTTACACCTACTCGGTATGGAACAAGTCCATTATGTAAATATATATGCACATATCATACTGTCACCTGCCTATTTGTGCCACATCCGTTTACCCATTATTTACATATTTCTCGCACAGCCATTTCCGTTCTTGCCCACCTATTTCCCGGAGCAAGCTAACATTTCTGCCTAGTACTTACGCAGAAAACTAAATCACATAGGCGCATGTGAGGCAAGCATAATACGCATTTCCCGTTCACTTTAGGTGTATCAGTCTCCATATACTCCCTTAAAAACGCTTCACCTCATTTTCTGATTAACGAAAGGCACCATTTACTTATCCAATAACATAGGTTTACTTTTGACCCATGTATGGAGTTGGAAAATCCGGACACCTGCCACCAAGGTTACAGTAAACTATAGCACTATAAAAGCTACAGGACACCGGCTCCTTTATGCATGCGCTACTCGTTTATTCATACCAGTTACAAATTAATTAACAACATATCAATATCATACGCTAAAATAATACTCCTTGCTGTGCCGGTTGAGCTTGGCCCGCAAATGCGTTCCCACTAGACGTGCGAGTCTAGGTCCCTTAGGTCTTTGCGACAGAAATCAAACCTGCCGCCTGTAAACTAACAGCGCCAGAAAGGTTGGTTGCATTTTTGTTAATTTGTATTTTTCTAGTTAAGCAGGCCGCCTTAGTATGCCGTTTAAAAACGCGTTTTATTTTTGTTTGCATCTTGTTAAGCTTAATTCCGCCGCCCTTAGTCCTTTCCATATGCGCAAGATTAAATGTGAACACTGAGCTTGCCAAACTAGTCCAAACGAGTTATAGTGAAGTTTGTAGAGAATTGAATCCGGCTTAAAGATAAAATGGGCTAAATTACGGCCTCAAGCAAACGTTCGCCACCGAGGAAACCAAGGAGCATAAAGATTGCATAAATGAGGCAGCTGAATTATTGTGACGTTCGTGGATAATGGTAACGTGCGTCCAAAGAAAACGTGCACAAATGCTGGTGCGCGCGACATTTCCCACCAAGGAAACCAGCGATCACAAACGTGTTTGAGGGACCCAGACCAACTTCACGGTGGGCGGGTACAACCCCTTCAACTGTACACGTAACAAGGCCGAGTAGTGGTACTTGCGAACAAGGAACATATACTATCACTGTTCTTGCTCTTCATGCAAGAGCATGGGATTTGTGCAAAAACTGACCAGAACCCTTGTTGGCGCAGCATCTAGCAAGTATGGCAATATGCACTTATTTATATATTTCTTTAATTAAACTTTGTTCCATTGAGCTGCTAGGTCGGTTAGATTCGTTTTAGTTTTGACGTGCCCGAGGTTGATAATGGGCGGCTATGTTAATACTAGGGGTCCGGATCTCAGGCGTACTATCTGCTGGGTTTCTAAGCAAGGTCTTTTGCTAGTATTTGGGGCACGTTTCGTTTCTACCAGCATTGGCGGTCCAACCTGCAGCAGATTGGCTTGGCTGCATTGCCCAGTTCGTTTTAATGTGAGCTAATAATCGTAATACTGTTTCGTCATCAGTAGTCAGTTCAAATGGCGCCAGGTGGTTGGGGTATCGCTTGTACAACCGCTGTACCTAAAACCGATTTCCTGCAATCACGTTAACTGTCAGGATAGCGCTCTTAAATTCATCCACCAATACTCCATCTAGAACCTAAAACATAATGCTGCTGCCCTTCCCGTTGTCACAACCGAAGCCGGTGGCAAGTTTCCGTTAAAGCTGTCATCCGACCTTGAGGTTATCAACTTAGGTTTAGGCAACCTAGCCATTTTGAGTGAGCAACCAGGTTTTGTCAATCCGCGGGGACGTGTTGCTCTAGGTCCCGTTGCATTTCCAGACACGAGCCTTTCTGGTGGCTACGTATCACATAGCCTTGAATGATAGGTACTGTGTACAATCGCAAATCGAAATGGGTCTGTTGGGCTAGTAAGCGGTTCCAAGTGTCTCGCCTAACCTACTTCCTTTCAATTAGCCGAAGTATAACTTGCTCAGTATGCGAACACTTCGCAGTCCTTTACAATAAGTCCTACCAGTGCGTAGAAATGAGTCTCCTTTACTCTGCTTGTTCCGGCTAATTTTCTTCTCAGTTTGCTTATTCGCTCCATCTCTATCCACTTTTCTGCGATTCCATTGATTTAATTATTGCATGGTTGAAGGCCTCTAAAGATGTAGTAGTAAGCACATTAAACACAATGGCACAAAACGTAACGTTGCTCTCTATGGAGTCCAACTGCAGTGACACTTCCACCTTAGTTAATTCCGTCGTAGGTAGCGAGAGCGCATCCGCATCGGGCAAGCAAATTGGTGTAACCTACTTGCGAGGTCGTTTATTCCGAGGCGCCAGAGTGTGTCGAATCCGGACAGCCGACAACTAGGCTCTCCTTAGCCGCGTCTCGGTACTTCGGTTGTCAGTGTGCAGCTAGTTGCGTTTGCTAAGTGCGAAGTTGGTGTATTTACGACTTGTTATCCTGGAACAATAAGACTATCTGTATAACCGGTTCGGTTCTTGATGGCTGGCTAACTAGCCCTGATTTTCTCATCAACAGTGTCACCTGTTTCCCTAACATACTTGACGTCTCGAGGCTCCATTTGCTTCATGTCCATCCTGCTTGTTTTCCAGCAATGCGTTTGTACCACTTGCATAACCTCATGTTGACCTCCCTCTTCTGAGACAACTAAGTCAATGGTGCGGTGGCAGTCTAGGTGATGAGAGTCTGCAGAGCGTCGAAGCTTTTTCGGAGCGCTGCTTAGCAATGAACGCGGTTACTTTGTCGTGGCGGCCTTGCATAGCAGGTTTTGCAGTCGCTGACTTTAATTCGACAAACCTTGTGCGAATACAGATAGCGTTTTACCAAGACAGGCAGTTGCAGGCCGATCTCGATCTAGCAAACTTGCCTAGCATAGGACCTTGGTATCTACTAGCACTTTCTTCAGTTTGGTGCAACAGCATCTGGGATTTCCGATCGCAAATGTGCATCAATATCTTCCCAATCGGATGCAGTTTATAACCGTCTTGCACCTCATGACTGATTACCTTAGTTAAATTTGTTATCTGTCCCAGGATCTCGGTACTTATTATATTGACGTATGTCCCGGCAATCTCTGCATAAGTAGCAGCTTTTTAAATGAAGGAACTGGACAGCATGTTACACTGCATGCTTAAATTAGCCGAAAGCGTCCAACTTTGCATACCAGGAGCCTGAGCATCAAAACGCTTTCACAGTCATATTAACCGGGTTCCTAATAGAACACGGACTCCACACGCTACTACCGAACCTGTAAATTAGCACTACCAGAGACAGGACTCTCACCCAAAGCACCTTTACTACCCACACCTAGGCGAATACAGCGCAGTCCAGGTTTGCCTATATAGCGCGATTGTCTAATAGGTGACTTGTTCACGTAGCACAATAAGCGTATGCAAAACCGGGAACCAAAGCAAAAGGAAATGAATTAGCACCAAATTAATAATTTGACGGAACATGTCAAATGTTAATGTTTGGTTGGCGCGGAGGTTAGACCTACGGTCCCCCATAACTTCCCCCTTCAATTTTGGACGTACCGTTTTATTTGCTAATCAAACCGCGTTTTCTGTTCTGCGACCGCCGAGCCGTGATTGGCGTTACTGTCTGGTATGTGTTTACGTTGCTTGCATAGGTACGGAGATGCAGGTTTCCGAGCGGCGGTTCTGTGTGTATGCAATATTATGTGAAGGCGGTTGGGTATCCGGCTCGCACTGTTCGGGAAGCGCTTCGCATCGTGGTCGTACCTGGTTTCCTTGTCAAACTTATAGGTTGTCCCCACTGCGACATCGCGAAGCAAACTACCACGATTATTTGCTAGTTTAGCTTCAATTTGTTGGGAGTGACCAACCTAATAATCACAAAGGAAGACAAGAAAGCCAAGTATATTGCCATTGCGACTAGTGAGGAATTTGGTTTTCATTGGTGGCGCTGGTTGGTAGCAGCGCTTTGCGTGTGGTGCGCAGCTTCCAGCCTACCAACGCTTTGACAAACGATTTTACTTCTAGAGCTACTAGATTTGGTGTACTTTTGTAGGCGAAAGGGAATTTCTGGAACACCGTTTCCACTGTCCTCTCCCCACAAGCTTGCAACAGCGCTGTCCTGAAAGTGTCGACAGAACCTTCTGCTTGGCCGCTGCACTGTAGATAGCAGCGTGGTAGTCGGAGGTGCATTCAGTGACCGTGATATTACAGTATTAATTGTATGGACTTGAAGTGCAACTTGTTGTCGGACAGTAGAAGATGGAGAAATCCGCGTTGGTTGAAGGTTTTCTGGTGCCAAGTGATCGTTATAGTTTGCGTTGGAGGGTTAAAGGATACGATTTCATGCCAGTTAGCGGAGGGATAAAGCAAGTCCATGCAGAAGATGCCATCGATTGGACCAACGTATTTGCTTTGTTTTTAAGACAAAGATTTTACGCTTATTGCTAGGGTACTAGAAGATGGTGCGCTAGAAACTTAACTGCTAGTTGCGGGCTGAAGAAAGGTGAACAAAATCTTTTAGCTCGCAAGCAGTATTGGACCAATGGACGAAGCTGCGAGGTATTGCCTTCATTCTGCCAACAAATGGGTGTTCAGAATGAAACCGACGGATGACTATTTTTCCAATGCTGACAAGAACAACGGATGAATCGGCAGTCATGAGGCAATGATCAACTACAGACAGAGGTCCCGAAGCCAAACTACGGTCTGCTCACATCTCCCTGAGAACATCGTTGGCTTTTCCATTTCCCTTCAGTAGAGCGTTTTCCAGTTCTCACTCTGCATTACTTTTTCAATTAGACGGATATCCCTTCAAACCTGGCTCTTAGATACCTTCGGCTGACCAGCAACCCGTGTTTATGACTGCTCCCCGACATCCGAGACGTTATTACTCTAGGCTCTACATTCCAAACACTCTGTTCCCGTCGTCCCGAGACCTTTCCTTGGTCTTTAACCTTGCGTCTGGAACAGGCTACCATTACAAGTCAGGGCAGAGGAGAACACTTCACATTTCCGATCATCACTACATAGACACCTTGCTAACCTGCTACTTTGCCCGCCATATATTGCTGGCTCCTTTCTTACCTTTACTACATGTCCTTATCCAAACGTGCCGACTGAGCATGTCCTACCCGATCGGCCGCCTGCTCTCGGGATTTATTCAGACTTCTGAGACGTCATCTCGCTTAGTTCGGCTGACTCGACTACCCGATTATATCACCTGGAGAGCAGCGTGGGCTTTTCCCATCTTTCGTCAATAAACCATTCTCATAGGACGGCTAGACTTGTACCCACATTATTGTTATAGTCTCTTTCTTATCTGCATTGTACGACCTAGTCCCAAAGCGCCGATTAATCCAATACCGCATAGTCGGCCTCGTGTTCACTGAATTCATTTGCACTTCTGAGACATCACTTCTCTTGGTTCGGCTGCCCCAATGGCTCTGTTTGCACTACTTGGAGAGCCTCGTGGGCTTTTCCACTCTTTACCAATAAACCCTTCTCGCTTCGACCCTAACATTTTCTTCTCATCTTTCTGTTTCCAATCCCTTTTTAATCGGACGTCCGGCTATACTGCATTGCCGTGATCTTGGCTCACCTGCCTAGTCTGTTTCCCCCAGTCTGCTACTATGCTACGGCGACTTACGCGGTATACGCCTCGTAGTCTAAACATGCTGTTTCCCTTAAATCTAGAGCCTGCTAGACTTGCCCACCATTTACTGCTGGCTCCTTTCTTACCTTTACAACATGTCCCCATCAAAACGCGCGGACTAATCAAGTCCTACCCGATCGGCCTCCTTCTCTCCGGATTTATTCAAACTTCTGAGACGTCATCTCTCTTAGTTCGGCTGACTCAAATACCCGATTACATTACCTGGAGAGCATCGTGGGCTTTTCCCATCTTTCGTCAATAAACCTTTCCCAGCCTAACCCTTACTCTTATTATCGCGCTCTGCTTTCATTTCTTCTTTAATTAGAGTGCGCGATCTTACTGCTCTGAAGTGATTTAGTCCCACTGACTAGCCGCTTTCTCTCTGAATGCTCCAATGCTACTCTGACTTAAGTGGTATGCGCTATGCAAGCTCAACACCCTTGTCCCCCTACCCGGAGATTCTGCTTGACTCGCTCACCCTCTATTGTTGCGGACCTTTTCCTGCCTTTACTTTTACGTGCTATTCCTACGCGCCGACTAAACTAGTCTTGCTAGATCAGCCACTTGTTTTCCAGTTTTACTCAGAGTTATTCCACGTTACAAACCTTGGTTCGCCTGACTCAACTTCTTGCTTACCTCACCTGGAAAGCCTCGTGGACTCCCCCACTCCTTATCAGTAAACCTTTCTCATACCGACCCTAACCTTTTCTTATCTCGCTTTCTTTTTCATTCCCCTTTTTTAATCGGACGGCCAGCTTTCTTGACCTGCCGTGATCCTGTTCCACTGGACTAGTCTGTTTCTCCCTGACTGCTCCCATGCTTCTGAGCCTTAAACGGTCTAGGCTCCGCAGAGTTAACTCTATTACCCCTACTGTGAGGGACTGCTAGACTTGTACCCTCATTATCGCCATAGTCTATTTCTTATCTGCATTGTACGACCTAGTCCCAAAGCGCCGATTAATCCAATACCGCTTAGTCAGCCTCGTATTCACTGAATTCATTTGGACTTCTGAGACAGCACTTCTCTTGGTTCGGCTGCCCCAATGGCTCTGTTTGCACTACTTGGAGAGCCTCGTGGGCTTTTCCACTCTTTACCAATAAACCCTTCTCGCTTCGACCCTAACATTTTCTTCTCCGCTTTCTGTTTTCAATCCTTTTTAATCGGACTTCCGGCTATACTGCATTGCCTTGATCTTGGCTCACCTGCCTAGTCTGTTTCCCCCAGTCTGCTACTATGCTACGGCGACTTACGCGGTATAAGCCCCGCAGTCTAAACATGACGCTTCCCTTAAATCTGGAGCCTGCTAGACCTGGTTTTTGAATGTTTGTGAGAAGTGTAAATTTTGTAGAAAGTAGAAGTCACGATTAAAATTCACGCGCAATAATGTGCCTCAACAGGGAATCGAACCCTGGTCCACGAATTTCAGGTTTGCTGCTCTACCACTGAGCTACCGAGAGCTGACGATTAGGTGAGCAAATTTTAACACATGTCTTCTGCTTGGTGCGCGACGTATTGCCAATAAGCTCACAGTAACTGTCCTGGTGTTGTAGATTGGCCCATTGGCCCATTGGATATTGGAATGACAGGTACTTCGCTCCTTTGGGAAGTGACGGGTGAGTGAGCCAATCTGCAACACCAGGACAGGTATTGTTAGCTTACTGGCAATACGTCGCGCACCAAGCAGAAGTCGTGTGTTAAAATTTGCGCACCTGCTAGACGTGCCCACCATTTACTGCTGGCTCCTTTCTTACCCTTACTACATGTCCTTATCCATACGCGCCGACTACTCAAGTCCTACCCGATCGGCCTCCTTCTCTCCGGATTTATTCAGACTTCTGAGACGTCATCTCTCTTGGTTTGGCTGACTCAACTACCCGATTACATTAACTGGAGGGCATCGTGGGCTATTCCCATCTTTCTTCAATAAACCTTTCTCATTCTGTCGCTAACTTATATTTTATCTCGCTCTGTGTTTAATTCTTCTTCAACTAACGGTGTGGTGATCTAGTCCACTATCTGCTTCCTTCTCTCTGTCTGCTCCTATGCTACTCTGACTTAAGTGGTATAAATAAATAAACAAACTTTTATTCTCGACAATGCGAGGCACAACTGTACAGGCGTGATCATGTTTAGCTAACATAGTGTGATCAAAATGTACAAAAAGTACATGTTTGGCATAACAGTGAATGTAAGTGTATGCGTGTATATACGTATGCAATTGTCTATGAATGTTGCTTGTATTTTTGAATGTGCCGCAGAATTTTTGACTGTTTGTTATCGGTAGGAATGTGAGAATAAGCGGTTGACGTCCGTGGGTTGGATACCATTTTCCGGATTTCCACGGGCCAGTGACTTTATTTTGTGGCGAGTCACATCCGCCACATCACAGTGTTGATAAGCAGACATTTGTGGCTTTTTATAGGGAGAACGCTTGTCAGGCGAATACCCACCACGTCCTGGAACACTGCCGCCGAACTATTTGCTGTAACGGGTTAAACCCGAACCATCCAGCTAGCACCACGAGGAGGTTGTTTCTCTACCACCTGGAGCTGCTGGACTCATTCACCTTTTGTTGCAGCTACTTTTCCTGCGTTTATTTTACGTGCAATTCCTACTCGCTGGCTTACCCAGTCTCCCAAGACTGGAAACTGGTTTTCAGATTTCACTCAGTGTTCTTCGACGTTACGAATCGTGGAGACTGCTAGACTAGTTCCCTAGTTAGTGTTATAGCACTTTCCTTACCTTCTTTATAAGCCTAGCCCCAAAGCGCTGATTAATCCAATACCGCTCAGTCGGCCCTATACTCAATGAATACATTAGGACTCCTGAGACGTCACGTCTGTTGGTTCGGCTGACCTATTGGTTCTGTAAACACTACGTGGAGAGGCTTGTGGGCCTTTCCACGCTTTACCAATGATTCCTTCTCATCTAGACGCTAACCTTTTCTATTGCTTTCTGTTTTCATTCCTGTTTAACTCGGACGGCCGTATTTACTGCCCTGCCGTAAGCTTGTCTCACCTTACCCGTTTGTCCCTTCTTGCCTGCTTGTATTTTCCTATTAACCATGGCTTTTTCCTTTATTGCGCTCAATTTTTATTCCCACGGCTTACACTCATTGCGCCTATCCAAGTTATCCTCGTGCGCATGGTCTCCTTCGCGCATCGTATGCTTAACTTTTGTTAAAACGCTTTGTTATATCGGTCATTTGCGCCTGCGCGCGCAGAACCTTCTTCCCAATTAGTAGCTGTAGTCTGAGTCACACCAGCAACGTAAGGTATAGAACGCGCTTGCAAATCATGTATACTAAACAAAATTACATACGTTTCAACTTATCATAGGCACCGGTGAGCGCCACCAGTCTGTGTTAGTGCTTCTTGATTCATTGCTGTCTCTGCTTGGCTGCCTCTTTTCCGTTGCCCGTTTTTCCGAGATTCCCACAGGTTCATCCGCCAAAACATGAAGGCTTATCCACTGGGGCTGGTCGACCCATCCTCAAACGCTTGGTCCCGTCTCCGGGAAATGAAAAATCAACACAGGGGTCCAAATGGAGCTCTTTCCGCCATTCTGGAGGCGCTACCTTCACGGGGTCTAAACAAATGGGTTTAGCTCGCCTCATACGCAGAGAACAATTTACTCACCTGGAATAATATATTTACATGGATCCCCCGTTCCACAATCGAAGACAAACAAATCTGGCGTGACTACCTTCACTGCCTCAAAAATTCCTATTCGCCAGTCAACTGGAGCCATTCTAATGTCATTTCATGGACAGCGTAGCGCACGTATACGTGGCTATCCCGATGGCCTTCCATGGAATTTTCACTTGGCTATGGAAACAGTTACACTGACTTAAATTTGAAGGAATCCCGAATCCACTTTGCGGAGAATGGCGTTTTTCCTATTAAGGACATATTCAACCACAAGAAACAACTTCACTCACCGACCCCATGAAAAGTCCAGCGTGGATAGCTGGACACGGTTTGCGACCCGAACGAGAATATAATAGAAAAGCCGGCCTCTATGAACAATGTGTTTACTCACCTTCATCATTATCCTTTGACTCTTATAATCTTGCATCATTGACCGGCTTCAACGACTGCTTCCGTTTCAGTACTAAGCCATTCGGCCAACCAACGAAGAAGTTTGGCTGTCAACCGAATGCGAATAATAGAGTGCAAAATCGGTCTATACGATGCATAGCCGGCTTGCACTACTGTTCAACGGAAGCTACGGCAGTGCTCCCGGACGTGGTTGGTTTTCGCCTGGCAAGCGTTCTCCATATAAAAAGCCACAAATGTCCGCTTAACAACACTGCAACGTGGCGGATGCGACTCGCCACAAAATAAAGTCACAGCTAAGCATTTCACACTAAGGCAGTCCTCACACTTCTACATCCAACCTGTACAACTAATTCTACTGTGAAGAATGCTATGTTAAAGCACAGATCATCCCTATCTCGTAATGGTTGTTGGTTGCAACAGAACCTTGTTTAGGCTCCTGTCCTCACGAATCACTACCTGGCAAAATTACCCCAACTTGTGTTTTGACGGATTTTTGCGCGCCGCAGCGTCATAATATTATTTGATGTGACTATTACCTGACAATATGCTTACTCATACGGACTACATCTTTTCTTTTATAACTTTTACTGAAACGAAGTGTTTTAACATTCCAAAGAAGCTATGCTTGTATGCATATTTCATCATGCCTTTACAGGTGTGTCCTGTTTTACCGAGAATGTACCATTTATTTTTTATCTAGTGCAGCGTTATGCCAGCGTGGCTGAAAGTAAGTTATAACTGGGAGGAGGACAGCGTCTTGTGCAGTAAAACGAAACCCACCGCTATCGGTAACTGGGTGGCTGAAAATAGTGTTTGAAAGCTGCTAAGTAACACCCTCCTCGACGGTGATAACGGTGAGCAACGTGTCTACTTTTGCGGCGTGTTAGGGTTATGCAATAGAAACCGTCAGCTTAACCGAAATGTTAGGCGCAGCGGAAGCGGAGTTCGAACTCGTATTTAAACAGTATAAGGGCCCATGTTTAAGTTTGGTTGCCTGAGTGCGCTGGGATGCCATTCTTGAAACAAATATTGACCGCCATGGCTTGCGTTCGGTCAGGAAGGTAAAATGCCGTCTCTACAGTAACTTGGAAAACGATTTAACGACAAAGTCTCATTGATCTGACCTTATTTCTACGCTGCGTACGTCAGTGTGCTAGAGGCATGCATGACGGCTTCCTCAGAGCCATCAGGGAAGAAGTGTGAAATAACTGCACCGCTCCTATAATGCTAGGCTATGAAAGCGACCAGCATGCGTAAGGCTGGGTCGTAGTGCGACAGTATTAGGTCAAAACAACTAAAGTTTTCACGTGCACGAACGCATTCTCGAATTCAGGTGCTTAGTGCAAAAGATCCTCTTTTCGCAAAGGTTGCTGGAGCGTGGCCACACGTTGTTTAGCGAGGGTAACATAACAGTTTATTAGCTGACGAGTGAAAGAAAAGAAGCCGCTGAGAAAGATTTCAGATGACAACATCTATTGGATAGTGTGGATGTTACCTGGGCCAGAATGATGGTCTTTAGCATCGAAGATAAAGCCGACACTCTTGAGCGACCGAAGAAAAGGGTGACAGTCGTCAGCTCTCAATCGAAAGTTATAATACTGGATACATCGAAATATACAGACCAGGCGTTCTCGAAGCGTCTCTGGTGTTCTGCCAACGATAATGAGATGGCCCAGGTACGCAGTCGTACCCGAAATGCTAGAGAAAACTGCGTCTATCGTCTGATGGAACAGGGCTCTGTCGGTCCTGCCACAAACGGCACACTGGTGTATCGGTGGTGTCCGCGGTGTGTGTGAACATCGTCAGTAGCGGTGACGACGCAGAGGCAAATTTCCTGTTCAAGTGTACGTACAAGTCGCATAAATTCGAGAAATAAACATCCACATAAGCCGCCACATAAACATAGTAGAAGCTCACCTATAACGTTACCGGCGTTAGGATCGCCCGACCGTGGAGCAATACGCTTCCATACGTAGCAGCATGCATAAGCCCGATCGCATTTAACTAAAAAGGCAAAAAGGCGGTTCACTAAAATGTTTGCCCCACAATAACAGATGTTTGGTTACAGACAGCAGGGTGGTCTGCTCAGACTCTAACCTCTGTGGCTGCGACGTCTAGTACGTAACTTAAGCGTCCTGCACGGGCTATTACACAACAATGTGCCTAGTGACACACACAGCCTTAAGGTGAGAGATAGTACAGAACGTGACCTCAGAAACGGTATTATTACTCCGCTGAGAGCGAGGGGGAAGCTGCGCTCTCGTTTCATTTTGGTTGCGCGTATAAATGTTTGGAAGAAACTGCCATCGTGGATGCAAAGATCCAGAACCCGCAGGCTTTCAAGCTGGTGGTGCAAAACTTCCTTTGCCTGGATGATGCAAAATGGCTATTTAACCTCAGTGACTCGGACGACCGCATTTTTGGATCGGGCCGCATGGTGCTTGAACAACCCCAGTGTACCCAGGTGTGATATTCTGTGTTATCCAGATGAAGTATGCGCTAAGTTGGAGCGAGGTAATTATTTAATTAGTTACTTAATAAGTAAATAAACAAACATTATTTGCGGTTATGTGACGCATGCCCTTGAGGGCCTGATCAAATAAATAAATATAAAAATAAATAGTTTATTCTCCGTTTCATAGAGACACATCAACTCAGGCATGATCAAGGTTTAAAAACAAATATGTATCACGACGATACATCGGGTTCAATCGTGTGTAGTTTAAACGGTGTCGAGAAGAGTTGATATGTGAGACTAGTCGACTTGCCAGCATATAGTTGTGAGCAGTGCATTTATTCAGTGGCGAGTCACATCCACCACGTCGCAATGCTGTTAAACAGACACTTGTGGCTTTTTATATGGAGAACGCGTGCCAGGCGAAAGCCCACCACGTCCTGCAACACTGCCGTAAACCAGTTTGAACATTAATGTTGAACTGTCAAAGCCGCTTGACGACTGGCTTTACCTACGGTTTTTCGCAGAGCAGTGGCTTCTAATTTCTTCTGTTAGTTGGACAGGTAATTTGATCGGGGTCGCCATGATTTTTGAGGTCGGTGGAGGTGATAGACATTTCTGTTATTCCTCTTGTTATATGTCCAGGTGAGCAAAAGTTCGACTGTTCCGCTGTCCAGAGTTTGCAGTTGTATAATGTATGGGAGTATGAGGATATGTCCAGTTCTCCATACTGGACAACGGTTGTGGTGATTGTTGTTCGGTCCTTACGGAGTTCTACCACGCTACATGTAAATCTTTGTGGGCTTTTACGTCCGTCTTTGGCCAAAACTGTTCCTCAGTCCAATCCTAGATCTCCAAGAATTCCCGGACCTCGGAGAAAAGGGAAAGTGAGGGACAGCCGAGAAAAAACGCAAGAACAGGCATGGAGTTGAACATTGATAATGTCTTGTGTCACAACATTTGGGTTTGAGACAAAAGCATGAACACTTTGCAACAATAATTATGCTGAAAATGTCTTTTGAATACCCTATAGAATCAGTAGCCTTATGGGTGGATTGCTACCGCCTGCGTAAAGACAAGGGCGTTGTACCAGTATGTAAAGTACGAATCAATCAACTTGCAGGTTTAGCTGATCGCGTTATTGAGCGATCGCAGCCACAGGCCGACGCCAGCAAGATCAACGCCGTCGCGTCCAAGGGTACTTCTATTACTGGCCTACGGTCAACTATAGAAGTCTTGCAAACACAGATTACGGCACATAGTCACAAAGTTCAACAGCTTACTATGAACCGTCGTCCTAGCCTATCAAAAGCGTTCCTTCAAACGATCTAGGTCTAACAACAGGCAGGCTAGCTGTTGGTACCATCAGCTTTTTGACGCCGCAGCTCCTACATGTGCAAAGCCTTGCAACTTCGCCAAGAAGCGGGGGAAACTTCTCGGCCGGTACGTGACGGCGACAGACCCAAGCGGCCAACACCAAAGTCGCCTCATC
This sequence comes from Dicrocoelium dendriticum, assembly GCA_944474145.2. Classification (NCBI taxonomy): domain Eukaryota; kingdom Metazoa; phylum Platyhelminthes; class Trematoda; order Plagiorchiida; family Dicrocoeliidae; genus Dicrocoelium; species Dicrocoelium dendriticum. The sequence goes on from OX104061.1 coordinate 60,440,433, forward strand.
CGCGTTAGGGATTTAACTTCGACACCGAGTTTCTAGTCAACACTGGAGCCGAAGTTGGCGCTATACCTCTTAGTGCAAAAGAAGTCCTCTTACCATCTCCGAGCAAGCTGAGTGCCGCCAATGGCACACAAATCGCAACTTTCGCAGAAGGCAGCTAACGCTCAATTTAAGTTTTCGGCGAACCTTTCGTTTGCCTTTCATAATCGCTGCCGTGCCTTTCGCAATTATAGGCATAGACGTTCTTCAATGCTACGACCCCATCGTTGACGCTAAATAGAAGAAGCTTATCGACTCCAGAACACAGTTCAGTGTTATCTGGACTAGCGCAAAGGTGGCTGCTCTCACTCCCATTACTGTCCTACTGCAAGCTTCACAACCTTTCATAGAGCTTTTCAACAACCATCCTAACCTCGTTAGCGTCCTGAACGACTTACCTCTTGTGAAGTCAGTCATGAATCACATTTGCACTAAGGGCCCACCTGTTCCGGCCCGCCTTCGCAGACTAGCCCCGGAGAAGTTCAAAGCTGCTAAGCAAATGCTCGAACTGGAAATAATCCGCCCGTCCAAAGGTCCATGGGCATCACCATTACACATGGTGCCGAAGAAATCCGGTAACTGGCGCCCCCAGTGGTGACTACAGGGCGCTTAACAAAGTTATCGTCCCGGATATATACCACATTCAGAACATGCACCACTGGAACTCAGCTCTGGCTGGTAAGTCTATCTCTAACAACCTCGACCTAGTTCGCGTCCACCATCAGATACCTGCCGCGCCAGACGGCATTGCTAAAACAGCAGTCATCACGCCATCGGGCATATTCGCGTACCTCAGAATGCCTCTCGGTCTCAACCACGCAGCTAAAACTTTTAGCGTTTCATTCATGAGGTAACGCGAGGAGGCGAAGGCGTTTATACTTATCTAGATGACATTCTCATTGCCAGCTCTTCTGAGGTGGAACATCTTCATCACCTCGACGCTCTCTTTCAACGGTTAACACAGCATGCGGTTACAGTCAACGCCGCTAAATGAGAGCTTGGCCAAATCTCCATCGATTTTCTTGGCCACCACATATGTGCCTCTGGTATTGAGGCTCTGCCAAACAAAATCCAGGCACTGAAAGACTATCCTGCTCCCAGTGCCTTCAAACAGTTACATTGATTCCCTGGCCTAGCCAACTATTATAGATGCTTTATTCGTAACTGCATGAGTATTGCTCAACCAATGACTGACTTGCTCCGCGGTAAATAACGGTCTTTTTCATTTTGCAGTTGACGCTAGACTGTTTTTGAGAAGCTCAAAGACGCTATCTCTAACATAGCGCTTCTCGCCCATCCAGACACATCTGCACCACTCTTCCGGATAATTGACGCATCCGACACTGCCGTGGGTGCAGTTCTTCAGCAACGCATCGACCATCGATGGATACCTCTATGTTTCTTCTCGAAGGTTTTACAACCTGCCGAATCGCATTACAGCACCTTCGGTGAGGAACTGTTAGCTATCTACTTAGGTAGCAGACATTTCCGTCACTACCTCGAAGGCCGAGATAGTACAATCTTCACTGACCACAAGCCATTGATCTATGCAATCAATGGCGCAACGGACAAGTATTCTCTGCGGGAAACTAGACACCTAGACTACGCTGTTCAGTTTACGACAGACGTACGACATGTATGAGGTGCTCTCAACCCCGTCGCGGATGCACTTTCACGCATTCAACAGATCAGCTTATCGCCTGGCACCAACATTGATCTAGCCGCTATGGCTGCTGCCCAACAAGCTGATCCCGACATAGACAAGCTACGACGCAACACCTCGTTGAGACTACGCGAAGTTCCACTAGCTTCATCTGAGGGGACCATTCTTTGTGACGTTTCACAAACTTCTCACCGACCCGTAGTTCCTGCTTTGATGCGTCCACCAGTTTTCAATGCTTTACACAACCTGTCTCATCCCGGCATACTTGCTCCGCAGTAGCTCGTAACTGAACGCATCATACGGCCCAACATCAATCGCGATGTCCACCTTTGGGTACGCGCATGCTTAGAGTGACAGCGCGCCATGGTACACGGAAAAACCGAAAGCCCACTAGGCGTCTTTCCCGCTCCTGACTATGGTTTTGCGCACGTCCTTGTCGAACTGGTCGGACCTTCGCCTCCATGCAAAGTCTAATTGTACCTCCTCACTTGTGTCGACCGATTCACCCGTTGGCCAGAGGCGATTCCGATAGTCAACTGCGCATCTGAGACAGTTGCGCAAGCTTTTCTAGAACGCTGCGTAGCTCAGTTCGGTTGCCCAAGCGTAGTCATTACTGACAGAGGATGGCACTTTGACGGATTCTTCAGCAAACTGCTCAACGTTCTTGGTTGCCAACATAACCGAACCACCTTATACCATCCCGCAGCTAATGGGGTGGCAGAAAGGTTCCACCGGCAACTCAAAGCATCATACTGTACCCAATCTACCACATCCTGGCATGAAGCACTTCCGCTCGTTCTCTTAGGCCTAAGAAACGCGATTAAAGCGGAGTTGCACGCCACTCCATCGTCGCTAGTCTTTGGATGCACACAACGCTTACCCGGTGAACTCGTCTCACCAAAAGCGCCAACAACCTTCGACTATGGCGACTACGCGGCTCGCTTATCTCATCACATGCGACAGCTTTAGCCTGTGCAACCCAGAGCACAGAGCTTGCGTACCAACGTGGAGGAACGATTACCTACTTGCACGCACGTGTTCGTTTGCACTGACAGCGTACGCCTGCCACTTCAAACTCCTTATTCTGGTTCGTACCGTGTTGCACGCAGAAGCGACAAGACGTTTACGATTGACTATAATGGTAAGAGTGAGCCGCTCAACGTCGCTCGACTCAAGCCAGCATTCCTCGACAAGTCTAACTTCGGTGCAGCAAGCAACTTCACAGCCTGCGCCATCACAGCTAGCATTGAAACCCCGGGCAATTCAGTTCACTCCAGCAGAAGCGACAACCTCAACCGACAGCACTCCTACTCGTCCTACTATCAATCGACGCGGTAGGAAGCTCATACATAAAGTTCGTTTTTCGGACTTCGTTAACACTTACTATTTTACATAGAGCGTGCCTCCGAAATTTTCTGCTCTTACCAAACGTTTACGGAAATCTACAAATAAAAGAGCAACGCATTTTGAAAGTACTTACGTAGTAGTTGTAGTCTGAGGCACACCAGCGACGTGATGTAAAGAACGCGCTTGCAAATCATGTATACTAAACAAAATTACATAAATTTTAATGTATCATAGGCTCCGTTGCGCGCCACCAGTCTGTGTTTGTGCTTCTTGCTTCGTTGCTGTCTTTCTGTTTGGCTGCCTCTGTCCGTTGCCCGTTTTCTCTCGAGATTTCCACAGATACATCCGCCAAAACAAGAAGGTTTATCCACTGGGAATAGTCGACCCACTTTCAATAGCCAGCTGGATTACATGCTTGTTCTTTACTCCGGGAGATGAAGAACCCACACATCGTTCCAAATGGAGCTCTTTCCGCCATTCTGGAGAAGCTACCACCACGGGGTCTAAACAAATGGGTTTAGCTCGCCTCGTACTCACAGTAGAACAATTTACTCACCTGGAATAATTTAGTTACATGGATGCACTGTTCCACAACCGGAGACTGACAATTCTGGCGTGCTTACATTCACTGCCTCAAACCTTCCGATTCTCCAGTCACCTGGAGCTTTTCTGATGTCATTTCACGGACAGCACTGCGCGCGCATAAGCGGCTTTTCCGATGATTTTTCCTGGAGCTCTCACTTGGTTATGGAGACAATTACACTTACATTTGAAGGAAATACTTGTCCACTTCGCGGAGAATAGCATTTATTCCTGTTTTGGACATATTCAGACACAAGAAACAACTGCACTCACCGTCCCTATGACAAGTCCAGCATGGATAGCTGACACGGGTTGCGAGCCGGACAATATAATAGAAAAAGCCGGCCTCTATTAATAACATGTTTACTCACCCGCATCATTATCATTCGACTCAGCGACTCTTTTACATCATTGACTGGCTTCATCGACTATTGCCGGTTCAGTACTAAGCCATTTGGCCAACCAACGAAAAATTTTGGCTGTCAACCGACTGCGAATAATAGAGTGCAAAATCGGTCTATACGATGTATAGCCGACTAGCACTACAGTTCAACGGAAGCTACGACAGTGTTCCAGGACGTGATGGGTTTTCGCCTGGCAAGCGTTCTCCCTATAAAAAGCCACAAATGTCCGCTTAACAACACTGCAACGTGGCGGATGTGACTCGCCACAAAATAAAGTCACTGCTATATCATTTCACACTGACGCAGTCCTCAGCCTCCAACATCGAACCTGTGCAACTGATTTTACTATGAAGAATGCTTTAGTGGAGTACCGATCATCCCGGCTTCGTAATGGTCATTGATTGCACTAAACCTTGTTCGGGCTCCTGTGCTCATGGATCACTACATGTCAAATTTACCCCCACTTGTATCTTGACGCAACAGTTTTTGCGCGCCACGGCGCCATTATGATCCTTGGTCTGACTATTACCTGACAATATGCTCGCACTTATGGACTACATCTTTTCGTTTATTCCTTTCATTGTAACGAAATGTTTTAATATTCCAAAGAAGCTGTGCTTGTATGCATATTTGATCATGCCTTTTAGAGGTGTGTCTCGTTTTACAGAGAATATATAATTTATTTTTTATTTATTTATTTATTTAAAATAGCAACACCTTTTGAAAGCCCAAAAGCAGCTTTGCACGTTTTTGCTTTTTACTCTTTTGTGTATCGCTATTCACTTATGGTGCTTTTTAATTTTGCTTTCCTTATACACCGCCGGTTGGTTGCACCTCAGTTTCACTGTTTGCTGGATCCCCGCGCGTCAAATGGAATTGGAACGAACTTCCTGCTCAACCGCACACGTGAACTTCACTAACTGTCCCCCACACACAGCTTTTATCGTTTTGACACCGTGGGGGGGACAAGGGTGTGAGCCCGCAAGGGTCCGATTGCATGGTTCTCCCCCATGAGCTGTATCATGTTTCACAACCTGGTCTCGCAGAAGGCTGGCCCGCAACGGACAGTCCTCACTTAGCTCGAAGGATTGCTTACACAATCCCTTCTGAGAGAGGGCTATGTAGCAGTCCGGTGCTTCCCAGGTTTGCCTATTTAAGATTCTAACTAAAATTATTTCAGTTGTTGTGTGCGGTTATACAGACTTGTCTTGGCAATCGTAACAGAGAAAATCGGAGAAGATTTAGACGTTCCTATTTGAAACTGTACAAATAGGACAGAAGTAAAAATGAAGAAAGCCCATTGTCATGGGTTTGGGCCCGTTTGTATGAGCACAGTCGGTTTAGCATAAAATGCAGTAACAAATCAGCTACGAATAGATCAAGAAATAGAACTGATCAATTAGAAAAGAGCTGGTGAATAACACACTCAACCGTAATTACACAGTGCGCTGGGTTCCTGTAATTGTAGACTAAAGAACATAGGTGAATGCGCAGAAAATGACGCGGCGAGGAACTATGCAGCTAAGAAAGTGTCGGGGCTTATCAAGCATGATAATACGTGGTCCTGGTCTGCTTGTCAGTGTGAGCTTATTGGCTGTGACTTTATTCAGTGGCGGGCCCCCTCCGCCACGTCGCGGTGTAGTTAGATGGATTTTTGTAGCTTTTTCTAGAGAGAACGCTTGCCAGGCGAAAACCAGCTACGTCTTGGAACACTGCCATCGATTAAATGGAACGACAAGCTTGAACTGGCAATGCTTCTTATTGACCGAGTATTGGTTCTGTCAGGAAACATCCTTAGTTTTTGCTTGCTTATGCATGATGGGTACGTGAGTGTATCTTACATGAGTCCTGTAACTTTCTGACGGAATGGCACTGCCCTATGGCAGATAAACTAACAATCGAACATGTTGGAATATTTTGTATTTGTCGTCTATAGAACCGCGTAATGTCTCCGAGGGGTATCCAGTAATATGTTGTCGAACCAATTATTGGAGGAAGGAGACTGGCCAAACGCAATTGTTCAGACTCGAAAAGCTGCACGTTGTCTGGAATAACGAAACGGAAATCCTCCCAGTTTAAGTTCTGTTGATTGAGGACACTGGCATCCACGACCAACTGGACGGTAAAGGTGTGTGGGCTGCTTCAGATGTGGTAGGTGAAAAGAATTTCAGTAATGTAACTGGCCGAACCCATTTGTCCTTTCCATAGTGAATGCTAGTATTGTGTTGGGATATTTCCAAATTAGGCAGAAAAATCTGCCCTCCGGTCAGATGAGATATCCGAGTTGACATTACATGTCAGTAAGTGCACACTGAACAAGAATTATGTGAAGAAAAGGTGAGCTGAACCCATTTGTGTAGGCCTAAATATAGTTGCAACTATCTAAGATAACAAAGGTTTTGTCCATCCAGTAAGTAACAAGGCAGCGTAATAATTATCAATCCATTTCAAGGTAAGTGGACATTGTGCTTTCTTGAAGGGTTGTGGTCCATGCAGTGAACGTACCTTCCGTTTATGGCCACGAATTCTGTGAAAATCTCGGAGAAAAAGACAACAAATGGCGAACACACAAACGGAAAGCAAGGAATAAACGGAGCATCCAGGACTCGGATAAAATCTCAGTCGCCAACGTGCTTTCACTAATGTACCTCACATCATATGCAGCATTATAAAATAAGTATCTCAAGTACATGTGTTTCATAAAAAGTGAGCTTAGCCGAACCGTGTACATTGAGGCTTCAGTGGACTGCGCGATGTCGGACAGCGTGAGACTGATCCGAAGACTTTGGATTAGTCGGAGGATTGAGACTAAATCCTTTACTTATCTAGGGAAGACGAATGGTAATGGTCATGGTTAGGAATGAAATAAGCTTCGCTAATTAAGCATGAGCAAACCCAGCAAATTTCTCGGGAGAAACAATGTGTTGGGTATGCACCACGTAGATCATATGCGTCTGAGTAGTGTGGATGCAGTCAGAAAGCACAACTACGGTCAGATAAGAAGAGATCAAGGTAAATCACAGAGATTGCCAAACAGTTGAAAAGTAAGCAGGGACGGAGGTAACGAAAAGACAGGGTAGGGTTCAGAAAGTCTTTTAATGAAAGACTGGAAAAGGCAAAGAGGCTTTTGAGGAAGTAAACCGTTCCTTAGGACAGCCGAATCAGGAAAATCTGGGTGAATTCGGAGAGCAGGAGACCGATGAGGCTAGACTGGAATGGTCAGCGCTTTGAAATTGGCTTACAATAAAGTCAAGAAAAGGGCTAGAACAACAAAATATGAACAAATCTAGCAGGCCCTAGAGTTAAGGGAAACGTATAGCTAAGTCTTCAAAGCCTGTACCGCTGAAGTCTTAGTTACGAAGGAGTAGTTAGAGCGAAACAGACAGGTCAAGGGACTAGAGCACGGTAGGGCAGGAAAACGGGCTGTCCGATTGCAACAAGAAATGAAAACAGAAAGCGAGTTACGAGAAAGTTAGGGCCGAGGTGAGAAGGTTATATTGATAAAGAGCGGAAAAGGCCACGAGCCTCTCCAGGTAATTTAAACAGAATCATTAGGTCAGCCGAACCAAGTGAAGTGGTCTCAGAATTCTAAATGAATTCGGTGAGTACGAGGCCGAGTAAACGGGAATGGACTATTCGGCGTTTTGGGATTAAGGCATACAATGAAGGTCAGAAAATGGCTATATCAAAAACGACCGAACAAGTCTAGCAGTCCTCAATATAAGGGTAACAGATTTATGGCTGCGGAGCCTATACGGTTTAAGACCCGGTGGGATAAGAGCAGACAGACAGCAACAGTCTGGTCAAATGAGACTTGATCGCAGCATGCTTGTGAGTGCTGGCCGTCTGATTAAAATGCATGAAAACAGCGCTTTATAAAAAGGTTTGAGTCTAGATGAGTGGGGTATATTGGTAAATATTAGGAAAGCCCACAAGGCTCTCCAGGTAATGTAAACAGAAACATTAGGTCAACCGAAACAAGGGAGGTAATGTCACAGAGGTCTAAGTGAAATCGATGTACGAGAGGCAGACCATGTAAGACTGGAATAACCGTCGAGGGGTTAGGACGAACAAGGTTAGGGGAAAGCGCAATATCAATAAAAGGTGAACACGTCTAGCGTGCTCCAAAGGCAAGGGAAACCCAGCCCTGCGTATGCAGATCCTATACCGCCTAAGCCTCGGTAGCCTGGGAGCAGGCAGAGAGAAACGGACTGGTCAGGTGAAAAAGACCACGGCAGGGAGGCAAAACTGGTCGTCCGATTAAAAATGGCATGAAAACAGATGGCATATGAGAAGAGGTTAGGGTCAGGATGAGTAGGTATGTTGATAAAAAGTGGAAATCCCACGCGACTCTTTAGCTAATGTAAACAGATTCATTAGTTCAGAGGAACCAACAGAAGTGATGTCTCAAAAGTCCAAATGTATTCATTGAGTAAAAGGCTGACTAAGCGGGATTGGTTAATCGACGCATTGGGAATAGGGCGTACAATGAAGGTAAGGGAAAGGCTATAACACTGACTAGGGAACAAGTCTAGCAGTCCCTCATGTCAAGGATAACAGAGTTAAGTATGGGGAGCTTATACCGTTTAAGTCTCGGTAGCCGGGGAGCAGTCAGAAGGAAATAGACTAGTTCGGTAAGGCAAGATCACGGCAGGTCAGTAAAGCTGGCAGTCCGATTAATAAAGAAATGAAAGCAGAATGTCTGATAAGAAAAGGTTAGGGTCCGGGTGAGAAGGGTTTATTGATAAAGAGTGGAGGAGACCACAGTGCTTTCCAAGTGAGACAAACAAAACGTTGGTTCAGCCGAACCAAGATGTGTAACTTTGAAGCACTCTGAGTGAAATCGGTTAACATGGGGTCCATATGGCTAGACTGGATTAGTCGGAGAGTAGGAATAGCACATACAATAAAGGCAGAACAAAGACTGTAACGATAAAGGGTGAACCAGTCTAACAGCCTCTCGGGGTAGGGCAACAAAAGCGTTGAGTCTGCATAGTATATACCGCTTGTGTCTATGTAGTACAGGAGCAGGAAGAGAGAAGGAGCCTGCTCAGTGGAACTAGATCACAGCAGGGCAATGGGATCTGGCACTCCAGTTGAAGAAGAAATGAAAGCAGAGCGCACTAAGATGAGTTAGGGTCAGGATGAGAAAGGTTTATTGACGAAAGGTGGGAAAAGCCCACGAGGCTCTCCAGGTAGTGCAAGCGGATAGTTGCGTCAGCCGAGACAAGAGAGGTAACGTTTCAGAAGACTTTATTAATCCGGTGAGCAGAAGGCCATCGGGTAAGACCTGATAAGTGGACACGTTTGCATATGGACATAGAGTAAAGATGAGGAAAGAGCAAACAAGAAATGATGGTCAACTCTAGCAGGCGCTATGTGTAAGGGAAACATCTTGTTTAGTCTGCTGAGCGTATACCGCTTGAGTCTCAGTAGCATATGAGCAGGCAGAAAGAAATAGACTGATCAGTGAGGCTAAACCACGACAGGGCAATGCGAGCTGGCCATCCAGTGGAAGAAAAAACGGAAATAGAAAGCACGATAAGAAAAGTTTAGGGTAGGAGTGAGAATTATTAATTAATAAAGGGTGGAGAAGCCCACGAGGTTTTCCAGGTGATGTAAACAGAACGTTGGGTCAGCCGAATCAAGTTTTGTATCTTCGAATTACTCTTAGGGAAATCAGATAGCAGGAGGACGATCTGGCGAGACTGGATAAGTCGGCGCGTTTGATTAGGACATACAATAAGGTGACTAAATGATATAAAATTAAGGGATGAGGAAGTCTAGCAAGCTCTAGAAGTAAGGGAAATATAGAGTTGAATCTGCAAAGCAAATACCGCTAACTCCTAGGTAGCATAGGAGCAGTCAGATAGAAATAGACTGGTCAGATGTGACTAGATCACGGCAGAGCACTGAGAGCTCGCTGTCCAAAGGAAGAAGGAATGAGAATAGAGGGCATGATAAAAAAGGTTATTGTCATGATGAGAAGGGTTGATTGATAAGACGTGGAAACGTTCACATGGCTTTGCAGGTAATGTAAACAGATAAATAAATAAATAAATAGTATATTCTCGAATTTCCGAGACACACCTGACCAGGCATGATCAACGTTTACAAGCAATTATGTTTCGCAACAAACACGTTGCTATGTATGTAATCGGCAGTAAGCCGAAAGTTGTCCAAGCTTTGGAAATTGTAAAATTAATCTTGAGGTATAAATTCGTCAAAACATGACGACAAGTTGGGTTCTAGTGGGCGTAGTGTAAACAGGCTGGGCATTCCGTTTGTAGAGAAAACTTGTCAGGAAAATATTAGATAAGGATTCTGGTCGGCTTGCCAGTATGTGGTTGTGGGCAGTGACTTTATTCAGTGGCGAGTCACATCCGCCACGTCGCAGTGTTGTTAAGCGGACATGTGTGGCTTTTTATAGGGAGAACGCTTGCCAGGCGAAAACCCACCACGTCCTGAAACACTGTCAGAAATCCGTTTGTACACTAATGTAAAACTGGCAGAGCAGCTCGTCGACTGATTTAACCCTCGGTTAACCGCCGTCAATTGCCTTCTAATTTCCTCTGTTAGCTGAACAGGTTAGTTTTGCTCGGGGCGGCCATAATGGCTGAGGCCGATGGAGGGTTAGACCTTCGTCATCTTCGTGTCCAGGTGAGCAAAACTTCCGATTCTTGCTTCTAGAATTTACAGGATTATGTATACTTCGCAGGAGTATGAAGGCGTCATGTCCAGCTACCATTACTGGACGACGGTCATGGTAGTGAGTGCATTTTTATCCACTTGTTGTACAGCCGTGTTCTATGTAGGTCCTTGGGGGTTTCTATGCCCCGTCCCAGGCACAAGCTCTTTCACGTTCCGATCCCAGATCTCCAAGAAGTTCCAGACCTCGGAGAAAGGGAAGGTAGGAGACAAACAGGGCCGCAAAGAACAGACGTGGGAACAAGCATTATTTATGTTCTATGGTCTAACATTTAGAGGAAACATATGATGTACAATGTGTAACAATGATTATGCTAAAAGTGTCTTTTGAATATTCATCGGAAGCAAAGCCCTATAGGTTGGTTGCTACCGTATACCTTGGATGCAGAGCGTTGCGCCGTTAAGCAAAGAAAACACAGGATCAGTTTGCTATGATGCAACAGTTGCGTGGGAAGATTCGCTGCGGAGCGTAGAATATGCTGACCCAGGGAAAGCCAGTGAGTCTTTTGGACTCATACATGGGTAAGTTTCGCAAAAATAGCAGCGAATAATTGAGGAATGAACACCTGTAAATGAGAAGCTAAGGGGCGTCTCTGTACTGACCAGGTGAGAGAGTGCCGAATTAAAAAGCTAAGAAGGGCTAATTGACGGAAGGACCGCGAACAGCCAGAATACATGCGTACATTAAGGTTGCTGAGGATATCAGAACCTGAGGCCTAACCGCAGCAGCCAGAGTGCTAGGGTAATAGTGCCAAGATGGATAGAGCCATGGACTGCTAGCCCGAGACTTGGAGTATTGCAGGTAAAAAATGCCTAAGACAATACAGCAAGTAATGGGTAGATAAAGGTCTAGAAATGTGAGGCAGAAGAGCGGCTTACGCTAATACCTGTATATGTTTGCACGACAGAAGAAAGCTAAGAGAGGTTTCGTGATAGAATGACAGCGGAGAAGTAAAGCGCAAGCATACAAAGAGGTTGTTAGATAGTTAGAGCATAATAGACTAAGACGCATCGACGTGCAGCTAATCAAATCATTCGGTGGTGCTAATGGAGTATAATTAAGGAGGCCTGAGTCGGGAGAAGCCCGTGAGAGAGCTGTACTACGGCCAATTAGGTGTCGCGGATGAGCAATGGCATTTAGGTGTGGCCTTATAATTGCTAGTGGACACCTGATTAGGGCGACAGACAGCAAGTGTATGTGATGTACGCAGTCCCAGGGATTAAAGCTTGGAGGGATAAAGTGTGGACCTTGGCAGCTCAGTATATGCGCAAAGATGATAGTAGCTTATGAAGAAGGACTGCTGCTAAACACGGGAGCCAGAGGTAAGACGATCGGCGATCGTTGTGTTCGCCGAAAGATGAGTTAAATGGGATAGCAGGCCGAACTGGCGGGGCTGGATTAGTCGGCCCTTGGCTTAAGACGAAGGGCTAAGGTGGAAAAAGGCCAAAACAATAAAGTGTGAAGAGGTGCAGCAGGTTCCCGGGGTAGTGGAAACGTAGCGATAAGTTTACGCAGCGCATGCCATTTAAGCCTTGGTAACATAAGAGGAGTCATAGGGAAATATTCTAGTCAGGTGAGACAATATTACGCCAAAGCAGTGAGAACTGGCCCTCCTGTTGAAGGAGGAATTAAGATAAAGCGGATAAGAAAAGGTTAGGGTGAGATTGAGAAAGTTTATTGATAAAGAGTGGAAACGCCCACGAGGCTATCCAGGTAATATCAACAGCTCCATTCAGTCATCCAAGCAAGAAAAGAGGCGTCTCAGAATGCTGAGTGAGTTTGGAGAGCAGGAGGCCCCTCGGTCGATGCTACATTAAGTCCTACTATTAAAGTGCGTAAATAGGCTATAACAATAAAGATTGAACAAGCCTAGCCGGCTCTGGTGGGGAAGGAAACAGCGTCAAGTCCGCAGCACCCAGACCGTTTGTGTCTATGTAGCATAGAAGCAACCAGCGGTTACGCAATGGAGCCTTGGAAGGGCATTGAGTTTGGCCGTCCGATTGAGGAAGGAAGGAATAAAACGAGCGCGATAACAAAGTTACCGGGTCAAGATGAATGGTGAAGAAACTAAGGAGGCACACATGGCAATCCGTCAGCTAAAGATTGACCGTTAACGTTAGAGTGAACTGAGAGAGGTCGAAGAGTAAAAGATCTTTAAGGCGATACTTGATTAATCGGCGTACAATAAAGACAGAGAGCGCAGTAAGGAAATGACAGGCAGAAGCGGGAGATGCAGTGGTTAGGCGTAGAAAAGCCGACGCGGCTCTCAAAGTAATGTGGACAGGGTGTTTTATCTTCTCAACATTGGCCGATAACGTCACGGTAGTCTGAGAGAAGTCGGAAAGCTGGAGACGGGTCAGACGATACTAGCTTAGTCGGCGGTTCATGATTAATTTATTTACTAAGTTTTTAGAACGAAGGGAGAGGGTCAGCGGAGATGAACTGGTTAAGTGATGAAAGGAGCTATACTAATAGGGTGTAAGCTAATCCTACAACGTTCTCGGGGTGAGGGAATCAGTGCGTTGGATTTGTAATGCCTAGATCATTTAGCTCTGGGTATTATGGATGCAGTCAGAAAGCAAGAGACTGGTCAGATGAGACTAAATTAAGGCAAGGTAGAGAGGTAACTGTCTAGTTAAGGAAATGCAATCAGGTACGACGACAAGGATAAGGTAGGGAAGGGATGCCAACGGCTTTATTGCTATAGAGTTTAAACGACAACGATGCTTCCTAGGTAATTTTAACGATCCATTAGGTCAACCGAAACAAGGGAGGTAATATCTCAGAAGCCTGATTAAAATCCGAAGAACAGGAGGCCGATCGCGCAAGACTAGATAAGTCGGCGTGTTAGCCTTAAAGCGTTCAATAAAGATGAGAAGAGAGCTATAACAATAAAAGGTGATGAGTCTAGGAGGCTCACGGCTTTAATAAGTTAATAAAGGCTGAGCATTTCTCGCAGGCGCTTGAGGTGAGGGGAACATAGCATTGAGTCAGCAGAGCCTAGCCTCTTTGTATCTTCGTAGGTTTGAAGGCAGTCAGAGGGAAGTAGACTGGTCAGGTGAGACTCGGTCAGGTCAAGGTACTGAGCGTTAGCAGTCGGATGGAAGGAAGAATGAAGACAGCACAGTAAGGAAAGAACTGGGTTAGAGTGGAGAAAGCGTTACTGCTTAGGAGTAGAAAAGCCAACAAGACTATGTAAGGTAATGTGGAAGAGTATTTTGTATTCTTAATATTGGCCGGAAAGGTCACAGTGGTCAGTCGGAAAGCAGGAGCTCAAATACACGAGGCTGTATTAGTCGGCACATTGAGTTTTATTAGTACCGCTAAGATAGGAAGACAAATAGAGAGGTTCAGCCAATGGGACAAGTTAGATATGGGGCGGTTAAAATAGTTAACTATAAGCGCGCCTAAGAGGCGCTCGGGTTGAGGGAAATAGTGTTTTAGTTGCACCGAGCCTATGCCGTTTACAGCTCAGTACTCTGTAGGCAGTCGGAAAGTAGGAGACTGGTCAGAGGAAACTAGGTCAGCACACAGCGCTGGCTTACTGATAAGGTGTGGATAGGTTCGGAGTACAGACGAAAAGAGCGTTCAGCCTTCCAAACAATGACCGGTACAGTCACAATATTCAAAGTGGGTCAGCAGCAACGGACAGGATAGAGATGGATGTGGCTATATTAAAAAACGGTCGCCAAGACCAGCAGGCTCTCGAGAGGAGGGGGCATAGCCATACGTCTACAGAGTCGTAACCGTTTATATCTCGGTAGTCTGGGGTAAGTCAAAGAGAAGCAGGCCAGACAAATGAGACTAGGTCAGGGCAGGGCACTGACGAACGGCGGTCTGATAAAAGAGGAATTAAAAGCGAAGAGTGTGAAAAGTAGAGGACAGGGTGGGTTCGAATGGGGCTATATTGGTGCTGGGTGTATAGGCTACCAAGGCTCTTGACGCATTGGGATTATTCCGCACAGTTAGGGTTTTGTATGGAATTATATATGTGATGGAGGCCGTGGTCCCACAGCTCGTCCGCAGGGAAGCAGGTGTCAAAGATGTCTGCTAACTTGGGGTCATCTGTAGCCTATTTATGGTCGTGGAGTATTGAGTGATACTATCAGATGCATTGATGGCTTCAGCTAACTTATTCCACACATGCGCATACCTGCAGTGGAAGAAATTAAAGCGTATCGAGCAACAGGTTTGGGGTAGTGAGAATGAGTTTGGCTTTTTGCGTGGAGGATAACGTGCGTCGCCCAGCCGTTGAGGGTATTTGTCAATAGTTGGGTCCGATGTTTTGATTAGCTTATATAGAAAAACTAGGTTGATTTTAAGTCTCGACAGCCAAAGTGGTTCTAGACCAAGCTGCTTGCAGCGACTTTGATAACTGAGCGTAGGCGCTTAGCGAAGGAAAGCTGGACTTTCGCTATGACCATCCTATCACTTTTGCGTGAATTATTAACCACTATGGAGCAGTATACTACTATGAGTCGGGCACACAACTTGAGTCCAGACTCTAACAAGTTCATTGACTTTAGTATATAACCAACGATAGATCTGGCTTTTGCAGAGCTATAGCTCGCTTGCTACGCAAAATTCAGTGAGCTTGAGTTGTGCACACCGAGGTGGATCACGGTAATGCTGTTATCCAGTGGTATTCCATTGAGAGTTATTACTTTGGGCGGTATATAGCACTGGTAGGAAAGGACGTTACTTTTCATTGTGGAGAACGGTAGTTTCCATAAATCACACCATGTTTCAAGAGCGCCGAGATAACTTTGAATGATGGAGAGGCTATTGCGTAGGCAGCTAGGATCAAATGATAATACTACTTTTATAACATTAGCAAAGAGAGAGGAAGTGCCTTGTTAGAAGACCAGGAATACATCATTGATGTACATTAAAAACAGCAGAGGACCTAGGATGCCTCATTGGAAAACTCCGCTGTTTACAGATACCTTTTTAGACGAGGTATGGCGCAGTAGTACTGACTGCATCCGGTTAGAAAGGTAAGAAGAAAATCCAGAATAGAGACGGTCAGAAACAGCGATCGCAGATAACTTCTTTAATCCTTAGGTTGATACCTGTCATTCTAACTTTTGAGATCTCGCCTGAATCAATTGCACGCTAAGTCTAGGAGCTAAGGCTGCAAGTCCGAGTTTACGACCGACGTTACCCAAATTCATTATGGTTTGGCCCATTTCGACCTCGCCTGAATTCACTTAGTTGCTAAGACCAGATGTGGCAGTGTAACTGCAGCTGCAAAGGCGGCCTATTACGCCCGATTTATATCCTCAACTTCCCGGCTGTCTACCTCGATTGCCACCATGGTACGATGCAACCTGGGCGATACTTAGCATACCACTCCTGAACAGAGTGGCAATTCCGCATGTCTGGTGAAAGTGACCTTACCGCTGGCAGCGGTTCATTCATCGGCCATCACCTCCTTATCCCATTTTTCGTTGCTCTAAGGAGTACTGCGCAGCAAAGGTAACATTACACTGTAAAGCTTGCTTACGCTCCAAGCCCCTATTTTCAAATACTGGCTTCTAAATACGATCAACTGCGGCTTTTAAGAAGTAAACGGCAGTCAGTTCTAAAATAACAGTCGTAAATCTCCCGCAAGAAGCAGGTTACGTCACGCACCTTAGTTCTTTATCCTCGGGTACCTCCTTAGTAAGCCACCTTCAGTTACGTTTCCATACTTTTCTCTGCCTTCCCTTCCTTCACACTTATCTAAAGCAACAGATATACGGAGGTCAAGAGGTTGCATAAGTCTTGGATCGATTTTAGTTTTATTTAGGACCCAGGCCTTTTTGTCTAACCTTAGGTTTTGCTATAAAAGCTACTGAGAGTTATGCTGTACCCCGCTGCTTTGCCGCAATATTTACCTAAAGCATAACCGCCTCTAGTTGGTCATCACCATCTTTCTAACTATTATCATGCCGTAAATATTTTTAAATAAAATAAATAAATATAGGTATATTTCTAGACAAGCGCTAGATGCTGTTCCTGCGTGGGATCAGATCAAATTGTACATAACATCCATGCTCATGCATGGAGAAGAAATATCGTTAACAACTGCTTTTGATCGTGTTTATCTTTCCGAACAGTAAAGCAGGGATAAATACAAATGTTTCGTAGGCCTCGACATTTTTGAAGGCAGTAGTTTGGGTCTCCGTAGCTTATGTACGAATTCTGCGCTTTTCACCGGCTACCGCTGCCAAACCTTGAGGTGCCTGATTCCATTAGTAAACTATCAATCTATTATGCCAATGGATTGTGTTATTTTCGATGGAAAATGCACCACTGGAGGAAGTTTGATCCATTTTCTTTGGTCACATCACCGCATTTCGAGCATCCATTAGTAGCGGGCTCATGGAAAGGAATAAGCAAGCCAAAATTAGATCGTAAAAGTGGAGGGTGGAAACAAGGGAAATAACAGTAGTGGCTAACAATTTAGCCTTTCTTAGAAAAGTGCGACTGAAAGGCCGGCCCACTTAACTAGAACATACACTAATATTGGAAAATGGAGCCAAAATATAGCCCAGAAACAGCATACCAGAACCGCAAACCTGGCGCGAATTTCAAAGTGTAAATCTCCAAACAAGCGGAATCAACGCCGTTTTGGAGCCGAAATGTTAACTAAAACGGGACAACAATGTGCGGACTAGGACAAACCCTAGGCGCTGGTTACGACAAAGGTAAAATAATTAAGCTAGGTGCAGTGGTTATGGAGATATTTGCATTTTTAGCGGTCGGCTGCGGATAGCGCCATTTTCGAGCCTCCGCTAAATTCACGTTCTGCTTTGGAAGTAGATACAGAAAAAAGAAAGAAATAATACAAAAAACGGCTAGGCGTAATAAGTTCCGAATATGGAGTAGTAACTGGGAATGCCTAAGATAACGTGTAATTCGCTGCAGTAGCGAAGTATGACGCAGTGGGCCGAAAAGCATACTTTCTCAGTAAACGTAGTAAAAGTTGGGAAAACAGACGGAAAGGTTTTAGGGAAATACTAGTTAGGCTGTAAGAATTATTATATAGGTAGAACAGCACAGGATATGGTGTAGCTAGCCCACAGCCAGAATGCGACCATGTGCGATTTTCAGAGTATATTGGGCCGCAGAATCCACTATGAATGTGGAATTCAACGTTTTTAATGCTCCGATGTGGATGCAAAAATTATACCAAAGCCGCATGAGCTGAGTCCATATGGATAAGACAAGGGAACATGAAACTCATTTGCCCCGTCTGAACTAGGATAACGCAAGCATTTCCTACAGAAATATTACCAGTTTCGACTCTTTGAGGCTATTTTATACGTCATTATGGTTGTATCACTGACACTAATGAGCCAGGGTGGTCTTCCAGTGATAATAAAAAAACTAATGTGAGAAAATTCACAAAATGTGTCCAGGTGAGAAACACCTTGGGTTCCGCTTTGGTTAGACACGAATACCACTTCTTTTGGGGGTTGCGCCATCTCAAGCATGACCGATTAGTGGGCCACAGGTGCTAAAGCACACGACTGTGCATTAAGTTGCTAGTTTAGAGCTCTATTTCTCTTAGCTGAGAGTCGGATGCAAGTGCCTGTGGTGTTGGACCAGAATAACGCAATCGTTCCCTGGAGAAACATCATCAGTTTCAGCACTTTGAGGTTATGTTATATATCTTAATGGATGTGCCACCAATGCTAATGAGCTAGAGATGTCTTCTATTGATAATAGGGAAATAGGTGTCCAAAAAATTAGCGAAATGCATTCAGGTGGGAAATACCACGAATGCCGCTTTGGTTAGGCATGATCACCTCATCTTATAGAGGTTGCACTTTCTCATTTGTGACGGATTATTGGGCCTCATGTGTTAAAGCACACCATTTCTGCATCGCGTTGCTATTTTGAGCTCTAACTCTCTTGGTTGGGAGTCCGATGCAAGTGCAAGTGATATTCACCAGTGTAAGGTAAGAGAAAACTGGGAGATGACAACAGCTATTAACTTGGAGGTTTCCTGGTGGGAAGCTTCCACATTGTCAGGCAAAATGAATGAACAATAATATAACGCAAGCAGAGAAGATAACGGAAAACAAGTGGGAGCTGGTTGTTCACCCACCATTACGCATTACGTATGGTAGGCTTTGGAGCCAGGTAAAGGTTAAGATTACGTACGAACGGCCAAGGAAAGAAGAAGTGGTGGTCAAAATATCTGGGTGTCTAGCTTTCCAGGTGACAGAGGCCTCACTGCCGCATGGTTAGCTTTTAGCCAGAGAAAGGGAATCCAGAAAAATTGTTGTGCAAGCATAAAGGATTGAAGAAAAGGATCTAGTTTTTCATAATGCCTGTCTACCAGCGATTCCGATAGTGATAGGCGTACGTATAACTCAGATAAAACTAAGTGTACGGGACAAGAAAGCTTAAGTGTAGAGTAAATGCCTGAATGTAGGTTATCGTGATATTGCCTTCGAGGTGGGTAGATGGCCCTGTTATCTAATCTGCGGTGTAAAGTAGCGAGTACTTAAACCTAGGGGAGGGCATCGGTTATGGGCAACTAGTAGATGCCGATTACGTAGGCTAGTAGAAATACCTATAAAGCAGGCAATTTATACGACTATTTTAGACAGATAAATGGTAACTTACGGGTGCACCATATGTGTGGACAACAACGCTAGAACCTGGCATTTCACATTAGGCTTAATGTTGTTAAAATGTTTTTAGTAGACGTGACTCATGGGTCACAAGTATAAGTATTCGCAAGAGACCAAGTGGACTAGGTATTTGGAAAATACTAAGGGGTAAAGATGGAGACGAAGGAACCAAAGTGTAGAAGAGAAGGAAGAAGTGAAGTAAAGTTTGTCCGTTCGGATTGCTTCCCCATTGCTATGCAATATCCTACCTGGTCAGTGCCTACAGGCTTACGATGCTCCCATTCAATAGTACAAGGCTGCTTTACGTGCTGATCTGTTGAGAAGTAAGAAACTGGACGTCGAGAAGGAGCTTTCAAAGGATTTGAGCTACCGATTAGTGTTTCCAGGTTGCCTTTGCGGTAGCGTCTACTATTTCAAGGCTTCCTATTTAACTAAGTGTCGGTGGGAGCCAGTAAAGCGCTCAGCTACTACTGGGGTAGGCTGAATACCTTTTGTGGTCGGATTAGCAGTCCTAACATCTGTAAGATGCGTGCAACTGATCGGGCCAAGATCTCTCACGTGGTGTGACAGGGACCGCAAAGTATGGGGAGGACCTGTGAGCCCAAGCTGCTCCTGTCATGAAGCCTAGTTGAGCGCAATACAAAGTTGCGCCGGAGCAGACCAAAATGTGATCTATGCCCCATCGGGGCCGGTCTCAAAAAGGTTGTCATCAGAATCACAGATGTTGAAAAGGCGTCTTATGTTATCCAGGCACATAAACTTTCGTACCTCCTGCTTGAAAGCCTGTGGATTGTGAATCTCCTGCAGCTGTGAAGGTACTTTGTTCCAGATATTTACATAAGCGACAAGGAAGAAACGTGAACGTAGTTTCTTCCTCGCTGGCAGCGGGGCAACTGTGCAGTGCTTGTTTCGGAGGTTGAATTCTGATCCTCTTCTCAGTGTCAGGCTGGGGATATCACTGTGCACCGCTTGATATATTAACTTATGTAAGAAGCACAGGTTTAAGGTAATGCGCCGCAGCCATAGAGGCTGGAGTTTGAGATGGTTACACCTCTGTAGGTAAGTAAGCGCTAGGCCTTGTGGGGCTACTATTTTGGTAAACCGCCGCTGAGCCTTTTCGAGCAATATGCGGTCTGATTTCCGCAAATTACTGAAGATGAAGGGGCAGTATTCCAGCTGCGGACGAACATGACTGCGGTAAAGCACCAACCGTGCTTCAGCCGAGTTAATGTGCCGGCCTATGTGGAAGACCATTCTGCGTGCTTCTGCTACCTGATACTGCACATTCTCTGAAAAGTTGAGGGTCATAGAATAGCGAATATCTGCGACTCCGCGTATGGGTGCGAAAATTGATAAACAAGTTGCTTGCTATGCTTTGCGCAGCTGTGGATCGCGTAGGTACACAAATGTGCTGACAGCCCATGGGGTTCTTTTCTCATCTGCTATTAGCCCAACTGTTCCCATTGGTATTATTCAACGTAACTCTACGCTTTTGGCCCCAGACCTATTTGTCTACATGGGCGCTGTTTAGCACAGCGACCTCCACCATATCCAATCCCCTCCATTACTCGCCTATATATCCGTTATTACTGCCCCATCCTTGCATCCAGTCGCTATACGAATATGGTTGCTATTAACTCCGTTACCGTAGTTGCTAATAAAGGAACATCGCTAGCCCTTATCTTCCTAGTTGATGTTAGCATCGCCAGGGCGCCAGTATTGGTAGCATACATAGTTCCAAACTAAGTCACCACGAAGACTAACGAAAATTAGGTTGATACAAACTTTGTAAAATAAGCGTGGTAATCTCTGCACTATCAGTTGAGTTACGGTCTCCTGAACCACACATTTTGCATTCCAATTTATTTGCTAACGGCCCGTATCCTTTAGCTTTTAGCTGTGTTTTCTATTCGTCGAACACTATTGGAAATACTGGTAGGCTGGCGGCATGATGAACCAGGTCCGTTTTGATCGCCATTAATGCCAACCTGACATCGCAATTTCATGTGCTCTGGCATTGGCACGAAAGCTAGCCATGTGCCAGAGAACTCTGTTAAACCGGCTAGCTGGACGTCCAGCAAGTTCGAAACACTGCTCGTCATATCTTGGTCAGCTGTTCAACGTTTATCTTCTAACTGGCTCCATTGCACCCCTGCGGCGTGCGTGGAAGTGGGTGCACAACCGGCTACCATTTTCTGCATACTTTGCTATTCCTGACTAATACTTTTATTTATTTATGCTGTCTGGCAAACAAGAAGAGCTCAAACTAGAACATACACCGACGTGATAGCTTTATGGTATTAAAGCCTTATGCTGCGTTGACGTCCCTCATAATCGAGCACCAAGTTTGGAGAGGGAAAGCTCATAAAGTACAAAGACTTGCACAGTAGAATGTTCCAAAATATAGGGCACAATAATACTCCACATATGGAAAACGCTTAACCTGGAAATCAAAGTGATTGGTGCCCTACGCATGCTGGCTTTAGCGAATCACACGTTTGGAAGCATTTCGCCGGTTTTCTGCTAGTCCTTTCGGTATTCTTGACAATAGTCTAATGTAGCTTATTGGCAGTGGGGTCCATGTATTAGGATGCAAAAAGGGCTACAAGTGATAAATAATGCGGAATTTGTCTAATATACTTTTGGGTTTTATAGACACATTCGTAGCAAACGCACAACGTGCTGTCCTGGTTTATCCATTTAGGCCTGACCCACATAATCTAGAAACAGCATACACAACCGCTTAAAGATAAATACTTTTAAGAATTTTACTTATACCGTGCTAGCTTTGACCAACGGGACTCTGAAAACGACCTACTGAGGTCTTATGACTATGAATTAATTACCAAGAGTCACTTGCATTCTCGCAGGCGAACTATTCTTGTTCTTGCTTCATTCCTTTGTAGAAGGTAGAAGAGACAATCCTACGTCGAAGTGCCGGGGGCCGCTTCAATTACCGGCACAAGAACTGGACGCTCGTTAAGCGGAAGCCTCTAACGTCTGTTTGACTCGTCCTGCCCAGTCTAGAATGGCTTTTCAGTGCTTTCCTCTATGTCCTTTACATATTCTCCGATGTTTTATTACGTACGCTTTGAAAGCGTATTTCGCGGCCACTGTCTTACATCAGAAGTAAGGTTACCTTAGATCTCTATTGTACCGTTCAAGATACCTAGCCTTATGAATATTCTATATCAACGGTGCACTTTTATAATTCCGCTTATTTTCATCGCATTTGCTTTAAAAGAAATAGGGCATTTGTAGTAAGGTTTCTAGCTGCGGTACTAACGGTCTATCCAGAACGCGGGAACTATTGCAACTAGCGCGGTAAGTTTGCCATTAGCATGTACAGCAAAAAAGCGATGTTCTGCCTAACGTAGCTCCTTTTATTAGCAATACTTTCGCTGCAAAACTGGCTTTAATTTTGTTTGGGAATAAAGCCGTTTGCGTTTGGAGCGTGAGTTCAGCCGTTAATCAGCTAAATTTGTTATATTTTACGCTTATGGTTTCCAGCTAAATACGCCTAATTGCCGTCTGCATTTATATGTATCTATGTATATTTTTTTATTTACTTGCACTACGAACCATTAAAAATCACTATTTTAGACAGTTATGCTGCCATCTTTTCCTCGCTATCTATTAGCTTATAATTTATAGGAACAAGTAATTTAGCGAAAAATGTTAATTGAGCTGGAGGGCATATTGTTGCGAGACAGTTCCTGCAGCGTTGGTGTACAGTGAGTAGAAGATGCACAAACTGGCCGTGGTGAAGTGGAATGTAGCCGATCAAATTTAGTAGTAGGATGGTCGACAGGGGAACACGACTACTATAAAACGGAACACGTTGACGCCCGTACCCAATTTGCAAGCTGCCAAGGAATCGTCTATTGAACTAAAACGTGCCACAAAATCCATTTCCATCGTCCTGGTGAAGTACCCGTTTTCAGCGAGTTCAAACACTTAATTCCATTAGTACGCATGGAAGCGCAAGGGAGTACTGTACTTTATGCTCTGACCCCTCGATAGCACACCTCCTAGCCAAGTGTATAGATGTATTGTTATTTTGAATAGTTACATAGGTAGGCAGCCGCTACGTCTATCTAGGCAAAGCCAGTGCCACCATCGAGCATAGTGAACAGGCCGACTGCAGATGGCAATGAGTAGCAGCTCGGCGCTAGCCCAGCAATGCGGCCAGTCTAAGAATCTGGCACGGCTGCGAATGGATTTATGCTGTTTTTTACTCACAACGATTGGGGCTGCCCAGGCAGAGTAGGACACAAGTACCAGGATAACCATACCTACCAGTCGTTTGAGCTAGACCTTACTAATGATATGGCTGCAAATGGTACCGGCCTTACTAGACGGAACACCGGTTGAGCCCCGGGAGCAAGCATTAACAAGGTACGTGTGCATTTACAGCGGCCAAGACCGTTTGGGAAAAGCGGAGCGAACTGTCTGAGGGTGTCGTCGGGTTGCTCAATTGGAAATGCCGAGCGTTATACCGCACGTAAATGGCCTGAATAGGTACATCGGCAAACCCAGCCTGTTCGAGCAACTCGGGGCCAAGAAGTTTGAGTTTAGCCAACGTAACTTTGCAGTTCCCGTCAAATGTAACACCTCCAAATCATACGGAGAACTGCAACTGTCCAGTCAGCCGCACCAACACCAGTGGTAGAACATAGGGTTGAGTCGATTGATGCTTTTCTAAGGGATCGCTAGTTTTTCAGTGAGGATGGTTATATCCGTAGCAATGTCTAATTGCAGTCGGACGATTGCGATTAAGCAGGACATGGCGAGCTTCCTACGACCTGCGTTGAATTGGAAGGTGGCCAGCCAGGTTATGGAGATAACAGCCAGACCAGTTTTGAACCTGCGGCTAGGTCGTAACCACGTTGCTTGTCTTTGGATGAGGACCACGTTAGGTTTGGCCCCTTGGATTGTGAAGATCTGCGGTTGGAGGCCAACCCAGGTTTGGCCTTCTTGGGCGGCGTAGGACTGCATTGGCCGTTACCATGCCATCCGTGCTAGGGGAACACAAAGTCTTGCTGGAAGTGCCACAATATCTGCATGAATTGAGTGGGCACACTGCTCGGTTGAGTTGGATGGCCGTCTATGAACATTGCGGCTTGTGTGCCTCGACAGTCTGAACTAGACCAGGTGCAGGGACAACCGGGATTATCACGGAGTCAGGTTTAGGTTGGGCCAGCGCTTGTCAACCCTCGGCTAGTTCTTGGGTGTGCTTGTGCTTTCCTGCGACGGCTTGGTCAGTAGGCGCGTTTGGAACCCAACGCCATGGGCTGACTGGGGGCAACAAACAAAGAACCAGACATCTGTACTTGGCTTTATTGATTTAGCCAAGTTGGAACCGTACGCTTTCCCGGTTGGCAATGTCCGCGTACTGAATGAAGTTGTCGGCATCCCGGTTGACAAGCTGAGGTCATTAGAACCGGGGGTTAAACAGTGAGGTGTGTTAACCAAAAACCTGAGATAGCGCGCACGTCGTCCCGCTGCAGGCAAAGACTTGGAGTACTTCGATAAGCTGGTTGATATACCATTATTGCTTGCCCGTGCGCAGTTGGTGAAGAAGTAGTTGGATCTTCCACCCGTCATCCCGGCAAACCAGCTCAAAGGAGGATGGGCCCTTCTGCTACTTGGCTAATTTGGCTGTCATCCTCACTTTCTTCTACGCTCATTTTGCTTGTTTTGACGCTGTAGTAATGCAGTTGCAAAAGCTTCAACTTATCTATTTACGTGCCGCGGCGCCATTTCTTTCCCTGATTGTTGCTTCAATGTATTGTTTGGTCTACAATGCAATTCTTGCTTTAGCAACGGTGTACCCTAATTTATTTAACCCTCCTCCAATTTACTGACTGCTCGGCAGTTCATGCTCCCCTGATCTCAACAACGACGTCTCTCAACCATTCTCATACTATCCATGCAATCAATCATGAATGTTTGTGGATTTTGTGAGCAGTGTAACGTCCGTAGAAAGTAGAAGTCACGATTAAACTGCACACAATAACCTGCGTCGACGAGGGCTGACGATCAGCCCTCGGTAGCTCAGTGGTAAAGCAGCGGGCCGATAATTCGTGGGACCGGGGTTCGATTCCCCGTCGAGGCAGATTATTGTGTGCAGTTTAATCGTGACTTCTGCTTTCAACGAATAAAATCATGATTGTATTGGCGCATATTCAAACTGCAATAACAGATAGACGCATGCTGTTATACATACATATAGGAACTCTCAGCTCCAATGCTCATGGCTAACTTGCACCAGGTTTTCTACATTCTCAGACATTATTTGTACCAAAATATGTTCATGCCTACATAGGCCTGTCTTGCACTGCACGAGAATAAAGTATTCATTTATTTAGTTAATGCGGCTCTTACCAGGACCGTTTACTGTGTCTGTCTGGTTTAGTATTGGCATCGTGGAACTCCGCCTCCGAGTGGTTTACCTAATATACTTAAATGCCGATGCGCCAGTCTATTTTACATCTGCTGTTTTATAGAATCGCTTGTTCTACAAGCAAATTCGCGCTTCAGCTGCGGTCTTAAGTTCTTCACTGTAACGCTTTTCAACTTAATTGTCTGCTCGACTGTTCGTGTTCCACTAATCTTTTGGTGAATAGCAGTATCTGTTACGTAGTTAAGCCGTCCCTTTTCCTTAATGCACTTTATGTCCACAACGCTTACATTTGACGCCGGAGTATGGCGCCTTCGAGCGTTCACTCAATCAACTGATGCGCCATTTCATTCCATCCGTGTTGGTTTAACTTACCGCTTGTTCTACAACTTAAGCCTGGCGTTTGCAGCGGTCTGTCTTCCTTCACTATAACGCTCTTCTACTTCTTCCACAACTCGGCGGTCCAGGTTTCCTTAATATCTCGGCAACGGGTGACTTCCGCTATGTAGTTATTCAGGCTCGTAATATCATTGTTTTCTGGGTCAACTTGGCTTGCATTTGGCACCGTATAATTTTACTTTGAGTGTTTCACCTAACTTATAAATAAATAAATAAATATTTATTACTGACTATGCGAGGCACGCCAATTGAGGCATGATCAGGTATGTACAGCTGTACAGACATTTTATGGAAGCTGTAGTGACAGTAGAAAATTGTTCATATGTCCATGCTTGGAACTGTGCGATGGTGAACATGCGAAAGAACGATTTGGTTGTAGTGGGATTGGGATCCATTTGTTTGGACACAATCGCTCTGCCATTTATCGCAGTCCTACCTCGAGTAATAATAGATAAATCCTGAGTGATCCATTGGAAGATAATTGAACAGCAAGCTATCCAGTATGATGATTCTAATTGAGCTGCCAGTGTGAAGTTATGGGCTGTGACTTTATTCGGTGGCGAGTCACATTCGCCACGTTGCAGTGTTGTTAAACGGACATTTGTGGCTTTTTATAGGGAGAACGCTTGCCAGGCGAAAACCCACCACGTCCTGAAACACTGCCGCCAATCCATTGAATGGCAAGTTGTAACTGGCTATGTTTCTTGTTGAACGTTCTTTTGCTCCGTTATTCGCAGTCAAGTTGCGTCCAATTTTTCTGCTGACTGATGCGCTATGCGAGTAGCCATTGCGTGCCTGGGTCCTCTCCTGTTCCAGATCGGTAGGTCAGGAACTAAGCATTCTTTCTGGATATGATGTGTTGATCATCTGCAGAACCACGTGAAGCCTCGAAGAATATACGTTGAAATATGTTGAAGTCTTGGAGGACAGGATAGGTTCCGAAGAAAGAATCGCAGATCCCCCGGGGGTATGTAGTGAAATTGATTAGAGATAGGGGAAACCACGGCCATTTGAGCGGTCAAAGCGGATTGAAGAGCTTAGAATGACCGATTGTTCAAGCTTTGTATTGGCAGGAGAATGTGCCTTCCGTAGTCGAAAGTCCTCCAGTCAAGAGATATGTGGAAGAAGTATTGTTAGGTACATTGGACTCAGTGGTTCATGCCGCGGAAGAATTGATTGATTTGTCCGGTTAGTAAGTTGTAAAAAAGTTGATAATTTTCCGCTCATGTCCAGGTAGAGGAACTGTGTGCCTTGTATTGTTGTCGAAACGGAGGACAATTCCTTGGGTGCGTGTCGCCGTACCCGTGACAGACTCGGGCGAAAAAGGAAACAAACGGAGACAGCCATACAGACAGAAGAAAGGAATGCATCTGGAATGCAGTCAATCAATTTCGGCGATGCCAGAACTATTGTACCCCTATGCATGTAATTGTTATTTAAATATCGCATGTACACGTGTATCATAAGTGGCGAAATACGACGAGAATCGAGCGGAACACGGATCTGTAAAGATTGAAAGATTGAAGATGAAGCAGGAGTGTTTAGGGAGAAGTCAAAAGCAAAAGAGCGTTTAGATGAGACTGGATAAGTCAGCAAGCTGAATCTAGGCAGTCAGATTAAAGTGGGGATAACAGTAGTGAATGTCGCGAGAAAGTAAATTTGCGGGACTACAGAGGCTATATAAAAAGCCCGTTAGCATATCAAACGAAGCTCTCCGGAAGAGGGACAGGTTGTGTTGTGACTGCACAGCCTAGAACACGTGCGTCCCTGATTTCTGGAAACAGTTAGAAAATAGGAGACTGGGCAGACGAGGCTAGAGTAGAGCCAGGTCCGAAGAGTTATCCGTCCAATGTATAAAGAAAGGCAGACAGAGTGCGAAAATGAAAGAATGTAATCGTGAAGAAGACACTTAAGAGGAAGTTGAAGAGCCTAAAAAGATCTCGAGGTGTTGCGAAAAGACCTTTGGACCAGTCGATGGTTCAAAAGTATGGGCTCAGTATTCGTAAAGCAGGAGACCATGGAGATGAGAGGAGGATATCGGCTCATGGAGAGAAAGCCGTATTATAAATGTCAGAAAGTTAACAGAGCGTCAACAGGATAGAAGTGTTAAAGATAAAAGCGGATATACTAGTGATGAATCATGAGCAGCAGTGCTCTGGAGGCTAAGGAGACAGGGCATTGCCTCTGCAGAGACTAGATCATTTAGAACTCAGAAGTTTGAGAGGGGTCAGAAGGCAGGAGGCCGTAAACCAGAACCAGATAAGTCAGGCTAGAGTGTGAAAAAATGGCTCTATGGGTAAGAAGAGAAAGAAAAAGAAAGCCAACGATATGCTCCAGGTGCTGTGCGCAGACCGTTGAAACTTACGGTTACTGTTCATTAGGGTCACGGAAGTCGGAAGGTATGAAATCGTTGAGACGAGCCTAGAATGTCAGCTCGTAGGGTGAAAGTCGTATTAGTAAAGTCTAAGTGCTGACAGAGAGCATCAACAGAAATGGACATGTTAAGGAAAAATGGGGACATGATAATAAGGTTCAATCATGACCAGCGGTGGTCTTGCGGTGAGGGTAACAGACTTTCGTCGGCAGAGTCTAGATCATTAGATCACAGAAGTCCGAGCCGTGTCAGAAGACAGGAGAGCGTACAGTCAAACCCAAGTAAGTCAGCAAGCTGAAGCTAGGCCTCCAAAGTAAGGTGGGAATAAGTAATGAGTGTCATCAGAAAGCAGTTTGGGAAGCAAGTGGCTATATGAAAAGGCGGGTGCATGCCGAGGAACGGTCTCAGGATAAGGGGGACAGAGCACCAGGACAACAGAGCCTAGATCGTTAACGTTTGGAATGTAATGAAGTAGTCAGAAAGCAGGAGGCTGGTTGGACGCCGCTAGAGTAGTGCCAGATCCGGAGAGTTGCCTGACCAGTGGAAAAAGGAATGCAAACAAAATGAGAAAAGGAAAAGTTTTCACTGATGAGTGGAGAAGTCAGCGATATTCCCGACGTGGTATGAACAGACCATTGGGTCTGCCGACCCCTGATCATTAGGGTCACAGAAGTCGGAAGGTGGGTCGTTCAGACCAGACTAGAAAGTCGACTCCTAAGGAGAAAGGCGTAATAGTAAGCTATGCATTTTGTCGGATCGCATCGGCAGAAGTGGACACGTTAAGGATGAGAGGGGACATGATGATTGCGATTAGTCACGACTAGCAACGTTCTTGAGGTGAGGGTAACAAAGCGTTGCGTCGGCAGTGACAAGAACAGTGAGATTGCAGAAGCCAGAGAGTGGTCATAAAAAAGGAGACCATTCCGCTTATCGCTGATCAATCGGGTCACAGCAGCCAAAAGCAAAAAGACCATTGAGACGGAAAAGCAGACTGATAAGTCTGCCCATCCCTGGTCATTCAGGTCACAGTAGTCAGAAACAAAGAGACCATTAAGACGAGATTAGAAAATCAGCTCAAAGAGTGAAAACAGGAGAATTTAGGTCTAAGTAATAAAGGAAAGCATCGGCAGAATAGGCACGTACACGAAGAAAGGGGACGTAGTAATAAGGATTAATCAAGGCCAACAATGCATTTAAGTTAGAAGTTGCAGGACGTTACGTCGGCATAACCTAGGTCATTGAGATCTCAGAAGTCTGAGGTGGGTCACAAAGCAGGAGACCGTGCAGACGAGTCAGGATAGGCCAGCAAGATGAGGCTAGGTCACCAAATTAACTTGTGGATAGCAGAGGTGAGTGTCATAAGAAAAGGGACGACAGCGGCTATATGAAAAGTCAGTTAGCATGCCAAGGGAAGGTCTGGAGATACAGGGAACAGAGCGTTTGGAATGTATAGCCTCAAGTGATAACGTCCCGGATGTCAGGGAGCAGTGAGAAGAATGAGACTGGTCAACCGAGGATAGATTAGATCCAGGTCCGAAGAGATTTACGTCTAATTGAAAAATTAATGCAAATAGATTGCGAAAAGAAAAATACTCTTCAGAAGAGATCGAAAGGCCAACAATGTTCTCCGGGTTAACGAAGTAGACCGATAAGTGTGCCTATCCCTGATCAATAGGGTCACAGTATTCAAAAGCAATGAGATAATTGAGACGGAAAAGCAGACTGATAAGTCTGCTCATCCCTGGTCAGTCAGGTCACCATAGCCAGAAAAAAGAGACCAAGGAGACGAGAGTATAAGATCAGCTCAAAGAGTGAAAACAGTAGAATTTGGGTCTAAGTAATAAAGGAAAGCATTGGCAGAATAGGCACGTACACGAAGAAAAGGGACATAGTAATAAGGATTAATCAGGGCCAGCGATGCATTTAAGTTGGGGGTTGCAGGACGTTACGTCGGCAGAGCATAAGCCATTGAGATCTCAGAAGTCTGAGGTGGGTCACAAAGCAGGAGACCGTGCAGACGAGTCCGGATAGGCCAGCATGATGAAGCTAGGTCGCCAAATTAAATTGTGGATAGCAGAGATGAGTGTCACGAGAAGAGGGACGACAGCGGCTATATGAAAAGTCAGTTAGTATGCCAAGGGAAGGTCTGGAGATACAGGGAACAGAGCGTTTGGAATGAAGAGCCTCGATTGATAACGTCTCGGATGTCAGGGAGCAGTGAGGAAAATAAGACTGGTCAACCGAGGATAGATTAGATCCAGGTGCGAAGCGATTTACGTTATTCAGAAGAGGTCGAAAAGCCAACTATGTTCTCCGGGTTATGGGAGTAGACCGATAAGTCTGTCTATCCCTGATCAATGTGGTCACAGTAGTCGGAAGCAAGGAGAGCAGGCCGATGAAAATAGGTATAAGTATTAAATGAGAGTGTAGGCAGAATATGCATGTTCAGGAAGAAAGGGGACATAGCAATAAAGATTAATCAGGGCCAACAATGCATTTCAGTTGAGGGTTACAGGACGTTACGTCAGCGTTAAGGAGTGTCATAAGAAAAGAAGCTTTCGAGACGAAAGTCACTATATGAAGAGCCAGTTAGCATGCCAAGGAAAGGTCTTGAGATGAGGGGAACAGAGTGTTTGGAATGTAGAGCCTCAAGTGATAACGTCTTGGAGCAGTCAGAATCATGAGGCTGGTCAGTCGAGGATAGATTGGAACAAGGTCCGAAGCGATTTACGTCTAGTTGAAAAATTAATGCAAACTGAGTGCGAAAAGGAAAATACTCTATTCAGAAGAGGTGGAAAAGCCAGAGATGTTCTACGGGTTATGGGAATATACCGATAAGTGTGCCTATCTCTGATCAATAGTGCCACAGCAGTCGGAAGCAAAGACAGCAAGCCGTTGAATATTGGTATACGTACTAAAGGAGAGCATCGGCAGGACACGCCTGTTCAGGAAGAAGGTGTACATAGCAGTAAAGAATAATCAGGGCCAACAATTCATTTCAGTTGTGGGATACAGTACGTTACGTCGGCAGAGCATAAGCCATTGAGATCTCAGAAGTCTGAGGTGCGGCAGAAAGCAGGAGACCGTTCAGACGAGTCCGGATAGGCCAGCGTGATGAAGCTAGGCCGCCAAATTAACTCGTGGATGGCAGAGGTGAGTGCCATAAGAAAAGAAGCTTTCGGGACGAAAGAGACTATATGATGAGCCATTAAGCATGCCAAGGAAAGGTCTGGAGATGAGAGGAACAGAGTGTTTGGAATGCAGAGCCTCAAGTGATAACGTCTTGGAGCAGTCAGAATCATGAGACTGGTCAGCCGAGGATAGATTGAGACCAGGTCCGAAGAGATTTTCGTCTAATTGAAAAGTTAATGCAAATAGAGTACGAAAAGGAAAATACTCTATTCAGAAGAGGTGGAAAAGCCAAAGATTTACTCCGGGCTATGGGGGTAGACCGATAAGTGTGCCTATCCCTGATCAATAGGGTCACAGTAGTCGGAAGCAGGGAGAGAAAGCCTTAGAATTTAGGTCTTAGTACTACAAGTGATCATGGGCGTAATAGAGATGTAAATGAAGCGGGGATGTTATATTAGGACGAAGCATGGCCAACAGTGCATTTCACATGAGGGTTCCAGAAGGTTACGTCATTTAGATCTGAGAATTCCGAGGTGGGTCAGAGAGCAGGAGACCGTTCAGACGAGTCCAGAAAATCCAGTAACTTGAAGCTAGGCCATTAAATAAGGGTAGGAATAAGAGTAGTGAGCGTCATCAGAAAGGAAGCAGCTTGGGGCAAAAGTGACTATATGAAAAGGCAGTTAGCCGGCCAAGCGAATGGATGCAGGTTGAGGAGAACAGTTTTGGGACCTCAGAGCCCAGATCGTTGGGGTCTCGATGTCTGGACGTGATCAGAAAGCAGGGGATTGTTCTTACGGGGCTACATTAGAGCTAGGCCCGAAAAGTTATAAGGGTGAATCGTGGTAAGCAATGCTTTTGAGGTAACGGTTAGTGCATTACGTCTTTAGAGCCTAGATCATTTAGAACCCATAAGTCCTTGAGAGGTCGGAAAGCGGGACTGTTTAGATGAAACCGGGTAGACCGTCAAGATGATGCTATGCCGCCAAAATAATGTGGGGATAAAGGTAATGAGTATCATGAGAAAAGAGCAGTTAGGGTCGAAAGTAACTGTATGGATAGGCAGTTAGCATGTCGAGCAAAGATCTGCAGATAAGGAGACCAAAGTGCTGGGACTGCAGAGGCTAAATCGTTTACGTCGCTGATGTCTGGATGCAGTCAGAAAGCAGTAGACTGGTCGGACGAAGCTAGCTTACAGCCAGGCCACGAGAGTTATCCGTCCAATGGAGTATACGGTGACTGTGTGGTTACATGTCCTATATGTGAGCAGGTCCTTGTTGCCAAAGTTCATCTTCAGCAACGCAGCTGCCCAAAAGTTCCGCCACTTTTGGGACGCTGAGTAACCGTTTTATGGCCGATGAGAACTGCACTGCATTTTCTGATGCTCTGACTGTTCCTGGTAGCTTGTTCCATACGTGCGCATATCTATGGAGGAAGAAATTTGAACTAATGTTGCGACGTGTCTTAGGGAGAGAGAATGAGTGAGGCTTTTTGCGTATGGGGTAACGTGTATCACCCATCTGGCGAAAAATTTCGCCTATGCAGGAGTCAGGGGTTTTGAGAAGTTTGTAGAGGAATACGAGGTTGGCTTTAAGCCTTCGTAGCCAGAGAGGCTCCAGGCCAAGCAGTTTGCATCGTCCTTGATAGTTGAGCGTAGATGGACCAAGAAGGCGCTTAGTGAAAGACCGCTGGACTTTCTCGATCCACAATCTATCAATCTTCCGTGAATTGGAGATGACTAGCGAGCAGTACTCTAGAATCGGTCGAGCACATATTTTGTAGAGCATGAGCCGAGACGCCGCCGGGCTTACTGACTTCATTATATACCCAATAATAGATCTGGCTTTGGCAGAGCTACAGCTTGCCTGTTCGGAGAAAGTTAGCGAGCTAGAATAATGCACACCGAGGTCGCGCACGGTGAAGCTGTTACCTAAGGCTGTGCCGTTAAGCGTCAGGGTGTTGTGTGGTATAGTGCAACGATAGGAGAGAACATTGCACTTCATTGGTGCGAATTCTAGTCGCCAAGTATTGCACCAATTTTCGAGAGCACGAAGATCGTTCTGAATGTTTGAGAGGCTATTTTGTATGTGGCTAGGCTCGAACGAAAATACAACTTTGATATCATCGGCAAAACGTATGGAGTGCCGTATCGAAAGACGCGGAACACGTCATTAATGTATAACAGAAACAGCAGAGGGCCAAGTACACTACCTTGAAATACTCCGCTAGTTACGGGTGCTCTTTCGGAAGATGTGTCACGTGGTTTTACTGACTGCGTTCGGCTAGGGAGGTAGGAAGGAAACCAAAAAAGAAGATGGCCGGTGACACCGAATGCAGCTAGTTTCGTCAGCAGTCCATTGTGTGGAACCCGGTCAAACGCTTTTTTCATGTCTAAGAAGATAATGACCAGCGCTTGCCCCGAGTCAGTGGAGTGTGTCACATAGTTCGAATTCAAACTGGCATGTTTGGCACGATTTAGCCAGCAAAAACCCGTGTTGAGACTTATTTATAAGATGGCGCTGCAGTAGAAAATGAAGCATCCCCTCCTTGACTATACTTTCCCTAACTCGGGACGCAAAGGGTGTATGGCTTATAGATCGATAGTTGTCGATATTTTGGCGACAGCCTCGTTTGTGCCGTGGAACGACTATGGAGTGTTTCCATATAGATGGGTAGTTTCTGCTCTTCATGGCGAGGGTGAAAATGTTGAGAAGAAAGATTGGAATATCCGGGCCTCCGAGTAATAGTAAGGAAGATGGGACTCCGTCGGGGCCGGCGTTGTGTGTCAGTTTCAGTGAGCGCAGAGCGCGACTAATATTGTTTAGGTCAAAATCAATGGTGTGAATGCGATCGTCGGTAAACTTTGAAATCGTATTTGGCAGTAACACATTAGTGCTGATGAAGGCATCACAGAAGTGTGCGTTAATAAACGCACAATTCTGCTGCATCAGTAATAACCCTATTATCAGGAAGCATTAGTGAGTTAATGGGCAAGTTGTTGCGGCCACTGCGATGCTTCATAAGTCGCACAAGTGACTTAGCTTTGTTCGCACTGCGCAGCGCAGTACGCTCAGCTAAACTGTGTACATGATTTTGCGAGTTTCTCCATTCCACTAGCATTTCGTTAATACGACTTATGAGGTGAAAATCCTTAGTATGCTTGTAGCGAGAGCTCATTTTCTTAAGCATAGTGGTAAGTTTACGCGTGGCGGCGTCATCGGAATTTTGAGGTCTCCTGATCGAACGCTCCATTGGGGCTAGGGTATCGAGACAAAGCGTGAAGTTATTGTAAAGTTCACAAGTCGCAGTGTCTGTACTAGTTGTCAGGACGAAAGTGTCCCAAGGAGCGGCACGGAGAAGTGCGGAGAAGGCCTCCCAATTCATATGCTGTGGAGGCCTAAAGGCAGCGTAGACCGGGCCTACAGGATGAAGGAATCTGGCTAGCTTGAATGATAGCCTCACAACCTTGTGGTCGCTGCCGGGATGTTATCTAACACACTGGCAGTTGCATGCGGGATACCGTTGGTGAATATTATGTCCAAGGAGTTGGACAGTCTTGTAGGTGCGCGCACATGTTGAGTCCAGTCATATGTGAAGACAGTGCCTATGCAGACCCTGTACCTAAATGGTGCTGATTGAGTAAGCCACGAGATGTGGGGCATATTGAAGTCTCCGCTGATTATTGTATGACGGGCTGGAAGGAATGAAACTTCGTGAAAGAGCTTAGCCAATTCGTCAGCTCTAGTACTAGTCGGATGCGGTGGGTTGTAGATGCAGCCTATCATACTGTCAACTTTGCCTCCTATGGCCTGACTCCAGACAGAATCTTCGGGATTTCCAAGTGGTATGGTTTGAAAAGAAGATGCGTGGAATTCATTGCTGACGTATATAAGGCAACCGCCGCCACGTTGATTTATGCGTCCGCTACAGAAAGTCCTGTACCCAGGAATGTGCAGCGGGTCATCAGGCATATCAGCTGCGTGCCACGTTTCAGTTATCAGCACTACATGCGGACTGGACAGAAGTATGAAAGGGGCGAGAATGTGCCCCGTTGCACCATCCTATTCCACGTTCGTTGGATCGTAATATTGTTTGTTCTAAATCCCCGCCATTGCTTCAGCTACGTTACTTCGTTCACCATGATGCTCCTTCTTTTACTGAGTGCAGCCTTACTCTGTAGACGACGACGGCTTATGCTGCGTAGTTTTTCCGGCTATTGCCTTCACTGTACTCTGCGTTCATTTAGCGTATTGTTAGCACCGTGTACTTTCACCTTAGGCTGGTACACCAAATATCCTGGAGCGCTGATGCGCCACTCTATTCCACAATTGCTGCTGATTAGAATGCTTTTTCTATAATCCTTACCACGCCTTACCTGCGGCCTTACCTCCATCACTATAACCCTGCTCCAGGTAACTGACGGCTCGGCGGTCCGGGTATTCTTACTCTTTCAATAAGGAGCGGCTTGTGCTGGGTCGTTAATCCGGCTCTTAAACCCAATCTTCGCTGCGTTCATTTGGCTTCCTGTTGACACGGTAGATTGGTTCATCTAACCTATGCGCTATCCTATTACCTCTTTATTGGATTACAGTATGACTTGTTCTCCAAACCAATCACCGTTTCAGTTAAATTCCTTCGTTCACCAAAACGCACCTCCACTTAATTGATTGCATAGCAGGCCACGTTCCTTTAAGCTCTCAATAAACAGCGGCTTCTACTAAGTAGTTAATTCGGCTCATAATCTCACCGTGCTCTGCGTCCATCAGGCTTCCTTTCGATACTGTAGAATACTGTCTTAGTGTGGTTCACCCAAGCTATTGAAGCGTCGGTGTGCCGTCCTATTCCACCAGTGCCGGTTCACAGGCAAACTCTTTGCTTTTGATTCATTATACGATCACCACACGGCTTCGAACAGATTTCTTCTCACTTTTCACAAATTAGGCCAAACACTTAAATCTAATACCGCTTGGAGTGCTTACCTGAACCACCCTCTTGATCCTCAGTTAAATCACATTAACTTATTCATTGGGCCATGCCTTTTTGTTGCACGATCAAAAATCATTTTCTGAATAGTTTCTGTTGCAAATGATGCATCAATTTCTCTCAAGCCTAATTGTCTTAAAGTAATGGTCTTTACTGCTTTGTACCAGAACAGTCTTTTACGGTCTTCTCACTTGCAGCTCCGCTCTTCCTATTTGCTGAGGTTTAAAACACTATTGTTATCAGGAATTAAACTGTGGAAATGTCTCTGTCCGAAATAAGACCAAATACCCAACATGGGCTTATTGGGCCATGGCTTTAAATAAAAACCAACCAAATGCACCCAACAGCTTAACGACGGATGTCCAGTAAGGATGGTTGGACACTAATTCCTCAAACACCAGCAAGTATACAAAAGCGGTGAATAAGAAACCAGATACCCTGGAAATTTTACATACCTGCACGGTTATCCAGCCTACTCAACTGGCACCAACCGCATTGGCAGGCCCGGACTGTGCTATCAGATCAGCCAACAGAGGAGTCGTCCGACTGCGAACAATAGTAAACAAATAGTTACTTAGTTGCTTTGCCAGTTTTATCGGAGTATGCAAAACAATTGACGACAGTGTTCCAAGACGGGTGCGTTTTCGCCCAGCAAGCTTTCTCCCTGTAAAAATCCATAAAAGTTCCTTTTATTAGCACGCCGACCTGGCGGGTATGACCCGCCACTGAGTAACCTCACTGCTCACAATTTCATTCTGGCATGTAAAATAATAACAATTTTGCCACTTTGTTGTAACGGACAAAGGAATGCTTACAACCTTCACAGACTGTCACAAATTCACTTACTGTGTTTTTTCCTGGTTACTCTACACACATATGAATCCAGTTCATCGTCAGTACCTTGACTGATTTGTGCTTTTTGCATACTTCAATCCTTTCTTCAACTTGCACCAATGTAAGCTACACAAATTGCGTGCGTTTTAACGAATTTGCTGCAGACCCTAATTGCTTTTAGATTTTGATTATGCTTGCATTTTGTGCCCCGTTGTATTCGTGAATAAGGTATATAAGTAATAGCTTATATATTTAGAATTACTTTATTCTAGAAAATATTAGGGCAAATCAATGCAGGAACGAGCAAAATGCAAACGCTTTAAGCCTTTGCATTCGGCACTTAGCTACGTAGGTAAGCCTCAGTGACCGAAAGTTGTACATGCTGCAGAAATGCAAAAAATAATCATGATAAATAAAGTCATTATGGATGACGATACTTGGGATTCACGTATGCAGTGCAACCCAGCCAAGGCACGCTAGTTGTTGTGAAGAAGGCAGACGGAGACAGCGAGTACCTTCTAGTTGTACGCTATTACATAGATGGAAATATGAATCTAGTCGACTTGTTAGTGGGTAGCTGTGAGCAGTGTCTTTATTCAGTCGCGAACCTCATCCGGCACACTGCCGTGTTGTTAATTGGAGCTTTGTGGCCCTTTATAATGAGAACGCTTGCCAGGAAACAACCCACCAAGTACTAGCACACTGCCGTAAATCATTTTGCCCAATAATGTACAATTCGAAAAGCAGCTCGAGGCCTGCTTTCACCCACGGTCATTCACAGTCAACGGACTTTCAATTTTCACGGTTGGCTGAGAAGATAGGCTGGCCTGGGACAGCATAAACGCTGAGGCCGGTAGGGGATAGGAGAGTATCAACGAATAGTCATGTTAAGTGTCCAGTTGAGCAAAGATTTCAAAGTAGCTGTTGGCTAAATATATTTTAGATTACAAATATATTTCGAGGGTGGGAAGCCTTGGTGTCGGGCTATCCACACTGCACAACGGTCTTGGTGGTGAGTGCAGTTAAAGCCTTTTGATTTACCGTGTTATCCAGGTAAGTCCACGTCAGTCCATAACTAAGTTGGGCGCGATCGCTGTTCCTCATTCCAATCCAAGATTTATAAGTACATTTTGCCCCCGGAGAAAAAGGAAACTGAGGGACATACGGGAGAAGACCGCAAAGAACAGTCGTGAAATCAAGCATTGTTACCGTCGTAGGTTATACTCGGTAACGTTGAGACGAAATAGTGTACAAAGTGGAACGATGGTTATGCTGAACGTGCTAAAAAGCTATGGTTTTATAGGCAGATTTCTATCAGCTACATAGAGAACATGAGCGTTGTACCAGCAAGCAATCCACTTAGTATCAGCTTACTATGACGCAAGTATTGCATTGGAAGCTAAAAGGGTGTCCAAAGACTGGCGACGAATAAATGGTGAATAAGCAGCAAATAGCCAGCCTAATTCAATAAGGAGCGCAGAAAAATAAGGAAAAATAAAATAGCTTGAAACAAGTGGGAGACATAGGTCAACTGCTGATAAAACAACGGAACGATAAGGCTCTAGATCAAGGTAAAAATTATCAGGAACCTATGCAACTAAAGCCGACACGTGGAGGTTAAAAGAATCGTGCTGCGGCCGGTATAGATCGGAACAGACGACAAGAGGGGTGCACTCGTACATGAGCGCGGGTCGAAGAAGTTGCTGCTAATCGGAAAAAGATATTCTATAAAGGTGGCTAAGGGTTGGTTGTGTAGTGTCTAGATGAAGGAAGATTGCTCGACAGAAGAGAGTTAAAGGCGGTCGGTTAACTGACAGTGAACATGCAGAATGTAAACATACATTAGAGTAACTGAGGGTGTCAGAGCATAAGAGGCAAAAGCGCAGCGGCGCGAGGACAAAGAAGTCAGGTTAGGGTGCTAAGCTAATAATACCATTTTGGATAGGGCCAGCGTATGCTAATCGAAAAGCTGGAGGATTGCCGGTATGAAACCAGAGCACGTTACAACAAGTAAGTTATAAATAACCATCTAGAAATGATGCGCTAAAGAACAGGTGTGCGCTGACCACTTGAATGATGTTCGCTCGACCGGAAGGAGCTACGGAAGTTTCACTGATGTAAGACAGCGAACGGGAGTGCAAACAAACATTAACATTGTTGACTTTACCAGAGCATAGGGGGCTAAAGCGCAGCTGCGCTCAGATACTCTAGTCATGCCAAGGTGCTAAGGTAATGGTACTAACGTGGACTGAGCCGGAAAAAGCCTGTGAGAGAGCTGGATACGTATCCAAGAAGCTGTCATAGACGTTGCAGCGGGTAAGAGATAACGGAGCACTTGGCAAGGAAAAGCTAAGGTGCAAACGTGTGCTGACCTGATGAGATAAGGATGTTTGCCAAACGAGAGTTAAAAATAGATAAAACAAGGAAGGACGGCCAACAGGCAGAATGCATGCATACATTAAGGTTACTAAGGACGTCACAGAATATGAGGCAAAAGCAAAGCGGCGCGTAAATGCTATGGGCTGGGATAATAGTACCGTGAATAGAACCAAGGAAAGCTAGTCCATAACTGACCGCTTTCAGGTAGAAATATCGAAGACGTTACAACGAGCAATAATTAAACATCAAGCCTGGAGTGGTTAAGGATCGGCTGTGCGCTGGCCTTTTAAAATGGAAATGCTTGCCAAACAGAGCTATGCAGGTCATCGGAACGACGAACGGACAAAAAGTAGGATGCATGCATACATTAAGGTTACTGCGGAGGTCCCAGCATATTACGCAGAAGCGCAGAGGCGCGCATACTCTGAAATCACGTTAGGGAGTTAAGAGCACTGTACCAGGGTGAACTGTTCCGGGAAAAACTAGTGCTTTAGCTGGTCTGCTACATGAGCAGGTGGTAGTGAGTAAGGAATAACGGAGCATCTAGCAAAGGGAGCTAAAGAGCGGCTGTGCGATTTGCGGTGATAAGAATGGTTGTCGGGAGGAAGTTTATAATGGTTAAATGAAGAAAATACAGCAGACATGCCTAATGCGTGCATACATAAAGTTACTGCGGCCGTCACAGCATATGAGACAAGCGTAGCGCCACGCAGGGGCACAAGTTATTCTGAGGCGGCTAAGTCGTGCTGAGCCAGGAAAGAATAGTGAGGGAGCTAAGACGCGCACACGACTAAGTGTTGCTGACTTAGCAGCGAGAAGGCATAACGAAACACTTAGAAATGAAAGGCTACGGGGCGGTTGTTTGTTGACCAGATGAGATAAGCTTGTTGCTTAAATAAGAGCCAAGTAAGCTTTAATGACGAAAGGACAAAGAACTGACAGAG
The DNA here is from genome assembly GCA_944474145.2 of Dicrocoelium dendriticum. Lineage (NCBI taxonomy): Eukaryota > Metazoa > Platyhelminthes > Trematoda > Plagiorchiida > Dicrocoeliidae > Dicrocoelium > Dicrocoelium dendriticum. Next base: position 60,481,249 of record OX104061.1, read on the forward strand.
CGCATCTATATATTAGAATTGTTAAATCCGGCAGAACATAAATGGATAAAGCGCAGCGGAGCGCAGGTGCACGAAGCATACCACTTTGCTAATGGAATAGTGCTAGGACAGACTGCGCTGGGAAACGCCGGAGATAGTGATGGACTCTATACATGCTGACGTCACAAATTTTGCCTCGAGTAAGAGATAAATGGACGCCTTAAAGGAGAGGAAAATAATCGGCTCTGCGCGAACCTAAACAAAACGTGACGCGAGCACCTGGGTCGTAGCGAAACTCCGAGGTACTACCAGCTATACTGCCGATAAATGATAAATTGTCAGCGCGACCTGTGTGGCTGAAGGAACTGGAGCGTTTCATGATTAATGTAAATAACAAAGTTAGCTGTTGTTTAAATAGCGATTGAAAATTATTGTACGCAAGGTCGCTGGTTTTAACCACTGCTCAACACTTAAGTATGATTGATTCTTAGACACGCCACGCGTTTAACGTCCTGGCACGCATTTTAGTTAAGGGACAGGATGCGGGACAGCACTACACTACAAGCAGATAACGATTTGGCGCGATTCCTTGTGAAATGAACCGACTCTGGGCCGTAAGGTACACCACACAGTTAAGCTAGCCGCCAGAGGCCGCCTTTGTACACCCGCAGCTGTCTTTGCAACATCTTGTTACAGGCAAGTTAAACGGGTGACTAATAGAACCCAGACCACCAGCAACTACCCAACCTATAAAAGGTGAGACCAAAGGCGAGCCTATCGCACAAGACACTTTCACTACCCAGAGCAAGGGGTATAAAGCGCAGTCTGGCGTTGTCTGTGTAGCGCGATTGTCAAATATGTCGCTTATTCACGTAACAAAATACGCTTATGCAAATCCGGGAAGTAAGGCATAGACAATGAACTGGAAAAGAATTAATAAGATAACGGAACTTGCCGAAAGGTAAATGTTGATTGATTCAGTAGCTGGACGTTGTGTTTACATAACAAGCTCAAAATAATGCGTTAGTGCTTTGGGGTCGAAGACCAGCCATACTTCGACGTTCTTAGGATTGAAATTATCTATGCAACCGCAGCCGCTGCCTTGTATTCTGTCAGTGCTCAGTTTAATTTTTGACAAAGCGTGTTTGCAGCACATTACCTATGTTCCAAACTCCGCCAGAGCCGGAAAGAAGCAACAATGTTCAATCGCATATCTATAGCAAGCAACTCCTATTTGGGATACAATAAAATAGCTCCTGCAAACGAACATTGCGGTTGGCGTTCGGTATGCGGTTTATATCGTTTAGATTATCAGATAAGTTTGTATGGTTCACTACCTTTGGCAAAGCAGATTTTCTTTTTATGACAAACGTACAGTTTCTGTTTGGATGCTGATTTTGTTTATTGTGTATTTGTGTCGTGTCCGTTATTTTATTATATTGGTTGCATTGCTTACTTATTGTTCAATTTATTAACTTTACATTCACCTATGCCAGGCTACCCGTAGTGACGAGGCAGACCCCTTCTGACTCTTATTGCGCACTAATTGGGCATGGAGCTCCTATTATTACATATTACCAGTTCTTCATATTACCCATGTCACCATCTTTCAGCTGTGGCGAGTCCATGTAGGTAACATACATCTTTGCGCTAGGAGTCACTCATTATCTCTCCAACACTTACTCCCTTGAATGGTTTGCATCACATACCTACGCATGTTTGTTGACCCTCCTGCCGCTGTAATTATCCACTATGAACTAGAAGACTTAATGCGAATTAAGTTGCTGTCCACGGGTTCTCTCTTTTAGCGCTATTATCCTTCGTTCTTCTAACCTTCATCACGTTTTCCTCAGTGATTCGTTGTAGGCTCCATACATCTTTGCGCATACCCAGCGCTACTAGGAGACATTCCGTGATCTTCCATCCTGTAATCTTTTAGAATGCCTGTATCACTTACCATTGATGGCTTGCTGATGTATTCTGCTGACAATGTAGGAATCCACTAGTGACCAATTTACTTCATAGGATGATTATATCTGACGGCCGAAAGATTTTAATAGCGCCATAATCTGTCGATCATAGCAACCTCAACCTCCCTATTTAGTAGCAACTTGTGGTCTTAGGCTCCAAGCATCTCCGGAGCTTACTCGGAGTCACTCTCTTTTATCTCCAATCTTCCTCCTTTGAGACTGCCTGCGTCACACACATTTGCTCTCTGCTGATTTATTCTGGGACACCTTAGGTATCCACTAGCAACTAGATGGCCCAACGCAATGCTGTTGCTAGCCGCCGATATTCTCTGTCTCTCAGTACCACTATCGGTTCTTCGTATTACTTCTGGCACCTCTGTTTAGCAGGAGCCATCCTTATTAGGCTCAAACTATCTCTGTGCTTATCCGGAGCTTACCAATAGCCTTTTTTCTTATCCTCTCTGGGACTGCGTGCGTCACATACATTTGCAGTCTGTTGACTTTTTCTGAGGTACTTTAGGTTTCCACAAGCTGCTTTAAAGCTTCACCGCAATGTCATTTCCAGCCGTTGATACTCTCTCCCTTAGTGCCATTATTAGTTCTTTCTATAACCTATCGCACCACTTTCAGCTGCAACGAGTCATTGTTGGTAAAATTGATCTTTGCGCCAGGAGTCACTCCTTATCTCCCTGACACTTACTCTCTTGAATTGTTTGCATCACATCCTCGCTGGTATTTGACTTCTTCTGTCACTGTAGGTATCCACTTGTTCTCAGTAAGCTTAACCCGGATGCCTTTGATGGCCACTGATACTCTCTATCCTAGCGCCACCATTGGCCGCTCTTCTTATCTTCCACATTACTACAGCAATCCGTCGTATGCTCTATGTCCCTTCTGCGCAGATCTTCATCTTGCTTAGATACAGTCTTTGTCTCTCCATCATACATTCCGCCAAAATGTCTATCACTTACCTTCACTAACCTGTTGATACACTCGGCGACCCTATAGGCATAACAAGTGACCAAGCGTCTGATTCGAATGGCCACACCTGGCCACTGAGTCTCTTCTAGCGCCACCATACATCGGTCGTCGTAATTCGGCTTCTCTGTTCAGAAGTAGCTAGTGGTCATAGGCCCCATGCATGTGCGATGATCCAGTGCTTGTTAGGAGCCATTCCGTATCTCAATAAAATTTATTCCCTTAGAATAGCTGCGTCCAAGCTTTTCGCTGCCCTGCCGCCAATTGATCTTTAGGTCTCTCTCGCGGCAAAATATGTATTTTCACTTATTCTTCGCTCCCTCTCGGATTACGCTAGCTACTTGTTGTTCACGCACCTGACAATCACTACCATTATTATAACTCTCTTTGCTCTCCCCACACGCAATTATTGGCTCATACTAAACCGATACTTCGTACTTTACATACTGGTACAACGCCCTTGTCTCTACGCAGGCGTTAGCAATCCACTTATACGGCTAATGATTCTATAGGATATTCAAAAGACATTTTCGGCATAATTATTGTTACACAGTGTACATGCTTTTGTCTCAAGCCCAAATGTTTTAACACAAGACATTGACAATGTTCAACTGCATGCCTGTTCTCGCGGTCTTCTCTCGGTTGTCCGTCACTTTTCCTTTGCGCCGAGGTCCGGGACTTCTTGGAGATCTGGGATTGGACTGAGGAACAGTTTTGACCCAAGATGGACGTAACGACCCACAAGGACTTACCTGGAGCATGGTATAAATCCGAAAGGACCGAACTACAATCACCACAACCCCTGACCAGTATGGAGAACTGGACATATCCTCATACTCCCATAAATTATATATCTGAAAAATCTGGACAGCGGAAAATTTGAACTTTTGCTCACCTGGACATACAACAAGATGAATATTCGCGATGTCCCTCTCCTCTATCGACATCAAAAATCATGGCGACCGCTATCAAATTACCTGTCCAACTAACAGAGGAAATTAGCAGCCATTACTCTAAGAAAAACCGAAGGTGAAACCAGTCGTCAAACGGATTTGCCAGGTCAACATTAATGTTCAAAATGGTTTACGGCAGTGTTGCAGGACGTGGTGGGCTTTTGCCTGGCAAGCGTTCTCCATATATAAAGCCACAAATGTCTGTTTAACAACACTGCGACGTGGCGGATGTGACTCGCCACTGAATAAATTCACCGCCCACAACTACATATTGGCAAGTCGAGTAGACTCCCATATCAACTCTTCTCGACACCGTTTCAACTACACACGATTGAAACCGATGTATCGTCCTGCTACACATCTGTTTATAAACTTTGATCATGCCTGCGTTGGTGTGTCTATATGAAACTGATAATAAACTATTTAATTATTTATTTATATGTCGTATGCATTTCCGCACCGCGCGTATTGGCTTGTCCGAAGCAGGTTAAACTATTGCGTAAAATGCAGCAAGAACTTTTCCAAATGCTTAACGAACGATACCAAGCCAATCTGTAGTAGAAAGCAGCCGAAATGAGTGCAAGCACACAAGACCAGCGGAAGGCTAAAAAGTGAGGAGCTTTGTAGTTCATGTAAGCAAGCGGAAACCTAGCCACCGCCAGGATCGAACGAGACCATATGCCAGCTTGCTGCATGCTCCCAGGGGCAAAGAGCATTCCGTGCTGCAGCCTCAGCTGGCATGCCTGCGTTGCTTACTACGGACACTAATACGTCGGTTTTGGACAGCGAAGTTCATGAAAGCCAATGGAGAAGACAACGAAGCAAATGAAAGCGCGCAACTACCAGTAGGCAGCGGCTTTGAAATATTACGACATTTTACGCACCTGAGTTGTTCGATGCTAGCCATCAGGCTCGTTATGACTATGACTTAGAACCTCTGCAGAGCCTGGTTGACAGGCTCCTTGACTCGTATGAACAGGGGATGCGGGTGAAGCAAAGCACCTACTGGGAAATTCCAGGGAGGAGGTCCTGGCCTTTTTCAGTCACGTCTGTTGAAGAAGCGGGCCCTAGGATGATACTAACCCGTCTACGTAGACTGAGAAATTTAAGGAGTCAGTTTCGTCCAGCTTTAGCTCCGCCGGGCAGACAGAAAGTTGTGTCCGTGCTTGTGTAGTTGCCGTGAGGACGGACAGTGATAAAACACTTCTCCACCTTGTAACTTATTGGGTAGTTCCCTGGGTCCACTGCAGGGGGATCAACCCGTCTATGAGGCTTTGCGCGCTTCCGGCCGTCCCTAAAGCTTCTCACGCGTAGCCTACACAAAGGTGCATAGGTTAATGTACAAGAATGACGATGTATAACACGTCTTTGCCAATCTTCACCTGGTGTTGCTTAGGTCGGCCGAAAATTGCGTAAAAATTGAATTAATTATCCAGAATTTACTGGTCAGTAGCTACCCGTGCTTTCAGTGCGCCAGACTACAAAACGATTAGTTGTACCACTGTTTTCCTTTTCTCCGAGGTGAGGAACTATTGAAATCCCAGACTGGACTGGCTAAATGCGTTTTCTTCGGAGCCAGAACGTAACAACCGACGGGGACTTACCTGGACCATGTCTGTACAGCAAAATTTTTCAACTGCACTTACCACCACGTCCGCTGTCCAGTGTAGATAGGCACACCTGATAACTTACATGAGCAGCACAATTCGGACACTAGAACGGACATTTTTACGCACCTATACACCTAAACGTACGACTGTTCGTGATTCGCACAGTCATGAGCCACTTCAACGAATATGGCATCAAAGACCAAGCTATCTGGTCAGCCAGCAGAGAAAATTTGTAAGCATTCGACTACGAATAAACGCGTTTGAAATCAGTCCGCATGCTGCTTTAAAAGTTATGCAATAACGTTCAGAGATATTTATGATAATGTACCAGGAGGTGGTGGGTTTTCTCCAGGCAAGCGTACGCCCAATAGAATGCCACAAGTGTCTCCTTAACAGCACTAACGAGGCGAATGTGGCTGGCCACCGAATAAAGTCACCGCCAACAACTCGATGATCGCACGTCGACTAGAATCATACCTCGATATTTACTTGACACGTACAATAAATCATCATCAACGGCAGTATATCAGCCATTTGTACTGATGCTTCTCTGCCATACAACCACGAGGATCTATGAAAAAAAGCATTAGAGGGATAGAAGGGGGACTTACCTGAAAACCTTAATGCCCTAAGCAAACATTCTGGGTCAAGGCGCCTACATTTTGTGTAGACAACATAACACCACAAACAGCTGGCTATCGTGCAAAGATAAGGCGGCATTGGCGAGACAGCTTCCTTGCGGCTTTCACTGCCACGCGTCATAATCATCCATTACCTCGCAGATAACTCAGCACCAAACATACTTTAAACAGACAATCCGATTAGGAGACGGCAGCAGACGCGACACTGGTGTCGGTTGCGAGCCATGTCCTGCAAAGTCTCGAGCCGAGCACAAGGCGAGTCATGTGGACTCCAATCCGGAAGGCGAAACGGACCAACGACACCCAGTTTGGTTGTCAGTGACTTCATTTCCCGCTGCCAAGTCAACTTCTGTCCACCTCGAGCCTTGCGCCATCCTACATCAGGGAGACTGAACAAAGCCCTCCTAGGTAAGCGGTGACGAGGCATACGTAGCACGTGCCCGAGCCAACACAACTTATCCAGTGCTATCTGTTGTTCTAGGGTGTTATCATGATTATCATTACCTAGTACTCGCCTACGCACATCATCGTTGCGGAAACGCTGGTGCCATCCGACACCAGCAATGCTTCACAAACAACGATGCTCAAAGACTTGAAGGCGCTTCAGAGGTTCAGACAGAGGGGGCCAAGTCTCACCTTCATAGAGCAGAAGCGCTCTCCCTGTGGCATTGTATACACGGTCATTCAGACGAAGGGAAACTCCCTTCTGTCGCCAAAGCTGCCGTAATTTCAAGAAGGCGGCTCTGGCCTTTGCAATGCGTGAGCTCACGTTAGTTTCTATTCGCCCATCATTGCTGTCGCAGCTGCCAAGATAAGTGAGTTGATCAGCCACCTTGAGTTCCTCCATAGCAAGCGTCAAGCGGTCATCAAGTGGCTGGTGATTCTGCAGCAACACTTTGCACTTTGAAGGTGCGAAGTGCATACAAAATAATGGGACCACTCTGGACAGGCTATTCAGGGTTTATTGTGCCGCCGTAACATCGTCAAAAAGCAAGATGATATCGTCCGCATAATCTAGATCAACTAACCTTTCACCAGGTAGCACTTCAACGCCTAGCTCGTTGGATTCCGTCAGGGAACACTCCATGATAGAATCCACGACGAAATTGAATAAAAAGGGGAAATCGGACAACCCTGACGAACGCCACTTGTAGTCGAAAAGCTATCCGATAGGACACCATATACCCTGACGCGGCCTGTAGTGTTCGAGTATAGAGCACGAAGGATATTCACATATTTCGTGGGAACACCATTTCGCGCAAGTAATTCTAACAGAATCGATCGATCGACTGAATCGAACGCACTCTTGAAATCGAGGAACACAGCTATTGTCGGCCTGCGGTATGCGTGGCGCTGCTCTAGCACCTGCCACAAAGTAAATACATGGTCTATACAGCCACGTCCTGGGCGAAAACCGGCCTGCTCTTCCCTAATCCGGGCTTCCCGTTCTGCAGTGAGGCGTCGAACGATAATCGAGGCCAGTAATTTTGTCAAAACTGGTGTTAGGATAATACCCCTGTGGTTCGCACAGTCTGTGCGACTGCCCTTTTTGTATTTTGTCACTATAATCGATTCGCTCCAATTAGCCGGCACACTCTCTTCGTTCTAAATTCGTTCAGATAGGAAGGTCAGTGCCCTGCAGAGGACCTCACCTCCATCCTTAAATAGTGCTGGTTGGAGGGCATCCGGGCCAGCGGCACGAAAACGATTAAAGGCTGTGATCGCGTTTCAGGCCTCGGCCTCTGAAAGTGGCTCTAGACTAACCGTCCATGGCACGTCCTGCATCACCTGAGTGGGAAGCGGTCTTGGAGCAGGGGGCCAGCTGAATGGAGCTTCAACGTGTTCAGCCAAACGAGCCATACGGCCATCTTTACTGTGTATCAGCGTACCCGCGCCGCCTTGGATTGTCTCACTGACGCCTGGTTTTCTGGGACCGGTGATGCGGATTAGCTGGAGAAGCTTCCTTTAATTGCCTACTGCTCCTGCCTCCTCCATTTCTTGAGCCCGACTTGTCCATCAGGCTTAATTGTCAGCACGTAGGCCCCGCCTTAGTTCACGCCCAATAGCCCGTCTGGTCACATTTTGTTTAGAACCAGCCGGGAGGTGGTTTCTAGCTTCCAACAGGTTCACGTGCCTTTCGAATATCCAGTGACTAATGCGGTGACGATGGATAGTGCCACAAACAGATGCTCCTGCGCCATGCATGGCAGCCGTGACCCTATTCCACTGAAGTTCAGTGTCATTAGGACAAGACAGCGAGAGTTCGGTATGCAGTGCTTCTTGATAGGCTTGCCTGTCCGAGGGCTGGGACAATTTCTCAGTCGCCAATCGGAGGCGACGCTTTGTGCGCCTTCCGGTAAAGTTCATGGAGAAACGACAGCGCACCAGGGTATGATCAGAGTCGACGCAGGTACTCCAGTACGAGCGGCAATCCAGCATGGAACCGCGCCATCTGTAACTTATGGCTAGGTGGTCAATTTGGGTCCATCGTTGGCCAGCTACCGGTGGACGCCAAGTGGCACTTCGGCGCCCACTCTGTCTAAAAGCAGTGCTAGTGAGAAACAACTGGTGATCAGCACAGAGCTACAGTAGACGCTCACCGTTGTCAGTTCGTTTGGAGTTAAGTCCCTAATTACCACCCAACTGAGCTTCTGAAGAGCTCAGACGCCCTACTTGTGCGTTCATATCCCCTGCAGTTACTATAATATCTGAACTAGTAGCACTGCGTAGTAGCGCGTTCAGTTAGTGATAGAAAGTGTCCTTGACTGCATTAAAACTGCAGTTGGTGGGAGCATAAGCGGAAATCACAAACAAACAGCGTTTTGTTTTACTTCGTGAATTCACCTTAGCTGATGTCGTCAAACGGGCTGCACATAAACGGCTGTTCACCGGAATCCAGTCAACCAACGATGGCTCAGCCTTGGAGCTGAGAATGATACCTACACCAGCTTGACCCGTGAGTGCCGCATCAGCGTCTCCGGATGCGTGCAACCAATAACGAGAGGATAAGCCGGGTGCAGTCAATTCAATAACCCCGTTAGGGTCATTAATCCTAGTTTCGGACACGCAACACACATCAACACCTAGTGTGTTCAAGGTGCGTGCGAGTGCAGCCTGTTGACCTACTTGTCTTAGAGTGCGAACGTTGAATGTCGCCATGGAAACGGGACAGCGTGGCCTTATAAGGGACTTTTGCCGATAGGCGTCCGATAGGTGCTGTGGGATGGTGGCTGCAGATGGTTTTACTCCAGTAGCACTGCGGTTGCTGTCAATTAAGCTGGGAATTATAGAAGGAAGGTTAGTAATGAGGGCCGGGATGGGAGTAAGAGAAAAAGGTTGAAAAGAAAGAAGGGAGGCGCCAGCAGTAGCATGTTTTCGCTTATCCGCCCTGCTGTATGCAGCAGATAAGGCGACCCTTGATAATCTGCGCGACGGCCAATGCTGGATAAAGTTTATGTTTAAAGAGAATGTCATGGTTGTATGTGTGCTGAGATACTGCCAGGGCGCCCAGACCTAGACAGGAGGACGATTAGGGTCCTCATCCAAAGCCTTTGGCTCAAAAGCCTGTCCGCAAGGCAGCAGGGCGGCAGTGATTTAGTTTTACAGAAATGGACGCCATCACATTTCAAACCCTCAAACTGGAGGACCAGGAGACTGAGTTTGTCTAACCTCTCTCCCTTGACCAACCTGGTAGGGGTAGCTCTTAAAATGATCGGAGGCATCACCCAGTAGAGCTCAATGGGTCAATGAAGTACGCAAACCGTCGCACCAAGTTAAGGTCCAAACTCGTTGCGACGGACGTACAAGAAACGGTTATTCGCTGTATACATCGACCGCCAGCACTACACTTATAGCAACTTGATGCCTATACTAAGCACACTTGAACCAAATGACTATATTCGTCATGCTTACCGTTTCAATTTTCGTAGCCTTTACACATTTCGGCCAAGGCCGCTTACCTAAACATCAATTTCTCTATTGCAAAACACAGCTCCTTCTAAATTTTGCTCCTAATTGCTTTGGTGTGCCTCCATAAATTTGAGTATAAACTGTTTATCTATTTATTATACTGTCGGTCCATGCTCCGCAGGAGGCTGGTACACGTCTATAACGTCGGAGATTGCTCGTAAGAACAGTTGTCGTGCCAGATCCACCTGCACCAAGCTGAACTGTTTGCGGGTGCGGGCGCCCCGCCAGCTCCTTTATGCACACGACCTTGCATAAACACCTTGTAAATAAACCACTTCTGTAGCATAATGGGAAAACGATGTTTTCGTGACAAATATTGCACCAGGGTCGTTGAGGACGGACGGAGGACGCAGGACTTGCAATTTCTTATTTAGGGATCTAGGATGGATAATTATGAGTGAGAACGAGCACTTGGGGTCTACTAGCCTTACGAATGACGCAACAAAGCCGTTGATAGTCAGTTCGCAATCCGCAGTAGATGTGGGAAGTGGCTGCGAAGGCAGAGTAGTGTGTAGTTTGGCGATGAGACGGCTGGTGCCGGAGTGAATCGGTCGCAACTCATCCCCAACCGGTCTAAAATTTGCGCAAGTTGTGAGGTAGAAAGCAGTGAACTATTTTGGCTTAACTGCATTGATCGGCGGCACAAGTCTGAAGGATATAGACAGTGCGCGCAAAATTTGAGCGGAAATGCGTAGGTTTCCAAATGTAGTGCTCGCCATAGGTGAATTGTTTGCGGTGGTAGTATGCGGGGCCGTTTCACCAGTTTCTGAGGTGGAATTCTGAAGAGACCGTCTTGTTAGACCAAAATACAATTGCCGTAACTTAGCCTTATTGGGGATTTGTTTACTATTCGATATTAGATTGGTCAAGGTTCTACTGTGGCTTACTCTCAGGGTGATTAAGGCTGGGAAATTCCGGAATCTTTTAGCTATTCGCTTAGCTTGTACCGAGCCTTCCGCAATACCGTTAACTCCAACGCTTGTGCTCTTAAACTCGCCTGTCGATTTGTTATCCGGTAGGTTAAACGTAATGACACTGAACTGCACATTTCCCAACTTGGTTGCAGCGACTGGTTGTCTACCGAGCTTGATATATTTAAGGCATATTTAGATGACATAAGCAGATTAGGAAATGGTATAGCTGTGTTCCTTCCGCAATCGCGTTTAGCACTAACAGCCTACGTAGTTGTAGCTACGGTGTTGTCTAGGATGCCATATATCGCTCGTTGACTCTGTTGGATGAACTGGGCTCCTTTGACTGATGCTTCTTTCTTTAGGCTTCGTCGCAGCCCAACTTATGCTTCGTTACAGCGGTTCTAAAGTAAGCTGGCTTAGTATTGCAAAATGGTTCACGGTTAGCTACCAGAGTACGCAATACTGCTACATTTTCCTACATTTAGTTTGATGGGGCCGCAAAGTTGTTCACAATCTTGATCATTCGTTGAACCTGCAAGCTATTCTCTGCAGTTCCATTCACCGCGATGATTGAACGTCTAAATTTCTACACGTAAGTAGCGCAAGGAACATCGAACACTATTGCGCTTCACGATCCATTCTCGCAAGCAGCATTATATGGTGTTAGGTCCTTAACTTTTTCTTATTTTCAAGTTGGTGTCGTTGACCCCAGCGGCTCAGGTGAACTCTGTGTTGTGGTCCATATACAGGGTATTTGTGCTCAAGGAGCAGACTGTCATGTTCTCCAGTTGGATATTACGCTGATCTCGCTTTGAACTTCGTAGAATTTTCTTACCCTATCCATGTTTACAAGGCTAGTTGAAAGCTGCGTTTGCGTTGCTTTATCCATAGTCGCCTCCGGTATAGCGGTTTGTGTCGTATAAGCAGTTGAGCAGTTCCTATTAATTGAGAGGTTTCACGTATTGATATCCGGTTGGCCGAGTTGAGGCATGTTTCCTGTAGCTTTATGGATAGCTGTAGTGCCAGCGTTTGCTACTGCTTACAAGGAACCAAGCACCAAGGTATTGATACCAGAGGAGATGTCTAGATTCTCATAAGTGAGCCATTTATATTCACGGGTGCCCGACAGTTGTCACGGGTAGCCTGAACGTTTGTAGTCTATGTGGAGTTCTCTCTTCATCTATTTTAATGGCGTTGCGAATCCGTACTTGACGGTACTAAGTTTAATTCAACGAACGTCATGCGTTCTTTAATACGCTTGGATAGGAAAGAAAATTGAGAGCCGATCTCACATTAGCGAACTTGACTACAAGTGGGCGTTGGCTTTCGTACCCTATTTTCTCAGCCTTGTGCAACTCAGCACGTTCTGTTCTGAGCCAAACGCTTTCATCAGTATGGAGTTAATAATGTGCAATTACAGACTGTCTGGAACATTATACTACACTAAATAATACGCCATTTAAGCCGCTTCATCACTTTGGCGCAACGCGTGTTGAAGAACCTCATAGCCGACTCTGCTGGCTTAATCTATATAATGTCCTCGGGGTTAACCATAATCGTTATGGCTGCCAATATATCAGTTAGATATTCGAACGCCTTGAAGTCCATTTTGCTCTCCTCCGCATCATTTTGCAGCTCGGCTATTTGGAAACGCAGAGAAACCATGTCCCTTAGGATATCGGTGCATGGTGTAGTTTTACCAGATAAGCTCTTACTGATAACAGCTTTGGCCTGGAAGCCATACGTGTCCTACACCCGTAATGAGGACAGTAAGCCAACCTACACAGGCCATGTCCAAAGGAAAGGGGTGAAAGAAAAGATTAGATAAGGGCAGAAAAACTGTATTATTGGCGACAAAGTATAGGTGGATATCCTGACATGTGATACCCTGGAGGCAACAAACGCCTTCGTAAGTCTGAACAACTTTAGAGCTAGACGAAAGAGATCAAGTTACCAGGTAAAGAGTTACGCCGGTACAGCCACAGTGCACTCCGTCACTGTAACCCCGCATAGCACAACTTCCTCGCACCTGATCGCCAGCCGATAACGGCTAGTTCCGTGCCTCACATCGCTCAGCTTTTCTTGAATACCGTCATCAACATTTATTACGAGTTTTAGCTATATATGTCATACATTCTTGCACCTTACTCTATAGCTAACGCTCTGATAATAAAACCTTCTGTTTCACGCTTCTACTTGATTGGTGCGTGGTACTCTTCGTTGTTCGACCGGCGCTAAGACTTAATTTAGCGCATAAAGAAGTCCGGAAAAGTTGAGGACCTAACACCATATAATGCTGCGTGCGAGAATGGATCGTGAAGCGCACTAATGCTCGATGTTCCATGCGCTACTTACGTGTAGAAATTTAGACGTTCAATCATCGCGGTGAATGGAACTGCAGAGAATAGCTTGCAGGTTCAACGAATGATCAAGATTGTGAACAACTTTGCGGCCCCATCAAACTAAATGTAGGAAAATGTAGCAGTATTGCGTACTCTGGTAGCTAACCGTGAACCATTTTGCAATACTAAGCCAGCTTACTTTAGAACCGCTGTAACGAAGCATAAGTTGGGCTGTGACGAAGCCTAAAGAAAGAAGCATCAGTCAAAGGTGCCCAGTTCATCCAACAGAGTCAACGAGCGATATATGGCATCCTAGACAACACCGTATCTACAACTACGGAGGCTGTTAGTGCTAAACGCGATTGCGGAAGGAACACAGCTATACCATTTCCTAATCTGCTTATGTCATCTAAATATACCTTAAATATATCAAGCGCGGTAGACAACCAGTCGCTGCAACCAATTTGGGAAATGTGCAGTTCAGTGTTATTACGTTTAACCTACCGGATGACAAATCGACAAGCGAGTTTAAGAGCACAAGCGTTGGAGTTAACGGTATTGCGGAAGGCTCGGTACAAGCTAAGCGAATAGCTAAAAGATTCCGGAATTTCCCAGCCTTAATCACCCTGAGAGTATGCCACTGTAGAACCTTGACCAATCTAATATCGAATAGTAAACAAATCCCCAATAAGGCTAAGTTACGGCAATTGTATTTTGGTCTAACAAGACGGTCTCTCTTTAGAATTCCACCTCAGAAACTGGTGAAACGGCCCCGCATACTACCACCGCAAACAATTCACCTATGGCGAGCACTACATTTGGAAACCTACGCATTTCCTCTCAAATTTTGCGCGCACTGTCTATATCCTTCAGACTTGTGCCGCCGATCAATGCAGTTAAGCCAAAATAGTTCACTGCTTTCTACCTCACAACTTGCGCAAATTTTAGACCGGTTGGGGATGAGTTGCGACCGATTCACTCCGGCACCAGCCGTCTCATCGCCAAACTACACACTACTCTGCCTTCGCAGCCACTTCCCAAATCTACTGCGGATTGCGAACTGACTATCAACGGCTCTGTTGCGTCATTCCTAAGGCTAGTAGACCCCAAGCGCTGGTTCTCACTCATATTTATCCATCCAAGATCCCTAAATAAGAAATTGCAAGTCCTACGTCCTTCGTCCGTCCTCAACGACCCTGGTGCAATATTTGTCACGAAAACATCGTTTTCCCATTATGCTACAGAAGTGGTTTAATTTCAAGGTGTTTATGCAAGGTCGTGTGCATAAAGGAGCTGGCGGGGCGCCCGCACCCGTAAACAGTTCAGCTTGTTGCAGGTGGATCTGGCACGACAACTGTTCTTACGAGCAATCTCCGACGTTATAGAAGTGTACCTGCCCCAGTTACTGTAATGCATTTTTACATTCTGCACGTCCACTGTCAGTTAACCGACCGCCTTTAACTCTCTTCTGTCGAGCATTCTTACTTCATCTAGACACTACACAACCTACTCTTAGCCACTTTTTTAGAATATCTGTTTCCGACTCGCAGCAACTTCTTCGACCCGCGCTCGTGTACGAGTGTACCCCTCTTGTCGTCTGTTCCGAGCTATAACGGCCGCAGCACTATTCTTTTAACATCCACGTGTCGGCTTTAGTTGTATAGTTTCCTGATAATTTTTACCTTGATCTAGAGGCTTATCGTTCTGTTGTTTTATCAGCAGTTGACCTATGTCTCCCACTTGTTTCAAGCTATTTTTATTTTTCCTTACTTTTCTGCGCTCCTTATTGAATTAGGCTGGCTATCTGCTGCTTATTCACCATTCATTCGTCGCCAGTCTTTGGACACCCTTTTAGCTTCCAATGCAATACTTGCGTCATAGTAAGCTGATACTAGGTGGATTGCTTGCTGGTACAACGCTCAGATTCTCTAGGTAGCTGATAGAAATCTGCCTATAACAACGTGGCTTTTATCACGTTCAGCATAACCATCGTTCCACGTTGTACACTAATTCGTCGCAAGGCTAAAGTGTATAACCTACGACGGTAACAATGCTTGATTCCACGACTGTTCTTTGCGGTCTTCTCCCGGATGTCCCTCAGTTTTCTTTTTCTCCGAAGGCAAGATATACTTATAGTTCTGGTATTGGAATGAAGAACAGTGATTGCGCCCAACTTATTTATGGACTGAAGTGGACTTACCTGGATAACACGGTAAATCAAAAAGCTTTAACTGCACTCACCACCAAGACCGTTGTGCAGTGTGGATAGCCCGACACCAAGGCTTCCCACCCTCGAAACATACATGTAATCTAAAATATATTTAGCCAAATATATTTAGCCCATGTAACCTGCAAAGAGCAACTATTTGACACTCCAGCTTTCATTTTCCTCTGACGTCTGTCTCCTTATTCGGCGCTCGTCTGTTGACCTATTCATTGAAACTGTAGGCATCCAGTAGTGGTCAAACTTCTTAATCATATGGCTACTCCAGCCTATGATACCTACTTTTCTAGAGCCACTATCTCTGCTTAGCAGCAGCTAGTCGCCATAGCCTCAATTCAACTTTGCTGATACTCGGAGCTCTCTAGGAGCTGCTCATTTCTTACAATGTTCATTCTCTTGGAATGTATGCGTCACAGCTCAGCTGTTTGTTGACCTATTCTGTGCCACCGTAGGATCCACTAGTACCTGAAGCCTTAATCCGAATTCTATGGCTGGCCACTTATCTCACTCCTAGCGCGTCGTTTTCCTTAGTCGCGTCACTCTTCTTGGCAGTAGCTATTCATTGTTGGCCCCATGTAACCTGCAAAGAGCAACTACTTGACACTCCAGCTTTCATTTTCCTCTGACGTCTGTCTCCTTATTCGGCGCTCGTCTGTTGACATATTCATTGAAACTGTAGGTATCCAGTAGTGGTCAAACTTCTTAATCATATGGCTTCACCAGCCACTGATACATCCTTTCTAGTGCCACTATCTCTGTTTATAGCAGCTAGTCGTCATAGCCTCAATTCAACTATGTTGATACCCGGAGCTCTCTAGGAGTTGCTCATTTCTTACAATGTTCATTCTCTTGGAATGTTTGTGTCACAGCTCAGATGTTTGTTGACCTATTCTGTGCCACCGTAGGATCCACTAGTAACTGATGCCTTCATCCGAATTCCATGGCTGCCATTCATCGCTCTCCTAGCGCGCCGTTCTCAGTTGTTCGTCTTACTCTCGTGCAATTTTCTTATTGGCAGTAGCTAGTCGTTGTTGGCCTCATGTAGCCTGGAAGGAGCCACTTCTTGACACTCCAGCCTTCATTTTCCTCTGACGTCTGTCTCCTTATTCGGCGCTCGTCTGTTGACATATTCATTGAAACTGTAGGTATCCAGTAGTGGTCAAACTTCTTAATCATATGGCTACTCCAGCCTCTGATACATACTTTTCTAGAGCCACTATCTCTGCTTAGCAGCAGCTAGTCGCCATAGCCTCAATTCAACTTTGCTGATACCCGGAGCTCCCTAGGAGCTGCTCATTTCTTACAATGTTCATTCTCTTGGAATGTTTGTGTCACAGCTCAGCTGTTTGTTGACCTATTCTGTGCCACCGTAGGATCCACTAGTACCTGAAGCCTTAATCCGAATTCTATGGCTGGCCACTTATCTCACTCCTAGCGCGCCGTTATGCGCCGTTCTCCTTAGTCGCGTCACTCTTCTTGGCAGTAGCTAGTCATTGTTGGCCCCATGTAACCTGCAAAGAGCCACTACTTGACACTCCAGCTTTCATTTTCCTCTGACGTCTGTCTCCTTATTCGGCGCTCGTCTGTTGACATATTCATTGAAACTGTAGGTATCCAGTAGTGGTCAAACTTCTTAATCATATGGCTACTCCAGCCACTGATACATCCTTTTCTAGAGCCACTATCTCTGCTTAGCAGCAGCTAGTCGCCATAGCCTCAATTCAACTTTGCTGATACCCGGAGCTCTCTAGGAGCTGCTCATTTCTTACAATGTTCATTCTCTTGGAATGTTTGCGTCACAGCTCAGCTGTTTGTTGACCTATTCTGTGCCACCGTAGGATCCACTAGTAACTGAAGCCTTAATCCGAATTCTATGGCTGGCCACTTATCTCACTCCTAGCGCGCCGTTATGCGCCGTTCTTCTTAGTCGCTTCACTCTTCTTGGCAGTAGCTAGTCATTGTTGGCCCCATGTAACCTGCAAAGAGCCACTACTTGACACTCCAGCCTTCATTTTCCTCTGACGTCTGTCTTCTTAATCGGCGCTCGTCTGTTGATTTATTCACTGAAACTGTAGGCATCCAGTAGTGGTCAAACTTCTTAATCATATGGCTACTCCAGCCTCTGATACATACTTTTCTAGAGCCACTAACTAGCTAGTCGCCATAGCTTCCATTTAACTTTGCGGATACCCGGAGCTCGCTCCGTTCTTACCATGTTCATCTCTTTGATTGTTTGCGTCACAGCTCAGCTGTTTGTTGACTTATTCTGTGCCACCGTAGGATCCGCTAGTAGCTGAAGCCTTATTCCGAACTCTATTGCTGGCCATTCATCTCTCCTAGCGCGCCGTTATCCGTCGTCTGCCTTACCCGCGTTTACTTGACATGTGGTCAAAAGTCTTAATTATATGGTTGAATCAACCACTGATACATCCTTTCCTTTAGCCACTATCTCTGCTCTGCGGCAGCTGTTCGCTGTAGGCTCTATTCAACTTTGAGAATACCCCTTAGCTCGCTAGGCGTCAGTCCTTCTGTAGAATGTTTATTCTCCTGGTATAGTTTTTTCACAGCTCAGCTGGTTTGCTGTCCGACCCTCTGACACGGTAGTTATTCATTAGCACCTCGAATGATTAACCCAACAGGCACCTTTGGCCACTGAAACCCGGTCTATTATCGATATCTTCTGATCGTCTTACCTTCAACGCTTAGTCTTCCTTTGATATCCATTTAATCTTAGCCTGCTTCTAATATGTTCAGCTTCCTATCTTCATATACTTATGTACATTGTAGTTATGGTGTCTTAGGTAATCCTTATCCTGTGGAGCATATACAAATACGGCCACATCGTCACTGTCTTTTGGTTTCCGATAACAACCAATCATGACTACACACCCACTTTCTAGTCTCAGGTAGAATTCGAACATTGTCAGCTTACACCTCATGAATATCTTACCGGAATCCTGCTCTTCATCCCTATGCACATGAAAGTATTCTACCCATCAGGCCATGCCTTCCGCATAAGTAAAAACATCTTTAGCGCAATATCTGTTACACCTTGTACACTAGTTGTCTCAAATAAATGTCTTAAGGTAGGATTTTGATCAAACGCTAGGTACATTGACTGTTCCTTTTCGGTCTTCTCTCGGCTTGTTCCTCTCTCCCTTTTCTCTGAGGTCGTGAACATCGGAGAGCTTCGGGATCGAACTGAGGAACTGCCTCCGCCTGGGATGGGACGAAATAACCAACAAGTACTTACCTGGACCATGGCCTCACTTCCACTCTAACTATTTGCACCCAACTACCGATGTCCAGTGAGGGTAGCTGGACACGAATTCTTCGCTCCCCGGCAAATATACATAATCAGAGAAGACTTCATGTGGTTCTGCGAAGGATCAACACATCATATTCAATAAGAATGTTTAGTACCCGACCTACCAATGGACAGGACCCAGGAACGCAATAGGCAACCAGTTATTGCATCAACCAGCGGAAAAAAATGGGACGCAACCTGACTGCGAATAACCGAGCAAACAGACTTTCAACAAGAAACATAGCCAGTTACAATTTGCCATTCAATGGATTGGTGGCAGTGTTCCAGGACGTGGTGGGTTTTCGCCTGGCAAGCGTTCTCCCTACAAAAAGCCACAAATGTCCGTTTAACAACACTGCAACGTGGCGTATGTGACTCGCCACCGAATAAAGTCACAGCCCATAACTTTACACTGGCAGGTCAACTAGCGTCACAATTCTACATAGGATCGTTACACTGGGACTTCTACATCTGTATATACTGTTGTCGTTTTACATCCTACGACACGTTGCCCTTTTCCTTCCTTGTGTGCGGGCTCTTCCATTACCTTTCAATGGATCATTCAGGATTCTCAATCTCTTATTAGCTGAGGTCCCGTATCTCACGACAACCAACTTATTGTTTCGCATTTTCAACATTGTAC
The DNA here is from genome assembly GCA_944474145.2 of Dicrocoelium dendriticum. Classification (NCBI taxonomy): domain Eukaryota; kingdom Metazoa; phylum Platyhelminthes; class Trematoda; order Plagiorchiida; family Dicrocoeliidae; genus Dicrocoelium; species Dicrocoelium dendriticum. Next base: position 60,500,779 of record OX104061.1, read on the forward strand.
AGTTCCAATCATGGATATATGAACAATTTTCTACGTTACTGTTACAATTGCATTAAAATGTTTGTACCGTTGTACATATCTGATCATGCCCCACGAGCGTGCCTCGCATAGTCGAGAATAAAATATTTATTTATTTATTTATTTGGTGCCT
>OX104061.1:60501041-60555017 GCA_944474145.2 Dicrocoelium dendriticum
GTTTATGCTGTCCCCAGGCCAGCCTATCTTCTTAGCCAACCGTGAAAATTGAAAGTCGGTTGACTGTGAATGACCGTGGGTGAAAGCAGGCCTCGAGCTGCTTTTCGAATTGTACATTAGTGTGCAAAATGATTTACGGCAGTGTGCTATTACTTGGTGGGTTGTTTCCTGGCAAGCGTTCTCATTATAAAGTGCCACAAAGCTCCGATTAAGAACACGGCAGTGTGCCGGATGAGGTTCGCGACTGTATAAAGACACCGTTCACAGCTACCCACTAACAAGTCGACTAGATTCATATTTCCATCTATGTAATAGCGTACAACTAGAAGGTACTCGCTGTCTCCGTCTGCCTTCTTCACAACAACTAGCGTGCCTTGGCTGTGTTGCACTGCATACATGAAACCCATGGTATTCTTTCGTGTGACGACCTGGAATTGTTTCACGCCTATTCTTACTTGTTGTGGCCCTAGTCTGTGTTCATTTCCAGTCCGTTCCGATAGTTGCGTATCCTGTTCGGTAGATGTGCTTCGGTGCAACTAGCACAACTGTTCATTAAAATCAGCTTCTTTGGGGTCGCGTGTCTCTGGGAACCTTGCAAACCGCGGTCGCATTTGGTTGGCATGACGAACCCATACTTGCCTACCAACTCAAACATTGTACGTTAGTTTGCCACGTCGTCCCATGACTTGACCTGGTATCCAGCTTATTCGATACCCTCGTTGAGAGGCAACAAACACTGCGTTTCCAACGTTGGCCTTTCTGCGCCATGTTCCGAACCTTCTGTTTTACTAGGCTTCCATATCCGGATTCGTACGACGTATCGATGGCCTTTTTGAAGCCATCAGACCTAAGGTGGTTCACAGCCTTCGGCCCATGACGGCTTCAGCGGGGAATTCCCATCTGGTGCAATGGGATTCTGAGTTACTAGATAATACAAAATCTTTCCAATCTTTCATCCAGCGTTTCCTCGCACTTCGGTTTTACCAGTGCACGTTTTAGGGTGTCGACAAACCTCTCTGCTTGACCATTTGATTAGGGACTATCCGGTGCATTCCTCCTGTGTTACATTTCATGGTATGCGCAAAACTCAGCGAATTGATAGGATGTGAACTGTGATCCGTTATCCGATACGACCGTTTCTGCAGACCGTACTCATTGAACACACTTCAGCGCTAGGACTGTGCTGTTTGCGGATGCTTCACATCACAATAACCTCAGGCCACTTACTGTATGCGTCAACGAGTATGAGAAAGTAAGTCCCCTCAATCGGTCCTACAAAATCTATATGTATTCGCGACCAGGGTGATTCGGGATTCGGCCAAGGTTGCAATGTGGTCCGCACCGGTAACATGGAAACACTGCAGCATTTAGTACAGGATCGTCCAAGTGTCTTCTATTTGACCATCCAACATGGGCCAAAGCACGTAACTGCGCGCAAGTGCTTGCATGCAGGCGTTTCCTGGGCGGCCGTTATGCAACTCCCTCAGCAAGCGTTGCCTGAGTACTTCGAGAATAACAAGGCAACCCGCGAAAAACAGACAGGCATCGACTTCGGACAAAGCGTCGCGTGGCCTGAACAACTGTAAAAGGGATTGCTCAGGTGATTGCTTTGGCCAACCTTGTCTTGTATAAGTCCATACTACCTGTAGCAATACGTAGTGGTTCGTGGCTTGCTGAACCATATTGTGTTTACCGGTAAGGTATTCAAGGAATCGCGTATCATGTGGATGGAATCCGTATCGGTTGTGATTGGAGCAATAACGGCACCCTCAAGTTCACATCGACTATTACCAATTAAGCTGCACAGAATGTCCGCTTGCCCAATGGAGTCAACTGACGAATACCTCATTTTGAAATCGTATCTCAAGTGCAAGTTGGCCCATCTCTGAAGTCGAGCGGCCGTGTAGGCCGAACTAAAATTTATAGAGCCAAAGGTAGCGGGTAAGGGTTTGTGATCCGTCACTAATACGAAGCGCTGACCGTAAATCATTTTGTCGAATTTCTGAACATCAAAGGCAATGGCAAGTGCTCCGTTCGCGCTTTGGTTATAGTTCTTCTCCGTGGTGCTCAGGACTCGTGCCGCATGCGCCACAGCCTCTTTTAAGCCGTTTGGACAGCGGTATAAAACGACCACGCAAATTCCATGGATCAAACCCTCTGTAACTAGGATGATATCCAGATTCGCATTGTAATGAGTAAGCAATAGGTCTGGTTTTAGCAGATTTCAATTTCTTAAATGCCTGTTAACACTGTCTGGACCATTTCCATTGGACATATTTCATCAGCGGAGGATTCAAGGGTTGGAGTAGACGAAGCATGGCTGCCAGAAAATCGCTATAGTAACGCTTCATTCCGAGGAATGATCTCAGCGTTTTGATATCCGTTGGTGTAGGCAGTCGCTCTATTATCTAAATTTTCTCGGGGTCAGGATGTCGGCCTCTGCCATTAAGCACGAATCCCAGGAATTTCATGGATTTCAAGAAGAATTTGCCTTTGCCTGCGAGTAAACGGAATTCATAATCTTTGATTCGCATCATCACGCATCTAGTCATTGAAATAATGCGGCATGTGTGGTACCCATTACGGTAGTGTCATCCAGATAGGCTGCAGCTTCATTTACCCCCGTCATCCTGTCATCCATGACTTGTTGAAAAATTCCGGTTTCGGTTTTAACTCCAAATGGAAGACAATTTTAGTGGTACAGACCACGATGATTGTTGATGATGAGAAACTTTCTGCTTTCAGGCTCAGCTTCTAGTTGTAAATAAGCATCCGCTAGGTCCAAGGTGGCAAAATATTTACCACCCTTCAGCGACGCGTACATTTCGTCAGGAGGTGGAAGTGGAGACCGATAGGGTTGTAACGTTTCATTCGGACCCGTTGAAAAATCTGCACACAAACGAATAGAAACGTACGACTTCTTAATCACGACGCTTGGGGCAGCTCATGGTGAGAAATTTATTGGCTGAATCAGGCCAATTTATCGCAATCGGACGCTCATGTTCAATAAGCACTTGTGCTGCATACGCGAAAGGGAGCCTTGGTAAAAACACTGGTGTAGCACAAGGTAACTGAGTAAGATTTGCCTGTACCTTGCTACATTGTCCAATTTCAGGTTGGAAAACTCAAGCATACGTCGCCTAAAACTGTCCAGCAATGGTTTTAGTTGGAATAGGTGGTATGGCTGTATGGTGCACTACGAGGTTGATTTCAGAACACACGTTATAAACTGGTACATTGAGCAAATTCAATCTATTAATGCAATCAATGCCAAGAAGCTTAATGTTGACACAAGCAACTAAGCAGATTGTTCCACGAAGGCGCAGACTTTTGGAATTAATGTCACATGTGAACTCCCCATCTAACCCCAGTAGTTCGCCGGATCCATTTTGGGCAGTCAGGTTGGTGCGCTTTAGTGGAGGTTTGCTAAGACTCGTCCATGATGAGCAAGAAATGACGGTTAGGTCCGATGCCTTATCTATTTGCCAGGATAAGGGAACATTGTTAATTTTGATGGTGTGGTACTTTGGTTTGCCCGCAACTTCTGTGCGAAACTTTGCGAGACCTAATATGGTCTTTGCTCCCTGAAACGGCGTCTTTCGGGATTTAGAGTTCGTGTACAAGTTTGAGGTAGACATAGGCTTGGAATGGTACCTTTTGCCATAGTGCGGCTGTTTGTGGCCCAGACGTTTGCACTTCTAACAGAGATGCTTCTTGTAAGTACAGAATCGCACAAAATGTCATCCACCATAGCTCGAGCATGAGGTCGGTGTTTCCGGTTAAGTATTCTATGGCTCACATTTTTCCCTCAAACAGCCGTGCGGTAAATCTGCGGCTCACTCCTGGGGTCAGCAGTTTTGATAATTTTAGTATCCTGATTTAAGTTAATCAGTCTCTGGCATTCAGAAGCAACGTCCTGTAAGGTCAAATGGGGTGCCTGCTCTAACTTATGTAGGATGCGCGTGCGCACATCAGCATCGGCATGAGACTGAAGACTGCAAACAACTATGCGACTTTTGAACTGATCAAATGTCATCGTACCGAGTTTAAAATTTCACCGTGTCGGTTCACAACTCCAGCATGTGTTAGATAATTGCGGATATAACGTTTGCGCAAATATAAACAATTATAACTGATACAGAACAACGATGCTTACTCATAAAAAATGGACGGCAAAATTCGCATGGTCTCTTCGGAGCAGAAATCTCTTGGATTCTTGAGCAACACGCAAGCGGTAGAGCGTAAATGCTCAACTGCACCATGTTTACGCAGCAACAACCGAACTTGCCATGCATCATTTTGCGCCCCTAACGGAACACGGAAAAATCTTTATATTTCTTGAACCAGGGAACAAACGTTGCTCCGTTTGGTTCATCGAAAACGAACTCTGTGATTGCTGTCGCGACCATGCCTACTGAAGATCTTGTGCCAGTAGCTTGCGGCTCTGACTCAAAGTTCAGCTTCTGCACAAATAACTCGAAAAATTGCCTCTGGGCTTTCACGAACTGGAGCTGCTGTTGATGGAGAAGCTGCTGTATCTGCTCCACTAAAATCGACTTTACTGTGCGACACCTCCGTCGCCTTCATCTGATGTGTCCACAGGGGTTCGACTTAGCAGCTTCTTAGGTTGCGCCAAGCAAGTCAGATGGCAATCCAAGGGATTAAAAGTATATTTGCGAAACACAGAACAGGGCAACCTGAGAATGAAAACACAAAGATGAAGTTCAAATCGCGGCCGTGTGCTAATTTGAATATATAGATCTCAATGATCCCGGGACGTGTGAGCGGTGTGAAACAAGCAATAATAACAAATGTTCTGCAACACGGGATAACACTAGTCTCCTTGTAACTGAGACTGTTCTGATGCAAGGCACACAGTTACTTTTGGGGAATTGCGCACTTACTTTCCTGAAAAAGTCAATTTGTTCCGTTTTTGTGTGCATTTGGCTTTGGCCTGTGAGAAAGTTCGTTTTCATCCAAGTTACAAGATTTCGTCTGAAGCAGTGGCGCCAACTCGACTTGATTCTCAGACAGCGCCATTTTCCTCGGAGCATGCCCTTCGTGGCCTAACACTTTAGAATGCTCAGGGCCAAAAGTTTGGTCATTTAAAGAGTTGCAACCTTCGCTCTATGGCACACGGTTTCGCTGCTCGCGCGGACGAGATGCATATTCCGTCAACGTTACGCGGAAGTCTATTCCAGACTTGTAACAACATGCTAGCACGCTGACGAATTAGTCGTTAATGGTGGCGCTGTAATGATCACCTGCGCGGTTAAAAAGATAGCATTTTATGCAATAACGGCGGCGACGAGTAATTAGACCAATAGTTAACAACACCCATGGGCATATAAAGGCAGTTAACTTCATACACTTTTGCTTTCCTGCGAGTGGCCAACAGCACGCTTCAATGGGAAGGTCGCTGTTCAAATGTTTGCATAGGATGCTAATCCATAGGTATCATATTTCTGCATGAGTTACCTGACTTCACAAATACTCGCTGTTAAACAAGCTACTTAAATGTGGTCGCCAGGATTTATCAAATGTTACGAAACTCACGAACCACAAGTGTTACTCATTTCAATTTATTAATACTGGGTTCCACATTATAATGCCGCGGCTCTTCGGTCAGCACAATAGGAGATTTATTAAGTAGTCCAGGACGAGACGTTCGGTGGAAGGCAGGTACTTTAAGTAAAAGGCTCAGAAACAGTTGGCCTATATTTTGTACGTTACAGTGAATAATTTCTAGTATAGTTACTAATATTCGCATTAGGGTTGCGCATGTTTAAGTCTAATGTGGCTGCATGCATTAGACACTTGCATGTTCCACCATTCTTACTTAGACGCCTAGTAACGCGAGTTGAACATTGGCCCTTTTGCAACACAGCAGGAACAGTTACTTGAGTTGGCACTAGTTTGCATGCATTTCAAAACCGTTTTACTGCACATTTGTCTGTTCTTTTTGCGTCTACCAACCTCTAGACAGGGAGTCGATAGAAAGCATAAAGGAAGCCCCACTGACGCTTAAGGGACGCTCTTGCCGACAAGTTAGTCACAAAAGATTGTTTTTCGGGTTCAAGTTGTGGAAATCCATTGTCTCAAACGGACTTCCAAGGCTGTGAAATAGTTATATACAGCAATCATGAAAACAGGTGACCTAAGTTTGAATTTTCAGCACTAAAATGCGCGCACTATGCAATATTGGACCTGCGAGAGTTGATATATTATTGTCCAATTAATTCATCAAATATACAGCATTCCGTTAACCCTGTCTATGTGCATTCAAATCAGCGGTAAGCTGTACGTTTCTTCATTGGTTTATTGGGTAGTACAAAACGGAAAGGGGATTTTTTGTCAGCTCCATCGCTTCCCGATCATCGCTGGGATGCTCGTCATTGTGCACCGGAAACGCCGGAGGGGCATCGCACTCGTAGCTGAAGCAACACGATTCTGGCATGTTCAACAGGTGTGAATCAAGTAGTATTTTGAAGCAATCCTCCGTCTGGCCATCTGGTGAAGCGGTCCACACAAGTAAGAATGTATACGCAACAGTGTGAAGGATGCAATGAACGTACCAGGTCTAAGTGTACATGCGAGAACCAGGAGTCCGGGGCGGGTAATAAACCAAGAGGACTGCGGGGGTGACGGTGTACTTTGGAGCGCTGGCTTTGAAGACAGACGGGAGCCCAGATTCGAACATCTTTTACGCATGGCCAAAGGAAACGTTCGGTGACCAGTTTCAACGATGCACTGATACCTAGATATGATAGTGTTTGTAGTGCGTCAAAGACTGTGCGTCTGAAAGAGACGGACACCAGGGAGCTAGGACAACCTGTGGAAGTGCCAAAGGGTATGGTTCCTTTCGTGGTTTGGAGAGGTACTGTTTGCACATACTGCGAAGTGGACTGCAAAGTGGGCTGCATGTAAATAAATAAATAAATAAATAGTTTGTTCTCGTCATTGCGACGCACCCCATCAAGGGCTTGATCATGGTAATACTGATAGGTATGATCCGCAATTGCACAAACTGGTATATTTTGACAAATAGCAGAGGAATGTATGTGTCAGTTGACATTTAAAAGTATGTTTATTTCGCTAGTTGATAGTAGCCATGTTGTGTGATTAGGTCCACGTGACGCTGTGTGGGTGTTTGTTCGTTAAGTTCTCCATCAAAAGGGAAAATCAATGGAACCCCTCGAATCTGATGACGTTCGTGATGTGTGAATGATCCTCCGGTAAATGGAAGCGGCAGTGTCGTTATTTAGTGGCGAGTCACATCCGCCAGATCACAGTGTTGGTAGACAGATATTTGTGGCTTCTTTTAGGGAAAACGCTTGCTGGGCGAAATCCCACCTCACCCTGGAACATTTCCGCAGTACCATTTGGTGGAACGGGATTTCCCCGAACCACCCAGCTGGCACCACGGATAGGGTGTTCGGCTTGAGTCAATACCATGGCGGCAAGGTCGACTGTAGGCAAACACTGGAGAGTGAGCTTGACGCGAGAGAGATCTTCGGCAACTAGCTTGTCGACACCTGAGACTTGACATTGGTCAGCGGTGAACTGCGTGACAAAGTCTAGGGGTCTTGTTTCCCGCGGTGAATATTTCCCGCAAGCAAAGTTGCAGACGAAGAAAAGGGGGCGTGTAGTCATTAGAGACGGTGAAAGCGTGGCTTTCGGGTTTGTGCTGGAAGTGACGAATGGCTAGGTAAATGGCGAGCAGCTCTCTTCCACACATACTGTAGCACGCTTTCGCTGGCTGCAGGCGCTTGGTGAATACCCCAAGGGGTTGCCATTGTCCAACAACCTGTCGTTGGAGGACGGCTCCTACCCCAACGTCTAAGGCTCCAGTCGTAAAAGAAAGCGACGCAGTCGATTTGGAATCAGCGTAGAGGGCTAGGTTGGAGGTAGCATCCTTAAGCTAGGCGAAGGCTCTCGGTGCTGTTTCAGGGAAAGCGAACTTACGTTCATTCCTTTTGCGTAGGTCAGTCAGAGGCTGCATGAGCAGAATGCAGCGTGGAATGAAGCCTCGACCGTATTTGACCAAACCTAGATCTACGGAGGTGCTTGAATTAAATCGGAGCTGGGAAATCATTGATCGCCCGGATCTTACCAGGAAGGACTTCGATACCAGACGAAAAAACGAAGTGGCCTAGGAATTCTACCGTTGAGTTGCCGAATTCGCACTTAGTCGGGGTAACTGTGACAGTTTTGGGTCAAGCGCTGGAAGAGAGTTTGAAGATGTTCGATGTGCTCTTGTTCCGATGAACTGGCTACTAAAAAACCATCGAGATAGGAATACGCGAAGTTCAGGCCACGAGTGACATCGGGGATAAAGCTTTGGAAGTTTTGTGCTGTGTTGCGCAGTCCAAATGTAATTCTTAAAAAAGCAAACAAGCCGAAAGTAGTCATAAGGGAATGTTAGTTTCTTCTCCTGGTATTCGGTGATGAGCGCAAACCAGATCGAACTTGCTGAAGATCGTCTTACCTGTGAGGCATGCAGTATGGTCCTGCATGTGTGGGATGGAATACCTATCTGGGACGGTTAACCGGGTGCGTGCGTGGTAATCCTTGCAAGGGCGTTAGTCACCAGATTCATTGGGGACCATCTGCAGGGGCGAGGACCAATGGCTGTCGGAAAGGCGTATTATTCCAATTTTAAGCATGTGCTCCAACTCCGCTCTAGCTACCATTAGTTTAGCGGGCGATAGTCGGTGTGCACGGCATGCGATGGGTGGGCCAGCCGCCCGTATATGGTGGTGATTTTGGATGCCACAGGCATAGCTGGGTGCATTGGCCGAACGAGCTTCGAATACTGAGAAAAGATGTTGGCGTATTCTGGCGAGGTCGGGGAAGAGTGCACCGGCGTTATTGATGCAATATGGGCGGTGATGCCAAGTACACTGAGTTTCGTGGGTGGGTCGACTATCATCTGGCCTTTTTGCATGGACCAAGGTGCCTAAATGCCTTAAAATGTCAAGGTCGATGATGGCAAAGGGGGCTGCAGCGAGGGTGAATACACATCGGAACGGGCGCCGGGGATTTAAGTCCTGGGTAAGCGACCGATGACCGAATGTGGCTATTCGCGTGACATTGGCGACACTAATGCTTGTCGACAAAGAAGCGATAGGCTCACCTGGCATAGGAGGGACGCTGACTTCCGCCGCGGTATCAGCTAAAGAACTGGGTCTCGAAATCATAGTCCCTGATGTAGCTGAGGCGACTGTAGGCTTTGCCGACACCGTTAGTGGCTATCGCTGGCCGGCCTGAAAGTTATCCTGCTTTGCAGCGGATAAATTGCACGGCTGCTCGCAGTTACGGGCTTTTTTACCAAAACGCGATTGTTAAAAGCGAAAGCATGAATAACTATGCCTGGTGCGACGTGGCGATGAGCTAGAGGGGCTGCGCTGCTTACGATCAAGGGAGAGTTTCTCCACTTGGCGTTGTAGTGACGCTAATCGTTATGATAACGCGCTGATTGCCGACAGCCCATTAGTCGCGTAGTTCGCTGGGGCTGGGGTGGGCTAAGTCGAGTAAATGTCCTAGATGCGTTCGCTGGCTGAGGTCGTTCGATGACAAGGTCTGCGAGTCTGAGACGGCTGCGGGAGGCAGGGTGCTTGCCACAACGAGGAAGACCTGTGTGTTTCCCGGTAGGCGTTGCATGCACCTTTTGCGGAGCATACCTGCGTTCATGCTGGACGAGGCTAGGAGCTCGTTCATCAGTCGCAACAGGGCTGAAGGGATCCTGTCCCCTAGTTGCAGATCCTTAAACAGTTGCTGCAGTCGCACGTTGCCAGAGGGCGCGATTCGCTGAATGTTCGCCTGCCTTAAATCCTTACATTTTGCATCGGGAGGCGGGCAACCTATGAGAACTCACACTTGGGAGGATACGCCTTGCGGAACCCAGGACATAAGTTGTTGTTAGCCTTATCAGATCGAATTTTGCAATTGTAAAAAGTGGATTCTAAATGCGCAACCCACGGCAACACGTCATTCACCCAAAAGGTCGGGAGCCTGGCACTACGTCACTAACAACGTACGTAGCGGTTTAACCATCAGGACTATTCATCGTGGGAAATGTATAAGTACAGGCGGTAAGCAAGAAAACAAAATGATAGCGAGTAATGAATCAGCCACTGGAAAGTGCTCACCAAACGGAAAATTGGAAATGTCGGACGGCGTGTTTTGACCGCGGTAACCACTTGTTGTGTGGCGCGTGGGATACTAGTCGGTAGTCCATGACACGTAAGTGACGTGTCAAATACCGGACCGGAGAGAATTTGGAGGCGACTGCATCCAACGTATATTTGCAGGCTACAAAAATAGGGAGCGAATCAACTAGGGAAAGGAACGGTATAGTCAGGTCCTCACCAAAACGATCTGTCAAAAGGATATGCCGTCAGTAAAACATGTAGACGTGCTGAAGGTTTAAACAACCGTAAAAGCCAACGTTGCAAAATACTGAAACAGTGTGTTTTCCAGTACACTACACAATCCGTTAGCTGAACAAAATATCAAATTCCTAATAAAGATTTCACGGAAGAGAAGAAAGTAGTCGTGTTATTTGCACGTAAGCGTCCCAAACAACCTTGTGTTGGATGACATCTTGAGGTTAAGTAATATTGTACTTGGATACATATCATGCAACATTCACCTGACCTTGATGACCAGGGAAGAATAACGTTCTACATCAATTGGGTAGCGTGTGGCTCATTCGTTACCTCGTAAGGTCCTCTCCGCCTTACAGCTTTCTGTTTTATAGACATTTGTGCATTGCTTCTACAAACGTGTGATCAAATGTTTCCACTTTCATGTATCTGACTTGCGACTAAAAAACGTTTAGTTATCTACTTATATCGAAGGAATTAACCAGAACCAGATAAGACGCACCAACTATCGGACCAGCGCATTTCACGTGCACACGCATTTTTAGCTGGTTGCCAAGAGACTGGGACTTGGCGTGATGGCATGTTGACTGCTTGCTGACATCATGAGTTACGGAGAACCAATTCTGCTATGTCACGGTCCATACGGATCAGTAAAAGCAACTGTGAGCGCTTGCCTTCATTCTGTTTGTAGCAGGTTGAGGAGGCCCAAGGCGGGTAGAAAAGATACGTCCTTCAGCAGTCCTACGGCAAGAAGCGAACATGGGAGAGTCGCTGCATTGAGACAACTGCCTGAAAGCTTCGGATAGAGCATCGGTGGGCCAACGGGTATGAACGTTATTAACAGATTGGAGGAGGCCGGGGGCTTGTATAGTTGCTCGAGATAGGTCGGCAACAGTAACAGGAAGATTGCTGATAGCAATCAAGCCCTGGTGACCAACAGCTTCCTCGACAGCGGCAGCGGTGACCGCCTTGTCCTTCTGTGTAGCTTGATTAGGATTTAGGCGGGAGAGACAGTCAGCTTGACCGAAATGCTGTGTGCGGCAGAAACGGATTCCAAACTCTTAACCAAAAAGGATGACTACCCATCCCCAAAGTCGGCTGGCTGTGTATGCTGGGATATACTCCTTAGAACCAAAGATGGATAGCAGCGGCTCGTGTTAGGTCAAGAAGATAAAGTGCCGACCATACAACATGTGGTAGAACTTCTTGAGTTCAAAGCAGATATCTATGGTTTCTTGCATACTCTGACTGTAATCCTTTTCTGCTGACACCAGCATGCGTGAGACTTGCATGACGGCTTTCTCGGAACCGTTTGGGAAACGTTGGATGCATCAGCAGCAAAGACAGTCGGCAAGGTTGGAACGTAGTTATTAAGTAGCAAGTCAATGCTCAGCATGGATTTACGGTGAAGGAAAACCTTCTCACATTCGGCGCGCCAATGCCAAGGGTCATCTTTCTGCAACGAAAGAGTTGGCTGCGCTTTTGCATTGTGTAACGATGGCAGGAAGGCACTGTATCAGCTGACCAGGACAAGCAAGGATCGCAATTGCAAAGCACTTTCGGAGGCTGACATCCGTTGAATGGCTCTGACGCTTCCGGGCTCAATTTGACAACCATTGGCATCGAAACCAACATCCAGGTACTTAATCAAACGAAGAAAGAAGTGACCTATTTATGCTCTTAATTGGGATCCGTACTCCTGGACACATTGAAGGACTGCAACCAGGCGCTTGCAAAACATTTCTGGAGGGTGAACAACAATCCAGAAATCATCTAAGTACGCCACCGTGCCGTGAATGCCAGAGATCATCGCGTTATCTTCTGCTGGAAAAGAGTTGGGGCGGTCTTGGCACAAACGGTAGCCTGGTGTACTGGGGGAGACTGCGGTGTGTATTGACCTTCAGCCAAGGCTGCGACTCGGGAGTGACTTCAATCTGTAGTTAGACGTTTGCCAGGACGAGTTTGGCGAAGCGCATTCCGTTATTGAGCGCTCTGTAGAGGTCTTCAGGGACTGGCGATTGGCAGTAGTTTGTTTCATGTTTGGCATTCAGAGCGGTAGAAAAATCGACACAAAAAGCAAAGATCCATTAAGGTTCCGTACCACTACGATTGGGGCTGCCCAAGCTGTAGAGGATGCAGGTACCAAAACGTCAATAGCCTTTAATCATCAAAGTTCTGTATTGGTTAAATATAGAGCTGCGTATGGGACAGGGCTTTTAGGACGCAATACTGGTTGAGCACCATATGCAAGTTGTAACACTGCCCACGTGCGTATACAGAGCCCAGGGTCATCTAAAAACACTAATGCAACATGACTGGTGATGTCGTCGGGTTTGTCCGTTGTTACCGACGGAAATCGTACCCCATGACAGATGTCCCGAAGGGGCATATCAGCCAAGCCCAGGTTAGCGAGAGGATCCAGAACAAATAGCTTGAGATTTATTATGGTGATATAACGATTTTCTTCGAAGGTGGTATCTCGAAGAGACACTGAGCAGTGCAGCTGCCCGATTAGCTGCACTTGATTACCACGGGTCATTGTGGCGGATTAGGAAGTCGCCTGACACGGGGGCTGGTCAAGTGCTAACCATAAGTCTTCAGATCTTGTCGTGAAAACCGAGGCGGGGTGCAAATGTAATCGGACCAGTTGACCATTGAGCGGGATGCTGACGAACTTCCGGCGGTCAGCAGCATTAACTTGGAAGGTTGCCAGTTACTCATGGAACTGCCAACCGCATTCGCTTGGAATTACATCTGGAACGGAACGTGACGTAGGATCACGAGTGGGAGCCAGAAAAGTTTCGACCTCTTTTTGAGAGAGGATTGCAGCAGCCAGCAAGGTGTCCTACCCGGCCACATCGGCGCTGGCGGATCGCGCAGCCCCGGTGGAAATCTTAAGCACCAGTGTATTGGCAGGGAGAGCGTGGGACTTCGTTTGTTTGAGTTTGGGAGGCCGCGCGGAAGATTTCGACATCGGGGCTGGGACTGATCGGACAAAGAGGAGGAGTTCTGAATAATAGCCGAGCCGTGTTTCAGGTTATTCAGTAGCTGACACGTCTCGGCCAGCTTCCGTTGTGCATGTGCTGTCCTGATGCATCCTGGCTAAGAGACGCTTTTGGATCTCGGCATCTTGAGCGGACGGAGGGCAAGAGGTAGAAAACAAGCATTTAAATTTTTCTTCTGTAGGTATGCCGAGCTGGATTCATTCAGTTTCCCGATGGACACTGCCCGCGTACTTGATGAAGTCAGCACAAGCACGTTTCATCAACTGGAGGCATTGGAGCTGGTTGTGAACTCTGAGGAGTGGTCGCCAAATATTTGTGGAAGCAGCCTGAATGTTTCGCCAAAGTTGGAGTCTCCTGGATGCCTTGCCAGGATGGTATAGCGTTGGCGTTCAGCAGTGCCGAACGTCCGCGGAAACAGTCGGACCTGCCACGCTACCTGCTGGGCGGCCAAGTCGATGGTAAACAGTCCCTCGTACCGCCTGTACCAAGCACCTAAGAGCACGAGGGCATTGGGGTCGTACAGAAATTCCCAGTTGCTACCAGTAATATGATCCACTTCAGTGGCCAACTGTGAAGTATGCTGCTTGGCCGAGCGAATAAATCGATGTAAGTGTCACTTGTGTCAGTTGCCACGCGGAAACGGTGGGACGGGGTCAGCGAGAGAGAAACCGCTCGGTGTACTTCTGTAGATCCATGAGTGTTCTACGGCCCTGCTTAGGTGAGTTTACTCCGGGCAGGACCAAACCCCACGCAGACATCCTAACGGCGTACTGCAATGAGCTGAAGTCTTATCACCAGCACAGTGCAAAAACTCGTCTTAAGGCGACACCCACTCTAGACGACATCCCAGAAGCGAAGAGCGTAGTCGAACTTTCTAAATTGGAAGCATATGCTACAAATGGACAGAACACTAAATGCATGTCTTTTAGGTAGGAGAGTAAGGTGACGGTAGGTTTCTGGTTACGAGTGGAAACTAAGTTGCCCAAAATTCCTTTTGCTGCTGTTCTTTGTTTGCAGATGGTACAATGGTGAACGCAACGATTGTGGCTATTCAAATTTATGCGAACGTTTACAAACCCACTGAACAGGAATTCTTTACCTACAGCATACTAATTATTTTCACACATGTTATTTCTGTACTCTGGCTGACTTTTGCCGTGATGCTGCATTTCATCTTTTCTGTATTTGTGTCGAGAGCTAATAAGTTGCGAACGAATTCTGGAAAACCCTCATCTTCTAAATATATGTCGCGCTACAGCCCTGGTTTTTTCCAGTATCGAAGGTAAGCCACGCACATCATCGGTATATCTACTTCCTTTTACGTTTGCCACGCCCAGACCAAATACATGCCGCACTCCCTCCGCTACGTCGGCAGAATCCCTAACGCTCTGTGAGAGAAAGAGTAGGTCAAAGATCAAGCCCCAGACTTATGTTGCCGTAGCGAGCGCCACCGCTCCAATAACGGACTGTCTGAGGCAAACTGTAAAAAACACCCAAGAAAGCTCGCCTTAAAGCCCAAGGTGTAGCCCAACACCGCAAATTCAGAGGAACGTTGTACTTGACAGAGTAATGCCATTGGAACTAAGGCATAAAACCAGACCTGCAACAAAGTCCCTCGTCTCTGGGTAGAACCAGCAGCCCACGCCGCGACCGCTGCGCGATCACCACTAACCATTTTGAATCCAACCAAGACACTACTGCTGAGCGGATACTTGATGAGTAAGCCTTCCTAAAGCGAATGGTATCAAAGCTGTTCGATGAGCGCCTGCAGGGCTTAATATCATCACCGCTTTCGCCTTGGTAAGAAAGCAAGTAACACGTCTACGTTGCGCCTAGTAAAAACCTGTTGCTAGGACACGGAAGGATGCCGGCGCATTCTGAACCGGGCTTCACGTCTCAACTTGGGAACCTATTAGGTTCCGAAAACCTCACCAAAGTGGACCGAGTCAAACTGAGCCACGCGGTTACTGAGCTTCTTTCTCGTCAGGAGAATGGCGACAGGTCTGAGCTTGTGTACCAAATTTTCGGCAGTAGTAACACTCATTGGATTTTCATGGTCCCATGCGTCGAAATACTTGGGTCCGTTGGAAGCGAGACACAGGGTAGCCAGACGACTGTGACAGTCTGCTGACTCGTGTTGCCGCCTCGTATATGCGACCGAGGATGACGGCTTCTTCTACAGACGACGGTGGGTCCCGGATGTAGGATTTGCAACTTTCATCCTCGATAACACCTTGGATCAACTGCTCCAAAATAAAATCATCCCGAAGGACGAGTGTCACATTTTCGAAATCACGCAATGTCAAAGTACGGGGTGCTTTGACGTAGTCGTCAAGCTTTTCATCCGCGCACTGCGACCTGACCCAAAACTCAGTCCTTGCACCGGGTTTCGAGGGCCCATCGCCAAATGGTGAACCCATGTTGGCCCAAATCTCATCCACGATGGATGTGGCGGGAAATCCGGGAGAACATAACGCTTCCGGCACACCCGTTTCTAGATGGGACAAAGTATTTGGCCCGCTTGCGCTTGGAGGGAAAGCGCTAAGGTATAGGTTTATGCGCCACTTTTACGAGGTAGGGTTTGTGCCGACAGCGAAATGTTCCGGAAATGTCGTGGGTGGCTGAGCAAAACCTGGTTTTAGTTCCGGTTTAATATAAGGCGCCTCAAAGTCGTCAGAGTGCATTTTGGGCTCCATCTCCGTCACCAGAAATTTGTGTGCAATAATTAGAGGAAAGCCAGATATATCCGCTAGTTGAAGGACAACAAGAAGAACAACGCGAATAATCACGCAAATCACGGGTAAATACCGCGGGCGGGAGCCCCCAACGGAAGAAGAGAGTGGCGGACGAGCATCGCGTATTCCCAGAACGGAAGAGAAGTCGTACAACACAGTATGCAGGTTCAACATAGAATATACAAGCGGGGAGATAAAAAGGATAAACGGTATTTAGTGCGCTACTGTCCGTTCTTGGCTTTTTAAGAGCTGGTGGTCTCACATCTAGAAAATGCCTCTGGGCAATAAAAAAGAGTGAGAATGAGTAGACTGCCGGTAAAGTGAGTACGATGCTGCAACAACTATACAGTTTAAAATGACCGCCGTTACTAATGTCCTTTTTGCTTGCTTAACACGGCGCGGCGGACCGAATGCACAATGAATGAAGGGAATCAAAAGTGAAGCCCCAGTACCTTTTTTTTTGCTATTTATTTATACACTTGCTTGCTTTGTACCACGCTCCTGAAATGTCGTACAGTTGAATATATCTGCTTCGCTCCCGCTCGCTCGTGCTCGTATTCGAATCATTAGAGTATCGTCGCCTTGCATGATTACCGCTTTTACGAGTTACTGCGTTCGGTGCTCAGTTGCCGATTCTCACGTGCCGTTCGCTTGTAGCCGATTTCTCGTCCTTCTGTTAATACTGTCACTTGGAGCAGGTTACAAATTGGAGTCGCGAGCAGATCCAAAGTATGAGCAAAGTGACTTCAACCCCCCGAAGCAAGGGTGTAGTTTCCTAGACAAAAGTTTGTAGATCCGTTACCCGGTCGACAAACGTTTGTATTCAGCCCAGTTGATGAATTTGAACGCTGGTACTTTCAATTCACTGGATGCCTCCCTACATTTTGACCACCAAAACGCCGACTGCTCGTCACCAGGTGACAACTGGAAGCTGTTCCTAGTACGATTGCTCCATTCTCGCTCAAAACGTAGCATGTTCACCCGGATAGTGTACGAGTGGAATAGTTTACTGAAGGAAATTGTTGAAGCACTTTCGGAGGATTGTTTTAAGTATCTTCTAACCAAACCCTTTTCGATGACGTTGGAGTCATGCTGCTCCCATGCAACTGCGACAAGAGTTGGAGGAACCTCCTCATAGTACGACGCACAGATCTGCCACAATGGATTGGAAGCGACAGCGCTCTCTACAACCAAATAAACCAATAGAAAAAATTCTAATTCCGTTCTTCTTAGCACGTGACTGTCCAGACGGTCGTCTTTCTTTGTTATGTGTGCTGTGGCTCGTTGATTATTTGTTCAGCTAAATAGAGGAAGCATTGCTTAACTGTTTGAATTAATAGAAACAACCTTGATAATGTTGAGTAAGGTTTACTTATTATGTTTATATAAATACAGGCTTCGTTTTTATTTTTATTTGGACATTTTGTTCTTTGTTTTATCGCACGGATTTAACGAGGTTGTTTACTGCGACCTTTTGGCATAATCGTGACAGCGCGACGGGAAAGTGCTGCACAACTGTCGATTAAGGAATAATAAATATCAGCCCCTGAGTACATCCGACATGGGCGAATAAGGGGAGGGAAAAGCACAAGGGTTAGGGGTAAACATCAAAAGGATATTACCATTAGATGAAAAATAATCCCCTTGTATGTCGTCAAACGTTAAAGCATGTATGTGTTGAAATGAGCGACGGAAGGTCGAAGGATATAGTCACAAAATGCGAACTGTTCGTTGCCATGACGGCGAAGTTAGCTGCGTGAATAATCTTTACTGCTTTCAGAAATGGAACATGTAAGGAAACGAAACGATAAATAAAAGATATGGAATCAACGCTATGTTTTAAAGTTACTAAAACTTCTTAAAGCGTGCGGGAGGATGTAATACATGGTGTTGTTAATATTTACGGCATGAGAAATGGGGCTATACATAAAAAGGAGGCTTTTGTGTGATGCCCTTGATGAGTTTTTGGGAAAAACAAGATGAATGATTTAGTAAATTTTATAATGCGGTGTTTATTGTTATATATTATTACCTTAATACGTTTCACACTGCAACTGGTAGGGAAACGAAGCTTTAAACTCCATAATTCAGTCGTTTGTTTACAGAATACGTTGAATAAACCGTAGTTTGTAACCGGACAAACGTGTATTTAACTGGGTTGCAAAAATTGATTGCAGTTCTTATTGGAAATGCATGGAATAAATATTCTGCCCAGAATTGTACGGTCGTTAGATAGGCAAAACATGATAATAAGTGAAATTTTGTAATGAAATTTTAAAAGGAAATGAAAAGCGCAATAAATTGTATCTCTTCAATCCATTGATTCGATTTCTGTCTAGGAGATTTCGATGTACGTGGTTGTTGTCCGCAAGGAAGATAATGGATTACGGTGGAACAAGTAACTGAATATACTTAACGCGTACTGGAAATCAGGTAGTTTTTGATGGTGTGCTTTGTTTGTGTAATAAAGGAAGCATGGTTTAACTTGAATGCGAAAGTAAAGCACAGGTGACGGAAAAATAGTGAATTAGTAGATCTATAAATTGACTAAACATGGCATGACTGCTGTTTAGGCTACTGAGAACGCAAATGTGGGAGGCATGCGGAAACAATGAAGCATAAGTGAGTCCTGTTTGTAAAGATTTGGTGAATAAATGTGGATCTGTGCATTGTGGAGCATTATGCGGTCTTAAAGTGTGAATAACGAAATTGGTGGTATGCTAAAACTATTCAAGTGGGTAAACAGACGGTGTTGGACGATAGTTTTGACTGGTTACCATGCAACGCTGTGTGTGTTAGAGGTTATCTTTTTAAACGCTTGTTAATATATTAGACGGTATTGTTTTTGAATGCAAATAGGCAATGAAACATAATTACCAGGTATTTATTAAAAGCATGTTTCCGTTACTGTTTAAATGTCCCATAAGCTGTAGTAGTGTATGTTCTTTACTCCTCAGCAGGCATACTTTATCATGTGAAAGAGTCGCCGTAGGAAGTCAATTGGTCAACTGTTCTGTGTTATTTCCCTGGTGTTTAACGGTTTACCCTTCTCCACAACTTCCGGTCTCATGTTCCATGTTGCTGGAATGGTTATCAGCCCATTCATTGGTTCACATAGCCTACTTAATATATGGACAGTTGCCACACCTTAAACACTGGAATACTGTGGATATTCCGGGGGTCAAGTTCAGGTGCAGATGGGACGGTAACGATAGAAGGTATCCCGTGTGTGTTACATTTTTAATGGACGGCTGAGCCGGCGATTGAAGAAGTTCACAGTTATTGCTTGATCTAAAATGAAACACCCGTATCGCACCCTGGCCAATCAATTAATACCCACGTTTGCTGCCCTAGCTCTCCGTGCTGTAAAAAGCACGTGCAATAGGCAAAGGATAGGAAGTGTAAAATGAGGGTACGGAATAAGGAAATTTACTTTAAATTAGAATATAATACCAATGCGTGAAGAGAAATGGAGAAAATAAAATCGAAGTGCCAAGATGCGAGGTACTTAGGGAAATGGAAAGATATCGTGTTGCTACCAAAGAGGGTGAGATTGCCGATCAAAACGGTTAACCGTAAAGTACCTGATAACACTTTCCGGAAGCATGCTCCAGAGATGGAGGACCGCGTGACAGACTGATTTCCGCTTTAATCCGATCGGAGCGCGGTGTGTCCATCTTCAAGGAGTGACCGCGTACAACAGACAATCTAGCGGGGCTGAATAGCTCAGATACATCAGGACCGATCTTCCCAGGTAAGATACGGTAGGTTACGATTAAGTCTCCCCTAAGTGTTCGGTAGTGCACTGAATGCATTCCCAAGCTAAGTATACGCTTGGAGTACGTCCGTCTCCCTAATCCCCAGACTAAGCAGGTAAGTACTCGCAAAACCCTCTCTAGCTCCGATTGGTCCTTGACGAGGCAGGTGTACAAGCCTGGACGCAGTATTCCAGGATACTAAGATAAGACCCATGGTGACCTTGGTGACTATGAAACGCCTCGTTTTTGCTGCGTATCGTCCCGCTGTTCTTTGAACTGTATATCGCTGCGTTCTGGCTCGGTTTGTGTTACTCTAAAGTAACACATATTAACCGTTACATCCTTTTTGCTGTTTTTGTACCTTTGTGCAAGCCGTTTTCTCAAAGTCGTTTGTTCGCGTCGCGTGTTCACCGTTTTACCCCACCTTTTTACTCGATCTTTTTACTGATTATTCGTATCATGATGAAAAAACGTATGTCACCCACATCTGCCAAAAAGGAAACACTGGAACAAGCCGCCCATGACGTCAGTGAGGCTGGTCCATCTCAAATACGCGATTGCAAAGTAGTGCTCGTAGATCCGCTAGCAGAAGCTCTGCAAAAAGTCCGTGTTCTCGAAAGTCAGGTAAACTCACTGAAAGAAGCGTTTACAACGCTTGCGACGCTACTAAACAAAGTCATGCCTTTGGCCAATCTGGGCAACGTCCAAACTATGGCCAGCCAACCTGATATGCTAGCTGCAGGTGAAATATTGAATAGCGTTACTTACGAGGTCAGCAAACGCATTCGTCGTGCCAATAACGCGGTAGTATTCAACGTACCTGGCAAGCTACCGCTTAAAAAGGTGTTGCGTTTCCTTCTCAATGATTGTAGACTACCACACGGTTGCTGTTCAGCCACTCGTCTACGCAAGATCCCCGGCCGATCTTGCCCAATAGTCTTGAAATTTGGCATCCCCAGCTGGCTAAACGATCCCTTGACGCCCGATATGTACTTAATCAGCACTCGAAACTCCGGCGAATTCCGATAAAACCGGACAGAACCCCACTGCAAAGATAAACTTTGCCTACTAATTCAGTTTATCAAAAGAAAGAAACCCGTGCGACATCATTCACATAAACCCAACTCACAAATGCGCAAGAAAAGCAAAACCACACAGCCTCTTCCTCGACCGTGTGTGAAGTTGACCTGCATTCCTCACAGCAACTAACATACCGCGATGCCAAAAGCCCTCAAATAACAAAAATGAGCCAAAAAGTATTGTTGCCAGATCCGTAACATCAGCTTAAAACTCGACTGTTGCTGTAGACACGAACGAATACAGTACGCAGACTGTTGATATATCCGATTTGTGCGACATAGACTCTGAACTAGAGAGTGTGGGCTTTATATCAGTATATACTCCATTAGCCAGCGTTACCGATGACCCCACGCGATTCTCTATCGACACAAAACCAGCGATCAGCAGCTCAAAGCAACAGTGTTCCACAGCTCTCCCTCATCGTCTCCCATAAAATCCATATCATTATAACAAAAGGACTATACCCAGTTGTTCCGATATGGCTAAAGTATACTCATTGCCGGTGCCAGAAATACCACGCCACCAGATAGCTCGCCAGCATACAACAGGACCTCCAATTACCCAGTTTGGACCGAAGTCTATCCGCAACCAAGCACAGTCTCATCGTCGGAACCACCTACTCAACACCCCAAACCAAATAAAGCACTTTCAAATTCGCAACAAACCCCGTTACACAACCCACCGTGTCAAGCCAATACCCTGCAACTACAACCGGCGACTAGTACACCTGCTCCGGTTTATCAAGCGTTACCCGGGATTGTTGCTCCGACCAGATCTAGCCATTCATTCAGAAAACTGTATCAACCCGAACAAACAAATCACACTTCTCAAACTCCAACTTATCAACCTCAGTTCAAAACACAGGGATATACGGCGCCCAGCCGAATACGCCAGTGTGCTGCTATTGACAACACAACATCCAACATGAATACCACAGCTCCTTTTACTTCTACTAACGGCTCTCCCACATCAGGACTTCAACAGAATGTCTGGTCGCCGTGAAATGCCACACCTATTGCTGACCCTTTTAATGGAATACAGCAGGGCTTGGTCCACCACGCCCATTTCTCCAAGAGCTCGCGCCTACCCAGTATCATCTAAAGAAACTCATTTATACACTGCAGCCAACCCAAAACGGTTGGTTCTAACCCTACGCGTAACTCCCTTGGACCTCAAACTGACAAGTGACCCGTCAGCGGCCGACTGATACCAGAGTAAGAATCCGCCTCCCCGGCACACATCTTGCTGGCCTATCCGGAATCGTCTGACCGATCTCCTGCCTTCTGACCCACCTTGGACTTCTGAGATCACAATGACCTAGGCTCTGCCGACATAAACAAATAAATAAATCTTTTATTCTCAACAAGGTGAGGCACGCCTTTACAGGCATGATCATTTTGACATAACGACGCATGATCAAGAATGTGCAAAAATCCGATATGTTTGCCATTGCAGTTAGTTTTTGGGTAGGGGTATGTATGTAAGTCATTGTGTGTGTATGTGTATGTAGCTGTGTATTTTGTGCTTGTAGTTGTGCTGCTCCAATCTTCAATGTTTGCTATCGTCATCAATATGCGAGTAGGAGATTGGTGTCCGTGGGTTGGATAGAATTATCCGGATATCCACGGGGCAGTGACTTTATTTTGTGGCGAGTAACGACCGCCACGTCACAGTGTTGTTAAGCAGACATTTGTAGCTTTTTATAGGGAGAACGCTTGCCATGCGAAACCAACCACGTCCTGGATCACTGCCGCCGAACTATTTGCTGGAACGGGTTAAATCCGAACCACCCAACTGACACCACGAGGAGGTTATTCGGCTAGCCCTGATTAATCCTTATTACTATGTCCCCTTTCTTCCTGTATGTGCCTATTGTGCCGAGGCTCTCCTTTATTACATAGACATACATCCTAGGGCTCTCACTCTTTGAGCTGATATTCTAATCCCGTCTCAGTGGCCGGATTGATCAGGGATTTGCAGAATGGTCTCCTGTTTTCTGACTTCCCTCGGACTTCTGCGATCTAACTGTTCTAGTCAATGCCGACGCAACTTTTTGTTACCCTCACCTCAAGAAAGTTGCTGGTCGTGACTCATCCTTATTATCATGATCAGGGATCGGCAGACCCAATGGTCTGTTCATACCACGTCGGGAATATCCTTGACTTTTCTACTCACGTTTTCTTTTCTCATTCTGTTTGCATTCCCTTTTTCCACTGATCAGGCAACTCTTCGGGTCTGGCACTACTCTAACGGCGGCTGACCAGCCACCTGCTTGCTGACTACTTCCATACATTGTAAATGTTAACGACCTTGTCTTTGCTGTCCTGGTACACTGCCCCTTATCCTGTGACCGTTCCTCGGCATGCAACTGCCTTTCATATAGCCACTTGCTTCCCAAACTGCTTTTCTGATGACACTCATTACTTTATTCCCACCTTAATTTGGAGGCCTAGCTTCAGCTTGCTGACTTACCCGGGTTTGACTGTACGCTCTCCTGTTTTCTGATATCTCTTGGACTTTTGTGACCTAATGATCTAGACTCTGCCGACGAAAGTCTGTTACCTTCACCGAAAGACCACCACTTGTCATGATAGAAGCTTATTATCATGTCCCGTATTTTCCTTAAAATGTCCATTTCTGTTGATGCTCTCTGTCAGCACATAGAATTTACCAGTACGACTTTCACCCTATGAGCTGACATGCTGGGCTCGTCTCAACGATCCCGTACCTGCCGACTTCCGTGACCCTAATGATCACCCTCTAGTCTGACTTATCTGGTTCTGGCTGTACGGTCTCCCGCCTTCCGACCTCTCTCGGACTTCTGAGACCTAAATGATCTAGTCTCCTCAGACGCAATGCTCTGTCTCCCCCGCCTCCAGAGCATATCCGCTTTTATCCTTAACACTTCTATCCTGTTGACGCTCTGTTAACTTTCTGACATTTATAATACGGCTTTCTCTCCATGAGCCGATATCCTCCTCTCATCTCCATGGTCTCCTGCTTCCCGAATACTGAGCCCATACCTTTGAACCACCGACAGGTCCAAAGGTCTGTTCGCAACGCCTCGAAATCTTTTTAGGCTCTTCAACTTCCCCTTAAGTGTCTCCTTCCTGACTACATTCTTTCATTTTCGCGCTCTGTCTGCCTTCCTTTATCCATTGGACGGATAACACTTCGGGCCTGGCTCTACTCTAGCCTCGTCTGACCAGTCTCCTACTTTCTGACTGTTTCCAGAAATCCGAGACGCACGTGTTCTAGGCTGTGCAGTCACAACACACCCTGTCCCTCAGCCGGAGAGCTTCGTTTGACATGCTAACGAGCTTTTTATATGGCCTCTGTAGTTTTCGCAAATTTTCTGTTCTCGCGACATGCACTACTGTTATCCCCACTTTAATTTGAAGGTCTAGCTTCATCTTGCTGACTTATCCAGTCTCATCTAAACGCTCTTTTGCTTTCTGACCCCTCTCGGTCGTCGAAGATCGAAATGATCTATGCTCTGCCGTCGTACCGCTCTGTGCCTCTCTTCTCATGAACTTTACTGGTCGTGATTTACCTTATTTATTCTATTCCCTTTACAAGCTTAACATGTCCATTTCTTCCGACAGTTAACGTTCTGGCAATAAAAATATCGCTTTCTCTCTATGAGTCCATATGTCAGGCTCGTCTCAATGGTCTCTCCTCTGACTGCTGAGGCCATCTCAATGAGTCATCAACAGATCCAATGGTCTGTTCCCAACACCTTGAGACCATTGTACGCTATTCCACTTCTCCACAATAGTTACTTTTCCTTTCGGACTTCATTCTTTCCTTTTCGCGCCCGCTTTACACACCTTTTCAATTGAACAGAGAACTTTTCGGGTTTGGCTCCAATCTATCCTCTTCTGCCCAGTCTCCTTTCTGATTGCTTCCAGACATCCGAGACATAAACGATTTAGGCTCTGTAGTCCCAACGCTCTTTGCCCCTCATCCTTTGTGCTTTGCTCGCCATATTATCTACCTATTCCGGCGCAACGCTCCGCCACATTTACCCTAATTACATCACTGAGCATTATTCATCCTTCTCTTTGCAGCTTTTTTCACTTCTCCTCAATGGAACCTCTTTTACCGACTCTGTGCTTACCTTCCTGTGCTTTCTGTTGCATTTCTTCTTCATTCGACGCTAACTTACATGTGTTTGTCCTCCCTGACTTCTTGCATTCCTACCAATTTAAGATTAAGGAAATACGTCTCTGTCGCTTCTTCTGAGTGATATTCCTTCCCATTATCTGCACACCTCGTTCTCCTCTCTCTGGTTCCCACCGATTGAGCATGTGCCTATTTTAGGACCCCCAA
Organism: Dicrocoelium dendriticum; assembly: GCA_944474145.2. NCBI lineage: Eukaryota > Metazoa > Platyhelminthes > Trematoda > Plagiorchiida > Dicrocoeliidae > Dicrocoelium > Dicrocoelium dendriticum. The sequence continues at coordinate 60,526,340 of OX104061.1, forward strand.
ACACTCCTGCTTCATCTTCAATCTTTCATTCTTTACTGATCCGTGTTCTGCTCGATTCTCGTCGTATTTCGCCACTTATGATATACGTGTATATGCGATATTTAAATAACAATTACATGTATAGGGGTACAATAGTTCAGGCATCGCCGCAATTGATTGACTGCATTCCAGATGCATTCCTTTCTTCTGTCTGTGTGGCTGTCTCTGTTCGTTTCCTTTTTCTCCCGAGTCTGTCACAGGTACGGCGACACGCACCCAAGGAATTGTCCACCGTTGCGACAACAATACAAGGCACACAGTTCCTTTACCTGGACATGAGCGGAAAATTATCAACTCTTTTACAACTTACTAACCAGACAAATCATTCGATACCTTGCACTGATACAATTCTTCCGCGGCTTGAACCACTGCGTTCAATTTACCTAACACTACCTCTTCCACATATCTCTTGACCGGAGGACTTTCGACTTCGGAAGACACATTCTCCTGCCGATACGAAGCTTGAGTAATCGGTCATTCTAAGCTCTTCAATCCGCTTTGACCGCTCAAATGGCCTTGGTTTCCCATATTTCTAATCAATTTCACTACATACCCAGGGGATCTGCGATTCTTTCTTCGGAACCTATCCTGTCCTCCAAGACTTCAACATATTTCAACGTATATTCTTCGAGACTTCACGTGGTTCTGCAGATGATCAACACATCATATCCAGAAAGAATGCTTAGTTCCTGACCTACCGATCTGGCACAGGAGAGGACCCAGGCACGCAATGGCCACTCGCATAACGCATCAGTCAGCAGAAAAATTGGACGCAACTTGACTGCGAATAACGGAGCAAACAAACGTTCAACGAGAAACATAGCCAGTTACAACTTGCCATTCAATGGATTGGCGGCAGTGTTTCAGGACGTGGTGGGTTTTCGCCTGGCAAGCGTTCTCCCTATAAAAAGCCACAAATGTCCGTTTAACAACACTGCAACGTGGCGAATGTGACTCGCCACCGAATAAAGTCACAGCCCATAACTTCACACTGGCAGATCAATTAGCGTCATCATTTTGGCGTGCTCTTCAATTATCTTCCAATGGATCATTCAGGATTCTCAATCTATTATTTTTCGAGGTATGACTGCAATATATGGCAGAGCGATTATGTCCAACCAAATGGGTCCCGATCCACTACAACCAAATCGTTGTTTCGCATGTTCACCATTGCACAGTTCCAAGCATGGACATATGAACAATTTTCTACTGTCACTACAGTTTCCATAAAATGTCTGTACAGCTGTACATACCTGATCATGCCTTAATTGGCGTGCCTCGCATAGTCGAGAATAAAATATTTATTTATTTTTATCGACTGCACTTAACTCACATATCCCAAGCACTTCCCAATTACCTGGTTACGACACTACTGCAGAGGCCGGTGACCAGACGACACGACTCTGCGGTTACTACACGTAAACATTCTTCCTCCTCAATGCACGATAGGTCAAAAACAAAATGCGTCTCCTAGGCCCCCTCATTCTTCTGTCACGCCCGCACCTGGTGCTGGTCACGGAAACATGGCGTTCGGTCGATAAATCTGACACACCACTACACCTCCCAGGGTATAACATTTTCTGTAGTGGACGCGCCAATCACCGAGGTGGCGGATGTCTAATATACGTCAAGAACGAGTTTCATGCAACATCATTCCAAACCGTATCCCTTGGAAACACTGAAGATTCAATATGGATTCAGGCCGCTGGAGGTCCACTAGACACCTTGATGGGCTGTTTATACAACCCACCGCACTCCTCTCGTGTAGTGTTGACAAAATGGTCAAGCTCTTCAAGGAAGTCTCATTTCTTCCTGCACGCGATAAAATTATTACTGGAGATTTTAATATGCCTCATGTCTCGTGGCTTAATCAGTCAGCCCACTCAAGTATACAGCCTTGGTAGACACTATTTTCACACACGACTGGACTCAGCATGTGAATACACCGACGAAACAATCTAACATACTGGACCTAATATTCACCAACGGCATTTCCCACGCATGAGCCAGCGTGTTAGACAACAAACCGGGCGGTGACCACAAGTTGGTGAAGCTGGCTTTTGCGCTACCTAAATTCCCTTACCAAGAAGCTAAAAAATTACGAGGTATCACGCATCCTCCAGCGCATCAACTGGGTAACATTTTCTTCCCTTCTCCGAGTATCACTCTGGGACGATTTCTTCCTCTCAGTAAGTATAGATACTGCGATCAGGAAGCTTTATAACGATATCAATAACTGCTTAGACGTCCTAGCCCGCCAAAAGAGGAAGCCAAGAAGGCGGCAGACTCTTGATGATGCTTCCACATGCAAACTAGCTACTAGGCACAAGAAAACGCGCTCGCGCTACAGCAAGACTAAAGACTTTCATCTAATCATCCGCATGAACGAATTACCGAGCGCCTGGAGTAGTTCACAAAGCAATGCACGCACATTAGCTGAGCACGCAGCGCTTTGCACTGACAACAAGGCAGTCTCTCATACAAATAATGAAGCAGCGCGGTGGCAGCAGAGATATACCGATTACTACCCTTCTGCTTCCTGATAAAACTATAGTCAATGATGCGGTCGAGCTCTGCGACCGCATTAACACGCAATTCTGTAACTCCTTCGCCAGCAATGACTCGGCATTGCCAACTACGAACCACAAGTTCACTGAGGATCAAATACATACCATTGACTTTGACTTAAACCAAATCAGACGTGCACTTTGCTCCTTGAAAATGTCATACTACCCAGGTCCTGATGGTGTACCACCTTCCGTATTAATACTTGGAGGACCGGATATTCCAGTCCTTTGCCTCAATATCTTCACCATCTCTATGGAGAGCGGACAATACCCGTCAAAATGGAAACACGCAAGCATCATACCACGACACAAACGAGGCTACGGACAAAATATTGACAAGTACCGTCTTATTAACTACACACCCATTGCGTCGAGACTCATGGAAAAATAATAAAGGACGGGATGCTTCTTGTGCTCTTGCAAAGCAACCTTATAAATAAGTCCCAACACGGGTTCTTGCCTACTAAAGCTTGTCAAACTTGCCAGTTTTAATTCTTAAACGACGCCACACACTCCATAGACTTGGGTAAAGCCCTGGTCATCATCTTCCTTGGTATGAAAAATGCATTTGACCGGGTTCCACATAATGGTTTGTTGACAAAATTGGTTGCATTCGGTGTTTCTGGCCGCCTCCTTTCTTTGTTATCTTCTTACCTTTCTAACCGAAGACAGTCAGTTCTACTAAGCGATGTCTAGTCTAAAATGGCATCTGTAACCAGCGGAGTTTTCCAAGTCAGCGTCCTAGGTCCTCTACGGCTTATACTGTACATCAATGACGTATTCCAGGTCTTCCAACATGGCACTCCCTACCTCTTTGCTGATGAGATAAAAGTGGTATTCTTATTTGATCCCAGCTACCTATGCAATGGCCTCTCCAGCATTCAAAGAGACCTCTTCGCTCTGGAACCATGGTGTGACCTGTAGAAATTAGGGTTCTCACCAACGAAATGTAACGTCCTTTCTTACCGGTGCTCTATACCGCCAAATATATTAACTCTTAACGGAACACCACTAGCTAACATCATTACCGTGCGCGAGCTCGGTGTGCACTACTCAAACCCACTGAACTTTGCGAAACAAGCGAGCTATAGCTCTGCAAAAGCCAGGTCTATTGTTGGCTATATACTAAAGTCAATGAGCCTGTTAGAGTCGCGACTCATGCTCTACAAGTTGTGTGCCCGACCTATAGTAGAGGACTGCTTCATAGTGGTTACTAATTCACGCAAAAGTGATAGGATGGTCATCGAGAAATTCCAGCGTTCTTTCACTAAGCTCCTTCTAGGATCAACTACGCTCAGTTATCAACGCCGCTGCAAGCAGCTTGGTCTGGAACCACTTTGGCTGCGGCAACTGAAAACCAACCTAGCTTTGCTATATAAGCTAATCAAAACGTCGGACTCAAGTATTGAAAGATATTTTCAACCGATGAGCGACACACTTTATCCGCTACGCAAAAGGACACACTCATTCTCACTACCCAAAACCGGTTGCTCCATACGTTTTAACGTCTTCCTCTATACATATGCGCATGTGTGGAACAAGTTACCAGAAGCCATCAGAGCATCTGATAGTAGCCTGCAATTCTTCGCGACTATAAATAGACTACTACAGGTCCCCGTGGTAGCAGACATCTTGAGCAACTGCATCCCTGAGGACGGTTGTGGGAGAACGGCCCCGATCACATATAGAATTCCATACAAAGCCTTAACTGTGCGGAATAATCTCAATGCGCCAAGGGCCTTGCTGTCCTATACACCCAGCACCAATAAGGCACCTTTCAAAATGCTCCTGTCCTTTCCTTATCACGCTCTTCGCTTTTAATTCCTCTTCTATCGGACTGTCATTTGTCAGTGCCCTGCTCCGACCTAGTCTCCTTTCACTGACCTGCTTCTCTTTGACTTACTCCAGACCACGATTACGACTCCGTAGACTTCTGGCTATGCCCACGCTTCACGAGAGACTGCTGGTCTTGCTCACCCTTTTCTAACATACCCACCTCCATCTCTAACCTGTTCATTTCTGCTGACCTTCTCTGAATATTGTGACGGTACCGGTCATTGTTCAGAAGACCGAACACTCTGTTCCCCTCACTAGTTGCTTTTCCCACTTTATCACTAACCCAGAGCTGTGTGCTACCTAGTTTCCTCTGACCAGTCTCCTACTTTCTGACTGCCTACAGAGTACTAAGCTGTAAACGGTATAGGCGCGGCACAACCAAAACCGTATTTCCCTCACCCCGAGTGCTTATACCTAACTAACTAATTTAAACTCTCCTATATCTAACATGTCCATTTCTGCTGACACTCTCCATTTGTCTTCCCAACGTAACGGTACTATTAAATCTCAATGCCCCGACTAATACAGCCTCGTGTATTTCGACTCCTGTTTTCTGACCTCTGACTATTGTGACGTTACCGGCCAAGATTAAGAAGACCAAATACACGGTCCACATTACCTTAGAGGGTCTCTTTGGCTTCGCTACTCCTAATCAGTAAATCTTTCTCCACTCTGACCCTGTTCTTTCCTTGCTTCGTTGTCTTCATCTTTCCTTCCATCGGATTGCATTTCTTTAACTAGACGGTCACCCCTACCTTGCCTTAATTTAGTCTCATTTGACCAGCCTCTTACTTTCTGACTGCGTCCATACTACCAAGACCTAAATGATCTAGGCACTACATGTCCAACGCACCGAATCCCTTACCCCGAGAAACTACTAGGAGACATTCCTTGTTTCTCCATTCTGTAACCTTTTAGACTGTCTGTATCACTTACCTTCGCTGTCTTGTTGATGTATTCTGTGACATTGTAGGAACCTACTAGTGACCAAACTGCTTAATGGAATGGTTACATCTGGCCACCTAAATTTTGCATTGCGCCATTATCTGTCGATCCTCTTAACTTCAGCACCTCTAATTAGTAGCAACTAGTGGTCGTAGGCTCCACGCATCTCTGTGCGTATCCGGGCCTGCTAAGCGCCACTCTCTTTTATCTCCAACCTACATTCTTTGGGACTGTCTGCGTCACATTCATTTGCAGTCTGTTGACATATTCTGGGACACTTTAGGTAGCCACTAGCCACTAGTAGGCATCACCCCAATGCCGTTGCTAATAGTCGATACTCTCTATCTCGCCTAGGATCATTATCAGTCCTTCGTATTACCTACGTCACCACTTTTCGGCTGCAGCTTGTCATTGTAGGTAGCATACATCTTTGCGCTAGGAGCTACTCCTTATCTCTCCAACTCTTACTCACTTGAATTATTAACATCACACACATTCGCTGGTTTGTTGATGCATTCTGTGACCTTGTAGGCATACACAGCAGATCAAGCGTCTTGTTAGAATGGCTACACCTGGCCACTGGTAACCTTTCCTAGCACCAACATCTGTCGATCATCTTAAATTCGGCATCTCTGTTTAGTTAGCAGCTAGTGGTCGTGGCCCCCATGCACCTGCAATTATCCTGAGCTTGTTAGGAGCCACTCCGTATCTCAATAACATTTTTTCCTTTAGACTATCTCCATCCAACCTCTCCGTTGCCTTACCGCCAATTGGACTTCAGATCTCTCTCGCGTCAACCTATTTATCTCATTAGCACCCTAGCATAATATGATTAGCTGCACGTCGCTGTGTCTTAGCTTCTACGCTCTGAACTATCTAACAGCTGCATTGGATGCTGGCGCATCATCCGTTCGCTGTCCTTTCTTCATGAAACCTATTTTAGCTCTCTTCTATAGAGCAAACATAGCTCAAGTAGTCAGCGCACAACGCTTCTTTTTAGACGTTCATTTATCTATTACTCGCTACGTCTATGACCCCTACTTATGCTAAAGTCCAGCTATCTTACCGGCTTTTCCCGGTACAGGCTTCTTTGCCAGAGGCACAGCTGTCGCCTACTCATCTGCGACACCTAACTGATTGTAGTTCAGCTCTCCCTGGCTTCTCCCGGCTCAGGCATCCTTTAGTTATATTCCATTAGCACCCCAGCACGAAATGATTAGCTGCGCGTCGATGCGTCTTGGACTATTATGCACTGTACTATTTAACAACCTCATTGTATGTTTGCAAATTATCTTGTCTGCTGTCCTTCTACCACGAAACCTCTCTTAGCTTTCTTCTGTCTTGCAAGCTTATCCATGTATTCAGCGCAAGCCGCTGTTCTGCCTCACGTTTCTAGATCTTCATTTATCCCTTACTCGCTGTATTACCTTGGGCAATTTTACCTGCAATCCTCCAAGTCTCGGGCTAGCATTCCCTGGCTGTATCCAGCTTGGTACTATTATCTATACACCCTAGCTGCTGCGGTTATGCCTCAAATCTTGATATCCTCAGCAACCATGATGAACGCGTGTATCCTGTCTATTCGCTGTCCTTCCGTCAATTAACCTTCCTTAGCTTTTTAGTTCATCACTCCTCTCATCTGGTCAGCAGACAGACGCCCGTTAGCTTCTCATTTATAAGTGTTCATTTCTCACTCACTCGCTGCCATGTTTGCGACACTTACCCATTTATGAGTCCAACAGTCTCACTGGCTTTTTCTGGGTCAGCATACCATAATACTATTTCCTTAGCACCCTAGAATAACCCGGTTCTCTGCGCGACGCTACGTATACATCTGATCCGCAAGTTTGCTTTCCTTTAACTGATATTTATTACTTCACTTCTATCGATCAATCCTTTATGATCTAGTGTTCTGTGTCTGTTTTTGCATCAAAGGGTTCGACACTTACATATGTAGGAGGTAAGCTGTCTCTCAGGCTTTTCCCATTGCCGTTGGCCATAGCAATATACTCTTATTACCCTCGTGTCGTCTATCTGACTTGATCCCTAGAAGCTTTATACTCAGCGCTTGAATCCTATCTATCCGCTGACTTACCACCATTTGACCTATGAAACTATTTTATCGCAAGCCATTTATACCTTCAATTACTTATTCCGCGCTCCCTATCGAAGTAGGTTGGCAACCCGCTGGTCATTAAATCCTGCTTTCTGTCTTCCCACGCAATAGTTGCATCATAGCAAACCGATACTGCGTATTTTGCTCAGTGGCGCAACGCCCTGTATCCCATGTAGATGGCAGCAACCAACCTATATGGCCATTGCTTTCGTAAATCATTCGAAACACACTTTCGGCACAATCACCGTTGCGCATTGTACATCATTTGTTTCCACTAACTGTTATACCATAGGACTTAAACAATGTTTGTTCCCACGCCTGTGCTGCGCGGCCTTGTTTGTCTCTCGCTTTCCCTTTTCTCAGAGGTCCGGAACTTCTTGTGGATCTGGGATGGAACCGCGAAAGTTTTGCCCGGGACAGGACATAACCCACAAGGACCTGAAAAGAACATGGCTGTACAACAAATGGATGCATATGCACCCACTACCACGACTGTTTTCCAGTAATGCCAGTTGGATACGAGGCCTTCACACTCCTGAAAAGTACACAAAAACCTGAAAAATGCAGACCCAAGAAACTGACGTTTTGCTCGCCTGAACACTCACAAAGATGACGCTTCGTGAAAGTCCCACCCTCTATGGGCCTCAGCCATTATGGCAGCCCCGACCAAAGATGCCTGATCAACTAACAGAGGAAATTGGGGGTCAAGTGGCTGCGGACAACCGAGGGTGAAATCAGTCGGCGAGCTGCTCTGCCAGTTTTACACTGGTGTACAAACGCATTTCTGACAGGGTTCCAGAATGTGGTGGGTTTTCGCCTGGAAAGCGTTCTCCCTATAAGAAGCCACAAATGTCTGCTTAACAACACTGCGACGTGGCGGATGTGACTTGCCACTGAATAAAGTCACTGCCCACAACCATCTACTGGCAAGCCGTTTAGATGCATAATTTACTATTTTCCCGGCACGTGCAAGTGTAAAATACCCCCTGCCTACATGTATCGTTTTTACCACATATGTACTGCCCAGACTGTTTACACTATGCACGCTAGAACTCAACGTGTCGTTAGGCATTGATGACTTTATTCCTCATGATTAATTTTACAATTTCCAAAGCCTGCACAATTTTCGGCTTACTGCGGATTACATACATAGCAACGTGTTTGTCGAGAAACATAATTGCATGTAAACGTTGATCATGCCTGGTTTGGTGTGTCTCGACAAATTCGAGAATATACTATTTATTTATTTTGTTTATCTAAAAACAGACCTAACTCGTACACCTTATTCCTTAGGTTGCGCACATTACAGCAGTAACTTTAGACCTAGACCCGGGTTGTGCCCCACTGGAATTGGCGCAGATGGGGCGGAACACAAGTGCAACACAAGGACATGGTCAGTTAAGTGCAAGGAGGGAGCAGGCAATGGAACAAGTCTTACCCAAGGCTTCACCAGCAGCTACCTTCTAACAATTAGGATGTCAAGTATAGCTGGTGTGATAACTGACTGCCAGAAATGGAGATAAGCCAGGACCATTAAACGTGACCGAGGAAACGACCCTTAAACCACGTTGTATACGCCAAACTGATAGTTTTACTTGCAGTCAATGTGCCATTACTTCGCCGAAATCACTGGGGTGGTCATTTAAGCAACATTATCTAGTAGCAGCAAGAAAGGTACAGGAAATGATAAGCTGTTCAGTCCCAGGCTAAATGTTCAGGCACGTATGGGTGAGGTCATACACGCTCATCCCCACGCGGCGGATCATTAAGCAGCTGGGAGGTAATATGATATCAGAAATGCAGCGTGAGCGCAAAGAATAAATGTACCAGCGATGGTACTTCAAGCGTGTTTCTTACCTTTTCCATACATGCTATCCTGGTGCTTGGCAAAGCACATCGGCTCTTCAGTTTGCTTAGAAGATGAAGTGATGAAGGGACGTGTGAGTAAATGTGTATCGTCACAACGCCGCGGAATTGCGGGTGCTTCTGATGTCCTTAGGTACTCCTGACCACCCCCATCATGTGTGATCCCGATACCGAGGTAGGCATACGTCCCGTAACGGTCAAGTAGGGGAGGCACAGCATATGGGAGTAGTGGGTGTACCTAACGATTAAGCGGAAGCAGTGGCATGGTTATAAAGGAAAGAAAAAAGTAGCAAAATGAAAAAGGAGGACACACAAACACCAATGGCATGTGAAATGCTCCTGTCCATTGTACGACGCACACAGCTGATGATACTAAAGGCCGCAGTCGGAGCACATGACCCAATCAACCAACTGTCCACGCTGTGCCTCGCAGACTGCTTGGAGGCGCGAAGCGCACTTTTCATTGTCGTAATTGGATGGGAGTTTTGCATGGCAACGACGCTTCCCTGGAGGCTTATACACCCTGGCGGTTTTCGTGTGCAAATCACTGAAACGAAGTGGCTTCCTTTCCTGCTCCTGACCGACGGAAGATTCCGGAATGGGCGCCAAACGTTGCTTACGTCTTGTACCTTCCCTGGTAGGTTCACGCATCCCTTCCCCAGCTGAATCAATTATGGTTTCAGGGGTGGAAACTGCAAAGTCCTCGTGAGAACTGCTTAGGTTGCTTAGCAACTCTCGCAACTGATCCATAACCTACGTATATTTTGCATCACCAAGGCTGCAAACCTGCACCTGAGTATCGTCCGTAACCTGACTGAATTCCCGTAGTTTCTACTCCCTAATTACCAGGGCAACTGTGGAACTCGACTGCAGGGGGACGACGGCGGAGGACGTGGATGCGGTTACACGCGGATGTCGCGCGTGCAACGCTACCCAGCGGTTGTTACGCAATATGTCGTCAACCGTTCTGCCTGCCGCGTGCAATGCATGCACCATGTGGGCGCACGGAAGCAACCATTGTCGACTGAAGCTGCATTAGCACGTTATGTCCTCACGCATTAACACGTTGTACTGTCTGCGGTTACCTTGCACTTGACATCTGTCATCGGACAACTCCGTCACCGTCACCTTCTCTCTAGTGTACTGGCGTCGCAAGCGCGTTCTTGTGTACCCTGAAAACTGATACGCAGCCTTTCCAGGGCTATGGAAGCGAGAGTCTATTGGGTGCTCCAACAAGTCCGTTTTACCCATCAAATCTTGCCACTGGGACTTAGCATCAAGCGCGTGGTTAACCACAGGGGCCTAATAATGACGCTCGCTCTGAAAGACCGCTCTTTAAATGCCTATTTTCGTTTTCCACGCGGTTTGTTGTAAAGCACCCGGACAAAAAGGTCGGCGTCAGGTGGTGCTCTGTGTATGATGAGACAAACGGCTACCAGTTCCTTACTAAGCACCTGTGCGCATCGGTGTTTTACTCTTAACTTCTGTCAAAAACCTGACAAAAAACCGGGAGCTCCTTGCGTACACCAAGTTGCCTACCCCCTGCTGAATAAGCAACCTGTCCGTTGCACCTTCCGCGCATAACCCATTGCAGCAACTGGTGACAGCCCTCAGTAAATAGAAACGACACAATACAATCCGCATACAGGGTAAACTGTTTGCAATGCATGGACCTGGGCCATGCATTTACCAATGACCACCATCCTTGCTGGCTTAGTAGCTGGTAACATGAGACGCATGTTGCGTACCGCTTTCACATAGGATGCGGTTGTCTCATTAGAAAGCAACGCTTAGAAAATTGAGCCCCCAATACCAAGCACATCTATCAACATGCAGCTCAACAGTATGTAGCCACCGCAGTTCACTTGGTGTGTCGCATCCGCCAGCATTACATCACTATAAAGCTCCACGAGATCGCGTACGTACCTGGGAACGACAACTATGAACCGTATCTCCGGTTTCTACTACTCCACATTACATTGACAGACGCTCCCATACAACTGTATTTTTGCTTCTACCGAGTTTCCCTCCACCTTTCCCTCCGCTTATCTCTTATGGCTCGGAGGTCGTAACGGTTCAATATGCTACCGTGGCGCGTCAACGCCTACTTCCTGCGCTCGCGTGTGTCCTTAAACGACTGCATCATTTGATAGACGTCCTCTTCCGCGTGCCGCGGGAGCCGTTTGTTGGTTACATAGAGAAACAGCTTTCATACATGAAACGTATGGTTGCGCTCAACGCTCTAGTATACTATGTGGTAGCACCAGCCGTTATGCCGTATGACAATTTGCGCCTGGCAGTCATAACTTTTGTACCTACGGTTAATAAGCGTTTCATAAACATTACATGCCAACTTACCGCTTGCATGTGTATCCCCTTCGGCGACAATGAACGCAACCATAGTGTACGGAACTGTACCGCACACTCTTAGGCAACTCTTTACCGGTTTTCCTCCTATGCGTTTCTGATGTCAGGACATCTGATTTGAAAATAGCATGATGCAGTACACGTTTGAAAGCGCTTTAAGTCACTTTCGAACTTCTCCACAGTGCGGTACACATGCTGAATGAAGACAGCGCAGAAAGCAGCGGTATCGTTGACAGCCATGACATCGACTGAGTCGGCCAACGCAATTTACAGTGCCTTCAAACTATCATCATACACACATAAACCTAAGTCCGCGTTGCAAACCATGGCATGTTTCTCCACATTAACTGCTCTTAGCTCACAATGTCCTATTCGCTTTTCATTCATCAAGGCAAAGTTGCTTCTTGTCCACTACGGTAACCTCCCAGTCGCCTGCTAATCAACGACCTTTGTGGACATTGGTGTCATGCTGTTCCCCTGCAACTGCGACAAGAGCTGGAGAAACCTCCTCATAGTACGACACGCAGCTCTGCCACAATGGATTGGAAGCGGCAGAGCTCTCTACAATCTAATAAACCAATAGACAACTTCTACTTTTGTTCGTATTAGCTCGTGACTGTCCAGCCGGTCGTCATTCTTCGTTTTGCGTGCTGTAGCTCGCCATCAAGGACCTCATGGAGGCCATCAAGGATCTCAAAAGTAGGCGAGCGGCCGGTGAACAGGGTCTCCTGTCAGTAGGTTTCCGGGTGGTTGGCCGGCGGTCATTTTCCGCCCTACCGCTGCCCATTCTGGTAGCGCACGACCCAGGGCTGGATCTAACGAATACCTTCGGATAGTGCTAAGTAATGTGCGCAGCCTAAGGAATAAGGTGTACGAGTTAGGTCTGCTTGTAGATGGGTCACATCTTAATATACTCGCATTCACTGAAACGTGGCTTTCTCAGGACATCACGGATGGTGAAGTACATCTACCTGGCTACGCACTATTTACGTGCGATCGCTCTGCTGGCCGACAGGGAGGGGGCATCGCTCTTTATGTGAGCTGTAAACTTCTCGTTTTGAAGATTTGCTTATTTCAGTCGGCAGACAAAACTGTTGAAGCTCCGTCGGCTGTTATTAGCACATCCACGGCTCAGGTTACAATTGTAATTGTGTATAGAAGCCCTGAGAGCGTGTCCAAAGAAGTACTTGAATTCATTCGTTCCCAGTCTGCAAATAATTGTTTGGTGCTGGGCGAGTTTAACCTCCCAGAGATTTGCTGGGCAGAGCTTTCATGAGACTCAGCGTCAGGCCCATTCGGCGCTGATCTGCTTGAGCCTAAGCTCCAAGTATCTTTGCACCAGTGCAATGACCTCCCCGCTAGGTACATGGGTGCCCAAGTTCCGTCTATCTTAGACCTTGTATTTGCTAAGTCATTCGATTTTGTTGGTGACATTACTTACGGCCCTCCACTGGGTTCCAGTGATCATGTTTGTTTGCTCTTCAGTTGTACTCAGTCTAGACGCTACCAGAGTACTGTTGAGTCTCGCCCGAACATACGGCACGCAGACCATCAATCCATGTGAGCCAAGGCTTCGGGTTTGCATTGTGCAATCTCAGACGACGATACTGTCGAGGTTGCCTGGGATAAATTTAAGTCCTACCTCACAAAGGTCTATGCTCCCTTCATCCCAGTCACAAGGAGAAAGGAAGCACGAGCACAGCTACCATGGATGGAGCCCACTGGCAGGCGTCTGCTCACAAAGAGATCTAGAAATTTGGCGATCTTACCGAGATGCTCCGTCCATCGATACTTATGACAGGTACCGTAAGGCTAGAAATAAGTTTAAGCAACACCTAAGGAATGCTCGGCTCAATTTCGATCAAGGGTTAGCGGACGAAGCTTCAGAGAATCCAAAAAGATTCTTCGCTTATGTCCAAAGGCGCTGCGGTTCGAACATGTCAATTCCAGTATTGATGCGTGATGATGGTACTCATGCGCATACGGACTATGACAAGTCCTGCGTACTCAGTGGGCAATATGCGGCAGCGTTTGTAAGGGAAACCTCTTTGACAAGCGTGCAGCTGGTTTGCAGGACCCCGGAGGGTTCAGAACTATCTGAATTCATTGTAGTGGAGACGAAGTTCGTAGGCTGTTAGAAGGGCTGAACCCTTCTAAGACCTCTGGGCTTGATTTAATTCACCCAAAACTGTTGCATGAGTTGGCTGTGGAACTAAGTGGACCGCTTGCTAATGTGTTTCAGAAATCGCTTGGCAGCTGTGCGTTGCCTTCCAAATGGAAGGAAGCTGTCAGCTGTCCAATCTACAAAATGGGGACAGGGGCCTGCCTGCAAATTACCGACCAGTTAGTCTGACGAGTGTAGTAGTCAAACTCCTCGAGAAACTGGTGAGCGATTTATCTGAGTAGATTTAATCTATTTAGCAATGTGCAACTCGGATTCCGGAAGGGAATTTTGTGCCTGACGAATCTACTGGTGGCTCGCGAAAGTTGGACCAATGCATTGGATAACGGCCACGCGCTGTACGTGCTTTTCGTCGACTTTTCGAAAGCATTTGACAAGGTACCCCATTTGAGGCTCGCGCAAAATCTGTCCTCCAACGGGGTATCTGGCCGCGCCCTTCATTGGGTGACTGCCTTCTTGCAGGGTAGAGAACAGTGTGTACGGGTAGGCCGTGGCCTAAAGTTTAGGCAGTCTGTCCTCAGTGGCGTGCCGCAGGGCTCGGTCCTTGGACCGCTGCTGTTCTCTATCTATGTGAATGACCTACCCGCAGAGCTTTAGGTACCATCGCTGTTACTTGCTGATGACCTGAAACTGTGGAACATTGTCAATGTTCCTAGGGGTTCCGAAGCTATTCAGCGAGCATTGGATAAGCTTTGGGACTGGTATACTTTATGGATATTGCTCACAAATCAGGCAAAGTTATCCGTTCTTCGAATTGCGGGAGGTTGTCCTCCAACGAAGTACGTGGTCGGTGAGGTCGAACTCCCCCGTGTGTCTAGCCAGATTGACCTAGGCTTTCTACACTCTTCGGCTTTACACTCCGGCGGTAACTGGAAGAAGGCCGCAAGCAGAGGTTTCCGCATGTTGTGGTTAATTCGATGTTCTTTCGGAGCTTTGACGGGCGGCAACTTTACGAGGCTGTTCTCGGTTTCCGTTCGGCCTCATCTTGAATACTGCGTCCAGGCTTGTGCGCCCTTCCTCGTCCGTGACAAAATGGAGCTAGAGAGGGTTATACGAGTGGGCATTAGTTTAGTCGAGGGATTACGGGGACGGACGTACCCCGAGCGTCTACTTAGTTTGGGAACGCATTCAATGCACTACCGAAGGCTTAGGGGAGACCTACTCCTAACCTACCGTAGCTTAACTGGGAAGCTTGGTCCAGATTTATCTTGGCTATTTAGTCCCGCTAGATTGTTTGTTCTACGCGGTCATTCCTTGAAGCTGGACAAACCACGGTCCGATCGGATTAGGGCGGAAATCCGGCTGTCACGCCGAGTTATCGACTGCTAGAACATGCTTCCGGAAAGTGTTACCAGGGAATCTACGGTTGAGGGGTTTGAGCGGCAACTTGACGCTCTTGAGTGGCAACATGAAACCTTTCCATTTTCCTGAGTAACTCGTATCTTCGTATTTCGATTTTCTTTGCTCTATTTTTCTTCACGCATTGATATCATTTTCTTATTTAAGTGAACTTCCTTACTCTGTGCGTTCGAGTTCTCTACCTTTTATTTGCTTACTTCACGTGACTACCACAGCAAGGACTGCTAGGGCAGAAAACGTGGGCATTAACTGGTTGGCCAGGGTGCGAGAGGGGTGTTCCGTTGTAGATCCATCGATAACTGAGCACTTCATCAATTTCTGGCTCAACGATCCACTCAAGCTGGAACACTCACGGGATTCTCCTATTATTCCAGTCCCATGTGAACTGAACTGAACTGAACTGATTATTTGTTCAGATAAATCGAGGAAGCATTGCTCAACTGTTTGCTTTAATAGTAACAGCCTTGATAATGTTAAGTGAAGTTTACTTATTATGTTTCTAAAAACCGGGCGTAGCTTTTTATTTTTATTTGGACATTTTGTTCGTTGTTTTATCGGACGGAATTAACGAGGTTGTTTACTGCGACCTTTTGGTTTAATCGTAACAGCGCGACGATGGATAAAGTGGCGTCTGACATGTCTTCGTTCTTCAACAGAACTTTGCAGGTGGCTAATAATATTTCTTTATATGCTTTCAGAAAACCGAAGAGGCTTTTAAGATCACGGAGAAGACTACACCGGATCCTCAAGTGGAACATCTGACAGCGGAATGCAACAAGCGAAAAAAATGGGCGGACAACCTTGTCAGCATACTTCAATCTGTGATTCAACCAAGCATAGGTACCGATTCTAAAGCTTTTTCTTAATTTTTTAAATATTTTTGTCTACCCTGTTGCGACGTCCAATCTAGTCGAATGATTTTAAGTCCACATTTCATTTGGGAAAGGAATCGTAGGACAATCCCGTTAAGGGTTCACTTTTTTATCTCGTTATTAAACCAGAAGGGAGGCGTTTATATGTCACTTGGAAATCTAGATGCTATGTTTTTTCTGTAGTCGGTGGCCAATTCTTCTGCAAGCAGCTAAGTAATGGGAAAACATGTGCTATTAATAAACGGGTCGTAAGTTTTGTCTCCAACTGGCCTTATCGAAATTCTGGAATCAATTTTAGTCTATTTCATTCTCCTTTTTTGTTGGCTAATAACATATCATGTCATACTACGAAAACTACATTATTCGGCCACGCACTGCACGGTTGTTGATATGTATACCTAGATATGTATTGTGAGTCATGACTTTCCAAGTTTAGGAATATGCCTGCGGATAGTTTGAGACTTAATTATTGCATACGTTCTTCCAATCGACGTTCTATTCATTGCAGTGGTGGAGAGCAGAAGTAGGTGTTCCGTGTCTACCCTTTCGCTTCCCGTTTAAAGCAGGGATTGTGCGGATCATTGCGATACGTCGTTCATAGAGGACCATCACGATCGCACCGAAAACAGCACCATCCTTGCTTACTCAGCAGCTGCAATCCAACAGTCGTTTGAAACACTTCACTGTGTACGCTGACGACTGGGTCTGGTAAATTGTTCCAGTTCACCAAGACACCGGTGCACAAAGAGACATCGTGATAGACTCGGAGCATCCTCGGATCAAACAGTTTCCAATCCTGACCCCTTGTCGAATTATCAACTTTGAGTTGAAAGCATTTTAATTCATTTCCAATCATTCTTAGAATACGTCTGGTGTAAATCAGATCACCGCAACGACGACGATAATTCCAAGAAAACGTGTTCATCGTTCGAAGTCGCTGCTCGCAACACAAATTCCGGAACGCAGAGAGCGATTTCCTCTCGTCCTTGGACTACCTCTGTGAGAACATGTTCGGCCTTTGTAAGAGGATAGACCGCGCTTGAGCCGTATTCGAGGATAAGGCGCACATGGGGAGTAAAGAGAAGTCGAAATACTTCGGAATCATTCGGGAAAAGATCTCCCTATGGTATAGAACATCCTGTTAGCAACTGCTATCCTCAAGGTTTCCTGGGTTCTGCTTAACTCAGGAGACACAAGTACACCAAGGTCCTTCTCGCAAGCAGCGTTCCTGAGCAAGGAGCCACCAGGGATAAACACCGAGCGGGTACGGGGCGCCAAGGGAGGACTGAACACTTTTTGTAATTAATGGGCAGTAACAACTTCAGCGACCAGCTGTTCAACCGGTCAAGGTTCGCTTTCAATCGGTCGACATCCTCGAGCTCGGACATTTCAAGCCATGGGTTTAAGTCGTCAGCATATAGCAAACAATCCGTACGGAGCTCTGATGGAAGGTCGTTGATGAATAGTTTGAACAACTCAGGACCGAGGACGGAGCCTTGTGGAACTCCACTGGTCATGAGAACGGTCTCGGAGTAAAGTTCCTTTACCTTCACTCGCACACCACGGCCTTTCGAAAAATCCGTGATCCAAGGTTGAATTTCCACAGAAATGCCAATACCCCGGAGTTTAAAGAGGAGCCGCTCGTGAGGAATTTTATTTAATGCTTTCCTGAAGTCGACAAAGACGACGTCCAGGTAATTGCTAGAATCCAACAATTTAGCCCATTTTTCTCTGGCCACAAGCAGGTTGTAGGCGCACGAGCGTGCCTTCCGGAAGCCTTACTGAGCAAGGGAGAGAGGATAATCACATTATCAAGGTGACGATTCAAGGCCCCCATAAGAGTCCTCTTCAAGACTTTACTACTGGGTGAGCACATCATGGTAATCGTCAGACCACAAAACACTTGTCCTCATGTAGCGGTGTTAAAAAGAAGTATTTTACTGACCTATTTGTTTTCATTTAGGTTAGCTTTTGCAAGAGGCCAGGGTATGCCGGGTTTACGGACACGAGCCATCTCCTACCTGCAGACTGTCTAAGTTGTGTACGATGCTTAATTGTCTTCAAACAATGCCTTCTATTGGTTATTAATTTTACGCAAATGGTATATTTACTGTTCCTCACAGTGCATGTGTATCGCTGTCAAATATTAACTTATCCACTTTCCCAATTATGTTGACTTATTATTGAGATAATCTATACTGATTTACACTTGTATTACAAGAAAGCACTAGGTATACCTCGCAAGTTCGACAGTCTACGTATTCATCAACTTATTAAAACAACCTGTCATTTTGACCTTTTGTACTATTGGATCTAACCAACTACCTGGATCGTGTATCGTGCTGTCGAGAAATAGTGTTTATTTATTATCGGAATGTGTCAATTCCGTCAGCCAGACGAAGTACAAGTCTATTTGTACTTGGACAAGAGCATGCAGTTCATTTATTCCTCCTCTAGCGTTATTTTTACCAGGCGCCAACAAATTCCTCCGAGAATTAGCCAGCCATTTTACGCTATGAGGGTATTGCGTTTATCCTTCACTGATCCACTTTCTTTGGTTTGCTTTTATATCATGCTTTGTTTTCTACATTGCCGAATGCTTGTGTTTCCGCTGAGCACTTACCGGTCCAGAGTGTGTAAAACACTTTCCTTGATCCGCTTGACCTGAAATTTGGTCCGAACGCCTCCCGAAAGATTCCAGCAGACCCAAGGTTACTGAGGTCTTTGCTTATCGTTTATAGGTTTATCAGGTTAACCCTCACTCTGCTGCTTTTCACTGCATTTATCATAAACTACTTGATCGATGTTCGCCCGATGTTTGCACGATAGCTGTTTGTAACAGTACGTTGCTGACAATGTGTAGACGCCTTGACCCTGATTGTTTGCTTATGGCACTGAGGTTTTATGCTATGTCCCTCTTCTTTCTTCTCTATTTTTCGTTCATTAGGTCACGATGGCTGTACGACAGCGAAGCATTACTCCAAATAACTAGATAAATAAATAGTTTTATTCTCGGTGAAACAAGACACTAGTACTGGCATGATCAAGCGGTTGACAGATGGTACTGCTGCTGATGATGGTCGCATAATTTTTCACATGCATCCTATTCATCCTTGTGTTTTTTCTATGCTTGCTTTACAATGATTCAAACGCACTTCTGCTTGGACTAATACCATCGCCCTTTCTACTTTTCTTTTTTTTTGTTTCTGGCTGCTTTCTGTAAGGGTACTTTTTCAGAGGCTAATACTGGAGCACGACATCAAAGTCCATTCTAACCCACTCGGCAGCTTTATTTCCCTACTATAGACAGAGAAGAATCACTTTAGTGCGTTCATTTTAAACTTGTTCTGCGCAGTCATTTACTGCAATTGGGCAATTTCACCACCACTACTTTTATTTCGAATTCCTTGATGTCGACCTCGATATCGATAGTCCGTTTTACTTTTGTTGTGCTCGATCATCCGAGTTTATTAATACGGTTAACAATGGCTCCTTACACCAGGTAGATTAGATAATTCAGGTTAAAGATATTTTAGCTGTAGAGCAATTCTAGACTCTCCCAGCGGATAGCCTCTGAACGGCGATTTGTGAACTAACATAAACTAAACTGCTTACGTCATTACGTATATATCAGCGGAGGGCTTGCTTGCATTCGTAGCATCCACCAAGACTGTTATTTTCCATTCACAAACTGCGATTTGTAGTCTGATTTGCACACCTTCAGAGATTTGGCCTACATTTTTACTCACGTCTATGTTTTTGCCTTTTAAAAACTAGATTACCAACTTTTACATGTTATAATTTGTTATGTAATCTGATACTTTTAATCCATTGATGCTTTCTTCCAGCCGCCCGAATAGGCGATATGGTGCTAAAAAATTTGGACACGAAGAAGGAGCGACTCAATGATGCAGAACAACTGGGCGACGAAATGATTCGCATCGGTACTGAGTTGGGTGACGATGCTTATGGTGAGCGTCAATACGACTGTTTTTGTATGGTGTGAAAGACCTTGACATGTTTCCTTGATTAATAAATTTTTAGCAGATCGTTGTATAATCCGTTGTCCTGTGGGTTTGTTTTGAATTCATTTACATTTCTTACGCTCGTACCACCACGGTGTTTGTTTTTCCAAAGTAGCCACTTGGTCGTACATGCGCTCTATGCAGACGCTTATTCTTCGCTTGATTGCTATTAACTCTTGGGTAAAAATTACGGGCCATATACATATATATATATATGTATAAACCACTCAGAGCGAAACTCTGTGCTAGCCTAGAGAGAGACCGCGAAGTCTGTTGGTCTCATCGTGCTTCGGAAATGGAAACAGCCGCCGCCGTTGGTAGCCATTGTAAGTTATTCCGTTAGATACGGGAAACGGGCAGCAGGAGACCTGGTGTTAGCGAGACCATATGCGACGAGAGTGCACAGCCGATCTACAGCTTGTCAAAATGCTTGGAGCGTTGGGCAGGACACTTTGGAAAGCAGTTCAACCAATCTTAGATATCGCTTTCTTTTACAGGCATTGCTTGCTCTCCGTCCTGGCTCGTCTTTTTGGACACTCGTCACGCTTAGTAGTCGACTGTGTGATCAAACTTGATATTGAATAAGATCGCACGGGCTGATAGAATCCCCCAGCCCTCTTTAAATTCAGAGGACTTGCTGTTGTAGAGAAGTTACCCGATTGAGACTATGAGAACAGGAGACTGCACCAGCAGACTGGAGCCGCTCCGTCATTGTCCCAAATTTCCGCGGTGGCACCCGTTCGGAATGCGGCAGTCATAGGGGATCCGTCTTGTCTCAATTGTTTCCAAATTGCTTGTGTCTGTCCACAGGCTGACTGGCACTCGTGATAATCAGATTGGTGAGGAGCAAGCCGGGTTTCGTCGAAATCGAGGTTGCACTGATCACATCTTTACTTTACGTCAATCGTTGGAGCACGGCAATTTTTATCGGTGACCGGCCATTGTCGTGTTTCTTGGTGCATCGATGTGTCCTTTAAGACTCTGTTGAGGAAAGGTGTACCTGATAACTATGTAAACATTATCAGCGCGCTGTACATGTTTAGTTCGGACAGAGTAAGAGGTTTCGGCAAACTGCCACCGCCGTTCACTGTCTTCAGCGGTGTGAGACAAGTGGCCCCGACAAGTTCATGGAGACAGCATTCGCTGGACACAACCTACAAGGTGTGGAGCTACTTTCTAATGAGCGGCATGCGAACGACATTGCCCTCATATGTAACAGCTCCCAAAGTGCCAAGCAGAACTGGACAGATTAGCATTGGCTGTCATTTGTTTTGAGCCATGCTTTGCACCCTCGAAATGCAAAGTACATCTCCTAGATTTGCAGAGATCACCCATGCGCTGACCCTTAATGGTGATCAGCTAGAAGTCCTTCAGGAATTCAACTACTTGAGCAGCCATATTAACGTCCATGTGATCGATTATGAGGTCACAAACCGTATAGCAAGAGTTCCAAGTGCTTTTGCTAATCTCCGCCGTATGTGGCGCCGTCGCGACATCACTCTCGCCCTGAAGGGCAGAGTTTATAATGCAGCCATCCGTTCAACCCTCTTATATGATTGTGAAACCTGGCCAATCTGGTCGACAGACGTAAAGTAGCTATGTTCGACCATCCCTGCCTTCGCAGCTTGGCTCATGTTTGGGGTAAACACCACGTGAACAACTGATATGTTCGGCGTCACGTATTTGCTGCAGAAAGTGCGAGCGAACCGCTCAGTACCATTATGTCATGCACCAGGCTCCGACGGCTGGGCCACCTGTGGCGCATGCCAACACACCGCTTCCCGCGTCGTGTGCTGTTTGTTCGCCAGGGTTTTGGATGGAAGAAGAGGGGTAGCCAAGTAATGACTTGGTCATGAGGAATGAAAGCCCTCACTCCGAAGTTGGCCTCGGTTGGAGTTTCTCGGCTCCCTGATTTGGGACTGAAAGGCGATGAACACGTTTGTTTAAACACACTTGTTGGTATATATATATATATATATATATATATATATATATTTGCAAAAGTCTGCTAACAGACATAATGCCATCAGAAACCATGGGATTCAAACGAAGGTACAGAAACAGCAAAATAAAACACAACACAACAATGTCCATGATTTCCTCAGAGGGCGAGATACTACCCGGTTGCCCAAGCCGAAGTAGGGTGTTGACTTAGGGGACACCACCCCGAGCCTTTGGCTGAATAGCCTGCCAGCAAGGCAGCGGAGCGAATTCAGGGAATCGCGCCCATTGGGAGCCGGTGACTGATTGCTCAGTTCATACGCCTTTCGTTTGTTCCTTTGTCAAACAGGGGCCCAATGCTCCCCAGAAGTAGAGCATGATGTTGCTGGAATACAATACTTCGCCAGGATGAAGCAAGGGGCAGTGACTTTATTTAGTGGCGAGTCACGTCCGCCACGTCACAGTGTTGTTAAAAGGACATATGTGGCTTTTTATAGGGAGAACGCTTGCCAGGCGAAAACCCACCACGTCCTGGAACACTTGTTGGTATGGCGAAGAGCTGGCCCAGTGGCGTTCGGATTGTGAGTTTCTTTGTCCATCCCGCTCTCCTATAAATTCTCTTTCCAATCACGATCTCATATTTAATGTGATACCATATTTAACCTTAAGTTACCTGCTTTTTGAATTTTTGTGCTGGATTATTTTTGTATTGCGGCACTGCTGAGGTGTGTTTCTCTCCCTCTACCAACGTATGTTGATGATTATACTGATGACCTATCTTATAAGAAACTAGGGGATTAGGTTTAATCTATTCATTTTAGTGACAGTGTAAAGGATTCATCACACTCAGTCTGTTGCCTTAAGTGTGCATCATTTGCAATTTTTACTCCAGTTTTAACATCGAACTGGCCAAGTGTGACTGTTTTGGCCACTTCATCTGAAGTCATCGTAATCCTCAGTCTAGACCTATTTGAATAATGAAAGCCCAATAATAAGTGATAAAACGTTCACAACAGAAACAAGCAATATTATGCTTTTCAACTGTTATGCATCAACAGTGAGGTTGGAGGGGAGGCTAAGCGAGATGGGGATGGGCAAAGAAACTTACAACACAAACGCCACTGAGGTCGGTTCTTCGCAATTGCAACAAGTGTATCCAACTAAATGTGTTCCCGTGTTTCGGGTACCAACCAAGAAGTCAAGAGGCTCTAACCGAGGCCAACTTTGAAGTGAGAGACCTTATTCCTCTTAGCTAAGTTATCGGTTGGCTTCCTCCTTTTCTTTCATCCAGGTCCCGGTGTTGCACGCAACGCCAGTCGCTGGAGTCGATGTGTCGGCATATGTAACACACGACCAATCTATCCTAGCGTAGTGCGTACAATAACGGTGCTGAGCAGTTCACTCGCTATTCCTGCACTAAATACCAGGCACCAACGACGCTCATTGTTCACGCGGTATTCCCACCAGATGAGAGCCAAACTGCGAAGGCACCGGTGGTGGAACGCAACTATCCTCTTTATGTCTGTCGACCTGATAGACCAGGTTTCGCAACCGTACTTTAAGGTTGTACGAACGGCTACACTGTACACCCTACCCTTCAAGGCTATAGTGGTGTATTGGTCCCATATTAGACGAAGTTAAGCAAAATCGCTTCTAGCTTTGGCTATTCAGTCTGTTACTACATCTCATGTTCTGCAGGAGCTGCTACAACTGGCAAAGCAGTTGAATTTCTGTGTGACTTTTAGTCGATTACCACCAGGGGTCAGTGAAAGGGGCGGTCCCTGCCAATCTTGCAGGAAAGCTTTACATTTTGCAAGCGCAAAACAAAGCCCGATCCGATTGAAAACCACTGCTAATTTATCTGATGCCATTTGGAACGTTTGTGAGCTGTCGCTGATTAGAGCAATATTCACTGCATACTCCATGTCAAGAAGCTGACCACTCAGAAGCAGTTGCACACCTTTCAGCTTGTGTTCAATGCACGATTTTTCCAAGGTTTCTCCAGTGGCGCATTTGGAAAGGAGAAGTGACATTGAGCACCCCCTTCACACCCAGATGCAGATATTGAGATGTGGCGACAGTTTTCCATAGACCGTCACTCTGCACGAAATACCTGCGTAAAGCACTTTGATATTGCTTGTTTCTCGGACACACCATTCCGGAGCAGTTAGCCCCAAAGAGCAAATCAATTCCCCAAATCTAGCAACATGACTACGGTGAGTTACCAATAAATATGGCGGTGCTCCAACAACTGACATTATACAAAGATGTATTCAATACGTCTCCTCGAGTTTGACTTTCACGGGTGCCAGTTAAATAGTTACATAAACATGTCTCATTCTCCTCAGTGCGAGCCGCGCCTGTTCTTGATAACAAAAACACGTATGATCGGTAATTGGAAAATAGTTACGAGTTAATCAGTGACGTCTTTGTATTTATGTAGGTATGTGTAAGTGCGTTTGTTATTGTGACGCTGTATTTGTGATTTTGTCCGATGGTTTCGTCAACGCAGGAATTGATCAAGGAAACCCTTTGAAGTGGGTGACGTTCGTAAAGTGCTGAAGATTTTCCGCACATAGAAGCAACAGTGACTTTATTAAGTGGCGAGTCACGTACGCTACGCCACAGTGTTAAACAGATTTTGTGGCATTTTATAGGGAGAACGCTTGCCGCGAAACCATTTGTTGGAATGGGATTAACCCGAATCACCCAACTGGCACCAGGTGGGGGTTTTTCGGCTAGCCAGACAGGCAAATAACTAATAGGCACTTGAGATCAGACTGGTCCCTCTATGACTGCCGCATTCCGAACGTTAGCCCCCTTTAAAATTGTCACTATAACAGACCGGCTTCCTTGCGTTGGGACAATCTCCTGCTCCCGCAGCTGGTTCTCCGAATTTGATATGGGTTAGTGGAAGTATGTCTGCTCCTGCAGCTTTTGTAATTTCAACAGTCTGATCTCAAGTTCTACTTCTGCACTTGAGGGCGCACTCAAGAGGACGACCCAGTGAGAAGGAAACTGATAACTCTTCCTGATTAAACTACTTTTCAAGGTGTTCGACTAGACGCTCTACTCTCATCACATAGTTTTATCGACATCAGGTCTCCTGCTGCCCTTTTCCTGTGTCAGAAAGAATAGCTTTTGATAATTTTCAAGTGCTGCGGCTGTTTCCATTTCCAGTGCGCGATGAGTTCACCAGGTTTCACGGTTTCTTCAAACTGACACGCAAGTTTTATCGAGTCTCGTTGTGGTCGCTCCGAGTCGCGGTGCGTCGGCGAGCATCCAGAATTTCCATAGACTGCAGAGAGACCCGTTCTCCGGGTTAGCGATTCGGTTTATCACATGAAGGCATATCTGCTTCTACTGAAATCTGGTGAACATGTGTCCAGTGGCCCGTCAACTGTGATCAGTTAACGCTTATTCAACCCGGATACCACCATATTTTGATATGTATTTGGAACATCTAGCTTCCGCAGTTGGTGGACTTTCATGCGCTCACAGCGTCGTTGCGAGCGTTCATAGGAACACGCGTGCAGATCAACACATGCAAGTACGTGATATGAGTCCATGTTCTTACCCAAATCGAGCGACAGTTTTGGACGCAACCTGTCCAGCGGTAACAGATGACGAAGTGTGTTGATTTGTGTCCATGGCTGATCTGAAGTTGGTGGGCGGTATTCCACCTTTCTGTGAGTGCGGTCGGACGTTAGTGCTCGTGAGTAATAGACCAGCTTCTTCACATAGGTGTGGTAACTGCTCTCCGTCATCATTACGGAGCCTACGCCGTGTTGGCCGCTCAGATGAACCTTATCCAAATACGGTACTCCGACTTGGGTCTTCAGATTGCCAGCCAGTGCTCCACTTTCCGCACTACTTCGGTGACGAAAGTGCTCGTTTATTTGACAGTAGAAAGCATACTTCACCGAGTCAGCGCTGCAGTTTGTGGGCACGTAGGTTGCTTTGCCAAAATCACACCTATTTGAACGAGCGGACTCAGCTGACAGCACACATCCGGATGTCGGCTGAGCTACAATCAGTGAAGGTAGCATCGATTCGGAAGCTCACACAGACTTGACTGGCATTTGAAGGTGCATCATCTATGGATAGATGCTATGAGAAAGTACCGCCAGTATCACATGTAGGGGGTTGCGTGGGAAGCATATAGCTCATATCTTACAAGCAGGTTTCTCATAAGAAGCAGATATCAGTCGATTGGGTCTCTAATGTCCGGGCAGGTGCTGCCTCTTGACTGCTTTGCAACAAAGCGTGCACATTAAGGCATGCCAGTTTTAGCGAAGATCGTCGGCTCGTTATAGCAACGGGTGAAGTTTCGTTGTCTGCTTGTTTGGAAATGAGTTTGTCTGTTCGACCGAAGCGACGCTCTGCTATTGTAAAGTAAAAGACAAACGCCTGTCAAAACGACGTGGAGATGGACGATTATTAGGGGGGATTGGCAGCAGAGGGATAACAGTGAAGTTGAAACATTACGGTAAGTGTTCTTGAGAAGATATAAGAGGGGAACAGGAAGATGGGAAAGCCTGGGCATTAGCATCCTCAACCCTATCCACCCTGCTCAAGGCTAGGGCTTCATTATTTATTCTGTGCGACGGTCAGTGCATCGAAAAATTGTTTGATGAGAAATTCGTTGTATTATGTGAGCAAGATACTGTCCGGTTGCGAGGCCTGGACAGAAGAAAGATTAGGTTTCTCAACCAAAGGCTTTGGTTCAAAACCCTGATCGCACGACAGCCGGATTTTGCCACTCGGCTATACCGAGTTCATTTTAAGGAGTAAGCCACCCTCACTCCAATCACCAGGAGACTTAGTTAGTCCGGCCTTTAAGCACTAACCAGTCTGGTATGAGTGGCTCGGAAAGTGTAGGAAGCACAACCCATTATAGCTCAATGGATCGCTGAGGCACACAAAACATCGCATTATGTTGATATCCACTGTCGTCGCAATGAGCGTCCGAAGTTTGGATTCTGATTAGTATCTGACTGGCACCTTTTGAATTGGTGTGCGGTGTAGCAGTTTGGGTCGAATCTTGCCCCCCTCCGTGCAAGCACTGCTGAGTTTAATAAGACGTAGCAACCCGGGCTTGGGAATGTTTCTTGCAACATGAAAATGCTGGCTAGTTGAACAACCTCCTCATGCAGCCAGCTGGGTGGTTCGGGTTTAACCTGTTCCAGCAAATAGTTTGGCGGCAGTATTCCAGGACGTGGTGGGTTTTCGCCTGGTAAGGGTTCTCCCTATGAACAGCCACATATGTCCGTTCAAAACACTGTGACGTGACGGATGTGACTCACCACAAGCTAAAGTCACTACTCCGTGAATATCCGATAATTCTAACTAACCCACGGACATCATTCTTTTATTCTCACTTTTCTGACGACATCGAACAGTCAAAAAGACAGCAGCACACTTACAAGCACAAACTACACAACTACATACATAACAAATGGTTGGCGGCATCCGGTTACGGATTTGCCTGTCACTGGCTAGCCACAGGACGCCTGCGCCTACTGAGGGACCATGGATGGCTTGCGCTGCACCACCCACAGCTCCAACCACACACCCAATGTGCAGTGTACACCCGAGGGAATAAGACCGGGAGGCACGTGGATGGGAGCCACGTTTCATCAACCGAGCCGACCCACACTCCTTCACAGGCAAACACAAGCACGCTGTATTTGGGGAATCAAGCGCACACAAGGCGGTGGCTGGACCGTAGTCCGTTCCACACTGAGTGCATAGGACCACTCTTTGATCCTAACACGGCCACAAGGACAGTGCACCCCGTCCCCTCCAACAACGACCAACTGTCTCCTGGAGCCAGTATGGACAAGGTAGTGGGTAATAGACAGGTAGGCACCTTGTCAACATGCACATCAAGCACAGCCACACCGGGGATATCAAGCAACAGCCAATTACTTGAGAGAAAGATAACAAATAAACGCAATCGAGTAATGCATAAGGAAACGGTGACATAAATCTTAACTTAATGAGCATATGAAATAACTTGTTTACAGAAGAATCCGAGGTAAGTTCACGAGGTCAGAAAGCATATTTTACGAAAATGCCACAAACACGAAAATGTTATCGAAATTAACTACAATTGGCTTAAGCGGCTTGTGCAAGTTTATGGAAGAGAGTACAGGTAGACATTTAGATGAGAAAAAAATTAGGACAAAATTGCATACCCTCCACCTGAAATAAAGAGACTTAGCATGCAAGCACGTGGTTAGTAAATCGAATGCAGCGTACCTACAAACGCTGCGCCGGTTCTGCCTACGTTCTCTGCAGGACCCGTCGTCGCTTCGGTAGTGCTCCCGAATGGCCTTGTTCATGGCTCACTAGACCTGCCTGACTCAGGCACTCGCGACCGCATGTGCTACAGCACCATGCGCTAGGTGTCGATTTAGTACAACCCATCAGTGCTTGCCGCTTCCGCATTTGCCGCTTCTTCCCTGCATGTATGAGGTATTTCTCCCACACTTCGGCAACTGCCTTCGTGACCAGATCGCGCCAATCACGCCGATCAACCGCCTTCGGTTCCCATGAGG
>OX104061.1:60555513-60585038 GCA_944474145.2 Dicrocoelium dendriticum
TGCGTCGAAACTTAATGTGCACTGAGTCGATTGCTCGGCCTTCACGTGCCCATTCTGCCCACATTCTGGAAGAAAATTTTTACGACGCGTCGGGTGGCAGAAGTAATTCTTACGCCATTGATTTGGGCCCGATTGTTCCTCTCCAACTGACGATCAGTTTGCACTTGCGGTTTCGTAGCCAGTTTCTCTGTTTTGCATCAACTGATTTAAGTCGCTCCAAATGGCATGTGTAATCGGCCGCCACTATCCAGCCTTTGGATAACATGCTGTTCTCGGTGGTTTCTCATTAGGGCAGCAAACACCTGTAAAGCTTACATACATATATTCACAAGTCAGCACCAACAATGCGCCATCTGAATCATGCCGAAATTGGTGTTTCAGATTCACCGTTTTTAGTTTTTGATTACACCTTAAATCTTAGATAATAATGCAGAACAATAGGAACACCACTGAAGTCTGTTAGGACCATCATAACTGACGTTTGGAACCACTAGAAGTGCATGTCGCATGGCGCTCAACCTGAAGGGCGGCATGGCCCAACTGATGATGAGCATGAAGCCGCATGCTCCTTTTTCATGTCATTACTTTCTAAGCGCGCTACTTCATCCATTTACTTTTAGAGGATTCAAAAACGCTGTACAGGAAAAGCTATGGGTTGACATACGCAATAAGTGGCCGAGCCGACCCATGTGTTGTCGGAGGATAACGCTGTTTGCTACAAGTAATGTGGCAATCATACGCGAGCAATCCTTCGCAGACAACGATTGTAGAAAGCTGACAATCATTTCATGGCTTCCGAGCGAACAAGCAGGATCACATAGCTGTTCAAGTGGACCTCAGAGGAGGCACTGTACACCCTACCCTTGAGCTTGAGACTAACAACATGAGGACACCAAAGGTCTCTTAATTTGATGAATTCAAGGTGGGCCACTGCGATCTTTGTGAGACCTACTTTCGAACACCGTCCCCAGCCGTGATGCAACTCTCTAGTTAAGTGAAGCAAGAAACGTCGCAGAATGCCACCGGTAAAGTTGTGCGCGTGCAAAGGCATCTGCGAAACATGGAGTGATGTTTTGCATTTGGCTGTGGTGAAGTACAGGCCGTACTTGGATGCCTCCATCGTTAAGCGATTCAAATTGTTTTAAACGGCGCGTTTACCATCTCTAGGCAAAGCGGTATCATCGACCGCAGTTTTGGACACCTACTGTTGTTTGGACATCATCTTCAATGGCGAAATTGAAAGGAAAATGTGAAATAGAACCACGTTGGTGAACACCGGTGGTGGGAAAAAACGCTGGCAATGTACAGGTCCAACTGCATGGTCTCGAACTTTTCTGGCAAACGCTTCTTGGGCGAACAATTTCACAAAGCTGGTTTATTTGGTGAATACAATACTGCTCTGGTGTCCAAGAACACTACGAATTTTGGTCCTCGGTTGGGGTGGAAGAGTTCAAGAAGTTAACGGAGCATGAAGATCTGGTCGATGCAAAACTCAGCTGGTTCCTCTCTGGAAAAATAATTTCCATTTGCTGAAGGCCTGCGAAATAAGACGGATACCTAAATCTTGGATGTAACAGAGCTAAACGAAGTTCTGCGAGTACTGGCGCAATCTTCGCTGGAGCCTTTATTTTGATTCGGGGAAATAACTGGTTTTCCCCACGGGCTTGGAGCGTTCTCGTCAGTCCATATCTTCGTGAATGGCGACAGGATTTCGTTGGTAAATGCTTCTTCTCAGTTGTTCCAAGTATCTCCCTCCCTTCCTTGGCTTCAGAATGGCTTTGCAATTGAGTTGGACTGAATTATGGTCTGCATGATCGCTTGGTGAGTCAAAAAGAAGAGCGAAACAATCATTGTTTCCACTGCAATAGTTAGCGGATCTAACTGTTCATGTGCTACTGGCAACAGGCCGACTTGACATTATTTGAGGCGTCATTTTACCGATTCCTATGAACTAGTTTCGGTGGCTTCACGCCAATCACTTTTCTGGTAGGCCTCAAATCTCCACCAACTCATCGGGACACTTGTTGAATCATGTTTTGAGGTATGTTGTTCTAAAACGGTTTCGTTGAACGCGTTACTTTTTGAATAATAATTTACCACAACTAAAGGAGCGCCGTAGGATGGTCAGAAGAAGGAATACAAAATAAAGAGAAAAATATGTACCATCAGCTGATGGGTCTAACTGTAAAGCGCTGAGCCGATGGTTTGCTATTGGCAAATAAGCGATGCTTTAAATCACCACCATGTGAGGATATTCAGAAGCCAGGAATCGAAAGCTAGCGTACAAATTAGTAGAACTATCCGGTATAGTTAACGTTTCTTTGGCTTACGCTCTATCTGTAGCACTTTTTGATCTGTTGAGAGATAATTCGAAACGAATTTGTTTCGCGTAACCTGATTCCCTTAATCACCGTTTATCTGCAGTCACGAAGGCTACTAAATGTATCGGGCTTACTCTAGACCCGATAACAACCTAATTCGTTGAACGCGGCAGGAATGAAAAGCAGTTGTAAAGCCATGGGTTGCACCCACAATGACTGTTTTCACATAGTGGATGGGTTTTTCGAGAGCCTAGACTGTCCGATTTTGTTAGATTGCCACATACAATATCTGTTGCTGCGAATCACTTTGCTGTTAGTTCGTGTCATTGCAATCACCAAAGTAGCATGTGAAGTGAAGCTCTTCTCCACGCTGTTCGATCTCAACGCTGCATTTACAGTCGGTTTCATGTTCGATCAGGCTCCTCAGCTATCAAAAAATCGAATGAAGTAATGCTGTTCGCAGCTTCCAGCGTTTCACTCGCTATTGTATTCATCCGTTTCTGAATGTCCCTCTTACTGATCAGGTTAGTGCCATACCATGGGTGTGACATTTGCGTACATATATGTAGGTAGAAGATTCTGTACCACCAACCCAGCTTGACCATTGTTCTTATCAGCCTATATTTGAGTGTGTGATGGGAACGTACTATCAGTGTGAATAGATAGATCAAACGAGCGAACTAGATAACCAATGGGAGACAGACATAGAGGATTCAATCATTGGACACGGATCGACCGACCTTCTTGTGGGTTACTCAGCGTTTGTTTAACTAAGTCAAAGGAAGAACCTCCTGGGCTAATGAGGGTCATTAGTTACGGAACTGAACGGACCTTTTATATTGACGAGTTTGGCTTGTTAAACACTGTAATTTTCACTTAGTTAACTTTGCCGAATAAAAGCTTGTTCGTGAAGGACTGAGTACTGCAACAGAGGTGATCCCTTATTCGCGCACCTAAACATTAGAGACGTCCTCCATCCTAACCCCCAATGTTACGCCGCAGTTTACCATCTAACTATATGGGGAATCGGTATCCACTTTGTACCACCGGTTTCTGTCAAGTTTGCAGGCTTAGTAAAGTGATCTCGAACTCTCACGTAATCGAAGAAATCTGCAGTTTTAACGCTTCCATAAAAGCAGCATAGTGTCATGCCTTCTGGCTTTCGACTGCTGTCTCTCGTACGCTCAGGTATTTGAACACTATGGAAACGGTCCTGGTTGAATTAAAGCTGTTTTTCTTGGAAAACAATGTGAATGAATTTTGGGCTTTCCTGTTTTATATACCCAGTAACCTCCTTTATTTGATGACAATATATCGGTCAGTGCTAAGTGTTTTAGACGACCCCACCGTACTCGAGAATAGGCCAGAATTCAGTGCCAATACGTCCCAGAAACACCTTCAGAACTGCACGTGGCATATTTGAAAACGTCGTGTTACAGTATACTCTGTAGCAAGCGTTCCGTTGTTCATCTGTGTGGTTAATATGCTGCACTGTCACCCAACTGAAGGTATTGATCGCACATGTCGTTGGCAGTCCTCACCAGAGCAGGGTCACACACTACGTTTTCCGATTCGCAGCGCCAAACTCTGCACGTACCGGAGAGAGAAAACCGATGCTAATGCCGAGTGATGACTGTATTCATGGTGCCGTGAAGCGTGATTCATCCAGAGCTACAGGATGAACGTATGTGCGCCAACTGCTTACAAACCTGTATCAACGTGAGATTATTCAAGGCGGGTTTCAAGATTCGCAGACAAGACTCCAAATTGACGTGGAACCGCGTCATATCATGATTGTTTAAGTCGTGGTGCCAATAAGCCAACGCGGGGAGCCAAAACGTGGCACTTTTCGAAATGTGTGCGCCTACCACTAATGTTGCAACAGACTAGAACTAAACGATAAAAGAATGCTCTTTGTTCAACACAAAATGGCTTCGTGTTTCTCCTTAGTGAGGTTGTTTCAGCTCTAAACGCGCAATAGGATTTGAGTTGGCTTCAAGACAAGTAACCTGAATGTAGACATTGTCTTAATTTGAAACTAACATACATCGATTTGTTGAGAGCACTTGTAAACTTTCAAACACATGACTGATGAGAGGTAGGTAATCCAAGGGAATCCATTTCTGGTTGCTGTCACGCGCATCCAACCGTACAAGTGTTTGATGTGTTAGCCTTGTAGCCACTCCGGTTTGTTGCCGAACTAAATCTACTGAAATGGTGCCAGAGTAAAAGTAAAGCGACCTCTGAATTTTCGACGCAATCATTGCCGGTTTACTTACTCGTCCCTCTCGTGTTCCTTTCCTTGGGAATGAGATAACCTAGGTGTCACTTACGATGTGGCTACCAAGCGTATACTCGTAATCGCAAGGGATTACGTTTACGCACAGAAAGAAGGACTACAACCGTATCGACGATAACGAATGCAGGCTGTGTGTACGTCAGCAGCTGAAGTCATTGCAGTTAAGCGACAACTGAGTACAACAAATCATTGACTTGACTCGAAGGATGGTAAAATACTTGAACAGTTCAACTGTGGAAAGAGATAAAGGAACAATGTAGTTATCTCGCTGTGGCAACCACAATATCGTAGAGATCGGTTTCCGCCCGCTTCATTCCCTTGTTCATAGACAGGCCCCCAGGTCTTCGAGTAACGGTAGTGGCAGTCACTTTTAGGTGTTTATTCTAGCCGGTGAAAATGTCCATAACTGTGGTTCCATAATCGACAGATAAGTGTACAACTTCATAATCGGTCAATCACTTTTTCTTTTCCCAGTATCCGTTTAGGTCTGTTTATAGTTGAAGTACTGCGAACACATAAGTGAGCAGAAGTTTGCTTCTATCCAACTGCCGTTCACTCATTGGGACATGTCTGCGTTTTCTACAAGGCAGGATGTTCGACTCTTACAGCGTGCAAAATCGAGCGGGCACATATTGTGAATGTGGGTGGTAAAGAGAAAAGCTCACCTATGATGTATTTACCAGTAGCAAGCTAAGTAAACACGGTTGGTTTGCCGAACAACCTCCTCGTGGTGCCAGCTGGGTGTTTCGGGATTTTCCAACTTCAGCAAATGTTTTGCACGCAGTGTTCCAGGACGTGGTGGGTTTTCACCTGGCCAGCGTTTTCCGGAAGTGGCTGATGATGAGGTCGGAGTTGACGTCATCTATCTGGACTTCTCCAAAGCTTTCGACCGCCCGGATCACCACATTCTACTTCAACGGCTATAGAGCTCCGGAATCGGAGATCCTGTACTTGGTTGGATTGGCAGCTTCCTTCACCAACGGAAGCTTCATGTACGTGTTACGGGATCACTTTCTAACCCAACTGAGGTGTAATGTCGTGTCCTACAAGGCTCACTGCTGGGACCACGCTTATTACTGGCATGAGTTATCTCTTCAAATTTCCTGCTTTTCGCCGATGATTTCAAGACATAGCTGGCGATTAGTAAGAAGCCAGATCAAGATCTTTTCCAACATGACCTAGATTACATTTACGAATGGTCAAAGAGGAACATGCTTCAATTGAACATAGCTAAGTGCAAGGTGATACATCTACGTCAGCAGCCGGTGAGCGCTTACAAGTTTGGAGACCACATCTTGGAGAAGGTCTCTCAGGAGCATGCCCTGGGTGTATTTGTACAGGAAGATCTCGGGAGTTCAAACCAAGCAGAGAAGGCGACGAGAACCGGCAATCAACTCTTCGGGCTTCTTCGCAGAGCTTTTGCTCGGTTTGAACCCTCAATCTTTCTCCAAATACCTAACGCCTACGTGCGACCGCAAGTGGAATATGGTATTCAGTCGTGGCAACCGTGGCAGAAACAGGATCTTGTTGCTCTCGAGACTCCACAACGAAGAATAACCAAGAACGTCAGGGGCCTCTTTCATCTGCCCTATCAGGTTAGACTGAAATTTTTAACAATCTCCAGCAGTCGATATCGGTTTTTATGGGGGATCTCATATTGGTTTACCAAATGCTGAAGAACCCAAACCACATTTGCCGTCCCCTGCTGGAATTGAAGCACAACACTAACCTAAGTTGTCACCCTCTGAAACGGGCAATTAAGTAGAGCCGGCTTGAATGCCGTAGAAATTTCTTTTCCAATCGCGTGTGCCAGCCTTGGAACGCCCTCTCTAATTATGTCGTCTGTGCTCCCAATCTGGCTATATGCAAAATATCAGTTGACGATACGTCGTCTCATTTACATTTTATTTTAATGCTTGTTAGTCGGGGAATACAAAACGCGATCAAGTGGTGTCTTGCCAAACTCCCAACCAACGGGTTTATGGATTTATACGTTTAATACGCGAACATCTCCGCTATCCCATATAAGTCTATGCTGAGTCCACCAAAACCCCTTTCACTTTATCATGCAATTCACTTTTTGCAATTACTTCCATCCCCCGAGACTTGTTAAGCAGTGCCTTTTTACTCGTAATAAACCATTGTTCCATATGTATGTGCAATTCACACTTTATTCAAGTAAGCATAACACGTCTGGGTTCTCAGACGCAATTTCATATTGTCTCAGCAGAATGATTGACGATTCCCTGACCCCTTAACCAGTACTCAGTTATGAAGGACGCTCATTCCACTTCAGCTGTCTTAGGGCCGTTGACACTTAGCGTCCTTAGCGTCAACACATGCTGCACAATCCAGTCTCACGAGCACGATGAATGCGCAGCAGAGGCATACGACTAGAAGCAGTGGCGCTATATTCGCGAGACCCTGCGCCTGAATGACGTTGTTTTTGCTACTCTCTCGGGGCTGCCAAAATCAGAAAGCTACAATGGGTGCGGCCCAAGGATAAATAAGGTTGCGTTACAAACTAGGCAGGTGGTACGTGGCTACTGGAACGCTGGAATTGAATTCGGAACAGACGGCCAAACGAACTCCGGTTCAAAGCGGTGAGCGAAACCGTCGTGCGACTGAAAGCACTATCACAGCAGAAAAACGAGGCATTGATCTCATCCGAAATTTACACCGGAAGCAGTTCTGAAGGAAGTGAAAATTTTTCTTTGCAGTACTGCAGTCCCGCCCCATGCATTGTGCAAACTGGGTTGTCAGGCGGGTTAATCACAATGCCACTGAACCCAACTCCAAGCGACTTACCAATAATACCATAAAACGGCCAGAGGCCGGGTAGTTGCTGAAAACGGAAACACGTTCCTGCATTTACACGAATGCCCAAGGCCATCTCAGCAAAATCGCCGAGCTTCGGTTGCACCAGGCAACAAATGCTTGGGTACACATCTCCAAAAGCGAGACTTGGTTGCACTCAGGGATTACTGATGCCAAGGTCGCGATTCAGGGAATGTCCTTGTTCCGACGCCATCGTCCCGGCAGGGGAGGTGCTGCTATCTTGTACTATCGTAACGATTTACGATATAAACCACTGGATAATCTGGCGACGCAGGTCACCGATTCGTTATGGTGCTTCGTGGCAGTCATATATCGCTCCCCATCATCCATTCCAGAGATGGATTCCCACTTAACATCATCACTGACGGAATGCTTACTCGCACCTTGCAGTCAAGTTGTTATCCCCGTCGATTTTAACCTGCGCGAGTTGGCAAGCTCGGCATCCACCAGCGAAACATACAAGGTCGAACTGCAAGACCTTATAGCAATATACCGCTCTACACTCACATCAGCTCACCTACAAGGTACCTAGCTGACAACAAACCATCCGTACTTGACCTCGTGCTTACAAATCAGGAACTCATGATTAACAGACCATTTATAGACACCCCACTGGGGTTAAGCGATCATGTCACCATACTTTATAACTATGTTTGCTATGCTGAATATCCTGAGGAACACACAGAACTAACACGTAAGATCACAAATTACAACATCTTGAAAAATCTAGTTGCGTCGACCGTTTACGAATGTCTGAAAGGTGGCTCACCTGACAGCGCCTGGATTCAGTTTGTTCGAGGATTCAGAAATCTAATCGCAACTGCTTCTAAAAACAAAGTGGTTTCGCTCCACCAATCCTTCGTCTTTCATCAGAAGTAGAACCCACAGGTGCATGTCAATAAGGAATGCAGCTTGGCACATTTACAGAACTCATCCTATTCCAGAAATCTGGAGCGATTACCTGACCCAGCGCAACCACTGTTACATGCCTGTCCGTGTGGACACATTGATTCACCAACAACATTTAGCCTGTAAATTTGTCAACAACAAAAAGCGCTTAAACGAGCATGTTAACACCATCCAGAGATTGAAGCTCGGTATCCCCCACTTAACATGCCAGACGGAGTGGTACAGAGTGCCGAAGAGGCAGCCAAGGCCTTACGAATGCAGTATGCCCCAACCTTCCAAAGAGACGTCCGGCATACCCATATCCCTGGCCTCCAATTCAACACTCAGTAACATCGGTTTTACTGCTACAGCTGAGTTAAAAAGAACCTCTCACTACGCACGTGCAGTGCTCCCGGAATCAATTATATTCACCCTACGGCGCTGAACGTAGCAGAAAGAACGCTGGTCGGGGATTATCTTAGTTCTCTTAAACATGCTTGGATAAGCAAATTGTGCATAACTTGTGAAAATCTGAATCAATTCCTGCAATCTTCAAATGCGGTAATCGCTCAGATCATGCCAACTATCACCCAGTGGTTCTCCTCCCTGTGTTCTCAAACGTGATGGAGGCAATCTTCGCTAAGGTTTTAGTAGACCAACTAGAACGTCACAACATCATAGCACCCAAGCAACACGATTTCCGCCAACACCGCTCATACACTACCAACCTAGTGATTGCACGCAGTAGTTGGACGGAAACAGCTGATACAGGCAGTGGGACAGACATCCTTTACCTCGACTTCTCTGAAGCCTTCGACCGACTGCGCCACCGCATTCTGCATCTCAGGCCGAAAGCTATGAAGTTGGTGATCCTGTCCTTGGGTGGATCAGGAATTTTCTTCAGGTTGGGCAACTGCACGTCAGTTCGAAGTGCGCTGTCCGACCGTATTTATGTCAGATGTGAAGTTCCACAAGAAGCAGTTCTGAGGCCGCGCCTGTTTCGCTAGTTCATTAAATAGCTTGCGCGCTTGACCGCCTCAGATTTCTGCTGTTCCTTGATGAAGTTAAGCGGTGGCGGACGATCGCCGATCCAGCAAATCGCAGTGCGCTTCAGCGAGACCTAGACACAGCGTAAGCGTAGTCTCTCCACAAGCTGCTTCAGTTCAATTCGGGACATTGTAAGGTGGTTCACATTCGCCATCAGCCGAACCTCATATACAAGCTTGGAGATCATGTTCTGCAAGAAGTCACCCAGAAGCGCAACCTTAGGGTACTAGTTCAGGCTGATCTGGGCTGCTCAGAACCATTTGAAAAGGCGTCAAAGACTAGGAAGCAACGCTTGGCACGCTGCGGAGTGCATTTGGACGGTTTGATCCCTCTGTATGTTCGCAGTTGCTTAACACCTACGTGCGTCCTCATGTGGAATACGTAATCCAGGCGAGGCAGCCCTGGTGCAATTAAGACCTTGTAGCACTGGAGACTCTGCAGCGACGAGCCAGGAAGCATGTTAAATGGTTGTTCAATCTTCCTTAACGTGAAGAACATTTGACGTGCGGCCGCACGTTAACTCGGCTCTCGCTTTGCACTCTGAGGCGACTCTCATTCTCTCCACATAATATTGTGTGTGCGCCCGTTCGAACCAGTTCGACAAGCTCTACTTAGTGCTTCCCAACTCTTGTATATACCCTGAGTGGATTATACATTTGCTCCAGTTCCCGGTTTTCTCTATAATCTTTGCAGAGTTCTACGTGTGTAACTAAATCAAACCGCTTTTTCGGAAAAGAGTTTGGTTTCATTCGGAAGAAGAATCTGAGGGCTCCCAAAGTACGCGGCAACTATCCCTGCAAGTTGCAGCAAAACAAAGGTACAATGCTTTTGCTCCGCTCATCAACTGAACAGCTCTAGGGACGCTTATCTGCGCTCCACCTGCATCGTCGCTTAAGGCAGGCCGATTAACACACGCTGCCAATTGGTGTGGGTGTGTGTGTTCAACTGCGAGTCGATTGATCGCCGAACCCGACAGTCTGCGCTTTACGCCTTCCATCTGCCTCTACGGCTTGATCTTGTTGCGGTTGAACAACACTCAATTCGTGTGCATGTTTTGACGTGTTTGTGCGTCACGCCTGGAGCAAAGAACACTCATCAAGGTGAGCGCTCAGATACGCCTTGCTGCAAAAGACAAGATGACGACTAGCATTTCAATGTTTTAATGTCGCCTATGTTGCGCAGACAATTACAGTAAGGTCCTTAAGAGCGGTGTAAACTGTTCTAGCTGTATTAGATCGTATTGTCAGCAATGGGTAGGCAAATTCGTCTAAGAAGTGAGACATGCAAACAAAGTTGCTGACAAATTCGGTTTTGCCAAATATGTCAAGTCATTCCAGTTGTCAACCGTTTATCTTTGCTCATGAAGAAGAGGGATAGAACGACTGAGATAGTCGCGCATTTTGTAGATACTAAGATCAATGCCATGGAGGTAAGTATGTCTACGATCATACCTCACCCAGTCAAAGTAAGGTCAGAATCTAAGCCTGAGAAGAGAGCTAGATGCTCCAAACGCACTGCAGCGTATGTGACTCTAAATCCATTGGGTCAGTTCACTCCCACAAGTGGATAAACCAAACAGATGCCTGCTTCCACTTTTCCAACTATACTAACTTCACCTGGAGATTCAGCCATGACACCGACAGCTCAGAACCGAAGGCAACCCGGGGCAAATAACAGGCAGGTAACGTACTTATCGATTAACTCGACAAACACCCCATTGTATTCGGGTTGAGCCTGCAATGCTGCAACGCGTAGCGCGTCACCCGACCTCAGTGCACTCTGGTGAATCTCGAATTCTTCGAGTAACACGAGACTCAGCAGATGAGACAGAGGCTGTCCTGCACTCAGCAGTTAGACTTCAGAACTCACCGAGCGGAGTGATCATATTATCTGATCTACCTTGGAAAGATCGCCCAAACGAAGCAGTTGACCAACGCGGCATTCCTAATAGGGATAGCAAGAAAGCAATTTTTGTTCATGTTGTTCCCGAGCTTTTGCATTCCTCTGATCACGATGCGCAAACACATTACCGAGGGCAGTGGTGCTACATCCGAGAAGTATTTTTGTTGACAATGTCATTGCCGAATAACTGACAAGATTTCTGTCATAACCTAACTACAGGGGCTGCGGTCCAAGACTAATGAAAGTGCTATTACACTCCGAGGGAAGGACGCAAATTCTGTTGGATAGATGGTTAAAGTTTCTAGCCAGTTTCCCAACAGAAATCCGACTAAAGGTAGCAGACGAACGGCCAAAAGTCGTAAGCAATTCGACGGAACTTGCAAACGCTGCAAATACTTTATCTGCACAGTCCTGCGGAGAGACCGACACAACAGCACCCAAGTCAGATAACACGACAAAGCACAGCATGATTGAAACGTCTGTTCAGGAACGCTCAATAATGCCATGCAACTTGTCTGAAATTCATAAAGCAAAAACGATTATAAGCCCGCTACCGAACAGCCGGCTTAAAAGTTAACACAAAGTTGACATCCGTCAACGCACTCCTAACAACAAAAGCCACATCTTACATTTACACAAAAGCTCAACGCCTCCTAAGTAACTTGGCCACAGTTAGAGAACTCCATGCCTCACAACCGCGCTACCACGTCATGATTACAGAGACTTAGTTAAACCTTGAGATAACCGGTTCTGAGACCAATTTACGCTGTATGTCACTGCTTCGGACCGATAGAACCAGAAGGGGTGGCGGTGTGAGTTTTTATTATAATACAAACCACTGATGTGAAGTTATCGGTCACCCGGAAATCCGAACTCCTGTTTCGCCTTGGTGCCGCCTATGGTTGCGAAACAAGGACACATGTCTACTGGCCTTGATTTACCGCCCACCAAACTCAGCGACGGAAATGGACTCCAAACTGAACCACGCCTTTCAGTTTGCTTTGAACAAGTCCTACACCCACATTCTTATCGCTGGAGACTTTGACATGCACGACATAGAAACGCTAACAACCGACGGTATGCAGTTTAAAGCCTGCTTGCGATAACTAATTGCTAGTCACCCTCTGTACAACCACGTAACCTCTCCCACCAGATTTCGAACTACTAACAAAACCGTCGATACTGGATCTTGTGTTCAATAACGAAGAACTCATGGTTGTCTGGATATTTACAAGCACACCACTGGGTCGCAGTGATCATGTTACCCTACTCTTTAACTCTATACGCTATGCGGAGTATCCCGAAAAGGAGGATTATAAAGTGCATACTGTCACGCACTATAAGGTGTTATCTACGCTTGTTAAGTA
This sequence comes from Dicrocoelium dendriticum, assembly GCA_944474145.2. Classification (NCBI taxonomy): domain Eukaryota; kingdom Metazoa; phylum Platyhelminthes; class Trematoda; order Plagiorchiida; family Dicrocoeliidae; genus Dicrocoelium; species Dicrocoelium dendriticum. Next base: position 60,568,176 of record OX104061.1, read on the forward strand.
TACAACTTTGACTTTCTTAACCAAAATCCTCCCCCCCAGATGGTGCTTGTGAAAGCTTTAAAAGAACTTTTAGCACACTGGTAGCGCACGCAACGGAACAGAAGTCCTTCCAACCCAAAAACAAGCCTAAGTCATTTCTGAAGAGCAGAACACGTAAATGTTTATCCCGGAGGGATTAGGCATGGCGAGATCACCAGGACTGCTCGAATACCGAAACCTGGACTGCATACTTGACATATCGTAACTTTTGTGTGAAACTGATCCGCGAAGACAGGATCACGCATCAGCAGGAGTTAATGAGGCGATTCTGCACGAACTGCAAACTTCTGTACAGGCACCTTGACGGCCTTCGAAAGCTGAAGCGCGGGAATCCAGCACTAGTCACGGCTGATGAATGTACTCGATCAGCAATAGAAGCAACTGACCTCCTATGGCTTTATTACTCCCAAACTTTTCTGCAAGTATCAGGCCCAAATATTCTCATTGTTTCTCTTACTTTACCCTCGGGTTTAGATAATATCAACTTTACTGCGGAAGATGTGTTGAAGAACTCGTTATCCTTGCGTCTTCACTGGTCTCCTGGAGTCGACAACATCCGACCAAATGTTCTGCAGGCGGTAGCTAGTGAGCTAACAGAACCACTGGCTGTTTTCTACTCGCCACTTCTAGAAGAGAACCATATTCCACCAGTATGGACTGGATGGATCATCACCCCTATGCATAAAGTAGCCGCACTGACCCTATCAGCTGCCGTCCAATAAATACCTATACTATCCAAAATGATGGAATCAATCATCGCAGATGCGCTGATGCAGCATCTAGAAAGCTTTAACTTAAAAGATCTCAGAGCAACATGGCTTTCGTCAAAAGCGTTCATGTAATACTAACCTACTAATTGCACGTAATAGCTGGGCTGAAGCTGTTGATGAAGGAGCAGGATTCGATGTCATCTGCCTGAACTTCTCAAAATCATTTGATCGCTTAGACCAACAAATTCTCCTTCAGAAGTTTCACAACTACGGCATTGGCGACCTAATCCTGAGTTGGATTAGCAATTTTCTACATGAACGACAACTAGCGGTGGGAGTCCGAGAATCATTGTCCGATGTAAGTAATGTGGTGTACGGTGTGCCACAAGGCTTGGTGCTTGGACCTCGTCTATTCCTGGTGTTTAGTAACGAGTCAGCGAGATAAATTCCTTCCCATTTCCCATTTTTCGCCGATGATATCAAGATATGGCGAAGAAGCAGAGGACCAGACGACCACGAACGGCTCAGGTGCGATCTTAACACAGTGTCCATTCAAGATGGACAAGTGTCGCGTTGTACAATTACGCCATAGATATAACTATACATATTTGCTCGGAACAAATGGATTTCAGACCATCTTCCAGGAACGTGACCTTGGTGTGCTCGTACAGAGCGACCTCAACTGTTCAAAACAGTCTGAGGTAGATGCGAAAATTGGTAACCAGCACGTCGGCATGCTGTGAAGAGCATTCGGGAGATTTGACCCATCAATCTTCCCAATGTTGCATAATTCCTACGTGCGCCTGCATGTTGAATACGCTATCCAAGCTTGACAACCTTGGTTAAAGCGCGACCTAGAGGCTTTAGAGGCAACACGAGGGACAGCAACAAAGAATGTAAAGGGCCTGCGCTATCACTCTTATCACCGAAAGTTGAAGTTGCTGGGAATTTTCAGCGGACGCTATCAAAGGCTGTGCGGCGATCTCATATTAGCAAATCAAATATTGAGTGACTCCAACCACGTATGACGGCATTTGCTGAAACTTAGCCCCAACACGCAGCTCAGGAGTAATTGCTTAAAATTGAGCGAACAATATAGTCGTCTAGAGTGTCGACGGAATTACTTCTCCCTTCGGATTTGCCAACCCTGAAACGCACTCCCAGACTCACTTGTATCCTCTTCTACCTTGGATATTTTCAAAATGCGATTAGATGTTGCTGTTACGTCCCAGAGTTTTGTTACCTAAACTCCTCCATTGTGGATTACGCCAAGCATGTTTTTCTACAGGAGTTATGTATCAAATGGACCCAAGTGAGCGACCATATTTTACTTCTCTCACGAATTTTACCAACAATCCCTGCACCCGAGTGTCTTTCTGAAAGTTTAGGCGTGATTTTTTTAAATTTTACACTGATGTTATTTATCAAAGTATTCTTCTCACCAGACATTCGATAGATGACCCAGACCTATTCTTATTTCATCATGTTCACCCTAACCATCCTACGAGACGTGTCAAGCACTTGATTTTATCTCGTGATAAAGCATTGTTCATTGTTAGGCTGAGGACCCTATAAGTATACAGTTACTGGTACCGGCGCCTACTAGATTCTAAGGAACCCCAAACACGTCTGCCACCACTTACAACAACTGAGCCACAACACGAATTTGATCGACCACCAGTCAAAGTTAGCCACGCAATACAGTTGGCTAGAATGTTGGCGGAACTTTTATTTTCTTCATATGTGTCATGCGTGGAACGCCTTCCTAAATTAGGCTGTTTCAGCCCCCATTTTTCCTGTGTTTACAAAATGCCCTGACCTTGCTCTAACCCAAATTCACTCCCATATATAGCCGGTGCGTCTCGACAGACGATATAATGAGATGAAAAATACACAAGCAAAATTAACCTTGCACTAGCTGTGTGCCACTGTGTTAACACTGAGATGAGTCCACCAAAATGATTTCCATTTCATCCCTTTGTTTTCTATTCACCATGCTGTGGTTCTCTTTTTGACCATCCTTCGGGACTTGCTAAGCATGCGCTATTTTTCCCGTACCATACCATTGTTCCATTGAATATTCCTATCGAAATACCCTGGAGCAAGGGTTCCCTGCATCCTTGTACATATAAATCTGCTTGAGTGAATAATACACATTTGTTGGTGCTTGCCTTAGGTTCCAGCTTTTGGTAGCCTAAATAAATTAAACGGTCCAGTAGATGTTCTCAGGTATTTCGGTGTCGGTCATCAAATTTGTCCTCTGTCCAGTTCATAAATCTGTTCGGTCAGTCCATCTTCTCTGTCAGCCCTTACAATGATCTACCATACTCTGTTGCTACAGTGCTAGTTTCCGACATCCGGCGTACAGGGAAAATTCCCAAGCTGCTTTCATCCGCTTGCGTTAGCGTTGCCATCTGTAGCGTCAGTTCACAACACGTGTGCGACAACGGATGAAGAATGCGCTATTCCAACTACTTTATGCACAGGAAGTAATGTTCACTCGTTAAATGTGACATGACAAACTGCAACTACTTTTGTCGACTATTTGTGTACATCACTCCGGATAACAGGTGGTCCTACCGGGTGGAAGGGGAGTGGTTGCCACATTTGTGTTTATAGGAGTCCGAGCTTTTATCCGAAATGAGTTCAGTAATTTCAAACTGATATATAAACCGGGTAACAGGTCACTGCGCCACTCTTCTCGGTACGCTCGGATGGAGCTCGAATCGTCACCATAAGGATGGCATTAACTCGGGTCATTACATTATGTCCTTTTCAGATGTTCCAAATTCACACAATCTAGGACTTCAGTTAAACTCGGAATGGAACAAGATTATAATACGGATCCAAATGCCTAGGCCTGAAAAGTCCCTTGGGATGGGTAGTGGGAATAACGTTAGTAAGAAGAATTTAAACGAAAGAGAAAAACGCATATGTGGACTCACCGTATTATCCACCTTAATGCATAATATATCCGTCTACTCCGATTTCATGGAATTGGTGAGTACAATGTATGTCTGCGTGTTGTCGTCAATCAATGAGTAGCAATCGCATCCAGTACTGTAAATGCTGTAAAGCATCGCCAAGTCGTTGTTTTAAAAATGGGTAGCGTGGGCGTGGAAAGGACAAAATTTGAAAGAGCGTTCCATGGATGACAAACTCGAAATGAAAAATAATTCCCGCGGCACTCATGCCGACTGTATTGGATGGCAATTTTCAATTTATGACCCCTCGACTTTGTGTTGCAGCTAAGCTTAGGAAGGGGCAGCAAGCATAACCCGAGTTTTTCAAAATATGGAACACCAGGACGGGGTCACCACGTAGATGGCAATATCTTCAACTGTACACTCCCAGGGCTTTTCTTCACCTATGGTATTGTACGTGAGACAACCCCTTCACTTTTTTCGTTGCCCGTCGCTGTGCGGTCTCCAGTGCAACCAGGTTGCGTTAGAAAAAGGGTTGCCAAGCCTGGTTCGAGTACTCTACATGTGGCCTCGCATACTCATTGAGCATTTAGGAAATGATGGAGGGATCGAACCACCCGAGCGCCCTTCGTAACCGACCATGTTGGTTCGCGGTTTTGGACGCTTTCAAGGACTGCGCCGAACAGCTGAGTTCATCTTGGCTTACCAATCCAAGGTTTTGCTCTTGAGAGGCGGTGTTCAGTACATGGTATCCAAGATTACATGCATACGTGGGCTTGTGGCAGACATGCAGGGTTTCCACTTGTCCGTGTTAAACTGAAGTAGATTTACCTTTGACAATTCAAAAGCGCAGTCGAAAGTCTCGTTACCGCATTTCCTCATCTTCCTGACAGTCGATTGCCCACCATATCTTGATGTCATCTGCAAAAAGCAGGAAATTCGTCCTGATGACACTCGAAAGTTTGTTAATGAGAGACCAAAATAACCGCGGATCCAATACCAAGCATTGTGGAACACCGCAGTCTACAACAATTAGATCAGAAAATAAACCTCCAACTCGAACCTGAAGGTGCCGTTGAAAGGGGAAGTTTGCGATCCATCCAAGACAGGGTCTCCAACTCCGTATGCTTGCGGCTTTCGTAGAAGGTTGCGGTGATTTATGTGGTAGAATGATTTGGAAAGGTCTATGTAGATGATGTCAATGCTGCTCCCATTCTCGGTTCAATTGCCACTGACAAGGATGGTGGTACATGACCAGTGCTAATTCTCGACTCTGTATGACTAACTGATCCTACCTGTATAAGTACCGCCTGCCCATTCATTTATAAGCATCTTCCTATACTACTTCCGCCTGGTCACTTTTGCTAATAATTCGGACCAATATGTAGATTAATTTGAAGAAATTTCATGAGGATTTCTTTCATTTTCACATAGGTAGGCAGTCACCGAAACCGGAAGCATAAAAGTAGCGTTTGGGCTAATTTGAACTGTGCATTTAAGTGCGAGGACAAAATTTGAGGCTGCACTTAGATTAACAGTAGAGAGCATGAACGTTTTGGACTACCTGCTGAAGTAACAGCCAACTGCTCGTGGAAAGCCGCTGGTTAGTCGTTCGCGAGCTGTCGCCAACAAAGTGTCCTCCTGCGTTATTCGCTTGTAAATCTTTGGATTTATTCTCACTGAGACCTACGTCCTATCATTCGATTTGTCTCCGCAAGCTCCTCCTACCACTGTTCGTCTATTGGATCTATCCTTCGCGAATCACCAAGAAACTGTGGTTTTGCAAATTATAAGTTGGCATTTCTATTCCATTTGTTGGCTGTCTAGATGTGCTATTGAAGAGATGTGAAATACTAACAGAAGCGGTCGAGAAACTAGTGAGCGTCAGTGTTACACTTATGGGAGTAAACTAACCTGCACTTGTGAGTGAAAATAACACCCCGAATTCCCTAATCAGACCGAAGAAGCTAGACGGACGTTCCAAGGTAATACAAACGACTCAGCCTCCAGCAGTACCAACTCCGTTCTCTCTCCCTTCTATAAGTAAAAACATTGCTTTCACCGCGCCTGCCTCAACTTCCGTACTGTGTGCTGCACCTAGTAGTTTGTTCGCTACACACGAGACCGTAAGCTACAGTCAACCAGTAATAGTGAACAAGCCAGCAACGTACGCATAAGTTTCCGCCAAGCAAACATTGGAAAGAGCACCGGTAAGCTGTGTGCCGGGATTGGAGAAAATAAAATTGCCGCATCACAGATGGCACCCATCAGTGCCGTTCACAAATTCATCAGAAAACCGGATACTAAGGCCCCAAATCCAAAAACCAGTAGCCACCAGGCACAACCATGCTGCCCAAAACTTTGTGTGCACAAATGTCCCCGAATGCACATCCAACGCAATTAAGCGTAAGTTGACAGACGATCGAAATCTGTGGGGTTCCATCTGTACGTCGTTCGGTGTCCATGCTAATCGCACGACTTTAAAAAGAATCTCGCGTCACACAAACGCGTTGCACTACGGCGAACCCCCGTTACTTCGGGTAACGCTAAACACGGTGGACAAGACTGAGGCCGTTCTGCTATCTGCCGAATCGTCTCCGCACCGACTCAATTGGAGTGCGCATACTACCTGAAATCCCGGGTAAAGAACGTTTAGTGGATCCCGCTAACAATGAGAGGTACAGAAAACGTCAATATAAGAAAATAGTGATTGCTCACGGTGTTCATGAGCTTACAGATTCCTCTTCTGACGATGTTCAGAAGCATGACCGCGAGCAATGGCAATACATCCGAGAGGCTCTTTCTCTCGAAAATTTAGTGGTTACATCGTTGACAAGAATCCCCATATCACCAAACTATAAGGGGTGCGGTCCCAGGCTGTTAAAACTTGTGTTACCGTCAGAACTAACAGAACAAAACCTAATAGACAACTGGACTAAATTCCATTGCAGATTGCCAACAGGAATCCATTGTAATCGGCAGGAACACCAGCACCTTCTTATCACAATTCAGTAGATGCATAACTCTTAATGAAAACGCTAACTGCAAGACCCGACTCGGGGACGGTTTCAATAATAACCATAATATCCTGAGGGACATAGCAGAGAACGAGCAAACACCGGGATCCGGAGCATCTGATACTTGACCACATACCAAATTCGTCTCGAGAGTCTGCAACCCATCCAGAAAACGATTAGTCGCCGACCCTTTATTGGTTGACGTAAACTCACTCGCTTCAACCATCCAATCTAACACAATTTTTGTCTCCGAGAAGCTCTCATGCATGTACACAAATGCCCAAGGTCTACTCAGCAAACTAGCTGAAGTAAGACTTGGACAAGCGTCTGCAGCTTGGGACATCATCACTATCATCTAAACGTGGTTGTACTGTGAGATGACAGATGCTGAAATTGCGCTAACGGGCATGTCCGTTGTCCGGAAAGATCAAGCCAGCAAAGTTGGTGGGTTAGTCCTCTACTTTTGTAACAACATGCAATGCGAACCCATAAACTATTCGGAAACCTACGTAGCTGACTGGTTTTGGTGTAATTTCCCTCTGAAAAGGAACGATCTTCGCCTATTGGTTGTTGTTTACCACCCGCCATCGTCTACTCCTGAGATGGACTGCAACTTGATGGCTGCGTTAATGCAAGCGGTAAACAGGAAGTACAGTCACATTCTAGTCAGCGGCGACTTCAACTTACATGCTATAGAATCCCAGGCCACACCAGGAGAGCAATTCAAAGCAGACTTACAAGAACTGGTTTCAGACATCCCGCTTTATGGCTACGTCACTACGCCCTCTAAATTCAGGGGAACTGACAGGCCATCCATATTGGACCGAATATTCACTACTGAAAAACTGATGGTCGAGAGAGTGATAACCGATACTCCTTTGGGCCGCAGCGATCACGCAACGCTTATGTTTTGTTACATGTGCTACACGGTTACCAACCATGACACCCTGTCTGACCTCATTGATGCAACAAGGTGGTCGTGCTTAGCCGACGTGACCCCTGAAGTGGCCTGCGGAGAATTCTTCAACATATGTACCAAGCTCGTGGTAAGGACATCTGAAATCTAGAATGATGAAATCTTTCGTAAGGAGCAGGACACGTAAATGCATGGCATTAAGGGACTTGGCATGGCACACCTACTTAGTCGCCCCGAACGACCATACCTGGGATGTCTGCGCAAAACAAGAAACCACTGCGTCAAACTCGTCCGGGAGGAGAATATGAAGAACCATCACGGTCTAGTGGAAAAGCTTTGCTCTACTCCCAAGCTGCTATACAGACACGTAAACCATTTGCGTCGTGTTAAGCGCGGTATTCCTGCTCTGCACACAGCATGCGGGTTAGCCCAAACCGCACAAGAGGCGGCCAACTTTCTTGGACAACAATTTGGCCGTACATTCCAAAGCGCGCAATCATCATACATCCTGCCTAAGCAGTTAACGCCGCCATCAGGGCTTAATCACATATCGTTCACCTCCGTAGCTGTACTGAAGAGACTGAAGTCTCTGCGCGAGTTCAGCTCCCCGGGTGCGGAGGATATTCGCCCGAAGGCTTTGAAAGTTGCTGCCATGAATTTGGCAGGACCACTAGCAGTTTTCTTTCAACAATGTATGATCGAGATGCACGTTCTCACGATGTGGAAGCATGGAATCATCACGCCAATTTACAAAAGTGGCAGCCATGCAGAAACAGTAAATTATCGCCCGATAGCACTACTTCCTGTGATCTCCAAGGTTATGGAGTCCATTGTACCTGAGACTTTGATGGAGTATCTGAAGAACAAGAAAATTCTCGTTCTGGAGCAGCACGAATTTAGCCAAAATCGCTCCTGTACCACTAATCTGTTGATTGCTCGTGCAAGCTGGACAGAATCTGTGGACGCTGTTATAGGGGTCGACGCGGCCTACTTGGATTTTCCAAAGGCATGCGACCGTATGGACCATCGTATTATCCTCCACAAACTCCAGAGATATGGAATCGGCGATCCAGTTCTGGGCTGGATAGGAGACCTTCTCGTGCAACGTCACCTGGATGTGAGGATTCGAAGCAACCTGTCGGAATACATCGAAGTTAAGTGCGGTGTACCTCAAGGCCCAATACTTGGACCGTGCCTGTTTTTGATTTTCATAAATGATTCCGTGAGCGTGCTATCTTCCAACTGTTTGATATTTGTTGATTATCTAAAGGTATGGCGTGTTATAGCTGCAGTGGAGGCTCACACAGTGTTACAGGAGGACCTGGATAAAGCGTACACATGATCCATCTAGATCATGTTGCATTCCAACGTCAACAGTTGCAAAGTCCTCAGCATAAGGCACAAGAGTATGCACAAGTACCGCCTAGGACCATAAATTCTACAGCGGGTTTCTCACGAGTGCGATCTCGGCGTGAGAGTTCAAGATGACCTCGGTTATTTGAGGCAGACTGAAAAGCCATATTAAAATACAAACCAGTACCTCGGGCTTCTTCGCAGAGCTTTCGGGAAGTTTGACCCTTCAGTCTTTCCAAAAATGCTCAGTGCGTACGTGAGGCCGCCCGCAGAATACGCTATTCAAGCGTGGCAACCCTGGCTCAAGCCGCATATCACCTCGCTTGATATGCAAAACGTAGGGCAACGAAGATTGTCAGAGGTTTGACCAGCCTCCTCTACCCACTCAGGCTGAACACTCTCAAAATATACAGTGGACGTTATCGGCTTCTAAGGGGCGATGTCATAATGATGTACCTAAACCTGAGAAATGCCAAACGCCCATGCCATTCGCTTCTACTACTCAGTCAAAACACCCCGCCAAGGGGTTATCGGTTTAAGCTAGTCACGCAGTACAGCCGCTAGGAATGTCGGCGAAATTATTTCTCCGTTCGAATGTCACAGCGTTGGAACGCCCTCCCGGAACATGTACTTAGTACACCCATCCTATCCCTTTTCAAAAAACGCTTTGACGATACTCTGTCACATTTACACTACGTGCTATAGCCCATGTCCACCAGATGCTGGCACTAATGCATATCAGTCAGTGGATAGTACCATAACCCTACTCGAGAATTAGTCACTCCAAACCCCTTGCAAAAAATTTGATATACGCTACTACAATAGAAACTGGATTTCTGTATCCCATCGACCTAAGATAGTTGCACACGAGTAAGCGTTGTCCTTGTTATTTTCTTATATTTTTCTCTCATATTACATGATCAATAACACTCCCCTTATGGCTTTGTGTGCGTACATTATAATTTCAAACCCTTTATACGGCCACGCATTTAAACATATAATCGCCCGAACTGACGATTCCATTATCCCTTGATCTATCTTTTCTCACTCTAAACACTCTACGGGACATGTCAAGCACTTGCATTTTTACCCATTAGAAATCATTGTCCATTGTTCTAATGGTGCCATACAACAATATGGCATAACATTATTGCATCATTTTATTATACATTGTTTCGGTCACTCCCAGCAATAGCACTTATAAAATCATACTTAAGGAAATCAGGTTTCTCTACAGATCTCTCAAGATGGTCCTTAACACGAATGATTTTAAAGCTGCTGTTCATTGAACAAGCCAATAGCGTCCAACTCTGCGTACTCATTTGTTATGCTATCTGCTGATTTGAACTTGGCCACTCAACAAACAATATGCATTTTTAGGATTGCGTGTGTCCGTCCGAATCAACTTGCCAGCGTTAAGGACCATCTTGAGAGATCAGTAAAGGAACATAATTTCCTTACGGAGGGATTTGAAAACTCTATGCATGAAATAGACTGATAATAGGTATAGGGTGCAGATGGACAAGGATCCTGCTCACACCAGAATGACAGTAATGCTGTCTAGCTTCGGGACGCAATTGTCACTGTTACCAATGATTAAAACAATTAGTTGGGCTTTTAGGATGAAGTGCTCAATCAATTGACCTCACATAAGTAGATCTGAATTGATAAACTTCTCCCCATCGGTTTTGCTTTCCGGTTTACTTTGGAACGCTGAGCTCAGCCGTGCGTCAGTGAACTGCTGAATTCCAGGGCACGCCATGCAAAGCACTTGTTGCATATCTCAGGAATCAGAAGTACAGGTCCACACATGGGTAAAACTAGGTGAGGTTCATTCCGTTTTCTAAGGTCACACACTGCATACTTCGGTGATAGTTGAAGGTATACTAGAAAATTCCACACGCAGCACGCAAGTAAAAGTACACATGCGAACACGTGATTTGCACAGAAGTGTAACAAAGTATCCGGAGCATCGTGCTTTCTCACCCAATTCCAAATCGGTTTTAAGAAGACACTTGTTATCAGTAGTTTCGTTTCTAACTGCAGTTGTCGATTATCACACAGGCTAAAGGACGGCACGACACACTGGGAACTATTTCCTCAACTTGATCCATCAGCACATTAAGTCAAGTAGTTATCGGACTGCTCTCTAAAAAGGACAGCATCTGGTTAATAGGTGTCGTCCGCCCGAAAATACAGCACCACTGAACAGTTTCTAGATGGTTTGATCTCTTTAGGCAGCTAGAAGGCACTCGAAACCGGGGCATTTGGGATGTTGGTCACTACGTTTAAGCCACCGAGTCTAGGCGGGCAATGTGTGTCACAACGGCTAATGACTGATTTAGGGTCATTTGGAAACATGCGCTGTGCGTGCCATTCGCATTGGAACGAATCGTGGTTAACTCGGCCAATGGGGCCGTTCATCAACAAGACTTCCCTAACAGGCCAGTGTCAGTTTGACAGAATTTCTAGTCTGCGCTTTACATAAATATTTCCTATCTTATTCTTACGTAGTTGTCAGAGAACACCGCCTGTGGTAGATGATTGTAATATATGTCGGTGCAGTCAATGAAGCATACGATCGTTTCAATACGTTCAGAGGAATATTTAGCCATTGCTTGTACGATTAGTTGACTAGCGTTCTTAACTGGTGGCCACTGACCGACCGATTTGTGGATCATCTGACTAACCTAACTGGAATACAACGTAATAGAATAAATATATAGAAACACGCCATTTCAGCGACCATGAACATCAACAGTAGACTACTTGGGATACATTTGCTGCACCTGAGGATGCACAGGCTACTCAGAAATGAAACACTGTCTCCTTGTTTAGGCATAACGTGTGCAGCTTGGGGTCCCACCATATATTTACAATGCGCTACTGTCATGAATGACTCTGGGGTCCAGAAGCTATGGACTAAATGCACTCAAGGCTTAAAGTCATCAGTGTTTTATACGCTATAAGTTTAGGACAAGGATTCAAGCGGTAATAGACTGCGACGCTACACCAGATCTACCACTATATTTCACTGCGTTCCGCATCTAATGCTTTGTCTACATGACTGATGTCAACTTGGCAATATCTCCCTGAAAAGTACCATGCTTCGTTTGAAAACGAAGCAATTCATAGTGCCGATTCCAAAACTTGCGTTAATCACCAGGGATGATTATCTTCAGCAATTCAAAAATCTCCAGTTAACAGCATGAATAAATGAGAGGTACGTACTGAGTAAATAAATTTTTAGGCAACCCTCATCAGACTCAGACATTTACATAGTGACGACTACCTGGTAGATGTGCCAGCGTGGAACGGATATTGATTATAATGTTTATTCCGACGGGAAGATTTGCTAACTCACGCTGTCACTGAAATCAGTAGCTTATGTACCACGGTAACAGTTTCACAACCAAGGATTGACTGAGATGCAAATCGTGGGATCATGCAACCTCAGCTGTAGGCCATAGTAGACACAAGGGGCGTACAATTGGCTTCTGTACGAACAACTCATCCTTGAGGCGGCGAACAAAGATAGTTTTAACCATGGATAAGAGATGTTTCCGGAGCCCGCGCGATAATGTTTCAGGAATAGAGCAGATAAACCTAAAATCATTTTGCGAACGTGCGTGACCATAATCCCAGTTCAGTTCAGCTCAGTCGAATAACAATGGTCTGAGCACCGAAGTGCGGTGGACTCAGTTGCCACGACTTACATCACATGAGTAACACTGAATAACAACAGCAAGATATGAGGCTAAAGAAAATAGCATGTGAAAAAATTGAAGCAAAAAGAATATACGTTGGACCAGGGATGTCCAAACTCGGGCGAGCGAGCCAAATGCGGCCCGCGTCAAAATTTCAACTGACCTGCGGCCTCATCATAAAATAACAAATTGAAGTTTGGATCTGTTCTTTATAGGCACCATTATATAGATTCCAAATATTTAAGGAACTTATGATTACGAAAATCAATGGCATCAGTTATTGGTAAAAATCAATGATATGGTATTTTTGTTAGTGACAAACTAGGAAAAGTCAAGCTACTGGTTTTACTAAATGAGTCATGACTAACTCAAAAAACAAAAAGATGGGTTCGTTATCTATTAATATATATGATTAGCTATAGCTAGTCCGTTCTGAAAGGAGGATTTTTGCTTCATAGTCTTTTCTAGTCCCCGAACGTTTATGGCTCTGTAATTTACTTTAAGGTACAACATTAGATATATAGGTTTCACTCCTCTGATAATCTAATTCCACAAAAATGCACATTTTCTAGCCTACGTTCAAAACTCCTTTGAGAAAGGTGTTCTAACTAAACTAAAAAATAATAAAGAGTGATTTGTTAACTTTTTATTCGTATGATTGTCCTTTCTGTTCTAGATTGCAGAATGCGAGTACAAAAAGGAAAACTTAATGACAAAGGCTGCCGCTTCCAGGAAAAGTGGAAACTAGAGTATATTTTCACTGAACGACTAAACAAGTGTGCGTTTGATTTGCTTGGAGAGTGTGGCTGTTTTCAAGGAATTTATTATCAAGATGCTATACCAAACGAAGGACGTCAACTTGGACAATTTCACTAAAAATGCACGAGTTAAGAAATGGAAGCGACTGAAAGCTGGAATAACCTAAAAGCAAAACTTGTTTGCACAAAGCTGTTAGTCAAATAAAACTAGACAAAAGCAACCTGAGTTGGCAAAACTAATCTAGAAGCATTGGAAACCATTTACTGAAGGGGAATTTGTCAAAGAATATCTGATGAAAATTGCGGAAACTATTTGTCTTAAGAAAATGCAAGTTAGCCTTTGTTTACCTGGCACGTAGCACTTTGGATCGCAAAATTGAAGACGTCTCCTCTGATAATAAGAGAAAAATAAGAAGCAAAGGGAGAACAATTTGAATTATTTGACTGCCTGTGATGAAAGCATTGATATGGCTCAGGCTGCTCTGTTTCCCATTTGTTTGAAAGCGGTTAAAGATTAGATGTGTGCGAGTGAAGAATTACTTGACCTGCAGGGTTTTAAAGATCAAAGACAGGGAATCGATGCATTTTTTCTGTTGCTTCTGCGATCAGTGATGTTAAGCTATCAAGGAAAAATCTCAAAAATTATTACTGGCCGTGCCGTATTGTAGCGAAAACGACACGACAGGGGGGTAGACGTTTATTGCACACCGAAAATGGTCACATCAGGGTCCCGCGCGCGCCATCGAATAATGACTAGATTTCCGTCTCACAACGCAACACAGGTGCGGATGTTAGAGACGAGCCAGTCCTTTCGCCTCGGGAGCTCTGACTTGGAAGATTCACCTTCCTTTTTTCGCCTCAATCCCCACTTCTCTGTACCCGATTTGGATCGGCCAGGAGTCGTTCGAGAGCTCTCGACTTGCTTGTTCTGGGCTGTGTCAATCGGCTCGGCGTCGGTCCTGTGGGCTGCGCTAGCGGCGTATATGTCTGATTTATTGCGCTGTCCACATATTCCCACTCCGTAGTTCCGGGCCCAGGCTCGTTGCTAGCCGTCCTTCTCGATCCGCTCTCAGCTAACTCCGAAGAGCTCCCCCGAGGCATTCTTGGAAGCGGCCCCTCTACAGTATGACTATGGAGCACAGTGGATTTGCAAAAACTGTCTGTAACAAAGTGAGCGAAGAAGGGAAAAATCCATTTAACTCCACTGCATCATTCTACAGCAAGGTATTTGTGTTAAACAGCTTGCGCTTTATCAGGCTATGCAAGGTGAAAACGGAGATGTTGTGTATCACCATGATTTAAGGTGGCTCCGTCGTGGGACTGCAGTTCATCGCTTCTACTCTGTTGGAGAAAAAATCGGACAATTAATAAAACTTGGGACTATTCATATCAGCACTAGCTGATCTTGCATGGATGACTTATTTTGAAATTTGGTTGATATTACACGACAACTGAACATGTTGAACACGAGCAATCAGTGACTTTATGTAGTGGTAAGCCAATCGTATTTGGACATCAAAGCCTTTAGGAATAAGCTGCAACTTTTCCAAAGACTACTGTCTTAAACGCAGCTTAATACCACATATTTTTATCACTAAAAGAAATCAAACCAGTTCTTCCAGAATTTAACATTATGCACAAATGCAGATGTGTGTCGTAGATTACGTATTCCTGGCTGATGAGTTTCAAATGTCCTTTCAAGAATTTGTAGTAATTGAAAAGGAGATCAGAAAATCTTCTTCGCCTTTCTCTGTGGACTCTGACAATGTTCCATGCCACTTGCAACTAGAGCCCATTAAGTTGCAAAGTGATGTTGAATGTCACAGTCGACACCAACCGTTCTCGCACATAGATTTTTATCGCTAGCTGGATAAAGACAGGTTCTAAGAGATTTGAACATTTTCTAAGAGAATATTCAATTGCCTTTTGATCAAAAGGTTGTATGTGCGGACACATTTAGTTATGGATTGTAGCAAGAAGCGTGTGAAGAGGAGACTAGGTGCTGGTTTGCATATCGAAGCCAGGATCTTTGAGCCAGACCTGACAAACTTATGGCAGTCATGACCTAAGTTGCAACCTTCAAGTTAACAACTTGAAATAAGTACTTTAGAACCTATGGCATATTTAGTTATTATCTAAATGGCCCGACATATTTTTAACAAAATATGTGGCCCTCAGTGGGAAAAGTTTGGACACCCCCTCCGTTAGACTACTCAAGATTGAACGAAAATTAACAACCAGATGCAAGAAAACGAATGCAGGAACGTCACTGACTGCGTGACTTCGCCAGTTGTGCAGACCACCCCGGGGCCTGAGCAAGTCTATCTGTCGAGTTCTTCATGCCAATATGCCACTTTATGGGCTGGCCACCTCGATGTTTCGCTCAAATTCGTGCAGCCACTGCGCATAATGCACACCGAGGAAACCGGTCACCCGGCATCCGGAGGACGTGGCCTTACCTACGTAAGCGATTAAGTTTTAGGTAACACTTGAGTGAGGTAGCAGGTTTTATGCTAAAATCCAACAGACGGACCTCAACATTGCTCAATCGGTGTTCCCCCCGGTGCCGTCAGCAATACTCCGCAAGCAAAGGTGGTCAAACACGGCCAAGCGTTTAATGTCCTCTTTGGGGACTGGCCAGGTCTCTGAGCCAAACATTAAGACCGGTTTTACATCAGGGTCGCACGTCTTACTTTTCACTGACCCACTGATATCCCGTCGTTTCCATAAGAGGTTGTCTCTGGAAAAGCCCACGATACGAGAAGCACATGATACGAGAAGTAACTTCCTAATTACTGTGAGCATTGGAGCTTACTCAGCTACGAAGGTACTTGAACGGATCCACCACTTACAGCAGCTGTTCGGTGATAGCCAGCGCCAGAGTAGTGTCGGTCCAGTCTTGCATTTTGAAGGTGTCAAGCAGATACCGAGGCGTTCAGCGCTCTGCGTCAGCTTAGCCGGTAGCGTTTGCGTAGCCACTGCGTAAGACTTGAGGAGAGCTATGTCTTCCGCATTCTCCAGGTTTGTCAGTCGGTTACCTGGTAGACCTTCCAACTTGTTAGAATCTGACAGAACGGGGTCATCTATGATAATTTCGATCACAAAGTTGTAGGGGAATGGAGATATAGAACAACCGTGACAAACTCCACTTGTCGAGGGGAAGTCAGGAGACAATTTCTCGTAGACTCTTACACGGCTTTGAGAGTCACGGTAGAAAGACCGCATAATGGAAAGATCTGATCAGACACGCCCTTCATTTTAAGGCAACGCCACAAGCTGGCGCGGTCAACAGACTCGAAGGCGGCTTTCAAGTTGGTGGAAACCGCCATAGTCAGTTGTCTGCATATGTCTCCGCTCTAAGACTTGGTGAAAGGTAAATATGTGGTCGATACAACCACGACCAGGGTGAGAACCAGCCTGGCTTTCAGTGACTCGGTTT
>OX104061.1:60585212-60652590 GCA_944474145.2 Dicrocoelium dendriticum
TGCTGCTGTTGCTGAGACGTTCGTTCTTTAAGCTTCTTCTGATGAAATTTCTCGGATAACCGTTGTTTATAAACACTCGATATAGATACTTTTCTTCCTGTTTCCGCGATTCCGCTGTGCTGCAGTGAGTTTCCGCTATTTTGAACAGGGTTTGAATGCAGGTCTTCTTGTGATTCATCGGATGGTTGATGCGGTAGTTTAATATCTGGTCCGTATGTGTTTTCTTCCAATATACGCTCGTTTGCAAAGAGTCGTCGGTATTCCTAGTGACCAGTTCACAAAAATGGTAACTTTTATCCTCCTCTAATGTAATCGTACATTTAATATTCTCGAATGTGCTGTTGAGCAAATCATGCGTGCCCGGTACTCTGTTCCGTTTTACGAGGACAAATTTGTCGTCTATGTATGGCATCCAGAGTATTGCACTGATGGATGGCAGTGCAATGTGCTCTAATTTCTGCATCACCGCTTCTGTAATGAGTCCCAAAATTGTGGATCCCATGGGCGTTCCTCTCAGTTGCTGGTGCACTTGTCCATCAAAACGGAAATAACTGGTCATGCAGAGGTTCAGGCGTTCCCAAAAGCTTTCAGGTCGTATGCTTATCGTCGAGCTTAGTTGATTCTCTAGTAGTTCCATCATAGTTGCTTTGACCAATTGATGTAGGATTTAGGTGAAGAGTGCGGTGACATGGAATGAAAGCATCAATTCGTCGTCTTCTATGCTGACACTCAGCAGGTTGTTGAGGAATTGTCCAGCATTTTTTGATGCTATATTCGGTTGCAGAATTCACATGTTTCAACCTCCTTCACAAATCTTTAGCCAGTTTATATAATGGGGTTCCGGGGAGCGAGACGATTTGTAGTAGTCGGACTTTATCCTTTTGTACTTTGGTAGTCCATAGAACAGTGCAATGTTTGTATCCTCAGCTTTCATTCTCTATCCCTCCGTCGCGGTGAGCTCGTTCATTGATTGCAGTTTCTTCAGCGTCGTTTTGATCTGCTTGACCAATTTTGATCTTGGATCTTGATCGACCTAGCGATTTGTAGTTGTGTCGGATAGTAGTTCTTTGGCCTTTTTAATATACTCCGGTTTGTCCATTATCACGGTCATGCGCCATTTGTCTGCTGATAGGATTACAATGTTTTCGTCTTTCTGTAGACTTTTGCATGCATCCAGTTCCTCCTTGGCTGGAGTCTGCGTGACTTTATTCTGAGTAAATACTGGGACAACTGTCTGCCGTATCTGTTGCTGTTTCTCCTCTGATAGTCCATTGGATTTCAGTGCGTGTTCTAAGCTAGCTAATTGGTCTTTGGAGCAAGCATCTTTGACGTTACAGTTGAGCCCCTTGATCGAAACATCCTCTTCAGTTGCACTGAGTTGGTTGCGTGAAAGTATTGATCCATCATTCACCACTAGTGCAGTCAATTCTCTTAGTCAGTTTCTCTAACTTCGTGCTCAATGCAGCCTTGCGTTCGTTCTTCGTGCGTTTGACTCGACGTTCAATTGCGTATTGTAGCGCCATTCATAGCCATTGTTCAATAATATTGAGACAATTGAGCATCCGTATAAAAGCAGGCTAGTTTCTCGGTCTCCAGGAGCTCATAGAGAGCTAAAAGTCAAGTGTGGGAGAATGCCGATTGATGCGAGGTCGGCAGTTACTCGATGTTTGTTGGGATTATGATACCTTGTCTGAACCATGATTTGGCCAAGGTACATCTCAATCTTCGGTTAAACCTACGTTAGAATCAATTAAAGTAGACGTCAAGCTATGCATTTGGACATTCAATGGTACGGTTGTTGAGCTATATATTTTAATCTTTGAACTGTGCAAAGCTTCTGCGACCTTTGACCGAAGTTCAGAAGGAAGACTTTGCCGATTTCTTTGCCAGCGATCTAAAATATCCGTTGCTTGTTACTTTGACTGCGACACAAATTTTAGAATGCTAGGAGCGCATTCTCTACAGTTTAGTGAGAGAGGTATCCTGGTCAGTCATATCGCTACAATACTGTCTAATGCAAGTGTTTCACGAGTGAACCGCCATTGTTCTAAATCGTTCTTTACGCTCTCTTGAACAACATTAGAAGGATTTCCTGGCACTTCATATATGAAGATTGTGTTTAGACGGTCTAGCTTGCTGTGGACCTTTTCGGTGTCTTTTTATTATCACACGCTCTAAGGACATCAGGATAGATACATATGCCACAGGATCCGTGTTGTACGTCGCTTGCGGAGAGTAAAATATGTTCTATATCGGTGGAGGATTCTAGTGTTAATCGAATAAATCTGGGTTCTCCATATTCTGGTGGGTTCGGATGACAAGTAATACATTATAGTTTTATAGACGATTTGGGCACTCATCAGCGCGCACAAGGAGTTCCATTGGTTTTGCTCGTCCATTAACTTATCCCGCATTCCGATGGCGGTAGGATCAGGGACATTTGAGCATACAACTGTCCTAGCACTGTTGTTGTATCACTTTTTCGTTGCTCTAAAAGGTAGGTTACTTGTTTGTCCTGACCTGTAAACAAGTGTTGATTGTTTACCGTTTGTCCGTCTATTCGCGTCAACGGTAATTACAACAGAAAAGGCCGCAACGGCGGCAATGTGGAGGAAATTTACAGAAATCGATGCACATGTAACTGATGTGCGGGGGGGCCTTTGTCACTACAAAAGTTATTTGGGTTACAGGTACCATGGTTTGATGATCGGCTGCTTCCACCTTGTTAGTGCTAGATGTTAGGTCTAGTGGATGTTCTTAACCAGTCGTTTCGAGTGGTGCCTGATTTTTGTTGCTACGCGTATTGTTCGAGTTTCCTTGCTACGGTCAGTTTTCGCCCGACGTTCTGCCAAAGTTGGAGTAAACGACTGAAATGGGGAGGTTGCGGATTGCGATTCAGGGGAAGCGGATTATGCACAATGAAGTTGCTTGGAATCCGCTACCCTTCTGGATGCATAATTTCTTCCATTGAAGTAATAGCGCCTATCCTCTGCTCGGATACTGCGGTTATCCGGTCAAACTTATGAACTGGGATAAGCGAGCACGAAACGAGTGCAATCGTGGAGCACGCAGTACAAAACCAAAGTGCAACTTGGGATTATTGCGCTCCCTTACACCTTGTTGGTTCACATATGCTCATTTCGGATGATACAATTCCAAACAACTTGGTAACCGTTTCTGATAGAGACAACTGACGCCCAAGATCAAGCAGAGTGCTTGCAATATCACCCACTGCTTGTGCAGTTACGTGGCATCCGCGTATGCGCAATGTAGCCGGAATATCGGACGACAAGCTACAGGTTTAAACCAATGAAGATAGACCGGTTTAGGTGGATGTATAGTGGCCAACAATTTTCCAATGAGTTCTTTGCTGTGGTTCGCCTACACAACCACACAGGACATCCGCGAAAGCCTGTAGAGCCACACGGCACAACTGTGTCGCCCAGTCTGCCCGAGGTGAGGAACGTCAGAATCAAGTGAAGAGGGTGCACCACTGCTTGCACAGTCCCGCTACATTCGCGCGAGCACAATGTGAGCAAAACATCATCTAGTCGATTTAATCCCTTTATTTGATAACGACTTACAGCAGTAGGTCAGCAAAGCTACGCTGCGTTTGGTGTAGCCATGATAGTGTTAGGAGGGCAGCTCCTAACGAATGGATCAGTGAACCCAAATGAGGTGCATGGCTGGACGCTAAACGCGTGCCTCCTTCTGCCACAATAATGATTAATAATTTAAATTATGTGTTCGGATGATCTCGAGTGTCTTTCACGTCCTGTTACGGTTTCGTTCGAGACAGAATGATACGCAAATAATCATCTTATTACAAAGTTCCTTCTTTCTGTTTTCTACTGGATTAACAAATGGGGACGGAGATGCGATGGTTTAATTGAATACGACGAAAAGATGGCGGACTTGGTCGTTTCCAGTGGAGCAACTTACCGCAATACTTAACATTAACAAAAGCAACTTGAAGGAACCCAGACACGATTGCTCAAACATATCCTTCCGCGCTTTGCAGTTCTAGCAAGACCAAACAATGAAAAGCAGCAGTCATCAGCGGATGTGATTACGAACAGAATTGGTGAGTTTTAATATGTCCCAGATGCCGGCCTAACATTCAAATCTTAATTCGGAAGGTCCAAAGGTGTTTTCCTGGCAAAATTCTCCTATGCTGACGACGGATGGAAGTGCAGACTGCTTTTGCGGAATCTGGGAACCAAGGAAGATGGCAAGTTTCTCAATATTATTTTGCCAAAATGCCCAAAAGTTTTACCCTGGAAAAAATAGAATTTCTGCTAAACGACATGATTGGTGAACAGTCTTCTTTATTTAGCTTCCCATACAGCTGCATGAAGCTTATAAACTGCGCGTCAGACGATTTCGTAACTAACGCCCTTACCGTCGATCTTCAGTGCGAGTGCTTCAGGCTAAAAGAAATGTCAGGCGGATAGTTCAAGTCTTTAATTTTCGTTTGTGATCTCTAAGCACCCGATGGTTTTGAAATACGCATGAGGCTGCTTAATTGTCTTGAGGTGGACCCGTCCATCAATCTCATGTTCATCACTTCCGAATGTCAGAGGTTAAACAACTTGAAGCACAATACGAACATGATGGCCCAAGGCCATAGACCATGTCCCTTGGATATGTTGGTGGTATCAAACCAGCGCGGGAGTACAGAGACAGTCCAAAACTCATTGAAGTCAAACAGACCACCACCCGCATACTGACAAGTTGACAAATGGCACCTCGTCAAATTCTGCCGTTTTCAAAATCATCTTTGTCAGAAATGCAACAAACGGGGGCACAATGAGAAAGATTGACATGCAAACTTTTTCGAAAATAACACTTACACCAAATCTGCTAAGACTTTTGTACTCACCTTGTTAACAAAACAAAGACCTCAAATTTATACTGACTTTACTACCTTAGCTACATGGACCACAAGACGCCGGTTCGTAACGGGGGTTGTGAACCAGGTGCCCATATTCTCCAAAATAACACTGCTTCAGATCTCGCGCTCATTTCCGAGACAACTTGGAATAAAATCGGTGAGACACGTGTTTAAAGAGCAACTCAGGTTGCAACCAACGCTTCAGGAGGGCCGCTTTACTAGGCCGGTGAATTCTATTGTCCCATAATTTTCAAAGATTGTCCGTTCATAAAGCTAAGGTACATAACGAGACATCCCGATCTATACTTACTCGGTCTTAATTGGATTAAAAATATGAAAATGCTTAATGTTCCCTTGAATTCCGTGCGCAACAAAGCAAACGACGTATCTGCAGAGTGGACGGAGACTTTTCAGCGGCAGTATCCGCGAGTGTTTCAAGGTGTTCTGGTATTGTGAACGAAAACTAAGGCTAATCGTTTCCCGCGGCCAGAAACAAAGCCAGTCTTCCGACAGAAGAGAACCGTTACATATGCAATGGTTTCAATCTTAGACCAAGAATTTAACAGACTACAGTCAACTGGAGTTATCAAAATAACGAATTTCTCTTCATGGGCAGCCCTCATTGTGATTTTCAAGAAACCAAACGGAAAGATAAGTTTATGTGGATTACTCCGCTTGCCTGAATGTCGCTTTAAAAGACCACAAATACCATCTATCTCTCCCTGTGGAACGTTTTTGCACGTCTGAATGATGCCAAGTATGCTGTCAAACTGGAGTTGTCAGACGCATATTTCCAGATTAAAATCTCAGAAGAATCGCGTCAGTTGCTAACGATTAACCCTCACAGACGACTATTCCAGTATACAGGCCTACCATTTGGCGTTAAGTGGGTCACGGTACTCTTTCAGCAGATCATGAATACGATGCTACAGGGAGTAGCTTATGCCGCTGCATACCTGGACGATATTATTATCATGGGATCTAAGCAGGAATAACTACACCAACAAACGGAACTCGTGCTTGACAGAATAAAGGAGTATGGCTTGAGCATGCAAACAGACAAGTTTGAGTTTTTCATGAACTTCACTTAATAGCTGGGCTTTAGTAGTGACCAAAATGGACGAAGACCTAATTCCATCAAACATCAAGATGATAAAGTAAATGCCTCCGCCTAAAGACCTAGCGACGCTGAGATCATTCCCGGGTATGGTGAGTAATTACTGCACCTACCTGACGTCCATGCACGACCTACGCGGACCATTAAATCGGTTGCTGCTGAAGGACTTCCCGTGAGTCTTGTTTACCGAATGTTAGGAAGGTTTCGACTGCATCAAAGTGTTATTATGCTCAAAAGTGATGCTAACGCACTACGATCCGAAACTGCTAATTGTAGTGGCGTCGGATATTTCCAGCTATGGACTTAAAGCAGGCATCTCTCACATTTTCTCAGATGGGTCTAGGTAGCCAGTCGTTCTTGCCGCTCATGCACTGACAGCAGCAGAAAGAATGTGTAGTCAACTTGAAAAGGAATCACTGCAATTGTGTTTACAGTGAAACAAAAGGTTATCTGGCCGTCCCTTTCCCTTACTAACGTACCATAAACCTGCTCAAAGGAAGGAATTCCTGTATATACGACCAATAGTCTGCAGAGATGGGCGACAACTTTGCTGGGGTACGATTTCAACATCAAGTACCGATCGACGAGCGACATTTGTCAGGCTGATGCGCTGTCACGTTTGTTAGATGAACAATACCAACCAGAAGATACTGTCGTTGCAAATGTCTCGGCCGAAACGCAAGTTAACCGTGTTTTCACGAATACTCTGAACCAGCTTCCAGTGTATATCAGTCAGAGTAGGGACGCAACTTTACGGGACCCGCTGCTGTCACAGGTGAACACGTTTTACCACTCACAGGAGACACGAAAATTTTCCGACGCACAGCTAAAACATTGGTTCCAGAGACGAAATGCACTATCGGTCGTCGAAGGCTGTATTTTGTTTGGTGAACGTGTGGTCATCCCAGGCCCAACTTCAATCTAAATTCTTAAGTCAGTTTCATGCTGGACACCCCGGTTCCAACAGAATGAAAGCACTAGCATAGTGTTATGTGTACTGGCCATTTATGGATTCTCAAATTGAGGAGTCCATACGTTACTGTTTAAATTGTGCCCTAACTGCAAAATAGCCATGGAATTACGAACTGTTCTCCTGGCCAAACCCTCGAAACCATGGTCAAGTGTTCACCTTGAATTCGCAGAACCAAGCAAAGGACAGAACTACTAACTTAGCATAGTTGCGTACAGCAAATGGACCGAGATCTCCCAAAGGTCGAACACATCAAAGTTGAATACGAGTAGAATCCCAATGAAAGTATTCCGTCAGTTCGTTTTTCCGGAAACAGTAGTATTCGTTAATGGACATAAGTTTACCTTTTTACATTTTGCTGAATTATGTACACGGCAAGCAGCATTTCCGCTCACCTCCTTACCACCCAATGTCAAATGGGCAAACTGAACGATTTGTAGATACATTCAAGAAGACTTTGCTCAAAGCGAAAGGCGACGGGCCAATCCAAGCTGTTCAACAAAATTTTCTGTTAAGGTACAGGATTTCGCCTAATGCACAGACGCCTAAAGGGTAGCCTTCAGGTGAATCACTCCTGCTCAGAAGGTCTCAAGCCAAATTTGATCTAAGAAGGCCGCCGGATGGGCACAACCCCTGAAAGAAACTGGATAATAAAGCTCCAGTTTGACTGAAGGCAACGTGTTATACCAAGACAAGTCGATGTTGAACAGAAAGCATTGGCAAAGGACTATCTGAACAGCAAAATCTCTTGAACATCTGGAATGGTTGCAAAATGATATGACCACGCCTGTTATGAAGTGGCCGTAGGAAAGGACCGAATGATCCGCCACAGTAAGCAATTCAGGCTTTACATCTCATTTGAAAGAAAAGAAGATGCCCTAACTACGCTTCTTAAATTTCTTCTGGACTAGTTCAAACTACCAAAAACAAAAGCTACTCAGCAAGATAAGTCCATCAATCCAACAACCTCTCCTTCATCTGGTTCTCGATCCAGAACATGGCCCGATCGTTTCCGAGTTCCTGTCACGTCGCTCCGGCTTAACCCCAGCCTGAAATCTTATGACTGTGGAATTCAAACGGGGCGATGTTAAGAGGGGTACCTCCTAACGAATGGCTCAGTGAACCCAAATTATGTGCATGGCTGGACTCTAAACGCGTGCGTCCGTTTTCTATAATTATTACTTGATAATTTGGATTCTGTGTTTATGTGACCTCTAGTGTAACGCACGTCCTGTTACGGTGTTTTTCGAGACTGACTGATACGCAAATAACCAACGTATTACACAGCCCCGTTTTCCTGGTTTCTTCTGGCTTAACAGAAAGCAAACAGTGATTCAATTTTCGAGCGGTTGAATTGTTTGGCGCAGAAAACATACACGAAGGCCCATATAGTGCCAGAGAGGATTGGATCGCCCCATCTCTGCTTCATCAGGGAAGGTCTAATTGATGGAATTGGCCTAGGTTTAATTCAGTGGAAACGCGGTCCACATTGATAAGGACAAACTAACTTACCCAACAATAGTCACAATGCCTCGCGGTTCATCGTATCAAATGTCTTGGTGAAATCAACAAAAAGCAAATACAACGGCTGATGTCGTTATTTTCACTTCTTCTGCAACTGACGAGCCACAAACACCATATCTACATTGCAGAGACCCCAATGGAATCGACATTGCTCTTCCGACACGTTCGGTTCCCCATCCCCTAGTGAAGAGGCTATTGAGCAAGATTCGTGCAACTATGTTGCCCCATAACTCAGTAAGTTGCTGCAACGATAATTTGTGCGACATTACTTGTTCCATTTGCCCTTGTACAGTGGTAGCACAAGGGCATCGTTTAGCTTAGGAGGCACCCCTCTCCTCCTCAAGGTACAGGCGTTGCACGAAGTGTTGCAGCGCACTCAACAACCCTTGTCGTCGCGTAGATATATATATATATATATATATATAAACATATGTATGTATACGAAGAACTTCTGAAAATGAATCGCCTTTGGATAACCAAAGTAAACGGTGAAAGGTTAGTTGATCTAGATTATGCGGACGATATCGTCTTGCTTTTCGACGATGTTGGGGCAGCCCAATCAACCCTGAATAGCCTGTCCAGAGTGGTCCCATTATTTGGTATGCACTTCGCACCTTCAAAGTGCAAAGTGTTGCTGCAGGACCACCAGCCACTTGATGACCCTTTGACGCCTGTTAAGGAGGAACTCGAGGTGGTCGATCATGTCACTTATCTTGGCAGCTGCGTCAGCAATGATGGGCGCATAGAAACTGACGTCAGTTCACGCATTGCAAAAGCCAGAGGTGCCTTCTTGAACCTGCGGCATATTTGGCGACAGAAGGGTTTCCCTCCGTCTGAAAGGCCGGGTATACAAGGCCACAGTGAGGGCCGTTCTGTTGTATGGTAGTGAGCCTTGGCCCCTTCGGTCTGAAGAGCTGGGGCGCCTTCAAGTCTTTGATCATCGTTGTCTGTGAAGCATCGCCGGAGTCGGATAGCACCAGCGTGTCCGCAACGATGATGTGCGTAGGCGAGTACTAGGTAGTGATTATCATGCTAGCTCCCTAGAAAAACAGATAGCACTGAATAAGTTGCGTTGGCTCGGGCACGTGCTACATATGCCTGGTCACCGCTTACCTAGGAGGGCTTTGTTTAGTCTGCCAGGTGTAGGATGGCTCAAGGCTCGCGGTGGACAGAAGTTGACTTGGCAACGAGAAATGAAGATAATGACGACCAAACTAGGTACCGTGGGTCCGTCTAGCCTTCCTGGCTGGAGTCCAGGTGACTCGCCTTGTGTTTGGCTGAAGACTTTACAGAACGTGGTTCGCAGTAGACAAGTGGCGCGTCTGCTGCCGTCTCCTTATCGGATTGCCTGTTTAAAGTGTGTTTGCTGCTGAGTTATTTGCGGGGTAATGGCTGATTATGACGCGTGGCAGTGAAAGCCGCAAGGAAGCTGTCTCGCCAATGCCGCCTTATCTTTGCACGATAGCCAGCTTTTGGTGACGGTATGTTGTCTACACAAGGTGTAGGCGCCTTGACCCAGAATGTTTGCTTAGGGCATTAAGGTTTTCAGGTAAGTCCCCCTTCTCTCCCTCTTCTTATTCTTTATTTCATAGGTCCTCATGGTTGTATGGTAGCGAACCATCAGTTCAAATGGCTGATGTACTGCTGTTGATAATGAAGATGAACCAAAGTAAACTATCTACTGTTTCGGTTCAGCAGTGTTAGCACGCTTCCGTAGCCAGTGTATCCGCTTCATCCGGTCAGTAAGATACTAATGAACAATGGGCGTGCTTGCAGAGTACCATGATTTTTTCTGGACAGCAAGTCTTTGGTCTTACTCAGCACCCTATGAAGACCTGACTCTAAACGCGCTCTTTGGATTTATTTGACCACCGCAGGAATATCCCAGCCGAGTCTAATCATAATGAAGTTGCGCTGTTTCGTCAATCGGCTGCTCAAACAAAGCTCACGCAGTGATGGTGAAGCATGGTGGCCCCAGCGTAATTCGGAAATGGAGGCCGCTACCCTCTCTGGCAATACATTCCAACATTTCCAGCTCATTCAATAAACTGGTCTCAGAAAGCCTCGTGTCCGTGAGAATATATACGGAACAGATGGTTTTCCGAATGCCGTTACATAGACGTTTGTACCGATAGGCTGAATAAGTTTAATCCCAGTTCAATTGGCGCTAGCCGTCCACGTATATCGACTGCGTACCAAGTTGCCGGCTCTGGGTCGACCCATCTGATCCACCAATCAAAGCGGAAGTTTATCTTGCGATTTGCCACCTAAGACAATTCAAGGATGCCGGCTTAGACGGACTTCCTCCCGAGCTGTTCAAATATATAGGCTAACCACATTGTTCTCCAAAAGCTTGCAATATGCGAGCACTTCATGTACCAATCAGTAGGTGATTAGTCTCATTTCCATTGGCTCCAAGCTATTTGCATCCACTTTACTCCGTAGCCACTCTCCCATTCGCGAGTCGCAGTACCGACAAGAACAAGCTAGCTTCCGATCGGGCCCCGGGTGGGTAGATCAGATATTCATACTCGGTCAAATTCTGGAAAACCGCCCCGTTTACCAGAGAACTGACATTGTTGCATACCTGCAAATTCGTGCCGCAACCGACTCGGTTGATCTGCCTACATTATGGTGTTTTTTGCTAAGGAACAGTGTCTCGGAAAAGTAGACTGCCATCCTACGCACACTGTATTTCCACACCTCTAGCAGATTGAAGGTGTATAGCAGACTTTCCTCGTCCTTGGCTATCAATAGCAGTGTACAACAAGGATGCCTATATCCCTGTTTCTCTTTACTTTTGCAACTGAAGTTATCCTGTCGAGAGCTCTAGACAGATGCAAAAATCTTATCACGCAGTTTCTATCGGGTAAGCAAGATGCCAACTTAGATTATGCCGATGATGCCGCGTTATTTGCTGCGAACTCGCAGAGTATATAAACCATTCTAGACCGCCTGGCATTTAAGGCATCTAGGTACGGAATGTGCTTTGCCGTGTCAAAGTGTCAAATGCCGCTTCAGGATCGGAACTCAACCGTTCCCGGGCACAATATTGAAGGTACACAGCTTGCACAATTGCGTACCTTTGTCTACCTTGTCATCTGTATATCTACTGCTGGTACCATTAGAAGGGATATTTCACTTCGCATCGCCAAATCCCGGTCGGCTTTTGTCAATCTACAGTACAAATGGTGTCGTCAGGATATCTCCCTCCTCCTAAAGGATCGTGTTTACAATGCCACCTTTCGGGCAATGATGCTATATGGACGCCAGTCAGAGCAAGTTCGCGTAGACGACATGTGCCACATCTCGTCCATCGACAAAGATTGTTTGAGGAGGATTGCTCGTGTGTAATATCAACAATATATTTGCGACAATTAAGTCAGGCGTAGTGTTGTAAATAATGCGAGTATTCCCTTCAGCAAGCTGGTTTCCCTGCACCAGATAAGACAGCTCGGTCATGTCCTACGTATGTCAGCTGAGCGTTTGCCCCTATCGCGCTTTGTTCGCTTATGCAAGAGTCAACGTTCAAAGACCACGTGTTGGTTCAGCATCCACCTAGCAACAGCAAAGGAAATCGTTGGCTCCACGTCTAGCCAACATTGGATCCACACGTCTGTCTGTTTGGGGACCAAAGGACGCGGAGTGCGATGGCTGCAAACAATTCAAGATATGGCTCGCAACCGAAACCAAAAGAGGAGCTGTGTATATAAATGCTTGCATTAGGCTAGCTAATGCCTAACGATTAAAGAGGATCAAAATATAACAAATGATGACTTCAAAACAGAAAATGCTTCGTTTTTCCAAATGCTGCAAAATAGTTGAAGTGTTTTGCACAGCTTCAGTTACTGTATGTTGATGCTGATACTGTGTTCAACCTGTTTTGTTTTAGCGCTGTCCATGGTTATGATTGGCTCTAATGCGATTTGTTAGGCTGCTGAAATTACTACTATGTACATATATACATATATACACCTATTTATTTGTAAACCTATATTACCCCAGCGATCGGTTTAAAAGCTTTTAAGTTCGTAACGAATCCACAACTATCAACACAGTCACTGTTATTTTATCACGTACGTTTCCGCAGATGTTTAGCGTTATGTGGTTCGAAAACCAGCACTATGCCTTTGGCACAAGCATTCCCCGGTAAACTGATTCAAGTGTGTTGTTTGTTGAACTTATTATTAACGACAAATGCGTGAAAATGGTACGCACTAGGCAGATTGATTTCAAGCTACATTTTGTGGTTTAGAAGGAGATGGTTTACTTAGGCGAACCCCTTTACATGAACAAGTTGAAGCTGAGTTAGATATAAGAATGCTACCTAGGGTCCTCCTTCAGTAAGTGAAATTGTATGGGAGTGACAGACCGCTCGATGCAGTGCATTCTTGCCGCATGGTTCCGTACCTCATCACATGCTGGCAGCAGTTCTTAACTTAGACTGGGTTTCAGTAAATATTAAGTAGACTACCCAAAAGACGAAGTCAGCCTAATTGCAGTCTAGTCATCTCGTAACTCAGTACCAGCAAATGCGTCCACAAGGCTTCTCTGCACCTTGACTCACCAAAATTAACCTACCTTTTACTCATAGGCTACTAAGTTGTATCTATCTCGAGTCACATTGTTTGACGAAGAAGACCACGAACTCAGCTGATGTCAAGAAGTGGGAACAATGAATAATGAACAATGATTTATCATGGGCAAAATGCATGTGCTTGATATGTCCCGTAGAATGGTTGGAATTAAAGTTAAAATTGGAAGGATTAACAAATAATTAACTCATCATTTAAGGCGTTTATCGATTTAGGTGCTCTCTGTATGACGACTGTTGGAATTTAGAATGAGATGCGAGCGCACAAATTTGTAGTGAAAGCAGTGCTATTTTAGCAACCCCGTGAGAAATGAAATAAAACAAAATGACAACGCTCACTAGTGTGCTGCTTAGTTTGACCAATTGGATGCGTTGTTATAGCTTCGATACATGCATGCTACTCACAAGGACACTTATGCATGCATCTTCACCGCCAGGTTGTGGAGAGGTTCGTTAAGCACATGGTTTGATTTGCGTTGTTTCCTCCTCCGAGTGAAGCTTACTACATCTAGTAATACAACTTCGAAAGCCTGTCACAAATTCGTTTTTTGAAAGCCTTATTGCAAAAGCAAGGGGGCGATGAGTCGGAAGGGCTTTCTAAGATGGGAAACACGGGGGGAGAAAACTTTTCGTTGACGATCAAGTCGACTGTGGTGTGTATTCAGCTTTATCTGAAGGCCACTCAGGTTTTATATTGGCTCAGCTGCAACAGTTTTTGATATGAGTGAATTGGGTGTCAGCATTATGCAAACCATGATGAGATCTCCTAAGTACCTTCGATATTTACCACTGTAAAATCCAAGGGACCGCAGTCTGCGCTATTAGGGAAGGGGTAAAAATTTGCTGACGAGTTTGGCTACTCTGCGTTGTGAAGCTTCAAGTGCGTCTACGTCATGGTTGTGCCAGGAAGAAAGGCCCGGGTAGCACACTCTATGTAAGACCTCTGTTAGGCGTTCAGAATGTGAGGAAAGCTTGATGGCACGAAATTTCTGAATGCCCACCGTACGAGTCTAAGAAATTGATTGGCTCTTTTCTAGGCCTTTTCAGCTTGTCTCGAAAAGCCAAGATCGTACTGCATGATCACTCCGAGGTTGCTTTTCTGAGAAGTACGTTGCAACCGCGGGTCCACAAGTCAATGTTCATGGGTAACCTGACGGCGTATGCTCACGACTTTGCACTACGCCACTATGAACTAGAGAATGTTAATATATGGCCTTATATAAGCCCTGCCGGGATCGCTCTGCAATGCCATGTGCCTATCCTCTGTCTTGATGTCATGCCAGATTTTGACGTCATCCGCAAATAGTAAAAAAATCGACTGCAGTGCACTGGCAAGATCGTTAATGGATGTTAGGAATAAATGTGGCCCAGTACCGATCCATGGGGCATGTCACAATGGGGTCACTTAGGTTGGTAATGGAGCCTCGGACTCTCACGTTCAACTGAATTGAATGAAGAAGTTGCTAAACCAACGGAGCACAGGGTCACCGATACTATCTAATGGCACAAATTCAATCCAGATACAGACGTTGACACTGAACGCTGGTCGAAAGGTAGATATAGCATTATAAGCTACTCCCTGAAGTCCATGGATTCATCTCTGAAGAAAAATATATGGCGATGAAACCTGTACGCACTCATCCTCTACATAAGTATGGTCTAACTGGAGTGCATAATGTAAGTATGCCCATGCACCTAAGTAGCTCTACGTTTAGTGCCCCATAATAAGCCAATGCTGAACAGCATTCTTGAACCTCTCAAACATCCAAATTAAAAAATGTTTTAAACGGCTGCGAAATAACTCACCACATGAAATGTGCATATTTGACCGGAAAGTGAATGTAATCTTTAAATGTTCAATCTCATTACTAACATTCTCTTAAATGAACAACAGGACAGTCTATGTAAGCTTTTCTCAAAACACGATCGTGGACGGCAACGATGAGTAGCCTTTTGTTGGCAATTGTCTTCAAAGATATGACTGAAGAAAAGTAGATTTCACAGTATTACTGACTGTATATATTCAGTGGGATGCTTATGTACTGATAATCGTGAATTCGCTTATGGGCATCCCGAGCCCAACCATGATGGCTAACAAAATGAAACCAAACCTTACGGTGAGGGGAGAAACTGGTACCCTAAATGTCTCCCGTACACAGATATTTTGATTGCACAGCATCCAGTCTGTCGCGTCAGATATTCTTTCTAAAGAAAGCCAACCTGGATTGATCAGTATTTAGTTTTTAAGAATTTCCCCTATTCATATAAAACACCCTTTCGTCCACAAGTTTTACATGTTGCTAATATGATCCGCACCCCAGACGTCACATAAACATAGAAAAATATTATTTCAAAAGCTAAAATCCTACGGTTATTCAGTGTATTTTATTAAGCTTCTCAGTGAAAAATGGATGGGATCGTGTTCAATCAGTTCCAAAATGCCAATCTTCACTCTGCTGTCTTTCAATTTCGACCATTAGATAAAAGTCACCTAAAATGAGTAACCAGTTTTAATAAAAATAATCCTACAATGCGAAGAAACCGAAGCTGTTCGCGTTGAAGAAACTTGGGCAGGTATACGATTTAAACACTGACAACCAGGCAGTGCGCATCAGTGTAGCTGTAGCTGTGTAAAAAGCTATGTTTGGCGAACTGACTAAAGTTTACTTCGTGGAATCAATATGCACATCCCACACACACGGATGGTGCTTACAACGAAGGAATCGGTCCATCCGGAAACTTAACAGCCTCGATGGTCAAAAGGCATTTCCTTACAATTAACCTCATTGGTTAGTTGTTCACATCCATGTACGTTCTCAGCCGACTTCATATTCTTGGACCATCGAATGCCATTGTTATCCATCGCCAACGTCCAACGCTATGCATTCACATAATCGCTACTCACGAGTAGTGAGCATGAGAAAACAAATAAATGGACCAAGCCCACACTTTGTAGCTCAAGCGCCTGGTCATTTATGTGCTCATCTGAAACCGTTTTGGCTGAACAATCGCTGTTGTGTACTTGTTGACGACACGAATGCACGAAATGGCAATGTCATATCATTTATTAGGTTTTCGAATTTTCTAATCTGCAGTTCCACAGGGAATATATTGGTTTATATCCACTGGTTTTACCTGAAGCTCAGTTAATTTTAACAGGATATTTGTACTATGCACGAAAAGCGCCACTTTGACTAATGATTAAACTTTTGCAAGTAACTTGCTTAGTGCTTGAGCCAATAAACACATCAACTGTCAACCCGAGATAGCGATCTTCCACATCAATTTAGAAGATGCACAAATTGATGAAACTACCAAGTACAAATGAATGCAACACCAGATAGGAGTAACATATTGCTGGACGTTTGGGACAGTGGCATGCCATAGTCTTCAAGTTAGCAGTTAAGCAGGTAGCAGCGCCATTGTTTTAGCATGACTGTGAGCCAAATCTACCCAAAACTGGCTGTTTGTCTGTCGTTAAGCTCATCTCCAAAATATAACTGGGCTCAGAACTAAATGCTAAGACCGTACATAAAAATCCTCTAACTGAAGGTAGTTTACAGCAAGTGACCGTGTTAGATGATATCGGCATCAGGTGTGGATAGTATCAAATTATTACACAATTCAACAAATATCAGAAATGGAAAGTTATAAAGTTACAAACAAATGCTGATGACTGCTTTCGCTAGCCCACCAACACGTGACGGAAACGCATGTTCAGCACTGATTAGTGATGCCAATATGAAATTTTTGTACGACCGTTAGATAGGTAGACGTAAACCTAGTCGTAAGTAAACGGTACTTTGATGTGGTGCATCGGAGTTTACGTTTGCGTGCCTATTCCAGATCTGTGGCTTTAGCTCTCTCGCATTCCAATATGGAAGAGCTAACGGGAACCAGACGGCACTTTGGATCGTATACACAACCTTAGTTAGGTGGGTTAGTTAGATGGGTTAGTAAGTACCTTAAGTAAATCTAGCCCATCCGTTTACTGGGTTCGGGCCAAAGCTAGAGATAATGGACATCGTTTGTTTCTACTATACTAAAGTTGGAAGCAAATAACCTTTCTTCTCTCAAGTCTTTTTATACCACAACTCATCCACTGAGAGCCCCAACCATGACTTCATAGGTGAAGGGTCCATGTCACAGCTTTCACACTCCGTAAGTTTGATGCTCAGATTTACATAATCAGAACCGCCACTCACTAACAAGTTGAAACCGTATACCGTAACCAGATATGTTATTGCATCTGGTTATACAATGAAAATTTAGACAAGGACAGTCCAGTTGCTATTGACGGTATTCGCTTTATCGTACTTCCAGATTTGCAACATACCTGAATGCAAAATTCTGTACGATTGCAGGCACCATATCTGTTCCCAGCTAACGAGCTCCATTTAGCTAAATTCGTCAATAATGTGGCTGCTTGTTTTACTTTTGCATGGATCCGTTCTAGTCAGACAGTCAGCTAGCGAATGCATGTACAAACGGAATTCGACGAATGCCTTGTCTATGGAGACTGGTGACCAGCAGCATCTCTTTCGGATCATTCTTGATGCGGATCCATGAGCACTCGTAACCTGCCTTTAATGTTTACGCAACACTATGAACGATTGCTGGAATTGTTGTGCAATGGCTCACCCACCATCGCTACATTCGTTGTTAATGAGCTGATGATGTAGTTGGACCAAAACCTACGTCGTCCTCTACTACACTATCTCTAGGAAGCCAAGGTGTTTACATCGAAGGATACACAGTGAGAAAATATAAGCCTCTAGCGTTTGTCACATATGGCGTGACTCCCTGATGGATTTATCAGGTCAAGCATGTAATTGATTGTAACCGTAAAACTATCAGCGTAGAACATGTGGGCAAATTATTTTTACACATGATAAATGATTATATGTGTTTGCAGAGGTATAGCTATGTAGCAAATACATTCAATCAAATTGACAGCCCAGATTGCTTCGATGTCTCCATACAGAAAGTATAATCTTCGGGACCAAATTGCGACATTAAACCTGCTGCGTTAGACTAACACTATGCATCAAAATCTTAGCAAACGCACCTACGAAAGATTCTCAGTCACATATGCAGTGTACCTTAGGTTATTCATGATAATATCGTTCAGTTAGATGTGCGGTGCAGCTATTACCTGCGAAGAGACTGTAATAGTCCACATAAGATGCAAAACATACCTTTTTTGCTCGCATACACAAGCATTAGCCCCAGTAATATAACCAACTAAGTAAAATCCGAAAACAGTAAGCGTTGAACTGTTACCATGCTTTTGTCTGTAAAATAAATTCACTCTCACCATCCTTATCGTCTTTGTTTATCTCGACCTGGACCATACCAATTCTGAAATCTTACACGTATAATTTTCTCACAAAATTTTTTCCCATTGATATAAACTAGCGTTTAATTTCTTCGTTCGTATGTTGTCAGCAAGCAGAGAATCTTACAAATGCCAGGTACTGTTACCTTAATAAAAAGCAGTTCATCTTAATATAATACATCCCGTAGGTGCAGTAAGACAGCTAGCACTCTTAACCACTACATAACATTGCGGGGAGTGAATGCCAAAGATTCAGTCATTCGCTCGAACGATCTGTTTTCTTTCTAGCTGTTAATACTACCTATAGGAATTGATCAGTTCACGAAACTGCCAAACAGTTCACGTACAGTGTTGTCCTGTGACTAGAGTGCACTGTCATAAAACCGTCGGAAGTAAGCGAATGCAATCTCATGGTCAACGACCGCATCATAACACTGTATAATTTAAGGATGCGGTGGAGGATTGGTCACTGTGTACAGTCCTACTCAAACAGGGCGATGGTTAACTTTAGTATCTTTGCAAACCGCAGAAAATATTCCATGAATCCAACAGCTTGATTCCATGTTTTTTTTTCTTCTTTCATCTCAGAACGTGCTTTACGCGATTATGATGAAATATAAGCATGTGTTGGAATTCGTTTCCTTGATACTAACCACTGAGGTAAGCTGATAATCTACAGCAGAATCTTACGTTCAGTTAAGCTAATGAAAATGTAAATTAGTCTATGAAATATTTCATGGCACCCCAAAAGAGAATCACTCTGTGAGAAAGCCCACACTTCTTCCTTTTAAAATGGGGTTCAGCCTTTACTTTGTTGAGGTAAAAGACAAAGCATATAATACTATTTTTTGGATCACCGAACGCTTGCTATGGAATTTGAAAAGCAAATTTAGAACAATGCATACCGGTATAACAAAAACATCTTATTCATTAGCAGTTTAAAGTACACTAGCAACCAGTAGCCTGCTTCTACATGTGAAACGTTTCAATGAGGTGACTAACACTAAAGGTCTGCACTTTTCAACCAGGAAATTCATGCATTTAATCTTTGTACTCTAGTCTGTGGATCCCTCGGTTTTTGATAAACTCACGTTGCAGTATACAGTTTGCTTTCGGTGGCATTAGTTACTTTCATTATGGAGGATATGGTCAGTTTGTGCTGAACTGGTGAAGCCAGAACACCTAAAAGGAAATGTTAATAATGATTAGGTTAAATTAAAATTGACAAAAATTCGTACAAATGGCCAGAACTAAAGTGAGCTGACGATTCGCACAATGGAAACTAACCACGGAATTCGTGTGAAGGTAAATGTGGGTGTAATTGTGTTCGTAAGCAATCAAACAGCAATAGGAGGAGTGTTTTGCGTTTATAAACATTGCTAGCAGTAGGCCAGTGCATACTTTGCTAAGAAAATCAGTTGGTTTGGGATATGAAAATTGGCCATGATTGCAACTGCTTGGACAGCCAGATTTTAACGTTTGCAAACTGTATGCTTTTGTGGAAAGGGAAGAGCTTGTTTACATGCTTGTTTGACAGCTGAATGTTTACTATTTTCTATGCTCAATGTGACCCTAGACCATCTGGTTATATGAAAACCGCCTTTACTTGCTGTATAGACGAACAGTTTGTTTTTCTATTTGCAAAATGAATTATACTTTTGCTCCATATACTTCCTAAACTACATTTATTTACAGAGGTCTTATATTTATTTGTCGTCGGTAGCCATTCATCTTGCTATCCTAATCTAACTACCCACTAGATGCACTCTACTCTTGTCAACCGAAGTTAACCTGACATAATAATAGGGATCTACGTTTACCGAGGAAACGTCATTGAGCCATTTGATATCTTGGTTACTGGCTTAATTCTTTCGCTTTAGGCGGAGTATAAGTTATGCATGCGCAAACCAATCCGCCTAACTATTTGCAAGGAAAAGCTGCCAGTTTGCAGTAAATTTTGTTATGTAGAAACTACTTACTTATTTTGCTAAATGCAAAATGACTGAAAATTCCAAAGCGAACGTTGCATATTCAGCCAAACTGGTTTGCCTATTGAGGACATGATATCACTTTTTCACAAATCCTTTACTTATATCCTGACAAAAAGGTTACATCTTTGCTTTCAACACTTGCATTATGAAACACTTGACGTTTTCGTTTGGCATTATTTCCATATCCTTGACGTCTCAGAGTCAAACAGTTCATCCTTGAGATTCTTCCGACTATCAAACTGCTACCGTGTATCGTATTTTCACAGACTTTCCCCTTAAGATTGCAAAACCTATTCGTACGTTGAGCACTGCATTTAGTTTGAATTATATAACCACGGTAACAGGAATTTACGTCTTAATTTATCTTCCCAGACCGTGCGTATAGTATAGTTTTACTAACCTACAGATTCCTTGTCCTATCTCGAACGATTACCTAGACAAGGCTTAAAGTATAATGGTTTGTGGTAAATCAAATTTATGCAGTAATACTCAAAGCTTCTGAGCATGTTAGGATAAAATCAGGCATACAATTTTTAAACAAGTAAGTGTATGTAGCTCAGTACCTTCACTCCTTAAATAAACTTCGCTGAGCTAGGCAAGTTCATGCGAACGTTTTGTCGCCAGTCGAGGTGAAATTATCAGTGTGCCAGTGTATACCGGAGCGCAACGATGTGTAGGTAGTCATCACCTACTTACTCACCTACAATGCGAGCTATGTCCGTGGTCCTCTTCGGAAAGTTAGCTGAACAGTAGATTGATAATCTACCTACTCAAGCTTATTAGCATTCTTGATCTATCGGTAAAACTAATTATTAACACAGTCTTCCTAACTGTACCTTCGGTGCTCATCTTTAAAAAACAGTTCCACCGAGTCCGCTTCGATGCCATATCGTTGTATCGGTGCTTTCTTAGGAATTGGTTTCTTGCACCATTGAAACTCTCTAGAACAAAGCTTAGCGGATGTTAGTGAAAGCGGTCACTCAAAAACCACTCCACTGTGCAAAAGACGAGTTATTGAATTTAGATAAGTCACGGTCGCTTCATTTAATAAAAGCCGTCTCAACACACATCTTACATTTGTAGGAAAACAACTTGAACACAGACATAAAAGCGGATCTCGGTTTGTGTGGGGCGCAACAAACGTATGTTTTATGGATTGAGGATATGCAACAGACCTGTTCATGGAACTTACCGGAGAACTAAACTAGAAGATTCCACACCAGGTACATGAGTCACTTAGGTTTTAGCGCCTAATCTTTAGTGTTGGTCCCAATACTTTATGTAAGAGAATACTCAGGCAACGAATACAGGCGAACTGCCATATTTACTGCTTTAGATCGGTCAAACTTCAATGGCGATAAGCTGCAAGTATCGAAAAATTATACGGCTATGGAATAAGAGTTTTATCCGTGCGGTAGCTGATCAATCCTGCAGTCAGTAACACAGTTAGCTAAGCACAAATAAGCGATTACGCACTACCACGGTGTATTCGAGGTTATTCGTTTATCCAAAAAGTCAGTATACGCATTGTAACTGTGAAATATGCTGCAGATACTACTGGGTTTGGTGCGGTCGGTCGATACCATATACTCACTCCGTTTTCAGTGAATCTACTTGTATCAACCTGAGCACCAATCGTGCATGTTATACCGTTGAGAGATAAATCCATCTCGATGCGATTGGTCCGGATAAGCGTCAAGTGTCATCTACCATACTAAACAAATTAACAGCAGAACTTGAGCGTTTTATCGGGAATATTACGGTTTGTGATAGCATTACAGGAAAATTCTGGGTAAACATCATCACCATTATTCGTAGCAAGCACAGGAACCATCTTTTTATTTGAAATATAAGCGTTTAAACGTCCAGTCAATCTAACACGAAATAGGCTAGTAATCGATATTCAACAAAGACGATAACTGTTTTAGTCCGAAGATAGTTCTTGAGGAGGCGTTATCCGATCACAATCAATGGTCTGGTCCATCACAAGTGATTCATGGG
This sequence comes from Dicrocoelium dendriticum, assembly GCA_944474145.2. NCBI lineage: Eukaryota > Metazoa > Platyhelminthes > Trematoda > Plagiorchiida > Dicrocoeliidae > Dicrocoelium > Dicrocoelium dendriticum. The sequence goes on from OX104061.1 coordinate 60,607,642, forward strand.
CAAGATAAACCCTACGTGAGAAGTCCACTGATCTGGTACCATCTCCAGGGTGTCGTTTAGTGAGTAAAATTGCCGTAATAGCAACGCTTGTAGACTTGCTCACTCGCACGCCGAAATTCCCTATGTGAATTTCATAAATCCCAAAGAGGTGCAATGAGTACGTGCTCCGATGCGTTGAAAAGGAGGCATACGACCTCTAACTAGAATTGCGGAAAGTGAAATTCTAGGTGTGGTATAACTGACATCAAGGGTAAACCAGGTAGCCTAGAATGGGTTGCATTATTTTGTGAAATTCGTACGTCACGATTGAACATAAATTTATTGAGTGTAATCATGGTAGATGTGTAATGGTAGGGGGTTCTCTCCTCCTCAGTATTCGGACTCAAAAATTGTTCTTAGGCAACATAGAGTTTCCCTCATATCCTGTGGTGCAACGGGTTATCACGAAGATTTTTCTTAATTAATTAACAATTAAACGGCCCCGAACCTCCGGAATACTGAGTTGCAAGGCTCGCATTCCCAGAGCTTGGCATACTGCAGCCGCAGTGACAGGCACCCTCCTATGTTAAACTAATCGCCTAGTGGCAGTCAAAGCAACGCTACTGCACAGTTAACAAATGATATAGTTCTGCTGCAATCAATAGTTAACGCAATTCCTTGTACGCAGTAGAAACAAGAACTGGTACCGGATTGGTACCGGCTGCAAAAATTAAAGGACAATCACTGCATTTATATAAAAATCAGAAACTCATTCAACTACCATGTAGAGCAAAGATACAATGCAGTAAGTTCGACAGTCACCAAAACGACAGGTCAACTACCGACGCTAAACGTTTGACATGCGTAAAATCACTGCAATCAAAGAAAGTAAACTAAGATTTCAAATCAACAGTTCACGAATAGAGCAGTTAAAAGCCCATCTTGCATGGGTCGGAATACTCTTCTGGATGATCTTTATGCACGAAACACTTACTAGCTATTATCTCAGGCCCCGGAAGTCTCAAGGCGTTTCAAGATAAGGGAGCCGTGGCTAGGCGATGAAAGCAATGACTCTAGGTTCACATTACTCGTTATTTCATTTTTTCGAAAAGTGCAACCAGTACATGAAAAGTTGGTATGCTTGTACCATCGCATTAAGCATGGGTTTGATGCTGTCAGAGGAAGAGCATTCAATGTTGCTGAATCGCTTTGTCACCTTCTGTATATTTACTCTATTGATGCCCGGTTGTCCATCATCCAATACCGAAGTACTCCTAGATATAAAATATTACTGCAGTTTTTCTTGTGCTACATTTTCTTTTGTAAGCCACAGGCACTCATGGTAGGTAAACTAATGCGAAACCACACAGGATAACTACTGCTCGATTTCAGGAAATCAAATTACTTCTCAAACCAGCTTCGGCAGTTAAAACAGACCTGACATCTTGTCATAAATGTACCAATGTGGAGCTTTTAATCTTAACTTCTATAGAGCGTATACCACAGAACAGTTCTTTCACTGACGTTGCAATAGATGAAACAGTCTAGAAAAGTTTTCTCAGCGAGTTCGGAGGGACACTTGCAAGTGTAGCAACATGTGAGATGTCAATCACAACAGTGATATTGCACGGAGTAAAGAAATTGTTAGCAAGCATTGGTGACGAATTTCCACAGGTCCAAACATGTTTTATGGAACTACAAATAGACTCAGCGTGGTACAGTGTACAAGGTCAACCTTCGCACAGCAAGCGGACCAGAGCAATATATATGGGGACAACCATGATTTTCTGTAAACTGGCACCTTCAGATTTACAGTGTATCGTCGTTTCAGATTCCGCTCAAATTACGCGCGTTTTTGGTGTATAATGATTACCTCACTTTAGTGAAGAAGCAAAAAGACGCAACTGAGAGTTGTGTCAGCAAGGCTTCCATTTTTGTAACTAGCTTGCTCCAGAAGGTATTGCCAACAGCTGCAATTAACGTATGTGAACGGCTGCTAAGATAGCAGTAGCCATGCCCTTAGGAAGTATATTTTCCACTAGATGGAAGTACAGAGCTACAAAGTAATATTTCTGAGGATGTGGTAACACTTAACCCACAACCCATTAGTGAAGTGACCATCTTCTTTTATTCTGCAATAGCTGAGCACATCGTAGAAGAAACACCTTTGGGTAATTTGAATATATAATTCAGCCAGTCAAAGCAATGCTGCTAACATTCGAACTGGGTTAACACCATCGGGTATATGACATGTTGTGGAATTAGGATGCAGTCTGTTAATGCTGGATAAAATTTGGTCAACATAACTGTATGTCTTGGAAATGCTCTTTCAATGAAGCCATCTCGTTCTTCCTTAATTGCACCACACTCATGAAATCCTCCGTCGTATTCTGATAGACAGAGTATAGAATAGAAGTTAGGCGAGTTAATAGCTCAACGGTAGATGACTAACAGAATGAATAAATCCATGTTGCACCCAGTGTACGCTGTTCTTATTGCTATTGAAAACTCTCGGGAATAAACTCATACAACATCAATTTTAGCAATCCTATTTGGTTGCAGTCGAGGAGATTGTGACTAACTCAATTGGACCTGTGAATATTTAACTTCAAATGAGATCCAGTTTGAAGTGGCTGTGTGTAGTGTGTTGAGAATCGGATATAACAGCTACATGTGTGTTAGGCAACCGAGCAATACGATCATACGTATGGACTCATAGTGCACTATAGAGAGCGAGCACTGTGAGCAGATGGTCCGTGGCCATGGCAGCGTGCTGTCTAGTCAGATAGGTTACATAATTGGACATTAAAGCCAAAGCAGTGAGGACCGGAGAGCAAAGATTACCATCCGCTTCCAACCAGTGCAACTCCTGTCTGTCCGTTCTTGACAGCTGTGCCATCTGGTGTGTTTGATAATCAGCCAGAAAGGTGCATTGGCTATGCACCTAAAATATTGGTAGACGGATAGGCAACTATGTTGTCTGCATGCATGCATGCGATTTCAGTGTGAATACTTTGAAAATTTGGTGATGATTCAAGAAAAATTAATTACCACCCCATAGTATGCATGGGATTCTAAGGATACCCCATAAAGAACATAACACCGAAAGCAAGAGTGCTTGTTAAAAGAACAAATCCCCAATTCTCGGTGTACTAAGTAGGTGTGGAACAAGTGTTGAAAGTTCACCATATACTTGAAGTATGTAGATTATTGTATCACTCTATGTAGTGAAGAATCCCGAGAATGGTGTGAAGCCAAACCATGGTTTCACAAACTGAGCAGTAATATTATTTTATATGGCTCTCAATATCCGAGAGTCGGTCTGTAGCGACACAGATCAATATGTGCTGAGTTAACCACGCCTTTATATGGGCGCTAAGTGTATGTGCAACATCAGAGTACGCGATTCATGTACTAGAGTGTCGGTGGATGGTCGAAGCAAAAGCGCTGATTTAAAAACGGACGTGTTTCTTTGTTTTCGGATCCCTTTTGTAGTATATCACCGAGAGACATTCCTATGTGCATATAGTCATTATGGTTTTCAGTGCAAGGTAAAATAAGAAGCTGTTACTGAAGCTCAGTAGCTGCTAATAAGCTAGTTTTTATTGTACAACGAATCTTTCACCTAGATTGGTGGTGGAACGTCTGCAATCAAGCAGCTGAACTTGGAGGATCAAGTACGATCTCAAGTTATGCTTCGGTCTTCGAATCCAGTGAGATTCGCGTTGAAGTTCCTTTTAACGCTTTACATAACCAATGACAGAATGCTTACCAATCTCACGTTGAGTAACAGAACTCTGCAGCTGCTCCAGGACCATTCTGTCGCTGTCAAACTGGAGCTCGTTTCCTCCGATGTCTGTTAGGAGGTGCCTAAGTTTAGCTGACAGGACCTCGCAATCGTTATAAAGCGCTTAACTGAGGTCGAGCCTAGGAAGTATTGATGCCATGGAAATTGTTTACAAAGACGTCGATAGCAGATGATGAGACTAGTTAGCCTTGGAATTCTACTGTCGAATTGCCAATTTCACACTTAGTCGATGGACGATGACTGAAGATGAGCTAGGCGCACGTCATCGGGCAAACTGGCTACTAGAATTTCGTCGAGGTAAGGCTAGACAAACTCCAGGCCAAGGGTGACATCGTGGATGAAATGGTGAAATGTCTGTACGGCATTGAACAAATAAAATGATTATTAATTACTGTAACAAACTAAAGGAAGTGATGATGGTTGTATCGTCCAAGTCCTTTTCCTCGACGGGTATTTCGTAGTAGGCATAACCAATATCAATTTTGCTGAAGACCCTATTATCTGTGAGGCATGAAGTTAGGTACTGCATGTGTGGAATAGGACACCTGTTGGGAACCCTTAGTTTGTTCAGTGACCGGTAACCGTCGCAAGGATGCCAGTTTTTAGATTTTGGTAGATCATTTGGAATGTGGGATGACCAAGTGCTATCTGATGCACGGATTATTCGGAGTTCAAATATGTGCTCAAACTCCGCCTTAGCCTCAGTTTCTCTAGCAAAGTCCGCGTGGACATGATGAGACTGGGTGGGCCATTATTCCGGATATGATGCATGACTTCAGATGCCAAGGGCAGAGCTGCGTTCATGGCTGAACAAGTCTAGGGTAATGGGAGAATAGTTGGGCGTAGTCAGGATAGGTCTGTAGGATTACGTAGACTAGGGTGATGGCGGAGATGCTGCCGTTGGTGCTGGGGACACTTAGTGCCGTTGCGGGGTCAAATATCCCCCGTTGTTTCACATCGACCATGAGGTCAAAGTATCTAGGGACGTCTATTGCGAGGATGACAAACGGAACAGCAGTGTTCTGCGGAGACCTTGGTTAAGAATTAAAGAACTTTGGCCGTAAGCAGGGATATGCATCCTTTGCTGCGCGAAGACTGAAATTAGCTGTCTGTTCGCTTCGCCAGGTGCAGGAGAAACCACGCTTACTTTAGCCCCGGCATCAAACAGGATCGCGGTTCCAGATTTACGGTTCTTAAAATAATGAAGGCGACTGCTGTCGTTCGGGCCGGTGACGTTATTTGCTTTACCTCGTCGCCCGAGAGCTCTCATGTTGTGTCGCGGTAAAAGTGTAGGGCGTGGTACAACGTTTCTCTTGCGCACTACAGCACCGATGATAGAAGCAGTATTGATTACCAGCTATAGAGTAGTTTCGGTTAGGCGACTTGCTACGTGAGCGGCGTAGGTTATGTTTGGTAGGCTTGTTGCTAAAGTCACGGAGCAGTTCAGCTATTTCCTCTAAAACGGTTGTCAATTGCCGCGCAGTTGGGGCAGAAGGGGTGGAGTGTGAGCAACATGGTGGAGAATCAATATCCTGCTTACAGGATAATTGAGATCAAGATAAAAGTTTGTAAATTAGTTGATGTCAAAAGGGCTAAACCTTGCATCCGCTGTCTGAGGGGCATCATCTGGCGATTTACGTTCAATTTCGGTGAGTATACCTTGTGCTTTTTCTCGTAGACGTTGTAACGAGTGTTTGCATAATAAGGATTAGTCCTTGGATGATGTACCCAGCATCTGACTCAGCTCGCTTAACAGCGTGGATAGTTTCTTTTCACCGAGTTGCAGACCTTGAAAGGGTTATTGAATGAGGGTACGCTCATAAAGCGTGAATCGGCTAATAACTGCACGTTGCTCGGAAACGGGATGCAACAAAAAGTCTCTGAATTGCAGGGTCACAATACTGAGGAGGCAACCAACTAATTGACCACACTTTATGAGTCAGAGGTGATCCTATGATGAGTGAATTCCGGCTCTAACCACGCAAACCAAAACCGTGTGTTACAGTTTATAAACGGCGTGAATAGGATCCTAATGGCATTAAAAGCAGAGTCGGGAAGTTTGTTGTTGGGATAAGACATTATAAATGTGCGTCAAACGAGGAAAGCGCGAAAAAAAGAAAGAAAAACCACTAGGTTTGGTCCCACGCTGGTGCAGAATTCAAAATGGCTGCGATAGAGTTCACAAACAGATTCACCACTTGTAGAGATTTCCACGAGTAGTAGTTGTAGAGGAAACCAGTGGGAGCCGATACGAATGCGAGTATTCAAATGTAGGAGCTTTATGGGACCCAAGGTGTGTTCAACAGAGTTACTATAACTGGAAGCGAGTAAACAATTGCACAGATAAATGTAGCGTAGCACTTACGCTGCATCGAATTGTGTACGGGAAGCACAACCAGTAAGACAAATGGACGATCAGACGATACATTCAAGAATAATATACATTGGCACTGGGTCTTGCACTGGGCTACAAGGAGTCCGTTTTTAGGAATAAGGAGCCACCCTCATTGCAACCCCTAGCCTGGAGGACCAGGAGGCTGAGTTTTTCTGGCCTCGAACCATTGACAAACCTGGTATCAGTGAATCTGAAGGTGCAAAAATGCACCACCCAGTATGGCTCAGTGAGTCACTAAGGCACACAAACCATCCCACCACCGTAAGGTCCAGACTCATTGCGATGGGATTATTGGGTCCGGTGGGGCTAACGATTAGAAACGTTTCTTGTTATCATCGATGCAAGGAAAGCTTATGTACTGACGGACTAAACGATCTCTCCGATGCTCAGTGAGAACTAGTACTCTATTGGAACAATAGTGTCATGATGCATAGTCCAGGTTAACCCTGTTCGTTTAAGCTGCATTCGAGACAAAGTTGCTAGACTAACCGTTAGCCCACACGTCCCTTCAAGAATAACTAATCATTTAAGCTCTTTTTCTATTCAGCCCGCATGCCTAGACCATGTGGTCAACTGCCAGAGTTCGGGAGAATGTCTTTGAATTTGTGACACACGTTTGCTAACAGATTGCAATCATGAAGCAACAGCACCTACTAATTGCGGAAATGACTGTTCTCCTTTCACCCTGAATACTAATACTCTCTCGAGAGTAGTGCCACCGATATCAACCGTATCTGTCCTATTATAGTCCATTATATTCTTTGCACAATCTTCTTACACATCGTCATTGGTCATGATATTTGCAATGATTTCAGCTCCATAGTTACGTCTCGGATTTTTATCCGAACAGATATTTTTAGCAAAATTCCTCCATACTACCAAAGCAGCTTTGGTGTATATTTCCGTTATTCACCCCGCGACTCAAGATTCTTTTACTGTATACACTGCTGGCTACACATATGTTAAATGGATACTGATCATTTTACCGAAGAAACTTGCCAAATGCATAAGTCAAACAAGACTAAGAAAGAATATTTTTCAAATTTCTAAATTGAGCTAATTTATATAACATGTACGAATATGCTTAAAAGCAGGGAACAAAGTTCTGCATGGCACGCATTGTAGAGGATGGTAAAATTCAATGCTGATTAATTTGTCATCATGAATCTTTTGCCCGATATTTTAACAAAGAGCTTCACCCAGTCATGCTATGAATATCCATTGCAGAAAATACCAGATAACCTACCCTGTGAAACTTCTTCCTGACCATTATCCACTGGTTGTGGTTCCCACAAAATTTCCCAAACCTTTTTTGTCCCAATCAAACTTTGTCTCCTCTGTGTCTAAATCTAGGTGAAGCGCGCCTACGTTAACCAAATTCTGCGTTTATTTGCAACTTGTGAATGTGAGCCATCTACATTGCCGCGCACAACTTGACCTAGTTTGCAAACTTCCGAACAAACTTTATTATCGCTTAACACAGTAAAAGTCGATATTAGCTGTGCTTTGTAGCGTTACAATCTAAACCATCCTTGCGACCATGATGTACAAAAGTTGTTGCACTGCTGCTCACATTACCCCGAATCGCATGAGTTGCCTGGCAATATTGCACTGTTTCTATTGTTGTAGGTCACACACATATAACCATCTCATTCGTGTGACCTGATGTTTTGTTTCCCTTCCTGACTGGTACTACAAATTCTCTGAAAATCACAGTGCATTGAGACGATAGTTTATTCCACGTGACTCGAAGTGTTATCTATTCGCTAATTTGGATTGAGTTGAAGTTGTAATACTCATGCGTCAGAAACGCAGACTGTCTAAATATTATACATTTGTTGTTTTAAATTGTTTGCACATAGTACATCATTCGAGTGCCGGCCTTGTTGTTTTCATTCCCGGTGTAAACGAGATTGCTGAAAGCTTCCAAACGGTTTATGGATTACATATAATAAATTTGAGGTGCTTTTCTGTCTGCACGGCCATTGAGATAACTGTTAGATACTGACCGGTAGAAACACACTGTTATCCACAACCAATTTCAAACGTACTAACATTCCTTAGAAAGAACAAAATTGCAAGTTGAACAAAGGAAGCGGAGGTTGCTACCTGGCTTCTTTACTCCACGCTTAAGGTTAAATGACTCTTTGGGAGGCATTTTCAACAACCCGTTTTGTGAATATAATGCAAAATTACCCAGCGTGGAAGTTGGTTAGAGTGAAGGAATAACCAACCTATTCAAGCAATGGGCCCTGCACTAAAGATGCAGATGTCAGGTAGTACCAGGGTTTTGTGGTCATTAATTATATACTATACGTCTAGATATGGTAGAAAAAACAAGTTAGATCGTTAGCTTTGTTAAATTAAGCGTCGGTCATTCTGATCAACTGGGCAGCAAAAGAGGAGACCTTTACCGCTACCGTTCTCAATGAACACGTATTCACACCGTTACTTACAGAGATATGCATTAATCCAAAAAATACACCGCATGCGATTTTGCGCTTTCTCCTCCTCCATCTGTTCAGTACTTTTTGCGCCACTGCATTATGACACTGTAAGAGAATCTACTAGTGCTGTCCAAATATTCCCAAGATATGACATATTGTTTGTGGCAAAAATGTCGGGCTATTTATATAACAACATTAGGCTAATAACCAAAAATGACGTAGATTATAAATTATTTATTTAACTTATTAATGTGAAGGGTGAAACTTAGATCTTGACTGCAGTAAAGTTGTCAGGTCTGGATTAAAGATACTGGTTTTGATACGCAAAATAGCATGTAGGTGAGTATAACAGTCTCGTCTTTACACTTTGTTAAATTCCAAAAACGTTGCGTGTCTGCTCACACAACATATCAACCAAAATTAGCAGAGCATTCACTTAGCAAATGTTAGAATCTCTCAGAATCTGTTATTATCCAGCTGGCAGTAAAACTCGATTTGAGGGAACGGTTGGTGCTGACTGCGTCATTCAACATCACATGCAACTGAATGAGCACCAGTTGCATGTGAATTGGAAAATTGTCAGGGTCCACAGAGAAAGGCGAAGAAAAATGATTGATCTCCTTTTCACTTACTGCAATTTCCTGATAGCACATTTGAAACTTGCTGCTGTATGATGGAACGGAGTCTAATGGATTTGTCCCCTCTTCGCTGACTTTGTTAGAGATAGTTGTTGCTATTCCACTCTGCTTGATAGCCACAGGCACCGCCAGTAATAATGCTTGAAAATTCCCATTGATAACAACATCGTTGATTGCAGAAGAGACAGAAGCCAATGAATTGATTCTTGTTCTTTGGCCTTTAAAAGCCTGCAGTGCAAGTAATTCCTCAATCATACACACCTCATCGTTAATTACTTTCAAACAAATGAGAGACAGAGCAGCGTCCAATGCATTAATATTTCATCATAGGCAGCCAAACCAATTCGAATTACGCTCATTTTGCTTCTTATTTTCTCTTATTAGCAGACGAGTGGTCTTCACTTTTGCGAAACACAGCCTTGCGCGACAGGAAAATACTGACAAAATTGCATTTTCTTAGGACAAATATTTTCCGTAATTTACAACAAACATTCACCTTCAGTAAATGGTTTGCACTGTTTCGATATTACATTTTCAGCCTCATTAGCTGCTTGTGTCGAATTTCATTTGACTAACATATCTGTGCAAACTGCTTTTGTTTTAAGGTTATTCCAGCTTCCAATCACTTCCATCTCTTAACTCGCGCGTCTTTAGTGAACTTGGCCAAGTTAACACGCTTCGTTTGGTATTGCAACTTGATGATAAATTCCTTGAATACCATCACACTCTCCAAGCAAATCAAACGCACAATTATTTAGTCGTTCAGTGAAAGTATACTCTAGTTTCTACTTTTCCTGGAAGCGGCAGACTTTGTCATTAACTTTCTTTTTTGTGTTCGCATTCTGCACTCTTGAACAGGAATGGCAATGATATGAATAAAAAGTTGACAAACCACACTTTCTTATTTTTTAGTTGGAACCCCTTTCTCATCGAAGGTTTGGAAGTGGAATAGAAAAAGTTGAATTTGGTAGAATTAAATAATAAGAGGCATGAAACAGATATATCTAAAGATGTAACATAAAGTAAATTATGGCATAAGAATAATTTAGATACTGAGCTAACCTATAAAACACAATCATGTTTTCAAAACAGGCTAGCTTTAGCTAATCATTAATATTAAATTTAATGAAAGCAGCATTTTCTTTTACATTTAGTTAATACGCATTTAGTAAAAACATAGGATTGACGTTTCCTATTTTTTTTAATAAACGCTACTGCCTAATGGATTTTTGCAAAAATCCGAAGCCAATGAATTGTGTACGCATAAGTTCCTAAACATTTTTGCTCGATATAATGCCGTCTTTACAAAAAAATCCAAAATTGTGTTTATTATTACATGATGAGTCCGAGAGCCAGTTGTAATTTTGACGAGGGTCGCAATCGCCCTGCGGGCTAGACCTGGGATATCCGAGTAGTATACTTCTCACTGGCGGCTGACTGCTATTTCGCCTTGCAGCCATTGAAACCTCCGAGTACTGGACTAGTTCGTGACTCAAAAAGTATCATTGGGTAGCTCGTATTTATAACAGGTTCAATTTTTCACAGACCATAATGTAATAGCTCAGCAATTCAACAGCAGAAATAAAGCAGCGAACATATCTACTCAATTTTCAAAAGACAACGTTAAAGCTGGAATCTACGTTGTTAACACAGTTCGCTTTTTCTATCGACAAAGTAGTCTTTTGTACATCAGCACAGTACATTTTTGTGACGAAAACGATTCACGTTCCTTTACTTTGTACCGGATCATCTGTGTGTAAATATTACTCCTCAGCAAAGATATTCGAATTTATAACGTTTACCTAACAGTGAAAATGATTAGTATGGAAGAAGTCTACTTTCCATGTGGTTCCATGCTGTGTCCACCGAGACGACACCCCCGCTGAAACAATCTAAGCGATTCTTGGTGTATGTTCCACTCGTTTACATTGATTTCGCAATGAGTCAATATGGGATTAGAACATATAAAATTTGTGTGCATTTGGATTAATAAAAGCAAGAATTATGCCTTCTGTATGCCGAAAAGGAACGGGTGGTATTGCAAAACCTTTTCGGGATTAAGAGTGATCAATGTATCAAAATTAATGTATACTTGTAGAAATCGTTGTGTTATTTGAACTGAGAATGACTGTGTGCCTGATCAACCTGTTGGCAGTTTTCATACGTTTGATAATATACCCTCGGAGTTTCGGCTTTCTGTAGGAACCATGGCGCAGTTCTGGATATCAACATGTTATCAATGTTTCGTAAAACATGCACATACGTCAAACCCATCACACAACGGGTGGTTGAGGATTCGATCCAGTAATTTGGGAACTACACTGAGAGCAAAATCATGACGGTCGGTATAACTGCGGCTAGGCAAGGCTTTCACACGCAAATAAGTAGCCAATAGGAGCCAAGTATGCTACAAGTGCAGCGTGTCTTTTGTGTAAATGCAATTTCTACGTAACCTTTTTTGCCTTGGCTAAGGCTGCAAAACTGGAAACTTTTCACAATGCTACAACTTTTGGGTACAAGCGCAAATTTTGCTGTTCCTGAGGTCTGTCACAAAGATAGTCGTTTCCCAGCTGAATTTCTGTGTATTGTTTATTTCATTGTTACAACTTCATGTTCGTTTGGACGTCACAATTGGTACGACAATTATTATCTGTGAATTCGAATTGTCTACTCCGTCGTGTGTCGTAATAGTCCTCTATGATTCCAAAACTGAGTCCAGGCCAAGACCGCAATCCGTTACTTAATGAACAACAAGGTTAAATCTCGTATGAATTATATTCAGTAACAAATGTGACGCAGTCCCCCTTGCTAGTGTTTCCTTGTCAAGCGCTCGAACTTTATCTAAGTCAGTCCAAATCGGTTTTGTTATATAAATCCAGCCCGTGTAATTAACAGTAGTTTACGCTAGCGGTGATGAATTAGCTTCAGGCTGTTGACTTTATGTTCGTTCAATACGTCTGTTCGATAGGTCACAATTACACTCGGTGCGGCATTTCTCTAGTGAAAAATCATGCTTCGCAACGTCCGCCTAACACTAAATATCATCCCAGCTTGTATCTGCCCTTTATTGAGATGCTTCTTCTTAACATTTTACCTTTACAACCCAATCGCCGTTATTCACGTCTATAGAGCTGCAATCATCCAAAAAAACGAATTATTGTACTCATAAGCATAAAGTTTTTATTAATTTCTCAGATAGACCATAACGCTCAAAACCTTGTCGAAGGAGTGGCTAGAAATTAATAAACTTGCCGCACACTCCACAATCCTACCTAACCATTCAATTCCTGAGTAAAGCATCCACAATTACTACACAGATAGCCGTTCGTCAGATTATTATAACCTAGTGTAGTAGGTCCAAATGCAACTATCATGCGGAAAACAGGAAAGCCATAAGGACGAGCGAGGACAGAAACAGGCACAAGCATTATGGAAGAGATCAAACCACGCAACGCAAGTCCCACAGAACGAGCGGAGAGCAGATCGCTAGCTACGTACGGTAACGGGTCTGAGTCAAGTAGAACAAAGAAGGCATTGGTCGAAAGGTCAATAAATCAGACAGAATCATCAGTATATAATTGAGTTTCTTCGCAGCAAGTTTCCAAATCATATAGTCGTCCACATGACCGGATATGCACTCGACTGCATTTTCAGCCTGTTGGGCATCATCAGTAGTGTGCATCAATCGGATACATCAGGATTCGTAGCTGTGACCATCAGCGGCTTGGACCGCCAGTCAGCAACTTAGGCCATTGGGCCATGGGGGACAGTTTCGGACCGTCATGATTTACAAACTAAATGCGATATAACGCGTCTTATTCTGCACCACCGTTCAAGTTACTAACCTTGCAGAGGAAGGGTTAGCCCCGAAAGGCATGACATCCAATAACGGTAGCAATTCACGACATAGAAACTGTTAGCGTGGATATATTTTCCGGGCATGTGGACTAGTAACAGATTTGGAAGCTAGCCGCAAAAATCTTACATAGTTAGATCAACATCGCATACTTAAGAGTTCATCAGGAGAAACATCTTTGTTGGTGTATCCAGCAGTCATCCGAAGCAGAGTAACACAACCGTGATCAAGCCAATCACGTACGTTAGAGTGAATTCAGGCCAGTATGAATGTGATTTACGGAAGCAGGAATACATGGTCAAAAATGCAGCCAAGATCCACCAACTTGGGGGAAACAACGCACGTACAGGGCAAGTAATAACTCCCCACATGTGTGTGTTGCGTTGTGAAACAGAAACATGACAGATAAATGCGCGTGTGACAGGTTGGTTAACCATGTTCGCCTTCAAGAAGAATATGCGTTCATGTCCTTTCCTTCTTGAAATTTTATCACAAATTAACACCAGTTTTGTTAACACAGGATAGCGTTTCTCTTGCCATTAAGCATCCTTTGGCTTCCGTACTTCAGAACTTAGGAAATGTTGGTTGCCTTTCCGAAACATTACATTTTGCAGGATAAATTCGATATTATTTGTCTGGTTGCATGTCACTTCTTTTTAGACTCTATGCTCTTTAGAATAAGCCTATTCAACCGAAGAATAATTGAAAATTTCATGTACTTAGTTTAACGGTACGGATTTTACTTGGACGGAGGATATCATGACGTGCCGAGGTTCTAGCGTTCATTGGGACGCCTATCCTGAACAGTACTACGTGGCTCCAGCTAGTGAAAGTATGCCCACTGATAGTAGGGAACTGGACAAAGACGATTCCAGTTTCTGATAATTACGGAGTTCCAACAATGATATCGAGAGGACAACCGAGCCATCTGAAAGGATGTTCCTGCCAGTTAGACCGATCAAAAAATACCTAGAGCCAACTAGAGTCACGTGAGACATCGCACCATCGGTATCCCGATTGACATTGAAGCATTGGAGATCTGATAAATTTCCTAAAAATTTGTCAACGTACAGTTAACTCTTTCCAAAAAGGTTTTAACTGATTGAGTATCAATAACAACAGTGATGCTCAGACCACCTTCGTGACCACGAAATTACAATCGACACGGACAAATGAAACATTAAATAAGTCAGCGCATGCAACGTATCAGTTTCACACAGTGGTCTACATCAGATAACAGATAAATCGAAACTCAGATAGTTCTAATGCTTTGTGGGGATTTTGCCTATCCCTCTACTAAACGGGATTTTATTTTAGCATTTCCACTGAAATTTGTTCACGAATAAACTTTGTGCTGGTTAATGACCAAAGCGTTGCAGTTTCTCTCTGCAAAGCGACACATGTTTAGCCACTACTTCCGTGTGAAAATTTGCATAAGTGGGCTTTTGCATCAACTATCCACCGGAACCGTACAACAGGAAAAGCATACCGCAATATTCCACCTAGGAATGTCACACAGACAATTGCATGGCTATTACTATCCAAATTGATCAGCGCCGCTACAGACAGTTTCTCACATGAGGAGAAATATACTTATAATTATTACTAGATCAACAGCACGCGTTCTGTCGCCTGAAGTTGGGCAAAGTTACAATAAAACGAGATTGCGTTAGAGAACCTACCCAGAGCCGAAATTTTGAAATAACTTTTACTCATGCTATCGCTTAGGAAATGGTAAATATTTTACTGAATATCAGCTTTTCGTTAAATCAGATAGCATGCACAGAGAAAGATAAAGGCGTTACATCTTTTCTACGCGTTGAAACATCACATAAATAAACCTTATTACATCAGGCACTTTGCCTTATAATATTTTCTACAGCAGTTTCAGTTTTATGCTCTGAGCAGTTGCTACGCACACAATTCTCGTAGCTTGGAGTATAATGCCCAACTTAACATCACTAAGAAAATTCCTTTCCCTTCCTGTATGTTAACCGACTAAAGGGAATGGTAGTTTCCAGCCATGGCATATACGGTTCTCTTAGATGTAGTCTGATTCGGAGAGCCATGTTTTCACAATGTTTCCTAATACGTGCGTGTGTGCGCACTAAATGCAGAGGGCAAATAATTATCACACCGGAACTGAAGTATCCGGTGTTTCGGTAAGCGCCATCAGACCACGACATCGGAAATCATTAGGATGTCAAATTATTGAAATTCTACGACACATTATCCCGATGCGTTCTCACATTTATCGGAATGGACAGCAACAAATAGCAACTACTGCGTCGTTTCTAATAGACCACGTAAGCATACATGAGATTAGGCTATCAACAGTTTAATGCAAAAATTACGGTGACTTGTCCCCGTTAGTACAATTCGCTGGTTCCAGTGTTGCCATGGTTTCAATCAGATATGCCAAACAAAATTTGTATTTAATGTAAGTATATAACACCGGTCACGCAAAAGGGTGCGTTCGCACGTGAGGCTCGTCAATATCTGAAAAAGTTTCCTTTTTCATCTCACTTTGCCTACATCGTACAAGATTCATTATTCTTAAAAATATCAGCATACTTGCTCCGCCCACAATCCCGCTTCTATCAAACACTTAACTACCTCAGTAGCTGGAACGTCATGTATGGTTGACGGCATCCGGTTTCGGATTTGCCTGTCACTGTGGCCAGCCATAGGACGTCTGCGCCTACTGAGGGACCATGGGTGGCTTGTGCTGCACCACCCACAGCGCCAACCACACATCCCATATCCAGTGTGAACCCGAAGGAATAAGACCGGGAGGCATACGGATAGGAGCCACGTTTCATCAACCGAGCCGGCCCGCACCCCTTCACAGGCAAACACAAGCACGCTGTATTTGGGAATCAAGCACACACAAGGTGGTGGCTGGACAGTAGTCCGTTCCACACTGAGTGCATCGAACCGCTCTTTGAGCCTATCACGACCACAAGAACCGTGCACCCCGTCCTCTCCAGCAACGACCAACTGTCTCCTGGAGCCAGTATGGACGAGGTAGTGGGTACTAGACGGGTAGGCACTTTGCCAACATGCAAATCAAGCGCAGCCACACCGGGGATATCAAGCAACAGCCAATCACTTGAAACGACAGGATGCTATAAAATAAATCCAATAATGCACACAGATACGGTGGCATAACTCTTCGCTAAATTGCCATTTGAATAAGTTGGTTAGCAACGAATCCGCGATAAGTAAGAAATATCCACAAGTAACTTAAAAATGCTACAAACGCAACAAAGTTACCGAAGATGGGCGTACTTAGCGTAAGCAACGTGGTCGGTTAGTAGAAGATTATTCAGGTAGGCAGAACAAAGCAAATAAACTGGAATGAAATTTATCCGGCTTAATAATACCTAGTTTAAGTTTGTTTAGCCCAACTGCGGTGAAGAAGAACGCCAGGTACATTGACGTTGACTTGGTGATGCAGTTCAGGTGCAAGTGGTTTGACTTTCAGTGCACTCAGTTTGCGCTTGGATGAGTGGTTCTCGATGCTTGAGCTATAGTGTCCTTCATGGACTCACACCGCGTGATCTGCCTTAATGACGGGGTTTTACATTCTGTAGACGAAGAGATGACTGACCCGCTTTGAACACCTTCAGTTGTTTCTTTTGAAGAGACGCAGCATTGGGGCATGGGTGGCGATCCACCCGGGCTGCATTTGACAAGGAGCGGCACATTTATTACTGTCGAGTGTACTATACCAACTAGAATGGACAAAATATCCGGATACGTTGCATGTTAAAATGTTAATGTTACCCTGTATAACGAACAACGCACTTGCGTCATGTGTCCCAACTCTGCAGACTTTCTTCCCAGTGATCGTCTTATTTGTCCTATTATTTGTCCCCCATTCTCCTCAATGTGCCAAGTGCCCAGTAGATTTCATAGCAAACTACTGTATACCTTACAGATCGTTTGGCCTTCACGCGCCTATGCTGCCGTCAGTCAGAGTGCTAATTTTACCATTGCATCGCGCGGCAAAATCAGTTGCAACGCCACTGATGGCATGGACTGTTGGATTTCAACACATGGACAACTATGCTCCTGAGACCCCTAGTGGAGTAGTATCAAGCTACAGAGAGTCCTTGTTAAAGTGCAACACTTAATTTGGGTGCACATCACATATATCAATAGAGCTGTGTCTGGCACATGCTTAATCGTTGGCAGATTTCAGCGGCTATACTATTACTTGATTAGTATGCTGTATTTACAGCGCATGGCGATTAAGTAACGCCTGCATCTTGCATTGTGTCAGCCGCTCGAAAAGGAGACATGTTGCTTTAAGCATGACCAGCTAAATCTGTATCCCCGGAAATATTCTATGGCTCCCCAGGGGGCCGTAAGACTCCCGTTGAAAATGGCTGGTCTACAAAATGCAAAAACCCATCAATACGTACGGTCACGTGTGATGAGTCTAGGAGCGACGCCATAGCGATAGTCGCTCATCTAAAGACAAACTGAGTACATTGAAATCCCAACCACTGACACCTAAGCTGCATCACCATGTTAACAGCAATGTGCCTGAAGTTCAGATGAAAGGCGGTTGGCTGCGTGATTGCCAGTAAACCAAGCGAAATTTTAACTGATCGCAATCAAAACCGTAAAGTAACCGCTCATTATCGTGCGAAAAGCACCGCAACTAATTTTCGGCGCATCGCTCGCCTGGTGTATTATGCGTGGTGCCGAGCTTCGGTGTCCGGGGGTATATTGGGTTCTCAAAGTCCTATGAGGCTGAAAAGCAAAAGAGATAATTGGTAGACGTTTGGGCATTTTCAGAACAACCACCTACTAAGCGTCGGAGGTGGATGGAGAGTGCGCCTGTTTTGTATCTCGTAGTGAGCAACACGGTGTGGTCACAGTTGGTGATGGAGCTCGGAGCCTGAGGTATGTGGATGGATGACGATAACACGCACGAGATATGCTTGTAGTAGATCCCCGACCATAACCGCATCATCAATCCACAAAGAATCGGGGTGTAACGAAATGGCAACTTTCACGTGCTAATATATCAGTGTTTTGGCAAATAGCATTTAAACGCACGGACCGACTTGCGTCATGCAAAACCATCCATTCCTGAGCAGGTGCTACAACCTGACGAGTAAAGGAGATTCGCCGAGGCAAGTAGATTTTATTCGCAGCTTCAAAACACCTTCTCACCACGCAATACTATGAATTTTCCTTCAAACAATTTCTTGATGCTCTGGCCACCGCAGAGGATAATAAACGGTGCCCTATCTGCTGCATCGAGCAGGGTGGATAGGGGTTTGGATGCTACTGCTCAAGCCTTCCCGTCTTCTTATTCCCCATCTTACGCTTTTTCACTCTTACCGTCCCATTCCAACTTCACTTATATCCCCCCAGTTTTTCAACCCCCCGATTCTTGACCCTCCCCCAACATGCTTTGCTAGGCATTTACCTTCTAATTATAACTCACACGTGAACGCGGAGCGTCACTCCTCTCCTGTCGACAAGCCCATGCCCAACCAAGCGGTCCAATCCAGTTCATCGGCTTCCATTTGGAGCCCTCGATCCTCCTTCAGATTGGCATGCCTCAATGTACGCACACTGCTACAAATCGGTCAACAGGCAGCACTTGCCCGAACATTGGAGACCCTCTCGATCGATATCTGCTGCTTATCAGGGACTCGCCTGCAAGACTCGAGCACTGTGCTCACTCTGCGATCCCCTTCAGGGGACGCAAGCAGTATTTTCTCCTTGCGCCTATCCGGTGACGATGCAGCTTCGAGCACCGGCTAAGCCGGTGTTGGTATTGCCCTGAGTCCCCGGGCTGAAGCTGCTCTGGTTGATTGGATTCCAATCAGTAGCCGGATGTGTGCGGTCCGATTGGCTGGCTCGTTTAAAGCTCCGAAGTCGCGCGGGACTAATAGATGTCTATTCATCATCGCTGCCTATGCGCCCACAAACTGTAGCGATGATTCGGTAAAGAACGACTTCTACCGCCAACTGACCCAGCTCCTTCGCCACAGAAGAAGCACGGACACTGTTGTGCTGGCGGGGGATATGAACGCACAAGTTGGAAAGTTGTCCACTGATGAACTGCATCTGGGCGGTCAACACGGTGTAGGCTCCCGTAATGATAACGGTGAGCGGTTACTTCATTTGTGTGAAGATGCTCGCTTATTTCTTGCGAGCACTAATTTCCGACACAGCACCCGCCGAAGGGTGATTTGGCGCCCACCAACCTCGAACCAGCCTTGCACGCAGATCGATCACATTGCGATAAGTTACCGCTGGAGAGGCTGCATCCAGAATTGTCGCTCGATTTGGAGCACATGTGTGGACACCGATCATGCACTTGTATGTGCTGACATGCGGATGCGTTTTGGCGGACGCCCACGACGACGCTGTGAGCGTATTGACACCAGCCAACTGACAAAACCAGCTGTTCTGACTGCGTATCGAAGTACGCTAACATGCGAGTTGAGCAAGCGCTCACAGGAGACAATTGATGGTCACTGGTCACATGTTCGCCAGACCTTACTAGCAGCAGGCAAATCCTCATGTGGTATGTCTAATCACTAACAAGGACATTGGGTCTCTTCGCAGTCTTTGGAACTTATAGATGCTTGCCGGCAAATCCCGGATGGAAGCGAGCACAATGAAACTCGCAAAGAGCTCCGGGCAAAACTCCGTGCTAGCCTGAAGAGAGACCGCGAATCTTGGTGGTCTCATCGTGCGTCAGAGATGGAAGTGGCCGCTGCCCTTGGCAACCATCGTAAGTTATTCCGTCTGATACTGGAAACGGGCAGCAGGAGACCTGGTGTTAGTGAAACTATACGTGACGAGAGTGGACAGCCTATACACAATTTGTCAAAACGTCTGGAGCGTTGGGCTGAGCATTTTGAAAAGCAATTTAATCGGCAAGAATTGTTCGATTCGCCGGTCACTGATGGCCCCGCTCCGTGGGCTGTCACTTTGGATCCACCCTCTCGCTCAGAAGTCGAACGTGAGATCGGACCGTTGAAGTTGAACAAAGCCGCGGGACCAGATGATCTTCCTCCAGCCCTCTTCAAATTTGGAAACATTGCTCTTGTTGATGCTTTGCATGAATTACTAGTGAAACTATGGGAGCAGGAAACTGTCCCAACCGACTGGAGCCGCTCCGTTATTGTTCCCATCTTCAAAGGCGGCTCGCGCTTGGAATGCGGCAACCATAGAGGAATCAGTCTGATCTCCATCGCCTCCAAATTACTCGCCTCCATAATTCTTCACAGACTGACTGGCGCTCGTGAAAGCCAGATTCGTGAGGAGCAAGCCGGGTTTCATCGGGGTCGTGGCTGCATCGACCACATCTTCACCTTGTGTCAGTTGTTGGAGCACCACCACACATATTGGCGGCCCAATGTAGTCGTGTTCCTCGACATCAAAGGTGCCTTCGATTCGGTTGATCGATGTGCCCTTTGGAATTGTCTACTAAGGAAAGGTGTGCCCGAGAAATATGTAAATATTATCCAAGCATTATATGCGCGTAGCACGGGCAGAGTAAGGGCTTACAGCAGGCTGTCGCCACCCTTTGATATCTCCAGCGGTGTGAGACAAGGATGCCAGCTGTCACCTTTCCTATTCAACTTCGCTATTGACGAAGTCATGGAGATTGCATTTACAGGACATGACTTAGAAGGTGTGGAGCTACTCCCAGGAGAACGACTTCTTGACTTAGAGTATGCAGACGACATTGCCCTCATCTGTGACAGCTCCCAGACGTGTCAATCCGAGCTGGACAGATTAGCACTGGCTGTCAGTCGCTTCGGGCTTTGCTTTGCACCACCGAAGTGCAAAGCGTTCCTCCAGGATTGGCAGGGTTCGCCCCCTGTGCTGAACCTTGGTGTGGATCAGCTAGAAGCCGTTCAGAAATTCAATTACCTGGGAAGTTGGATCAGCGCCCTTGGGATCGAAGACGAGATCACGAACCGCATAGCGAAAGCTCGAATTGCTTTTGCTAACCTTCGCCACCTATGGCGACGGCGCGACATTACTCTCGCCATGAAGGGTAGAGTGTACAATGCAGCGGTACGTTCGACCTTACTGTACGGTTGCGAAACCTGGCCCCCTAGGCTCGGCGGACATGAAGAGGCTACTTAGGTTCGACCATCGGTGCCTTCGCAGTTTGGCTCACATATGGTGGGAACACCGCGTGAGTAACGAGCGTGTTCGACGCCTTGTTTACGGCCTAGGAAAAGGGAATGAACCGCTCAGCACCGTCATTTCACTCACCAGGCTCCGATGGCTGGGCCACATGTTGCGCATGCCAGCCCACCGACTCCCTCGACGTGCGTTGTTTGCTCACCGGGGATGTGGGTGGAAGAAGAGGAGAGGTGGCCAAGCGATGACTTGGTCCAGAGGAATGAAGGTCCTCACTTCGGAGCTGGCCTCAGTTGGAGCTTCACGGCTCCCTGGTTGGGGTCCAAAAGACGGTGAACACGTTTGGCTGGATACACTTGCTGATATGGCAAGGAGCTGACCTCAGTGGCGTTCCTGCTGTGAGTTTCTTTGTCCCTCCCCATCTCTTTAGCCTCCCCCTCCATCTACGATCTTATTTCGTAGGGTAAAACGTAATTAAATTTTTGTTTTTGCTTGGTAGCCGGCTAGTAGCTTACCGGAACGATGCGTATCCGGTGCTGGTAGCTCAGCTGGCATTCAACTGTCGTATTTATTTTTCCTTTATGTATCGTATGTATGTATGTATTTCCTTTATGTATTGCGGTACAATAGCGGAGGTGTTTTACCATCTCTAGCTGACATGTATAATGATGATGATGATGACTCACCACAACACTACGGTGTGTTCGAATACAGTTCGCAACTGACAAATACCCATCCGGAACTGTTTCCTCAGCTACAGTGGTCAAGGTTTGTTGTGATTTCCCTAGTTGCTTTGCATTACCGCATGGATTATCTTGCATGAGAGCAAGCAGCGACCAACCGCCTGCGTGGGTGTCACGGGTTAAGCAATCCGGCAAAAGTCCACACAAACTACCCATATTCGTCAAGTCTGCATAGTTCAAATTTCTTATCTATTATGACCTAAGCAAAGTCCTTATGCACTGGCTGTCCGAACACAATGACAGCCGGTAAAACATAATTGTTTGTCACACCATCTTTTTAGAGTTGCACCTATTTGTCAACACTCGAATGATTGTTCCGCAAAGCGACAACTGAAACGGGTATGCGGCTAGAGCACGCGCAACCCACGAGGTTCCTCCGAACGGAGAACCGGCTATTTTTAATAGCGTATAAAGTGCACTCTGACCCACCCTCATGCTAAAGTAAGAGCAACCCTCGTCTAAAGCAGGAATTTTACTGTCAGCGGAATGTTTTACAGATCGGCCCAATGAACAACACGTCCATAAATTTTACTGACATGCTTGAACATTTGTTCTCAGCGCTGTTGCGTCAAAAAGGCCCGTGCAACTACAAACCTGCGCATCAGCGGCCGACGCAGGACCCAAAACAGTTTCGTAACGTCTCCAATTGTTTGCCCCACAAAGCAACTCCTTCGCCGTTCAGCTAGTTTCTTTTGCGCAAAGGGGGGCTGAGGGGGATTCGACCGATTATTCGTTTAGCCCCTCAATGCCACTGTAAACTTTGTCCATGACGAAATATTTAACATCACAACCTCGCCATTAATGACGATAATTTTCAGACTTAATCCATGCAATCCAGCCTATCGCCACAATTTATACGGTGTATTCAGTCGGGCTTATCCATTAAGATAATAATAAATGGCTTGTTGGCTAATCCTACAGAATCATTACCACATAAACTGAATTTCACTTCAAAGCACAAGCTGCTCCTTGATAGCTGTTTCGCAGGTGCATGCACAAAGTTTATAGCTAGGCCTTAAAAGAATGTTATACGCGTGCTCTAATATTAATGGCCTTTCTTCGTGGATGTTCCAGTCCATAACAAGATGTAAAATATAAAATGTTTGTTTTCGACTACGCGAGGCCCGCGGGCATAGGAATGATCCTAGTAAGAATACAAAATGTGCTCAGTTAATGGACAATGGTACAATAGGATTGATTGTATGTATATGGGCATGTGGGCGTGTGTAGTCCAGTTGTTGAGCGTTGCAAATGCTTTCCTGCACTTTTGATCGTGTCGCCAGTGCTAAATGGATGATTGATTTTTGAGATTTGAAGCGATTGTCCGGATAAGCAAGGGGATGACTTTAGTTGGTAGCGAGTCATATCCGCCAAGTCACAGTGTTGTTAAACAGACATTTATGGCTCTGCATAGGGAGAAGGCTTGTTAGGCGAAAACCCACCACGGTCTGAAACACTGCCGCCCAATTATTTGCTGAAACGGGGTAAACCAGAACAATGCATCTGGCACCAAGAGGAATAGGAAATTTGGATGCAAAGCACAGAACTTGAAGCAAGCTAGGGTACAGCTTCCTACATACTGCGCAGTCATCAGGCAATGAAAATAAGAAAGTGCCGCAGACGGTTCCGGCGGCTGAATTGGTCAATCGCTTTCAAAATGTATGCACTAAAACCGTATTTCTTCTATCAACAAGGAAGTCAATCTGACTTTCTTTAGACCAAATGTCACGAGGCGCATTTGAGAAAAAGTCGAATATGAATGCGGGCGTTCGATTTTGCCATCCAATCCAAGAAAGTGCTTATTTCATCCTTAAGGGTGAATATTCAGCTGTTGCACACACACTTTCAGCATAGTAAAAGAAATAAAGCAGTAAATACACAAGTAGAGTAATAAGTGACAGAAACAGCAGTATGATTATGATGCAAACTTGTTTTTAAACTCCCGAACAACTGATGTCTGGTCTCACAATAAACATGCCAGATGTGGGATAACAGATGAATGGCAGGCCCTTGTGCGAGCAAACATGGATCTATACTGTTGTCTGGTTGTGGATCTTGGTACACACGCTCAGTGTCCTTGATGAGATGAGTTATATAAGTAAGTTTTCTCGAAGTAAGCCTTATGCATGAACTGGTGTGAGTGGACACAAGAATCTCAACAAAGTTTAGCTTGGGAATTCCACTACACCGATATAATTGCGTCAGTGAACTACCTAAGATTTTGAGGTGCTTTCTTAGGAAATAAGGAAATTGTACAGTGGAGCATTAGGTCCAAATGCGTAAGACACATGCGATGATAAATCTCAGAAGTAAGTGGCGGGTGACAGAGGAAGATCGCAAAAGAAGAGCGCAGATTGAAAGCCTCCTCAATTTTGTTAAGCATCATTAACGAGTGAGTCTTAATTCTAGGTACTTCACTGACAATATGGATTGCAAATTCTCGCGATCTATGGGAAGTTCGGTGTATTCCGTTAGACGTTGCTGATAACTATGGTATTTATGTAAGGCGAAAATGACGTTCCTGCATTTTGAGGCAATTACCCATAAAAGTGTGCTCTGGGCCATAAAACAAGGCTGTCCAGATAGGCTTGTAATTTAGTTGTTGAGGCTGCGGTCGGGTTTTGCATACCCAAGACTACGTCCTTTGCATATTTCAGAATAGGGCATCGACAGGGGCAGGTAAAGAGGTGAAGTAGGTGGAAAAGTGGTATGAAGATAATATGGCCCCTTAAAGAACGCCAACGTCTGTGGTGAACAGCGATGAACTTTTACACCCAAGTCAAATAAACTGGGCATATCCAGTGAACTAGTCTCTTAACAGGTGGACAGTAGATAGCTGAATTCCGACATTAAGCAGATCTCTCAAAAGAAGCTTACAGTTTACACTGATGAGAACATAACAGTAGTGGAGAAAACACAAGCCTACGGATTCGACCTTGTTGTCTAATGACGACAGCGCTGAATGTACAAGGTAGGATAACGCGCCTTGAGTAGACTTCAAACCACGTTACGCAAACTGTAGCGGATCATCCGAATGAGTCTGATACAGCAACTTTGCGAGAATAATATTATAGAATATCTTCAGGTTTACCGAGTTGCAGGCAATTGGTCGGTATGTATCTGAGTCTGTCTTTTTCACCGGTGTAATTGTGGCATTTCAAAAGCAGTCCGCAATGTTACACACTTTCAGTAAGAGGCTGAGCATAGGGATAGGCACACACTTTGAAGACAATGGTTGATAGTCCGACCGGACTGCTTGCTTTTTTGGAGTCTATATTTAGTAGTTCATTGCACACTGTCAATGGCAGGTAAGGAGGTGGTGGGCGTATCCAATCGTGAGGAAGAAGGGTGAGATGTGGAGTTAGCATTGAAGCAACAGAAGTTTCGGTTCAGTTCCTCCAGGTCTAAACCTGAATTTGACGTACGGTTAGAGACGCCAGATAGTTGTTTCGGTATACACCAAACATCCCGTCAGCTACAGTTACCCAGATTGACCTGGACATATATGTGGTTTAGACGGCGTAACTCAGTTTTAATAGAAATAGAAAAAGTTTTCACCGCAGCGTGGACTTCTGTTTTAAACGCTTTCTCTCTGAGTCTACGCAAGCTTTTTAGATACAGAGATGAAAACAGATCCGCACGGATGAAGATGGTTTTCAGTGGACAGCATGTATCAAAGCAGAAGTTAATATAGCTTGTTAACGGGTCGCAGTACGTAGCTACATCCATGTCAAATAAGCTAATAAAATCTGTGGATGAAATCATCTCCTGGAGTCGATATATTTTCTTAGGTGAACATTGTCTTTTTTGAGCCTGCAATCTATACAACGGGCTGGCTTATCGAATAACCAACAACAAATCTGGGAGGTTCGGGACTATCCCGTCCCAGCGAATGGTAGGGCGGCAGTGTTGCAAGACCTGGCATGCGTTCTCTCTCTAAAAGCCACATATGTCTATTTAACAACACTGTGAGTTGGCGGATGTGTCTCGCCACACACTAATGTCACTGACACTTGCATCTCTCTGAGTGGCATTGTAATTCGATGGTTTGTTGAGCCCCTGTTCCCATGCGGTCCTAAAGGTATATTAACCACTTGTTTGGGCACCGACCCCAAAAGGGGTGCGATACCCTCATATCGCCCTGCTGCTTTGTGGGCTAGATCCTTGATCAAAGGCTTGGGGTGGGGCCGTAAGACAACCCTCCATCTCGGCCTGTGCAACCGGGTAGTATCTTGTCCACTGACGAACCATGGACTTACTACCACAACCCTTCACACACTCTCTTGCTGCTGAGATGCTATTCACACATGTTAGTATGCCAACTTCACAAGTACACGTCACCATTTTACCTATCCTTCCCTTGTACCATTCACATCCATTTGTACCTGATTCCTCTATGGCAATCAACCCCACCTACACCGATTAACCTGTTCCCTTGATATCTGCCAACGCAACCACACAGTGCTTAACAAAGAGCTGCCAGTCTCAAATCTCCCATTTTCGATCCTGCAACCCGGAACGCAGTTCAAACTTGCAGCCGTCAACGTACGCACATTACTGAAGATCGGTCAGCAAGCTGGACTTGCATGCACGCTAGAGATCCTTGGAATAGATATCTGCTGTCTGAATGAATTTCGACTCCAGGATTCTAACTCAATCTAACAGCTGGCGTCACTGCTGCACCCACGCACCCGCTTCCATCTCCGCCTCTCTGGTGACGCCGTCTGCCGCGTCTAGGCAAGCTGGTGTTGGAATCACCCTCAGCGCTAGAGCTGAGAATGCTTTGATTGATTGGATTTCGATCAATGTTCGCCTATGTGCGATGAGGCTCTGTGGCATTTGTAAAGTTAGCGGACGTCGAGTCGAAAAACCTGCTGTCTTCGTGATCTCTGCCTTCGTACCTACTGACTGTAGCTCGGATACAGTCAAAGACCATTTTTGTCAGAAGCTTCATGAGCTGCTCCTAAGGGCACTTAAAACAGACCTCATTGTTTTAGCATGAGACTTCAACGCGTGTCGGTCGTCTGCTGCCTTGTGAGCGCCAATAGGAGTACCACATGGATATGATGATGTTCGCTCTGACAACGGAGACAGACTGCTCAGTCTGTGTGCTGATCATTAGCTATTCCTCTCCAGCATCAGCTTCCGTCATGCAGTGATATCTGCGACCGCTTGCATGCGTTTACGTGGTTCGTCTATGTCAAAACGCACCCGACTGAACACGTACAAGTTGGATGACCAATGGTGAAGGAGTATAAACCAAGACTTCGTGAAAAGCTCGCTCTTTCTCACCCTCAGGATGTTGATCGACACTGGTCAAGTCTACAACAAGCCTCGCTGTCAGCCGGTTTGTCTAGCTGTGGCCACGCTCGTTGCACTTCCAAAAGCTGGTTCTCGGTAAGATCTTCGGAATTGCTGGATCGCCGACGGGTGGTGCCTGCTGGCGCAGAGTACAATGAACACCGCCGGTCTATTACACAACAGCTGAAAGCAAGCCTTCCTTCTGATCGTGAACCTTATTGGTTAAACCTAGCTGATGAGATGGAACCCGCTGCATCAGCTGGCAACTTCCGCCTTCTACTTTGCATCATCAGGGACACCGGTTGCAATTCCCACGCCATAAGCCAGATGGTTTGCGAATTAGACGGCACGAAGATCACCAATCTTCACAGGCGATTGGGTTGCTCGGCAGAGCATTTCAATGTTTAATTCAACCACCCAACGCTGCCACATGTGAAACCTTCAGCCCCAGTGAATGATGCTTTCCCTGTATCCACGGCCCCCTCAAATGAAGCACTGATCCGAAATGCAATCCAATCTTTGAGACGCCAAAATGCTCCGGGTTCAGACAGCCTACCAGTGGCTCTATTCAAGGACGGCACGAGTTTACTTTTCAGCGAAATCCTATCGCTGTTCACAAAAGTTCCGACTTAGGAGAAGGTTCCGAACACATGAGAAGAATCAGTTATCTTTCCGATTCACAAGAAGGGCTCCCGCGATGTTTGCTGCAACTACCGCACAATCTCGTTAATCTCTCTCGCATCCAAAATCTTTGTGTCGGTCCTACTTAGCAGACTATCAACAACTAGAGAGGAGTTTTCCCGAGAAGAACATGCCGGATTTCGTACAAGCCGCGGTTGCATCGACTTAATCTTCACTCTTCTCCAACTTCTCGAACTTCGCCACATCCATCGGCGGCCAACAATCGCAGTGCCTTGGACATCCGAGCAGCATTTGATTCAGTAGATAGATCTGCGTTGTGGAATTGTTTACTGAAGTAAGGTGTGCCCTGCAAGTTGGCATGCTGCTAACAGCAACGCTTGAAGAAAATGCGACCAGTGAGCTTCAACCTTGTTTAGTGAGCACTTACTCAGTCCAGATGTCAGCGCACTTTGGTACACATTCAGGACATCTGGCTTCGCCAGCTGGCTGGTGTCAATCCGTTCACATCGACGTTGCGGACGTCCACCGAAAAGCACCCGGAGGTCGGCCCATACAAGTGCGTGGTCAGAGTCCACGCTCGTGCTCCAAACCGAGCGACAGTTTTGGACACAGCCTCTCCAGCGGTAACTGATCGCGATATGATCGATTTGCGTCCATGGTTGACCCAAGGCTCGTGGCCGCCAAGTCACACTTCTGGGGGTGCTGTGTCGAAAGTTAGTGCTCGCGAGAAAGAGGCGAGCATCTTCACACAGCTGTAGCAATCGCTCACCATTATCATTACGACAGCCCACACCATGTTGGCCACCCAGATGAAGCTCATCAGAGGACATGTTTCCGACTTGGGCGTTTAGATCGCCAGCCAACAACACAGTACCCGTGTTCCTTCTGTACCGAAGGAGCTCTTGAAGTTGCTGATAGAAAGCATCTTTTACCGGATCAGTGCTACAGTTTGTAGGGGCGTAAGCCGCAATGACAAACAGGCAACATTTGTCCCCGCGCGACTTCGTAGCACGGAACGAACCAGCTAATCTAACGGCGTACATTCTACTGTTTACTGGGATCTAATCAATCAGGTCAGCTTCAGCCCGGGGACTCAAAACAATGCCGACGCCAGCTTGACGGGCATTTGAAGCTGCATCATCGCCAGACAGACGAAATTAGAATGTGCCGCCCGTGTCGCAAGTGGGGGATCTCAGGGTAAGCACGGAGCTCGAACCATGCAGGCGGGTTTCTGATAAACAGCAAATATCGATCGATAGGTTCTCTATTGTGCGGGCAAGTGCTGACTGTTGGCAATCGGCAGCAAAGTGCGCACCTTGAGGCATGACAGTCTTAGCTGGACGCGAGGACTCCAAAGGGAAACGGATGAACTGACGTTGTCCGCTTGGTTGAACATGGACTTGTCAACTGGATTGGAGCGAGGCCCTGCGATTGTGTGTGATTTGAAATTAGAAGACAAGCGACTATTGAAGTAGGCTGGGGGAGGGCCAAGAATTAGGGGATTGAAAATGGGGGGATACAAATAAAGTTGGAGCGGGACGATAAGAATGAAGAAGGGCAAGAAGGGGTATAAGAAGACGGGAAGGCTTGAGCAGTAGCATCCATGCTCCTACCCACCATGCTGGATGCAGCAGATAGGGCGCCGTTTATTATCCTCTGCGACGGCCAGAGCATCAAGAAATTGTTGTTGGAAAGGTTCATTGTATTGCGTGCCTAGGCCTAGACAAGAGAACGATTAGGGTTCTCAACCAAAGCCTGTGGTTCAAAAACCTTACCGCAAGGCAGCGGGTTTTGGCACTGGACTACGGAGCCCGTTTTATGAAATGAGGAGCCACCCCCATTCCAACCTCCTGGAGGACCAGGAGGTTGAGTTTGTCTGGCCTCTAACCATTGACCTATCTGGTATGAGTGGCACTGAAGGTGCAAAGAAAGCACCACCCAGTATAGCTCAATTGATCCCTGAGGCACGCAAACCATCGCACCACGGTAAGGTCCAGCCTCATTGCAATGCGATCACTGGTAAATGCGCGTAGTTCTGGTTGGCGGCATTCGGTTCCGGATTTGCCTGTCACTATGGACAGGCACAGCTTGTTTTGACCACTAGGATTCACCATCAGATAGAAGACACACTTTCAGCTTTTGTTTAATGGACGACGGTGTTTGTTGTATTTTGCGCCAACATGCACTGCTCGTCGGCGAGCCGGCAATTCCCGGGATATTTCCGAGATCAAGCTTTTCGGAGTGGAACGAGCGAGGCCAAAGCTGGAGAAACCTGCGGACAGCGAGGCTTGTTGTAGACTTGACCAGTGTAGATCAACATCCAGAGTGTGAGGAACAGCGAGCTATTCACGAGGCCTTTGTTTATACTCCTTATTCACCATTGAGTCCTCCAACTTGTAGGTGTTCAGTGGGGTGCATTTTGACATAGGCAGACCACCTAAACGCCTGCAAACGGTCGCGGATACCACTGCATGACGAAAGCTGATGGTGGAGAGGAATAGTTGATGATCAGCACACAGACTGACCAGTCTCTCTCCATTGTCTGAGCGAATTTTATTATATCCATGCCGTCCATTGAGGTGGCGCTCACATGGCAGCAGACGACTGACACGCGCGTTGAAGTCTCCTGCCAAAACAATGAGGTCTGTTTTAGGAGCCCTTAGGAGCAGATCATGAAGCTTCTAATATAAATGATAATTGACTCTGTGCGAGCTACACTCAGTAGGTGCGAAGGTAGAGATCACGACGACAGCACGTTTCTCGACTCGACGTCTGCCAATTTTACAACTGCCACAGAGCCTCATCGCACAAGGGCGACCATTGATCGGAATCCAATCAATCAAAGTATTCTCAGCTCTAGCACTGAGAACGATTCCAGCCACAGCTTGCCCAGATGAGGCAGACAGCGTCCCCTTATAGGCGGAGATGGATGTGGGTGCGTAGGTGGAGCGGTGACGCCAGCTGGTAGACCGAGTTAGAGTCCTGGAATCGCTTTTCATTCAGGCAGCAGATATCAAATCCACGGGTCTATAGCGTGCTTTCAAGTCCAGCTTGCTGACCGATCTTCAGTAATGTGCGTACGTTGAAGGCTGTAAGTTTGAACTGCTTTGCGGTTTATAGGAGAGATGATGGGAGACTGTGAGACTGGCAGCTCTCTGTTAATCGCGGTGTGGTTAATCGGTGTGGGTGGGATTGATTGACATAGAGGAATCAGGTAATCATGGGTGTGAGTGGTACAAGGGAAGGATAGGTCAAATGGTGGCGTTTGCTTGTAAAGATGGCATAGTAGCATGAGTGAATAGCATCTCAGCAGCAAGAGAGCGTTGGAATTGTTGTGGTTGTAAGTCTGTGGTACGTCAGTGAACAAGATACAACCCGACGGCACAGGTAGAGTTAGAGGGTTGTCTTAGGGCTCCCACCCCGAGCCTTTGATCAAGGATCTAACCCACAACGCAGCATGGCGACATGGGGGTACCGCAACACGCTTGGGGGTAGGTGAACAAACAATCGTTACTACGCATTTAGTGCAGCATTGGGACACGGGCACAACAAATCATTGAATTACACTGCCACTCAGAGAGAGGCAAGGGTCAGTGACTTTAGTTAGCGGCGATTCACATCCGCCAACTCACAGTGTTGTTAAACCGACATATGTGGCATTTTAGAGGGAGAACGTTTTCCAGACGAAAACACACCACACGTTGCAACACTGCCGCCGAACAATTCGCTGGAACGGGATAATCCAGAACCACCAAGCTTGGTTGTTTGTTGTTCGATAAGCCAGCCCGTTGTATAGGTCGCAGGCTCAAAATAAGACAATGTTCAGCTGAGAAAATATAACGATTCCAGGAAATGATTTCATCCACAGATTTTATTAGCTTATTTGACATCGATGAATCTACATACTGCGACCCGTTAACGAGCTACATCAAATTCTGCTTTGATATCTGCTGTCCACTGGAAACCATCTTCATCCTTGCGGATCTGTTTTCATCTCTATATCTAAAGAGCTTGCGTAGACTCAGAGAAAAAGCGTTTAAAACAGAAGTCCACGCTGCGGTAAAAACGTTTGCTAGTTCTATCAAAGCTGATTTACGCCGTCTAAAGCACATATATGTCTAGGTCAATCTGGGTAACTGTAGCTGACGGGATGTCTGGTGTATACCTAACAACTAGCTGGCGTCTCTAACCGCTTGTCATATTCAGGTTTAGACCTAGAGGAACTGAACCGAAAGTTCTGTTGCTTCCATGCCAACTTCACGTCTCACCCTTCTTCCTCAAGTTTGGAGAGGCCCACCACCTACTTACCTGCCAATGACAGCGTGCAATGAACTACTAATGCTAATCTCCAAAAAAGCAAGCAGTTCCGTCGGACAATCACTCATTGTCCTCAAAGTGTGTACCGAGCCCTAGGCCCAGCCTCTTACTGAAAGCATGTAATATGGCTGGCTGCTTTTGAAATGCCACAATTACACCGGCGAAAAAGATAGGTTCAGACACATACCGACCAATTGCCTGCACCTCGGTAAACCTGAAGATATTATATAAGATAATTGTTGCAAAATTGTTGTATCAATCTCACTCGGATGATCTGCTACAGTTTGCGTAACGTGGTTTGAAGTCTACTCAATGCGTGTTAGCCTATCTTGACATTCAGTGCAGTCTTCACTAGACAACAAGTTCGGATCGGTAGGCATGTATTTTCACCAATAGTGTAATGTATTCTGCAGTGTAAACTGTAAGCTTCTTTTGAGAACTGTGCACAATGTCTGAATTCAACTCTCTACAGTCTACCTGTTAAGTGACTAGTTCACTGGATATGCTCAGTTTATTTGACTTGGGTGAAAATTTCATCGATACTCACCACAGACATTGGCGTTCTTTAATAGGCCATACTATTTTCATACCACATTTCCACCAACATCGCCTCTTTACCTGCACTGCCGATGCAGTATTCCTGAAATATGCAAAGGTCGTAGTCTTGGGTATGAAAAAACGATGGCAGCCTTAAAATCCTAATTACAAACCTATATGGACAGGGTTGCTTTACGGCCCGAACATACTCTTACTGGTAATTGCATCAAAATGCAGAAACGTCATTTTCTCCCTACACGTTTTAAACCGCTTAGCCATGGAGGTTTCATAGTAGGGCTTATACTTCACTCCAGCAAACTGTAAAACGCAGCTCCAGGACTGCCAGGTGTCTGAACATCCGCTCAACATTGCTGGACATATTCTGGAGGAAGTTCCTTGCTTTACTTGTCTAGGGCGTTGCATCACGGCTGGTTGCGGTTTTAGAGTTGAAGTCTCTGAACGGATTGCAATTGTCTGCATTGCATTCTTCGAACGGAAACACCTATGGCGTCTTAGTGATGTCCGTCTCAAACACAAGGCACGGTGTACAATGCTACCGTCTGTGCGGTACTCTTGTACGGCTGTGACTCGGTTATGAGATTCGACAACACAGTGGATGAATACGATGGACGCCATAGACCGTAACAGATACCAGTGGCTTCAACTTTTGTGCGCAATTACATCCCACTTTAATACACAAATAAGCTCATAAAACGAAACCAAAAAATTCAAAATGGCGTGTGTAAAAGCAAAAAGTCGTTTCCCAATATTTAATCGTAGTTCCTGTTTCTATCTTCACTACCTGCTTTCTGCATGGTTCTGATGGCACAATGTCTGTTAACCGACTGTAAATATATATATATATATAAGCATATATAAAGTAATATACTTATGATTATCTTTGCTGTACAGGAGAAGAGATAACTTGCTATTTGAGTGGTCAAAACTACCATCTGATGCCTGATTGCGCAAAAGCAGCGGCATATTGTTTACAAATACATGATCTATAGTTGCTTCAATTCTGGTTGGAAAGTTTACAGCGTTTGCAGTCCATGGTCTGTAAGAAAGGTGGTGTCAAATCTCTTAAAATCACCAGCATAGATGCAAAAGGAAGAAAAATATTTGGTCACACAATTGAAATGAACAAAGCGAGAAATTCCTCAGCCTCAGATGCTACATATTTCATTACTGAAGAGTAGGATGCTATCTTAATTGTAAATTTTCAAATGCTATGGACGTAGCCTCTAGTGAGAGGAAGTCATTACCTTCGGTGGATAGCCATTGATATCTGCTAAGGTAGTAACCTGCTTGGCAGTGGAAGCTTGGTTATGCCACATCCCAGTTAACTTGCAAATTGTGTAGCCCAGCCGACATCCCCCACAACTCATTGACTTAAGCTATTGGCTAGTTAGCATCTGCCTCTAGTCGTCATGGGTCTGATCCGCAGTAAGGGACCGAGGAATGCGCATCAATGACGACGCCCAATAATGAGAAACGCGTCTGGTGATTTCCGACTAGATGGTCTATGTAGCTTTGAGCAACTCGGACGTAAATCATTACAACTGTACAATCCTCCTACTCATTAGTGAAATTTGCTTATAATTAAAAAATGCGTCTTTTGTGTCTGAAAACACAGCGGTTTATTTTGGTACAGCAGAGCAAGCGCTAGATAGCTTGACACGGGCCTTGTTGTCTTAAAGTATCACAGCTCACGAATATCCTTTTTCGGTAGGCAATTGGGAAATGAGATCACTATTTTCAGCGTATTAAGTTTGGACCCATAATGACAATTAACTGAAGGTCAGGTATGCTCATGGTCACAACAGCAAACACAAACGTGGGATAGGTAAATTGCAGATTTATAATCAATTTGGAAAACCTGGAGTTGACTTTTCGCAACAGGAAAACTACTTACATTTAATCCTCTAACTAAAACACTACTGGTAACACAGTAAAAATGAGGGAAAGCAGGCGCTTAATCTCAGTCATTTAGAGGACCTACCGCGCGTCCATGCTGTAGTGACCAAAAAAGTCTGGAAACTGTCGTTTTTAGCAGTAAAGTAAGGGAAATCCCTCGACGTTAAATCACACTGTGACTTGTAAATCGAATGGAACGATGTAGTCAGGTATAAAGACAACCGTCTGTATTTTGAATTCTAAGGTGTATAGACACATGCGGAACTGGTCAACCAACGATTGGCCAATATTTCTTGAGCCATTGAGCTGCCGGTGGCATCCAATGGCAGTCATATTTTGGTGTAGTCATCGGATTTCCGCTCTCTAGGCGTTTCGGATGGTATTACGTGATTCTGTTCACGCTTTGTGTGATTAACCGAGGCCGTAGCGATCAACCAGCTAAAATTTGCACCCTGCGTGTAAAAACAAACGGTTGTTAACTTTCGGTCGCCATCGGTTTCATAACAATTTTTGATTGTCATATAAATCATGTCTTTTATTGTAATGTTCTTTGACAGAGAGCCATGCTGAGGCTGATATTGCATTCATGATGCTTCTTCGCCGCAGTTGGGCTAAATA
This sequence comes from Dicrocoelium dendriticum, assembly GCA_944474145.2. Lineage (NCBI taxonomy): Eukaryota > Metazoa > Platyhelminthes > Trematoda > Plagiorchiida > Dicrocoeliidae > Dicrocoelium > Dicrocoelium dendriticum. The sequence continues at coordinate 60,642,976 of OX104061.1, forward strand.
ACTCATCTTAAAGCTAGCTTTTTTAAGCTGGATTAATTTCCTTTCAGTTTATTTGGTTTGTTCTGCCTACCTGAATAATTTTCTACTAAATTGCACACGTCGCCGAAGCTAATTGTGGTAATCTTTGTTGAAATTTTTGCGTTGTGGCGTTTTTTGTATAACTTGTGGACCTTTTGTACTTATCGCGAATTCGTTGCTGGCCAACTTAAATTATATGCCAATGTAGTGAAGAGTTATGTCTGCATTGCCATATGCTTTAACAGATATAATTTATGTTATAATGTCATATTAAGTGATTGGCTGTTGTTTGACATTCCCGGTGTGACTGCGCTTGACATGCATGCTGACAAGGTGCCTACCTGTCTATTACCCACTAACTCGTCCACACTGGCTGCATGAGGCAGTTGGTCGTTACTGGAGGGGACGGGGTGCACGGTCCTTGTGGACATGCAGGGCTCGAAGAGCGGTTCCATGCACGCAGTGTGGAGCGGACTAAGGTCCAGCCACCGCCTAGTCTGCGATTGCTTCCCAACTACAGTGTGCTTGTGTTTGACTGTGAAGGAGTGTGGGCCGGCTCGGTTGATGAAACGTGGATCCTGTCTACATGCATCCCGGTGTTATTCTTTCGGGTTTACACTGGACATGGGTGTGTGGTTGGAGTTGTTGTCGGTGCAGCACAAGCCACCCATAGTCACTCTATAGGCGCAGGCGTCCTGTGGCTGGCCACAGTGACAGGCAAATCCGAAACCGGATGCCGCCAATCATAACTACGCGCATTTACCAGTGATCTCAGTGTGCTATTCAAATTTATAGGTGTCACTTGAATGAACTTCTTACGGCCTCTGGTTTAGATAACTGATCCAAACGGCATTGGGGTCAATAAGATAGAATCGTTTATATATGTACGTGACAAGGCGAATCAAACTACTCACAGAAACGGCTACTACGCGTTTAGCTATTTCAAAAGGAGAATTTTTACTATTACTTAGCGAGCCGTTTTCCGATACTATTAGTGAGGTAGATTGGCACTTTAAACCTAGAAACACCTATGAATATCTTTGAAATCCAGATAGTACTGCGAAAGTGTACGGTATAGTTGCACTCGTCATAGACTCCAATCCTATAGGTTATTGTGGTCTCACGTTATGGACTTCCACTACTCGCAACAGTGTGCAACTTCAATTTTTCTAGGTAACATGCGTGCTCGCTTTGCGCCTCTGTTCACTTTACCGAGCGCACATACATCGTGAATCCTGCACGGAAGGCCAGTTTGATAGTGCATTAACAGTTAGAGAGAAAGTTAAGGTGAATGCCTACCAGAAATCATAACTGAACAAGCAGTGGAATGAACTGGGTGAAGCGAAGAATGGCGGGTGAGCACAAGCGTAATCAACAACAATCGCAGAAATGCATCTGGTTCACATCAAAATAATTACAGAAATTGCTCTGTGTGACATTTAGGGTGTATTTCGTTGAGTTATGCCTTAGCTGAATTTGCACCCTTTCCTTGATAGTTTACCCTTCTAGCGCCCTTTGCATAAGTTAAAAGACATAGGTAGGTGGTTCAGTGTACGCGCCACGTTTCTGGTTATTCAATAAAGTATTGACAACTACTTCCCACTCTAGGACTCTGGTTGCTTACATGGCGAGTGGCGGGCACGAAGCTACCGCGCAACTCGTGATATCAATCAAACATCCGTGACAAGCAGGTACGGAGCAGGAGTGCAATTTCGATGTGTGTAAAGGGAAGCCGAACTGTTCTTTTACTCGTGCTCTCAAGCATGACCCAGTCACGTGTTCCAGAATCTCAGTGGAACTATTTTACCTCTTTTGCATTAATATTGCCTTGACAGGACGCCGGAGACAGCACGCGACCGGTGCCTACTCAAGCAAAGTAAGTGAAACCAGTAACCTCTATGATGCAGTATTCGTTCAAAACGTCGTTACAGCGGTGAACGCTTGGACGGTAAGTGCATGTCACGTTCACCGACTTCATGGTCCTGTCCACGATTAAGGTGGAAAATACGGTGACAATTCACATGGCAACCTTTTGACTATAACTTGAATCAAATGTAGGTAGATCCTGATTTAAAGTTTATCCATATTCCTCATTTCAAATGGTAACCAGTACAAGCTAGATGTACCAACATTGGCCAGGAAGTTTACTTCCAACGAAAACACATCGATAAATCGCGATGTCACTGAAAGCAGTGGATTAAGTACAAGACTAAATCAATTTACAACTAAAGACTAAGTGGGATACGAATAAAGGATCATGCCTCCTATGACTTGATCAATGAACGTTTATCAGTATTCACGCTCCCGAGGTACACGATTTGTGAGTCCTACTACAAGGCACCTATCCCATAGGATGCGGGAACGCCTTCCGGAGTGATTTTGCAGTGGCGAAGCGTGGTCATCTAATAGCCCCATCATGCTTCATCTCCTACAGTGCGGTCATCCATTGAAAGGAGATTGCAACTTAACGTGGTGCGACGGTTTGCGTACCTTTGTTGTCTCGGAGCGGCCGGACGTTTTAGAACATGCAGAGACTTGGTTGAAGTCCGAAGTCATACCCCAAGAAGTCATGTTGTCAGGATACTCTTGTTTCCGATGTGAGCGAAGATCAAAGGCTCACGGTGGTGTTCTGTTGTACATAAATCGTCATTATCTGGCAAACACACCAGCACCTATAGGAACGAGGATAGTTTATGCGAGCAATTGTGGTGCACAATCCGTCTCAGTCACGAAGAACTAATAGTGGGGATTATCTGCCGTTGTTGCGATTGGCTACCACATGTACAGAAGCACATGAGCCGCTCTCAGTTCGTGCTGATGGGGGATCTAAATTTATCTAAGTTATTTTGGCTAGACGTTCGACTTCTTCTCGGTCATGGTATCGTTGAGGCACAATTCGCTAAAATGACTATTGAAATCGAGGCAACGCAACATGTCATTCAACCGACGCGCGTAACTCAACACTCGGCATCTTGTCTGGACCTAATTTTTACGAGCTGCGAACAGAAGCTGAACGAGATCAGAATCATCGAGCCTCTGGCGAACAGTGACCACTGCTCCATTATGGCAACCTCAGAACTGTCGCTACCATATTACAATTAACGGAAGCCGACATTCAACTATTGGAAGACGGACTTCAACGCGCTCGTCCAAGCCGCAAGTCAGACTGATTGGACACTAACACAGGATGCGTCACTTGAGGCCTGTTGGTCATTAATGAAGGGGAAGTTTAACTCGCTTTGTGCTCGGTTCCTTCCTCTTAAGTATTCAAAAATCGGACCTGTCAAACCGCATTGGTTTGATACAGCATATAGAGAGTTAGCGCGATGGCGTCGCAAACTTTGGGCTGGATACATCAGCTCGGGATATGATGAAGATTACACGGTGTACAAGAAACAGCCTAACTTATGTAACGCCGCAAATATCAAGAAACGCCGGCAGTTAGGAGAGGAGATAGCATCCTCTGCCACAACTGCACCTAAAAGAATATTTGCCTAATTGAAACGTCAACTGAAACCTAGGGGTGACCTAGCGGTCTTAGAGAGCTTAGACAGAAAGAAGCTCAATTACAGCGGGAGGCGTGCGTGCGCTCTGGCTACGCACTTCCTTACTGTATTTTCCAGTAAACAGGCGGAGGTTCAGTACTGGCACAGGTTGCGCCAGTCTTGCACTACAGCCTACAATTTGATGTAGTCGAAGCATACCAGCTACTCGTCAACCTCGATGGTGCAATGTCCCTTGGACCAGACGGACTTCACCCACTAATACTCAAGTCCCTATCCATTAACATCACACCAGCCGCGAAAAACCTCTTCAATAAATCGCTCTCTGAAGGATCTATCCCCAACGACTGGAAATGCTCGAAAGTGAGACCGCTTACCAGGGGTGGTGATCTGAGTAAACTAGACAACTATAGACCGATCTGTTTGACTTCGGTATTATCCAAAGTTCTCCAGAAGGTTGTGAAAAGTGTCTGCTATCGTTCTTCGAATCGATGGACGTATTGACGCCAGCTCAACATGGCTTTACGAAAGGGCGATCCTGCATCACCAACTTGATGTACGCAAACCAACAGTGGGTACGAGCTCTCAATGAACGGTAAGATTTTGACGTGGTGTACCTCGACTTTAGTAAGGCGATTGACAGAGTGAACCACGAGGTACTCCTTGGTAAACTGAGGAAATACGGAATCGGTGGCACGCTACTTCAGTGGTTACACGAGTTTATGGTGGGACGAAATTTTAGAGTACAGGTCAATGACTATCTGACAGACTGGTTCCATCGATTAGTGGTGTGCCTCAAGGAACTCTACTTGGGCCAGTATTATTTCTTATTCATATCAAAGATCTTCCGCGGCAGCTCCAGTCACCATGTGCCCTGTTTGCAGATGATTTGAAAATCTGGAGGATCATTGAGAACCAGGACGACTGCGCTCATCTCCAGCATGACTTAGAGCGACTGTCAACGTGGTCCACTGAAATGCAACTCCAACATAACGCAAACATTTCGGAGTTCATCAGTATCACCAGACGTCCATCCACTCGATCATACACTTTGGAAAGCCTGTTGCTCCACCCCAACACATCTGTCAGAGACTTAGGAGTTCTTTCACGACATGATATTAAATCACTAGAAAATACAGTGATGTTGTGCCGTGCGGCACTTTGTATTCTCTGGGCGTTAGGACGCAGTTTCTCCACATAGTTCGGAGAAACCGTCCCTCGTCTATTCACCTCGCTCATTAGACCAATCCTGGAATACGGCTTCTCAGCTTACCATCCGATAACCCAATGGGAAGCGGAAAAGCTGGAGAAAATACAGCATATCGCAACTAGAATGCTACCGAGTTAAAAATAGCTTCAAAAAGAAAAACGTTGTGAAAGTCTCAGGCTCTACACACTATCCTAAGTCAGAGTATGAATTAGTCTTATTATGACCCATTGAGTATCACACTTAAATCACTTCCCCATACTGCGGCCAATCTTTCATCTGCGGGAACCTTGTAACACCCGAGGACACCATTACAAAATTAGGGTCCCCAACCTGAACAAACTATCACATCAGCTTTGTATCGAACGAAGAATCGTAAAATTATGGAATACACTAACCGAAGGATTATTTGAGGCCGATTCTGTGAAGTGATTTAAAACGCGTATCGATGATTATTTCGGAAAACTGTGCTTTTGTGAAACGATGCACATCCAATGCCAAAAGAAAACATTGTATGCTCGGATATAATGACACTAGTACAAATTCGTAACCGAGCAAGTATAAACGGTTAAGGGACCAGACGAAACTGCTGATGATTCACAACTAAATGTTTTGGTTTTTCGTAATTCGATAGAGTTGTACAGAAATCTTTAGACTTGCTATTAAATACAGTCACAGTCTCAGTCTAATATGGTGCGATGGGTTGCGTGTTTTTCCTTTACATTCACGCAATGATACCTCGCTGCACACTATAGTTTGTTGTTCCATATTCGCCAACTTCACTTGTTACTCTTTAGCAACGTTGAAATCAGTCTTTGTTGCTTGTTTTTTAATTAATGCCTTCTCAGTCAGCCGGATTACATCGTACCTTACATGGCCGGACCACATCAGATCCTTTTGTTTACTAAAATCAACGTTTCACAGTGCATGGGATTTACTTAACTTTCTCCATTTCCTCATGGCTCATTCAGCTAAATAAACGCATGTGTACAATAATTTTTGTACGCTACGACGGATTATAATCAGGGTTAGCAGGACATGAGTAAAACTGCGGAAGCGACATAGGTAGAACCTAAAATAAATTGACGATCACAATGGTGCTCACGTCTGTCTACGAAAAACAAATCTTTATATCCATAAGTAAGATTTATCGTGATTTTTACCATGTGTTCCCTATGTCGAAATTGGTATATAATGCTCTACCCATTGTAAACCTTTCAGTTATATCCACCTATCCCAAAACTATAAGAAGAAAATAGAAGCAAGGTGAACACCTCATGTTTCTGCATTTAGCGCAGCCACTTCTAGCCGTTAACAGTATAGCTTAAATGGCACAATAATGCAAAAGATGCCAGAGAAATAATGCAAGAAATTGCCGATAGATAGATTCCACAGAAATTTACCAAGTCAGGGTCATGTGGTTAGTCAATAAAAGCCAGTAAAGCGCACGGAAACTGTTGCCAGTTAGATGCTTAGCCAAGTATCTCGTTTTGTAATCTGATTTTGATTAATCCTCATCCGATACAACAGTCTGCACATAATGCTACATGCGCAGACAAGTTTCATCAATGCCTTCGGTTTATCCATCAAGTCTCGAAGACAGAGACAATGGGAATATGTTGCTATCCAAGACGTTAGAAGGCACCGCACATCCTAGCACAATGTTAGATCCGCCGATACTTCCGCATTGCATTAGATATTGCCAGCCGCACTGCAAAGAAAGCAGTAAACACTACTTTCCTTCCAAGTGAGACTATCAACCACGTGTACCAAATTGATCACACAAAATCCAATAAACCAATGCTGCAAAGATAATAGCCAAAAACATGCTCCTGCTTTTCACGATAGGACAATTTAAAATTTCAATGCAAACCATTGGACTCCTTGTTGGCAGATGTCTTCTTGGGCATGATTGCAAAGAAAGTGGCCGGCTACATCAAAGTAATTATTTATACGACCTTTATGTTGACAACGGAATGTTACGTAGGGTTAAATACACTGCATTTGTAACCAAAGCATTTACTTGTGTGCAACGAAATCAAACGGTGACATTCGTCCGATACCATACATGAGAATTTTCCCCGTTTCATAGACATGCCCTCACACAAGCACCCGTGGTTCAATCCAGAGGTCAGTCTATCGGAAGGCGAACTGAAGAGGTCAATACTTAGATTTTAACAGCTACTCGCCGATGCCGCAAAAGCGCTCCATTGTTTGCAATTTGTTTCATCGTTCTGATAGGATTTGTACGAAAGAGGCACTAACCGCATAGAAAGAACTGCTTTTTGATGTGCCACAACCTAATGGCTATTGATTATAGTTCATAAAGCGCTTCAGTGAAACCACAAAAGGAGACCAAGAGATAAGACCTCAAAAAAATACGGGTTTACATGGAGTTGGCTTTATGAAGTGAACAGCACATATAAACTGGTCGGGAAAGAAAACCACAAATCTGAGTGCGACATCGTTATGAATAAAAACAACTGGTCACAATATTTCCATGATTACCTCAAAATGCTGCGCAGAGGGCAGCGCGGCTCTCCTAGGTCTCTGTAGCTCTAATTTTGACCACGATTTGAGCGATACATTAAAAATTAGTCAAAACTAGCTGGAGGACCTACCACCTCTAGGTCGCCGCGTACAACTGACAAGTGAAATCCAGAGAAGGCTTTGACAACTGAGAGGGCAAATGTTTAATATTTTCACATTGATGATGCGGAAAAGTATGCGGCAAGAGAAAAATGAGAATAACAAGTGACATGACTAAGACGAAATATGCAACGTTGATCAAACAAACGGTCAGGAAGACGTTGTTTTATCCTTGGTAATTCGATAAATAAGCGTGATAGATGCGGCAGAATGAAAGTTTAATATAAATATATAGCATGATCTAAAAGTTTAAATTTTGACCGTATAATTGGAGTGCATTCAATGCTAACATATGTGCCATAAAAAGTGTGAGAATCGGTCGTTATAAATCCAGGTTGAGAACATGATTCATTCACCAAAATTTTGTTTAAAGTTAATATCAACGAGAGATTACTTCTTTAATCTAGTGCAGCAAGAAATAACCTTTAGCAAGCAAACAAGAAGGACGGATTTTGTGAATAAACCCGGTGAAACCACAAATACGCAGGATAACCAGTGAGGGATTATAAATTCAGTCACAAACCTTAGAAATAAAGCAAGCAACACAGGTGGCTTTATAACTCGTGCATAATTTTGAACATATAAAATTTAAAGCGTTTCTTGTATATATGTAGAAACAGGATAAATGTTGCAAGATTAGTAAGGGTAAAGAACGTAGGTAAGCTTCCGTCATAAAAATCATAGGAGAATTATATTTCAGAGGACCGTAGTCTGTCCGTATGTAGAGAACAGAATGTTACAACTATTGAAAACGCTTGGAGAGAAGCGCCTCGTAGTTGACCACGTCATTAGTTGAGTTAAACCCTTTGAAATTTCGAAGAGTACCCGATGGCTGAAGTTATGCGAACCAGGTCAAACTCATCAGAATATGTACCGATTTCGAGGATTGGTGGAATAAGGAGACTGTTGCCGTAATATGAAACAAGTATGGAGGGCAGGCTAGCTATTTGGACACACCACTTATCGATGGGTTTACCGAAGACCCTTTGCAAGGTATCTGCGTTAAGCGTGTGTGATAAGCAAAACCATCTGAGATCAAACTTCACACATTTTGGGACGTCATTTTTGTCAAAATGTTGAGCAGTGATGAACTGCCTAGGAAACGAACGACACTGGTATAATCAAGAAATAGTAGCCGTACGGCCTTGCAACTATTATCCAAAGCTAACATATGGCAGTGCACCAGATAAGGTCGTGTATGCAGATTGGTCAAGGGACTGTGTTAAATGTTACAAATTTCCATTTGTTGCTAACTCACCAATATTGTCAAAATGTTTCCAATGAAATTTACATTCATAGAGAGAATACTTTAAAATGAGGATTCAACTACGTGTATACCAATGCACAGTGGATCCTCAATATTTCACAGAAACCTAAATGCTTTCATTATATAGAATAAACATAGCGCAGGGGAGTGCGGAAGAATAATATTTTTCGGTAACTCTTGCAAGCTTCAAAAATAACATGATGAGGATTACAACCTAAATGGGCAGTGTGAGCATTATGAGCTGAAATTTTACTCCAACAGAAACAAATGACCAAATCAGACGGCCACTAAACCTTGCAGGTTATATAAATTGCGCCACATAAGTTATATAAATTATAAGATTTGCGTTATTTAATTTATAAATGTTATAGGTTTCACAGTAACATTAACTGGGACACCCAGCAAAGAATGGTACAATTTCACTCTTTGTCAGCAGTAGAAATAAAAGGCATACAATTTGAATTTGATGAAACAAGTTTAGCTTCATTTAACGGATATCAATAGATCTCGAAATTCATAAGTAACTTTCACGGAATGCGAGCGGGAAATGCGTGACCGCACAGTAAGAGGTGCATGAAGATTAATCTATACGTACTCACATCGCCAGTGTAAAAATAATTCGATAGTTTCATTATTCCTAGTAGAATCGCTTTGTAACATGGCTCAGATATTGTGCAACATCAACACCCGCAGGGATGATCGATGTAAGTTCGAGTCGAAGGAAACAGTATGTCATTCAAGATTTTTCGATTTAATACTTTTTCGCAACATTGTGCATAAATGATTTTCAATTATTTTCAGTGTATTTTCAATACATTTTTGTAGGTGTTTGGACAGAGCAACAGTCACGATGTCGCCTTTGAAGTGAATACGCACAACATGTTTTTTCTTGTGTACCTATCCGTAGTGATTTCATCTAATGTGTTTTCAAAAGTTTGAGGTCAGTTATCTCCTGATACACATCCGTTATC
>OX104061.1:60652672-60964574 GCA_944474145.2 Dicrocoelium dendriticum
ATTCCTGAAATATGCAAAGGACGTTGTCTTGGTTTTGCAAACACCGACCGCAACATCAACAACTAAATTACAAGCCTATCTGAACGGCGTTTTTTGGCCCAGAGCCCACTTCTATTGGTAATTGCATCAAAAAGCAGGCACTTCATTTTCTGGCCACATAAATACCATGGTTATCAGCAACTACTAACGGAATAACCTAAACTTCCCATAGACGGCGAGAATTTGCACTCCAGATTGTCAGTGAAGTATCTAGGAGTAAGACACGGTCGTGCTGTTTTCTGGTCACCTCATGTTAATGATGTTTTACAACACTAAAAGACTTTCAATCTACGCTCTTCTTTTGTGATCCTCCTTTGTCCTCCGCCACTTACTTTTGAGATTTATCACCGCATGTGTCTTATCAATTTGAACCTAATGCTCCACTGTACAATTTCCTTGTTTTCTAAGGAAGCACTTCAAAATCTTAGGTAGGTCACTGACGCAATTATATCAGTGAACTGAAATTCCAAGCTAACGTTTGTTGAGATTCTTGTGTCTACTCACGCCGTTTTATGAATAAGGCTTTCTTCGAGAATACTTACTTATAAAGTAACCCTCTTCATAGGGCACTGTCTGAGTGTATCATGATCCACAGCGAGACAAGGTATAGATCTATTTTTGCCTGCGCAAGGGCTTGCCACTCAACTGTTATCCAAAATCTGGCATGCATTTTGTGCGACTAGACATCAGTTGTCCTGGAGCTTAAAAACAAGTTTGCATCATAACCATACTGCTGTTTCTGTCACTTATTACCCTACTTTTGTATGTACTGCTTTATTTCTCTTACTATGCTGAAAGTGTGTATACAACAGCTGAATATTTACCCTTATAAGTGAAATAAGAATTATCTTGAATTAACTGAAAAATCGAATACCCGCTTTCGTAATCGAGTTTTTACTAATTACGCATCGTAACATTTTTTCTAAAGAAATTCAGACTGACTTCCTTGTCGATAGAAACAATATGGTTTTAGTGCATACACTTTGCAAGCGAGTGAAACGATGTTGCCCTGTCAACTTATGCAGGCACTGACCGATTTAGCCGCCGCAATCTTTTGCGGCAGTTTCTTATTTTCATTGCCTGATGAATGCGGTGTGTAGGGAGCTGTAAGCTAGCTTTCTTCAAGTACCGTGCTTTGCATCCATGTTCGGTATTCCTCCTATTGGTGACAGATGCGTTGTTCTGGTTTACCCCGTTTCAGCAAATAGTTGGGCGGCAGTGTTTCAGAACGTAGTGCATTTTCGCCTAGCAAACCTTCTCCCTATGAAAAGCCATAAATGTCTGTTTAACAACACTGTGACTCGGCGGAGATGATTCGCCACCAACTAAAGTCATCTCCTTACTTATCCGGACAACCGCTTTAAGTTCGCAAAAGTCAATCATCCATTTAGCACTGGCAACACGATCAAAGATGCAGGAAAGAATTTACGAAGTTCATCAACTGGATTACACACGCCTACACGCCCACAAATATACATGCAATCCTATTGTTCCATTGTCAATTAACTGATAATATTTTACACTCTTATTAGAATCCAGCCTGTACCGGCCGGCCTCGCGTATTCGAGAACAAACATGTTATATTTTACTTCTTGTTATGGACTGGAACATCCACGATGAAAGGCCATTACTATTAGAGCACGCGGATAATATTCTTTTATGTCTTAGTCTTTAACATTGTGCATGCATCTGCGAAACTGCTATCACGGAGCAGTTTGTGCTTTGAAGTGAAATTCATTTTATGTGGCAATGATTCTTTAGGATTAACCAACAAGCCATCTATTATTATCTTTATGGATTATCACGCTTGAAAACACCGTATAAATTGTTGCGATACGCTGGATTGCATGGCTTAAGTCTGAAGATTATCGTCATTAATAACGAGGTTGTGATCTTAAATAATTCGTCACCGACAAAGTTTACCTACCCGCATTGCAGTCAGCGGCACTGCACGGCTAAACCGATTCTCCGTCAAATTTCCCTATGGAAAAGTGAATTTAGCCGAACGGCGAAGGAGTTGCTTTGTGGGGCAAACAATTGGAGACGTTACCCAACTGCTTTGAGTCTTGTGTGGGCCGCTCGCTTGCGCAGCTTTGTAGTTGCACGGGCCTTATTGACGCAACAGCACTGCGAACATATGTTCCAGCATGTCAGTAAAAATTATGGCCGTGTTGTTCATTGGGCCGATCTGTAAAAGATTACTTTGGAAGTAAAATTTCTGCTTTAGACGAGGGATGCACTTACTTTATCATGAGGGTGGGCCCGATAGCACTTTATACGCCGCTAGGAATAGCCGGATCTGCTTTCGGGGAACTTCGTGGGGTTTCGAGAATGTGGTGCGCGTTGTTGAGTCGCATACCTGTTTTAGTTGCCTCGTTGCGGAAAAATCATTTGATTGCTTGACCAATAGATGCAACTCTAAAAATATGATGTGACAATCAATTATGTTTACCGCCTGTCATTGTGTTTGGAGAGCCAGTGGATAAGGATTTAGATAAGCTCATAACAATTAAGAAGTTTGAACTACTCAGACTTGACGAACATGGGTAGTTTGTGTGGCATTTTGCTGGATTGTTTAACCTGTGACAGCCACGCAGGCGGTTGGTCGCTGCTTGATCTTATGCAAGATAATCCGTGCGGTAATGCGGAAAAACTAGGGGAAGCACAACAAACGTTAAACACTGCATCTGAGGAAAGAGTTCCGGAAGGGTATTTGTCAGTTGCGAACTGTATTCGAACACACCATAGTGTTGTGGTGAGGAGGATGTTTTGAAGCGACAAATAAAAGCTACTTGCTTCGGCGAATCACCTTTACTCGTCAGATTGTAGCGCCTGCTCAGAGATGAATGGTTCCGCATGACGCAAACCGGTCCGACCGTTCATATGCCATTTGCCAAATCACCGATATATTAGCACGTGAAAGTTGCTATTTCATTACACCCCAATTATCCGTGGGTTGATGATGCGGTTATGGTCGGATATCCACTACAACCATATCTCGTGCGTGTTTTCGTCATCCATCCACATTACCACAGGCTCCGTGCTCCATCATCAACTGTGACCACACCGTGCTGCTCACTACGAGATATAAAACAGGCGCACTCTGCATCCACCTCGGACGCTTATCAGGTGGTGGTTATGAAAATGCCCAACCGTCTATCAAGTATCTATTTTGCTTTTCAGCCTCCTAAGTCTTTGAGCACCCAATATGCGCCCGGACAATGAAGCTCTGGGTACGCTCGACACGACGCCTATTACACTAGGCAAGCGATGCGCCAAAAAATAGTTCCGGTGCTTTTCGCACGAATATGAGCAGTTAATTTACAGCCCTAATTGCAAGCAGCTAAAATTTCTCTTGGTTTACTGGCGCACACGCAGCCAAGCGCTTTTCATCTGAACTTCAAGTACATTGTTGTTAACATGGCGAAGCATCTTAGGTGCAAGTGGTTGGCTTTCAGTGCACTCGGTTTGTCTTTGGATGAGCGACTATCGCTGATTGAGCTATGGAGTCGTTCATGGACTCACCACACGTGACCGTGCGTATTGACGGGTTTTTGCATTATGTAGACCAGCCATTCTCAGCGGTGGTCTTATGGCCCCCCTGGGGAGCCATAGCATATCTCCGGGGATACAGATTGAGCTGAATATGCTAAAAGCAACATGTCTCCTTTTCGAGCGGCTGACACAATGCAAGATGTAGGCGTTTCTTAATCGCCATCCGCTGTAAATATAGAATACTAATCAAGTAATAGTATAGCCGCTGAAATCTGCCAAGGCATAAGCATGTGCCCGACACAGCTCTACTGTTATACGTGATGTGCACCCAAATTAATTGTTGCACTCTAACAAGGATTCTCTGTAGCTTGATACTACTCCACTAGGGTTCTCGGGAACATGGGTGTCCATGTGTTTTAAATCCAACAGTCCATGTGATCAGTGGCGTTGCAACTAATTTTGCCGCCCGAGGCAGTGGTCAAATTAACACACTGACTGTAGGGCAGCATAAACGCCCGAATTCCAAACGATCGGTAAAGTGTGCAATATTTTTCTATGAAAACTACTGGGCGCTTGTTACATTGAGGTGAATGCGATGAAAGTGACCACTAAGGGACAAACAAGACGATCACTGGGAAGAAGGTCTGCACAGGTGGGACACAAAACGCACGTGCGTTGTTTGTTATTCAGGGTAACGTTAACATATTTAACATACAACTTTTCCGGATATTTTGCCCATTCTAGTTGCTACTGTATATTCGACAGTAATAAATATGTCGTTCCCTGTCAAATGCCGCCCCGGTGGACCGCCACCCTCTGCCCCAATGCTGCGCCTCTGCAAACAAAACAACTGAAGGTATTTAAAACGGATCAGTCATCTCCTTTTCTATAGAACGCGAATCCCCGTTGTTAAGTCTGATCAGGCGTGGTGAGTCCACGAATGACACCATAGCTCAATCATCCAGGGTCCCTCATCTAAACACAAACCGAGTGCACTGCAAGCCAAACCACTTACACCTGAACTGCCTCGCCAAGTTAAAGTTAGTGTACATGACGTTCCAGCTAGTGAGGTAATTAAGTGTTTAATAGAAGCGGGATTGTAGGCGCGGCAAGAATACTGATATTTTTCAGAATAATGAATATTGTACTATGTAGGCAAAGTGAGCTTGAAAGGAAACACGATTCAGATATTGACGAGCCTCATGTGCGAACGAACTCTTTTGCGTGAGCGGCGTTATGTACTTACATTAAATACAAATTTTGTTTGGCTAACCTGATTGAAGCAATGGCAACACTGAAATCAGCGAATTGTACTAACGGGGACGTCATCGTAATTTTGGCATCCAACTGTTGATAGCCTAAATCTCATTTATGCTTACATGGTCTATTAGAAACGACACAGAAGTTTCTATTGGTTGCTGTCCATTACGATTAATGCGAGAACGCATCGGGATAATGAGTCGCAGCATTTCATTAATTTGACATCCTAATGATTTCCGATGTCGTGGTCTGATGCCCCTTAACAAAACACCGGCTACTTCAGTTCCGGTGAGATAATTATTTGCCCTCTGCATTTAGTGCGCACACGCGAATGTTTAATGGAACATTGTTAAAACATGGCTCTTCGAATCAGAGTACTTCTAAGAGAACCGTGTATGCCATTGCTGGAAACTACCGTTCCCTTTAGTCGGTTACTATGCAGGAACGGCAAAGAGTTATTTTATGATGTTAAGTTTGGCTTTATACTTCATGCTACGAGAATTGTGTGCGTGGCAACTGCTCAGAGCATAAAACTGAAAGTGCTGTAGAAAATATTACAAGTCAACTTGCTTGGTGTAATAAGGTATATTTATGTGATGTTTCAACGGGTATAAAATATGTAACGCCTTTATCTTCCTCTATGCATGCTATCTGATTTAATGAAACGCTGATAGTCAGTAGAATATTTACCATTTCCTATGCGATATCTTGAGTAAAATTTGTCACTATTTGGGCATTGGGTATTTTATCCAACGTATCTAGTTTTATTGTAACTCTTCCCAACTTCAGGCGACAGAACGCGTACATTTCTCTTGATGCGGGAAACTGTCGGCAGCTGCATAGATCCATTTTTAGAGTAGTAGGCATGCACTTGCCCGGGTGACATGCATAGGTGGACTGTTGGGGTATGCGTTTCATGACGCATGGTTCCGGTGGATAGTTGATGCAAAAGTCTACTTATGAAAATTTTCACACAGAAGTAGTGGCTAAACATGCATCGATTTGCAGAGAGAAAATGCAAAGCTTTGTTCACTAACCAGCACAAAGTTTATTCGCCAACAAATTGTAGGGGAAGTGCTAAAATAAAATCTCGTTTAGTAGAGGGATACGCAAAATCCCCACAAAGCATTAACACTATCTGATTTGCTATTTATCTGTTATCTGATGCAGACCACTGGGTGAAACAGATAGGTT
Source organism: Dicrocoelium dendriticum (assembly GCA_944474145.2). Taxonomy (NCBI): domain Eukaryota; kingdom Metazoa; phylum Platyhelminthes; class Trematoda; order Plagiorchiida; family Dicrocoeliidae; genus Dicrocoelium; species Dicrocoelium dendriticum. The sequence goes on from OX104061.1 coordinate 60,658,661, forward strand.
GCATGCGCTGCCTCATTTAATTCCTCATTTGTTCTCTGTATATGGTAATTTCGTGGTCACGAAGGTGGTCTGAGCCTCGCTGTTGTTATTGATACTCACCCAGTTAAAACATTTTTGGAAAGATTTAACTATATGTTAAAGAACTTATAGGAAATTTATCAGATCTACACTGTTTCATTGTCAGTCGGAATGCCAATGTTGCGATGTTTCACGTGACCCTCGTTAGCTCTAGGTATTTTTGACCGGTCTGACTGGCAGGAACATCCTTTCAGACGTCGAGTTCGTCATTTCGATAGCACTGTTAGAATTCCGTAATTATCAGTAAATGGAATCGACTTTGTCCAGTTACCTACTAGCAGTGGGCATACTTTCACTATCTGGAACCACGTACCACTGTTCGGGACTGGCTTTCTACTGAGCGCCAGAACCGCGGCACGTTATGTTATCTTCCGTCGAACTAAAATCCCTACCATTTTACTAAGTGCATAAAATCGACACTTATTCTCCAGTTGAAGAATCATATTTTAGAGAGTACCTGAAAAGAAGTGACATGCAACCAGACAGATAATATCGAATTTATCCGGCAAAATATAATCTTTCGGAAAGCCAACTAACGTTTCCTAAGTTATGAATTACGGAAGCCAAATGATGTTTAATGGCAAGAGAAACCCTATCTTGTGTTAAAATAACTAGTGCTAATTTGTGACAACATCCCTAGAAAGAAGCGACAAGAATGCATATTCGCATTGAAGGCGAACATGTTTAGCCAACCTGTCACACCGCGCAATTATCTGTCTTGTTTCTGTTTCACAACGTAACACACGCATAGGGAGTTACTACATGCCGCGTACTTGCGTTGTTTCCCCCCAAATTGGTGGACCTTGGCTGCATTTTTGAGCATGTATTTTTGTTTCCGTAACTCACATTCAGACCGGCCTGAATTCACTCTAACGCTCTTGATTTGCTTGATCGCGATTGTCTTACCCTGCTTGGGAAGACTGCTGGATGTACCAACAAAGATGTTTCTCCTGATGTACTCCTGAATAAGCGATGTTGATCTAACTAATTAAGGATTTTCGCAGCCAGCTTCCAAATCCGTTACTAGCCCACATACCCGGAAAATGGATCCGCCTCAACAGTTTCTAAATGCCATGTCGTGCATAACTACTGTTAGTGGATGTCGTGTCTTTCTGGGCTAACTCAGTCCTTTGAAATATTGGTAACTTGAATGGTAGTGCAGGATAAGACGTGTTATATCGCATTTAGTTTGTAAATCCTGACGGTCCGAAGCTGTCCCCCATGGCACAATGGCTTAGTTGGTGACTGACGGTTCAAGCCGCTAATGGTCACAGCTTGGAATCCTGATTTATCCGATGGATGCGCACTACTGATGATGCCCAACAGACTGAAAATGCAGTCGAGTGCATTTCCGGGCATGTGGACGACTATATGATTCGGAAGCTGGCTGCGAAGAAGCTCAAGTTGAGAATGATGATTCCGTATGATTTGTTGGCCTTTCGACCAATGCCTTCTTTTTCTCTTTGGCTCAGACCCGTTACCGTACGAAGCTCGCGATCTGCTCTCCGCTCGTTCTGTGTGACTTGCGTTGCGTCATTTGTTCTCGCCCATAATGCTTGTGCCTCTTTATGTCCTCGCTCGTTCTTGTGGCTTTGCTGTTTTCCGTCTGATAGTTGCATTTCGATCAAATACACTATGTTATAATTATCTGAAGAACGGCTTTCTGTGTGGTAATTTTGGATGCTTCCTTCAGGAAGTGAATGGTTAGGTAGGATTGTGAAGTGTGCAGTAAGTTTATTTATTTATATCCACTCCGTCGACAAGGTATTTGAGGGTTATTTTCTACCTGAGAAATTAATAACTAGTTTATGCTTATCAGTACAATAATACGTTTTTTGGATGATTGCAGCTCTATAGACATGAATAACGGCGATTGGGTTGTGAAGGTAAAATATTACGAAGAAGCATCTCAATAAAGCGCATATACAAGCTAGGATGATATTCAGTGTTAGGCGGACATTGCGAAGCATGATGTTATAATAAAGAAATGCCGCACCGCGTGTAATGGTGGCCTATCGAACGGACGTATTGACCGAACATAAAGCCAACAGCCTGAAGGTAATTGATCACCGCTAGAGTTAACTACAGTTAATTACACGGGCTGGATTTATATAATAAAACTGATTTGGACAGACTTAGATAAAGTTCGAGCGCTGGACAAGGAAGCACTAGCGAGAGGGACTGCGTCACATTTGTTACTGAATATAATTCATGCGAGATTTAACCTTGTTGTTCATTAAGTAACGGATTGCGGTCTTGGTCTGGACTCAGTTTTGGAATCAACTAGGACTGTTGTGACACCCGACGGAGTAGATAATTCGAATTCACAGATAATATTTGTCGTACCAATTGTGACGTCCACACGAACGTGAAGTTATAACAATGAAATAAACAATATATGGAAATTCGGCTCCGAAACGACTATTTTGTGACAGACCTCAGGAACAGCAAAATTTGTGCTTGTACGCAAAACTTGTAGCATTGTGCAAAGTTGCCAGTTTTGTAGCCTTAGCCAAGACAACAAAAGTACGTAGAAGTTGCATTTACACCAAAGACACGCTGCAATTGAAGCACACCTGGCTCATATTGGCTACTCATTTGCGTGTGGAAGCCTTGCCTAGCTGCTGTTACACCGACTGTCCTGATTTTGCTCTCAGTGTAGTTCCCAAATTACTGGATCAAATCATCAACCATCCATTGTGTGATGGGTTTGACGTATGCGCAGGTTTTACGAAACAGTGCTAACCTGATGACATCCAGAACTGTGCCATGGTTCCTACAGAAAGCCGAAAGTCCGAAGGTAGATTATCAAACGTATGAAAACTGCCAACTAGTTGATCAGGCACACAGCCATTTTTAATTCAATAACGGAACAATTTCTATAAATATGCAATGAATTTAATACATTATGCATCCGCTTAATCCTGAAAATGTTTTGGAATACAACCCATTCCTTTTCAGCTTACAAAAGGCGCTAATTCTCGATTTCTGTTGATACAAATGCATACAAATTGTAAATGTTCTAATCTCTTACTGACTCATTGCGAAATCAATGTAAACGAGTGAAGCATACACCAAGAATCGCTTAGATTGTTTCAGCGGGGGTGTCCTCTCTATGGACACCGCATCGAAGCACATACAAAGTAGACTTCTTCCTTACTAAGCATTTTTACTGTTAGGTAAACGTTATAAATTCGAATACCTTTGATGAGAAGTAATATTTACACAGATGATCCGGTACAAAGTAAATGAACGTGAATCGTTTCCGTCATAAAAAGCACGGTGCTGATGTACAAAAGACCATTTCGTCGATAGAAAAAGCGGACTGTTTTAACAATGTAACTTCCAGCTTTCAAGTTGTCACTTGAAAATTGAGCAGATCTGTTCGCTGCTAAATGTAATATAGAAAGACTGCAAGCCATTTACTGAAGGTGAATGTATGGTGTTAATTACGGAAAATATCTGTCCTAAGAAAATGCATATTTGACAGTATTTTTCTGTCGCGCAAGCTTGTTTCGCAAAAATTATCATAATTATTACCTTAAAACAAATAATGTGGTCAGCTACAATTGTATCCCGGGAATTGAATTTTATGTAAAATTGTAGCATTGTGTCCTTGGACGTTTTAAAAATAAATAAATGTCTAGCTAATTTTTTCTTAAACAGAACTAAATAAACCGCGTTGTAATTAGGTTTTATTCTACAAGACATCCTAATCGACGTCACTGTGATAAAGCAAATAGCGATGAAAATATTGCGTACTTATTTTTGGCTCAAGTTTTGGAAAAAGCTCTTGTTGAGATTACTGATAACACTTAACCACCTAATAGCAATGGAGGGAACGATTATTACAATTTCACATTATTCGTTGTTGTGACGTCTAAACAATGAATTATGGTTCTTGATGAAAATGAGACCATATATTTCAAGACAGCAATATGGATCCTTTGATGCTAGTTGCCCATCAGATGAACTTTTATCATCAGCGGTGATATCCTTGCACTGAGCAAGGAGATTTTAATGGAGCGTTGGATATAGGAATATAAGATGCACGTTTTCGGAGCAGCAAAACTTTTCCTCAAGGGGCATTAACATTTACGTTTTTTACACACACACATTTACATTATTTACATTTACATTACACATTTACATTATTTATGTCAACCATCGCAAGCGAGGTTTAAGGACCTTTGGCATGGGTTTTAACATGATTGAGCATGTACCACAAAAATATTGAAAATTTGGGTTTTATATAAACCATCGGCAAATCACGTGAACAAGGATGCGGGTTTATCCGCATCCAATTTACAACCGGTAAGAATACTTTTTAGTTGGCCTTATTTAATCTTTTGAGTGAAACGGACCGTATCGCTTAAAGCAAATTTGCAAGTATTGTGTCAAATGAATCAAGTGCATATTATTTTTATGGTGACCAGAGAGCAGATGCTTTTGTCGACAATCAAGTTGACCGGCGGGGTCTTCGAATTCGGCTGCTGCTGTTATCATTGAAAAAATATATTTCGCTACTCACTGGTGAATAATTGTATTTAAAGAAATTTGTTAATTATTCTTTTCTGTTTATCAATTATATTTTAAAACCTTGTCATAACGGAGTAAATGTTTGTTTTGCCCTTAAACAAGGTGAAAAGTTTCGATTGTACTTGTGTAAAACCACCAGACCGGAAACAGTTTTGAATGAATTATAAAAATTTGTTAGGAAATAACATAGTTCCGATTGGCAAATTGGACTCAAGGGTTTACCTGTTAATAAGGCACAAATTTGGTTGATCGTCTTAAGCAACAAATCACCGTTTCTTTGTTAGCAAATATTCTCGAAAACATTTTGCTGTGGAGAAAATGTATAAATGCAGTAAGTTTGGTTGCATACAAATATTATTCATTAAATTTCTTACCTTAAATTTTATCAAAAGTAGATACAACACCGCTGAAAGGCCACAAAGTCGTAGTGGTATTGTCATCACTTACTTTAACAAATTTCGATGAAATAGCGTTTCGAAACTCTCATTGTGCTCCAAAACATCACTGACTGTCAAATATTGGAGTGCAAAGCTAGCTTTCCAAGCGGTTGCTTATATCTCGTGGTTGACAAGTGTATGCCGCCGTGACACAGCGCTGCTGGTGCTTCAAAACTCCGCAGAACCTCTTTCTTTGGAGTCGCAATCAAGGTTAGAATTTTTGTTATGTGTTCTCAAAATAGGCATAATTAGAGCGACACCACATCCATAAACACAATCTGCTTAGCTTATTTGGGAACTCGCTCATTAGATTCGAATCCGATCTAAGCTTGCTTTTATTAACAACCTGATTTATTTTGTAAAGAAAATGTAGCCTATGCTAATTCCGACTATTACATAGTAAAGTTGTGCACCAAGTTAAATAATAATGCCAAATTTGTTGCCTAGATAAAAGGTATCATAAACTGGTAAACGACGAAACAGCTCTGGAGATACAATTAAAATCTTAATTCAACAGTTTGTTTAACAGGTTTTTGTTTTTCATATATGATGACAGCAGATCAATTCTAAGATACCAGAAGCTAAATAACCTATTGTCTTGATCTACGTTGCCTCATTGAGAACATATCTTTGTGAAATGACAGATTTTCATCGCCGTTTCTCAGGCAAATTTGGTTGAAAAACAACATATTTATAAACACAAGTTAAATGCTCCTGTTAAATGTCTGTACTTAGCGATAAAAGCTAAAATAATGTAAGTGAACGCTGTTTAATTAGACATTTTAGATAATCACAATTGCGTGACATTAGGGGGTATTCAAAAACAACCCTCCGGAAAGCAAAGCTTTGGGAACTAATCAACGATGATGTAGATAAACTCAACGCTGTGTACAGCTCCTCATTAGCTAGCACATTCCCCTGCCTTCCCTCACCACTACTGAGGCTCCTACTTTATTTGTTTCCACAAATGTTTGCAAGGGACTCAAAAGACTAAAAACAAACAAGACTAGTGGACCGGATGCCCAGTCAGCAGTCACTGGATTTATCTGTATGTTTTCACGACACCTCAAGCAGAGCTCTTAACTAGGCGCTTAACGACTTTTACCATCCATGACATTTAAAAATCAGTCATACTAACACCCGTGCTATAAAAGTATCCCAGAAACTTCGGTTAATTGTATGCACGTCCTTGCTGCTATAGGTACCGAACACACTACTAACCCCCGCATTTTCCACAAGTAGTCATCTGATGATGCCAAATATTTCGTCTATAAACCAGGGCACTCTACATAAGATGCCGTTTCTTATCTAGTGCATTGCAACGTGTTAGCTTTGGATTATAGGTGCAAGCCGTACGCTACTATTTCTTGATTACAACAGTGCCATTATTCTCCTCGGCAGATCATCAAAGCCCAACATTTATCAAAAAATAACGTCCTCGAAATGTGTGTAGTTTGACCTCCGACCGCTTTGCGTATCACACAAGCGTAACGCAGATATCTTGTAAAAAGTCTTCTGTAAACCCATCGATATGTGGTGTTTCCAAGGAGCTAGTCTGCCTTCCATACTTGTTTCATATTACGGCAACAGTCTCCTTATTCCACCAAACCTCGAAATCGGTAAATATTCTGATGAGTTTGACCTGGTTCGCATAAGTTCAGCCGTCGGGTGCTCTTTAAAATTTCAAAGGGTTTAACTTAACTAATGACGTGGTCAACTACGAGGCGCTTCTCTCAAAGCGTTTTCAATAGTCGTAACATTCTGTTATCTACATACCAACAGACTACGGTCCTCTGAAATATACTTCTCCTATGATTTTTATGACGGAAGCTTACCTACGTTCTTTACTGTTACTAATCTCCCAACATTTAGCTTGTTTCACATATATACAAGAAACGCTTTAAATTTTGTATGTTCAAAATTATGCACGAGGTATTTAACCACGCGTGTTGCTTGCTTTATTTCTAAGGTTTGTGACTGAATTTATAATCCCTCACTAGTTATGCTGCTTATTTGTGGTTTCACCGGGTTTATTCAGAAAATTCCGTCCTTCTTGTTTGCTTGCTAAAGGTTATTTCTTGCTGCACTAGATGAAATAAAAAACTTCTAATTAATTTTAACTTTAAACAAAATTTTGGAGAATGAATCATGTTCTCACCCTGGGTTTATAATGACCGCTTTTCAAAATTTATGTCGCATATATGTCAGCAATATATGACTACAATTATGCGGTCACAATTTAAACTTTTAGCTCATCGTATATAATACTTAAATTAAAATTTCATTCTCCCGTATCTATCACGCTTACAAATCGACCTATCAAGGATAAAACAACATCTTCCTGACCTTTTGTTTGATCAAAGGTGCATATTTCGTTTTAGTCATGTCACTTTTTATTCTCGTTTCTGGCTTGCCGTACTCTTTTCCGCAGTCTTATTGTGAGAATATTAAGCATGTACCCTTCTGTTGTCAAAACCTTCCTTGGACTTCACTTGTCAGTTTTACGCGGCCAACTGGAGGTGGTAGGTCTTCTAGATTTTGTTGTGAATGAATTTCAACTAATATATATATAAATAAATAAACAAATATTTTTTTCTCGACTATGCGAGGCACGCCTATGGAGGCATGATCAGATATGTACAACTGTACAGATATTTTATGGCAACTGTAACAGTGACAGTAGAAGATTGTTCATATGTCCATGATTGGAACTGTACAATGGTAAAAATGCGAAATAATAATTTGGCTGTCGTGAAACCGGGACCTCGGCTAATAATAGATTGATAATCCTGAATGATCCATTGGAAGATAATTTAAGAGCACACTCAAAAGAGATATCACCATACAGTGAGATCGTGCACAAGTAACGCAAAGGTCAACGGTGATATCGTAGAAAGCGAAAAGCGTGGTCAAAATTAGAGCTACGTAGACCTAGGACACCGAGCTGCACTCTGCACAGTATATTGACCTAACCATGGAAATATTGTGACCAGTCGTTTTTATTCATAACGATGTCGAACTGAGATTTGTGGTTGTCTTTTCAGACCAGCTTGCTGCATTAGCTCTGCTGAGTCGTACAGACGTCCCGGTTGCGCTAAAGTGAATAGTCTATATATTTTTGTATAACTGCTTACCTAACAACCTGAAGGTTGGGGTGCTTCTCCTTAGAAAGGAATTCCTGTGCTTCTTGTGTATGTGTTTGCTTTCCAAAGCATTCGCTTCCATATACCTTGACTACTTCTGAAGTGGGTTCACACAGGAAATCAAAGTGGTAGTTTGAAGGAGGTCAAATTGAATTTGGATCTAAGTGACAACATTGGTTTTCTCGTTACCTTACTTGAATGGTTCTGAGCAGCAGACATTAAAGAAACAAATACACCGATTCCAAATAATCCGTGTACCAATTGGTATATTGGCGGCCCACCGTTATCGTGTTTCTCGATATCAAAGGTGATTCGATTCGGTGGATAAACATGCACTTTGGGACTGTCTACTCAGGAAAGGTGTACCTGAGAAATATGTGAATATCATCCGAGCATTATATGCGCGTAGCTCGGGCAGAGTGAGGGCATACGGCAAGTTGTCGTCGCCCTCTAATATCTCCAGCGGCGTGAGACAAGGAGGTCTGCAGTCTCCTTTACTCTTCAACTTCGCTGTTGACGAAGTCGTGGACATCGCGTTTACAGGACACGACTTAGAATGTGTGAATTTGCTCTCAGGAGAACGACATCTTGACTTGGAGTATGCTGACGATATTGCCCTAATCCGTGACAGCGCACAAACGTGTCAAGCGGCACTTGACAGATTAGCACTAGCTGTCCGTCAATTCGGGCTTTGCTTCGCACCCTCGAAGTGCAAAGCGTTCCTTCAAGATTGGACTGGACCGCCTCCTTCGCTAACCCTTGGTGGGGACCAACTAGAAGTCGTTCAAATATTCTACTACCTGGGAAGTTGTATCAGCGCCCGTGGGGTTGAGGATGAGTTCACGAACCCTATAACAAAAGCTCTGAATGTTAGAGTGTAAAATGCAGCAGTAGGTTCGACCCTACTGTAGGTTGTGAAACCTAGCCGCTTAAAGCAGCGGACCTGAAGAGCCTAATTACGTTCGACCATCAGTGCCTTCGTAATTTAGCTCACATCTAGTGGGAACACCGCCTGAGTAACGAGCGTGTTCGACACAGGAAAAGTAAATGAACCGCTCAACAGCGTTATTTCACGCACCAGGCTCCGATGGCTCGGCCACGTGTTACGCATGCCAGTCCACCGACTCCCGCGACGTGCGTTGTTTGCGCGACAGGGGTTTGGATGGAAGAAGAGGAGGGATGGACAAGTGATGACTTGGTCGAGTGGAATGAAGGCCCTCACTTCTGAGCTGCCCTCAGTTGGAGCGTCTCAGCTCCCTGGTTGGGGTCCGAAATACGATGAACACGTTTGGTTGGACACACTTGTTGATATGGCTAAGAGCCGACCTTAGTGGCATTCGTGCTGTGAGTTTCTTTGTCCTAAACCATCCATCTTAGCCTCCCCCTCTAACCACGATCTCATGATTTAGCTTTATAGAATTTCGCATAGTAGTATTTTGATGCATAGTAGCCGGCGTGTGGCTTACCGGAACGATGCCCATCCGTTACCGGTAGCTCGGCCGGCTTGCACCGGTTGCATTATTTCTCCTTTTTCTGTGTATTGCGGCACAGTAGCTGAGGTGTTCCTCACCTCTAGCTAACGTGTGTGATGCTGATAATGATGATGATGACCAATTGGTATGTGCCGACCATATGGTTTCCGTTACCGTGCTCAAGGTCTACCGGAGATATTTAGCCAAATGTCCTATTCACTTGCGAGCAGTGACATGGTTTTTAATTTCAAGTCCGCTGTGAAAATTTCTTTAGTCAGATAGCATGCAAATTTGTTTTCCATACACAAACGACTAACGTGTGTAAACAGACAAGGAAACACATTTAAAGGATATATGGTGGGGATCAATTTCCAAGGTGGATATTGTTCCACAATTTTACGGAAGCACATAGTAATGTGTTCATCTATTCCAACACCTAAATTTTGATCCGTGTGTCCAAACTAGCTCTCTCCACAGCTGCAAGTGAGTTTTTTAGGCAGCGTGAGGTACGTTGCTTCGACACTTGTGCTTTCACTGAACAATTAGGCAGCGGTCATGTGGACAAAAGTAAGAACAGCTATGCAGCATTCGGTAACTTTTTCAGTGAGGCGGATATTCATTTCGTAATGACTTACATGTGCTGGTCTCTACTGAAAGCCAACTCAATGTAAAGCCATTTTCTTGAACTGTTATCTCTTGGTCTCGTTTTATGGTTTCACTGAAGCGCTTTATGCACAATAATCAAAAGCCATTAGGTTGTGGCACATCAAAAAGCAGTTCATTCCCTGCTTTTAGTGCATCATTGGTGCAAATCATATCAGACCGATGAAACGATTTGCAAACAATGGAGCGCTTGTGCGAGATCGGCAAGGAACTATTAAATTCTAAGTATTGACTCCTTTAGGTCGCCTTCTGATAGACTGACCACTGGATTGAAAGAGGGAGTCCTTGTTTGAGAGCATGTCTATGTAAAGGGAAAATTGGCATGTATAGTAACGAACGAATGTCACGGTATGATTTCGTTACACACAAGCAAATGCTTTGGTTACAAATTTAATGTATTTAAACCTACGTAACAATACGTTGTCAACGTTAAGTCGTATAAAATCATTACTTTGATGTAGCCGGCCAATTTCTTCGCAATCATGCCCAAGAAGACATCTGCCAACTAGGAGTCCAATGGTTTGTATGGAAATTAGAAATTGTCCTTTCGTGCACAGTAGGAGCATGTTATTGACCATTTCCTTTGCAGCTTTGGTTTAGTAGATTTTTGTTTGATAACTTCATACAAGTGATTGATAGTCTCAGTTGAAATGAACGGGGGTAAAAATCGAATCACCCCAACTGAAGTCATGCGCTTACGGGCCAAGTTTATGCTTTCCAAATAGGGATATCCACCGATGGTATTTCAAAGTATAATTTTTACGGCACGAGAAGACGTTGTGATTGCACACACTCTAGTCCACTAAGTACTTGCGAATAACGAAGGAAACAAAATAAATCGACGTGAAATCGATGGTGGTATTCTGATTGCTGTGTTACTCACTACTGTAGTAGGGTTAACGTGACTGTTGCGGTGTTTTGAACAGACAGGTTTAGGCGCTCTCCAGAGATAACTTTAGCCTCGAGAATCACAATACTGTAAGGAATTTGACTACTTGTGTGGAATGTGCATGGTTCACTCAGGATTTCCTGGATATATCGATAGGCTGCGCCCATCAGTATTTTTCCTAGAACAGATGCCATTGAGATTAATCCTAATGTGGTAGTGATAAACGCAACAAGAATAATGGTATCATTTGATTTCATGTTATGTTGTTTTGGTTCCTACCATATTTGGATGAAGTTATTGGACAAAATGGGCAAAATAACAGTGTCATCCTAGAAACTTCGCATTCCCATATTCTTTTCGGCATTTTAAGGGAATTTTTTATGAAATTGAAAAGATGCTCAGACTTATTAGCTTTGTAATTATTCATAGGAAAGACATCTCGGGTAAAACGAATTTCAGTTACAATGTTTTCTTAACTTAGTGATGTTTCGGATTCTATGTTCATTCCCCGAATGTTTGAAGCATAAATAATTAGGATCTTACTCTACTTTGTCAAAATCAATCCAAACTTAGCGTATATTGATTACGATGGAAAAATGAAACAATGGTATATTACGGGTAAATGGGCATTGCTTAACAAGTCTCCTGGGATGCCAATTGTAGAAAAAATTAAATTGCATGATTAACTATAAAGTGTTTTGCTGGACTCACCAAGGCTAATGTAGAATAACGGAGAAGTTGGCATATTGACTATATAAATCCCGAAATGCATTAGTTGGGAGTTTGGTAAGACACTGGTTAATTGAGTTTTATAGACCCTGGTTAAAAAGTCATGGGATAAAATGCAAATTAGCCAGCGCATCTTCTACACGTTATTTTAATATCGGCAAATTGAGAGTAGAAAACACATAATTAGGGAGGGTGTTCCAAGGTTGGCACACGCAGCGGCAAAAGATATTTCTACGGCATTAAAGCAGGCTATAATTTAGTGTCAATTTCAGAGGATGACATCTTAGGTTAGTGTTTTAGTTCGATAATAGCAACAGTCAGTCAGTGTGGTTTGGGTTCTTCAGCATCTGGTAAACCATAATAGATCCATCTGCAAATTCGATATTGACTGGTGTACACTCTTAGACTTTAGTCTAAGCTGGTAGGGTAGATGATAGAGGCCCCTGACTTTATTGCTTCGCCTTAATTGAGTAGTCTTGATAACAATTAGATCCTATATCTTACAAGGCTTCCAAGTCTGGATAGCATATTCCACTTGCGGTCGCACGTAACTTTACGCATTTGGGGAAATATTGATGGTTCCAACCTACCAAAGGCTCTGCGAAGCAGCCCGTAGCGTTGGTTCTCGGTTCTCATCGCCGCTGCTTGTTATGAACACCCGGAATTTTGCTGTACCAATAAACTCAGGTCACGCTCCTTAGAGACCTTCTGTAATGTATTGTCTCCAAGCTTTTTAGTGATCACCGGCCGGTGACGAATATGAATCAAGTTGCACGTAGCTATGTTCGACTGATGCAAGATTTTAGTGATTATTTATAAATACATCCTAAGTCATCTTGGAGTGGATCGTGACCTTCGTTATCAATAATATCCCGACTTAGCTTGATGTCATCGGCCAACAGCAGCAGCCTTGAAAAGATAACGCTTGCCAGGTCAATGATGAACAATAGGAATAATCGCGGTCCGAAAACTGCGAGTTGTGATTTATCGCATTCCACCACAATGGGGTTAGAGAGTAATTCCCTAAGGCGTACTTGAAGCTGCTGTTGGTGAAGAAAGTTGCCAATATAACCAGCACAGGATCTCCGATTCCGTTTCTCTATAGCCTCTGAAGTAGGATGAGGCCATCCAACGGTCGAAAGCTTTGAATAAGTCCAGATAGATAACGTCAACTGCGAACCCCAAATTCCGCCACATACATTTAACTAATTTTGCAATCAGTAGGTTGGTGGTGCATGACCGGTGTTGACAGAAGCCGTGCTGTTTCGGTACAAAGATTTTGCATTTCATCAGGTAGTTCGTTTGAGCCTCAGCGACTACCGCTCCCATCAGCTTTGCGAGCACAGGAAGGAAAGTCACTAAGCGATAGTTTGCAGACTCTGAACGGCTACCGCCTATCAGAATTGGGGTGATAATGCTTCTAATCTAACTAGTGGGGACGTGCTCATCCAGCAACTATGGAAGGACTGTGCCATTGATTTTATTTAGCTTTGTGTTCGCAGCCTTTAAGTGCTTTAGAGCGGATGTTTTCGGCTCCTGGAGCGCTAAGATCGTGCAATGAGTGCAATTTCCTTAGCACAACTGATGGGCAGAAACTTACATGTGTAAGGCGTCTAGTCAGTAATATGCATGACATTGTGGAAGAGGTAGAGGCTGCAAAATTAAAAATTATTGCGTATTGCAGCAGCAGGTGATGAATTGTTTCTTAGGCTTTTAAAATCTACCGCTATACGTGAAAAGAAGAGGATTGTCATACTCAAATTTAGGAAGATGATTGACATGCTAATAAAGCGGATTGCTTTGCCAGCATACCTAAATACTACCACGCATCAATGGAGTCAAGATGCATATGTGTCTTCTTTGACGGCACTCTTGGATAATGTGCACATCGATAGCGCACGTCGAGGAGCTGTTGAAAGCCTTTAATAACGCACATCAGTATCTGTAATCTACCTGTTCCTGGACGTTTATTTTATTAACAACGTCGATGAAACCTGCAGCAGAAAGCCGTGTAGAAAACACACATGGAGTGGGAAATACCCTAACTTTTGTAGTGGGTGACACTAAAGTGCAAACGGAATCTAGTCATCTATTTCAGTACCCGGTAAGTAAAATTTGCAAATCGAACACCGTCACCGAGGGATTGCAGCTAGTCAGTGAGGCACTGATAACGGATATATATCAGGATATATTTCTCCTTAAGCATTTAAAAACACATAAGATGAATTCACTACGGATAATGGTACACCAGAATACATGTTAGGTGTATTCACTACAAGGGCTACAGTGTAACTGTTGCTCTGTCCAAGCACCTACAAAAGAGTATTAAAAAGACAAATATTAAAAACGTTTATGCACAATATAGTGAAAATGTATTTAATCGAAAAATCTTGAATGATATGCTGTCTTCTTTGACTAGAACTTTTATTGATTATCCCTAGTCGTGTTGCTATGTTGCACAATGACTGAGCCATGTTACAAAGGGCCTCTAATAGGATTCATGAAAATATCGAATTATATGTACATAGACGATTTGAGCAAGCTTGACGCACCTGTGACAGTGCGGTCATGCAGTTTATGAAAACAAGGTCAGAGATATCTACTCCATTTTTGAGCAATTCCCCCGCGGATTCCGGGAACATTTCTTGTGAATTGCGAAAGCTATCGAGTTCCATTAACTGAAGCCAGACTTGTTTCATCGAAATCAAATTGTATGCCTCTTATATCTGCCGCGGACAAAGACTGACCTTGTACGATCCTTTGCTGGGCGTCCAAGTTAATGTACCTTTGTGAAAATAAGTTTCAACTTTTATAACGTGCCAGGTTCAGTGACCGCTTGATTTGATTGTTTGTTTATGTTGGAATAAAAATTTCAGATCATAATGCAGCAATACCCTGCCCATTTAGATTGTAATCGTTATCATGTTATTTTTGAATCTTTCAAGAGTTACCGAAAAATATTATTCAACCGCACCCTGCAGCGCTTTGTTTATTCTATCTAATGGAAGTGTTTAGATTTATGTGGAAAATTGAGGATCCATTGTGCATTGGTATACATAGAGTTGAAGTCATGATTTTTAAGTCTTCTCTCTATGGATGTACATTTCATAAGAGAAATTTTGCCAACCTTTGTTAGTAAGCAAAAAATGGAAATTTGTAACTTTTTGTATAGTCCCTTAGCAAATCTGTTTTAGTGTGTGGAATAATGTTTCAGTTAGTGCCTTATAACTTACCTACTTTGGCAGTCGAATAGCCTTCATTGATGATGACCTTAAAAAACAAGCTTAACTGTCCAGAGTATATTGTTAACATAATTGTAATTTGTTCATTTATAAGATGTACTTATTATCTATGCAAAGTTTAGTGCATTTTATGAATAGCTTCGTAGGTCCTTTAGCCCTGGGATTAAATTGCTTAGTGTTTTATCATTTGCAGGCTACATCTTTGGAATTGGGTGATAATGATAACATTGATTTCGATTTGCGAATAAGGTTAACGCACAAAGTTGCATATTACATAGATGAAGCTCCATTCTTTCAATTCATGTGCTGACTTCTGTAGCTTGCTTTTTATCAATGTGAAAACACGTCGATTTTAAGCAGCATTTTCTAAAGCTGTCACCTGCTTTTCTTCTTTGCATCTGGTGTTGCTTTACCAGAAATCGGATAAATACAAACAGTGCATTTGGTAGTTCGGAGATGATTGGCTGGCAGAGAAATAGAATTTGCATAATATTTAAACTGAAAAGTTAATTAGAATAGGTGTGATTAAACTTAGCGCACGGGTTGTTAGATAATTCAAAATATCATCTTTGCTAAAAACATGGATATCGACAGTGTTCAATGAACTAGCATTTCTTATTTGATCGGCATTTTTTCATTTTTAGGCAACTAATTATACTTAAGTAACAGGATATTATGCTCTTAATGTTCCAGCACCTTGTCGTAGTGCTTAGCTGCTTTCTTTGCTGGACGACAGACAGTATCTCAGGTTATGCGGAAGTATTGGTAGATCTAACATTGTTGCATTTTAACTTTTTGATAACAACAAATGCCCCTAGTCTCTGTCTTCTAGGCTTGATGCATAAAACGAAGGTATTGATGAACCATGCCTGCGCATGTGTCATTATGAGCGGACTGTTGTTTTTGAGAAGGATTAATCAAAATCACGGTACAAAACTAGATACTTGACTAAACATCTTAAGTGGCAACCGTTTTCGTGCGTTTAACTTGCTTTTATGGATAACCGATTGGCTATGACTTAGGAAATTTCAGTGGAATCTATCTCTCGGCAATTGCTTGCATTATTTGCTCTGTCATCTTTTGCATTATTGTGCCAGTATAGCTTTACTGTTAACGGCTAGAAGTGGCTGCGCTACATGCAGAAACATGAGGTATTCACGTTGATTCTATTTTCTTCTTATCGGTTTGGGATAGGTGGATAAAATTGAAAAGTTAACAATGTGTAGAGCATGGTATACCAACTTTGAGATGGCTAACACATCTTAAAAAACCACGGTAAACTTACTTATGGATATTAAAACTTCGGTTTCGGTAGACAGATGGTGAGCATCAATGTGATCGTCAATTTATTTTAGGTACTAAATTTGTCGTTCCCGCAGTTTTTATCATGTCCTGCTTACCCTGATTATAATCTAACGTGCTATTTGAAAATGGCGTACATATGCGTATATTTAGCTGAATAAGCTATGAGGAAAGCGGGAAATTCAGGTGACGCCCCTGCCATGGGAAACGTCGGTTTCAGTACAAAAAAGATCTGGTGAGGTCAGGCAATGTGAGGTACGTTGTAATCCTGCTGCCTGAAAAGGCTGTAATACGGAAAAAAAGAGAAAGACTGGTTTCAACGTTGGTATAGAGTAACAAGTAATGTTGGAAAATATGGAACAACAAACTATAGTGTGTAGCGAGATATCATTGCTTGAATGTAAAGGAAAAATAAAATATGCTGGCCGTTTTATATTCAACGCAGTAGGAAAGGGAAACCGCCCATTAATATTCAATTGTGTATTTGTTCTCGCAATTTCTGGGTTCACAGCACACAAACTGGTGCCATTTTTGTGTGTTTACGATACAAATACACGGTTTTAGGATAAAATCATTGGTATCTGAGGATTAAACAATGTTCTGATTTACCCCAGATACTTTCGATGTGTGTTGCATAGGGTCCACACGATGGAATGTTTGCTCACGTCAAAGAGATTCCACAAGCACACTCAGTGTTTCCAATTCAGGAAGCAGATCACATCTACTCAAGGATAATTGACATTCTAGTTTCTTTCTCCTTGGTTCCTTGTTCAACTCATTTGAAGCGCAAACGCAGAACACGGGTGCTAATTTCCTTTAGTGAAAATTGTTAAACTGCTGCTGAGAGAGGAAACCAGATTGCATTTAAACGTTCCAATCGGTATGCTCAAGCGCGTTGCATCTAAAGTGGTGAAATTTCATCCTGCAACCTCCATATTGGGAGCAAAATGTAGCGCTAAAATTTATTTGGGTAATTCCAACAGTTAATAGTAAAATTAATTTCATATTATTTGATTGCTAACTTTAATGCAGTTCAGTTTGTTTATAACTAAGAAAAGCCAAATTGCCTTATGACCTCAAAATGTTGCTGCTTTGTATTTTATACAATTGACAAGGATAGAAACTTCTGATGAGTAAACGACCGCCATGATGCGAAACGTTCTATCTTCGGTTGCTTTTATGCCTAAAAAGCGTATACGATGAGTCCCGATTCTGCATATTTAGATAGTCCCGGTGGAGACATAAACGAAACCCGAGAATACGTCCACGGAATCATATATGTGATTCACGGTAATTGGGGAAAGATTAGCGCAGCGACTCACTAGTTACATTCCATAAACGAGTCAGATGTGTTCGCATATTCCTTGCTCAATTAAAATATTTCAATGTCCGCATTTTGTGCGATGGATGTATGAAACGCTAATATGATAATTCGGAAAAATTCATCTTCTTTAATGGTTTGCTTAGTCTTGGTTTCACGTTGCAGAAGTGGGTACATTTGGAGCCATCGTTAAATGGTTTACGTTCACTTTCTTGAATGCAACTCTAAGCGAAGGAGGTAATTTCTACTCTTAGGAGTACATTCAGTTAGGTTTGAGCTTTTGATGACAAACACTTGTCTATAACTAATATAAAAGTAACCTCTACTTATTATGATTTATATCTGTCACTTCTGCTAAGTGTATACGGTGTTAATGAATTACTTTTTTGCAAGCTGCAAGTTCCGCATTTAAATCGGCCTCAACGAAAAGCTATATACATAAAATGTTAATGTTCTTAATATGAACTGCTACCTAGGCTGATAATAATTTGCACGTTTTCCTAATCATGTTGACGCCTAAATAAAGATTTCATTCTAATATATCTTATGTTGACAGGGAGTTTTCATTCATAGTGATCATGTCTAGCGCTAGCTGTTTCCTGTTGATGCTGGTGCCATGACATGAAACTAGCAATAACACTAATAAGATTGGACTGTAAAAGGTCTTTTACGCCTTTAGAAGTTCTTCACACCAGAATGCGCCAAAGATCGTGATTATCAAATTACTAGGTGACATTGACCCAGAGATAAAGGTTGCAATACCGCATGCCAAGTTGATCTTGTCTTGTCTTTTGACAGTTCATATGTAACGCCGAAAAAAGTGACATTGTATCGGCATTTGCCATTATAGTGGTCACGTTAAAGCAACAGTTTTCTCTCATTATGACGCTTAATTATTGAACTGCCAAAAGCAAAACCAAAGGATAAACCGTCCTTTAGGATTACATATCCATTAACCGATCCGTTTCTTAAGTATGTCTAAATATGGTGATAATTATAGCTTGTGATCAATAATGTTTAAGTCACAAAGTGGGTATATTTTACTAATTTTGGTATAACACGTTAATTTCTCCTTTGCAATCAGCTGATTAATTTGCATACCTTAAACTCCAGTGCTCTTCCATGTTACCCCATTCATCTAGTGATCAGCGTTACGGTTTGGAAAGCTTTCCAATAAACTTGGGCGGACAATTTGAACTGTTAAATTCAGAAGTAAGAAACGGCCTTTCGTTTTGATTACTGTCCAAAACACAAATCCACTTATATTTCCTTTTATTGTTAATGCAGCTTACACATATGTTCGGAACATAATCCTTTGGAAAGCCTGCAGCTGCTGGAGAAAATTACGCTGCTGCTTATAATCGTGACATAGAGGAGTTTCGGAAGCCAAGGTACGCATAAACGATTTATAACTCTATTTAAAGTAAGGTTTGGTTCCATTCCTACTGAAATCGCAGAATTCAAAGCCTTTTGGATCCTAAGAGTTAGCAATTGGCACTTGGTGTACCACAAACTATGAACCTCGTTGTTTTTAGACAATTATTTAGCTATTTTAAATTCGCCCATTAAAGAAAGTTGGAGCAAATGTCTCAATACATCTATAGATACCAGCCCTGTGGTGATTACAAATTGATATCTTATAATTTGCTGCTGATTAGAGCAGTCCTTAATGCTGAGCATTTCAAAATTAAATTGTTTCACCTGCTCAAATTACGAATGTAAAAATAATCCGTTAGACATTAACATGTTAGTGGTTTACAAAATTATGGACAATATATTTAAGAGAATGTGTTAATTATCATTGCAGTTGAAGAATTGGTCTTGAAAGATTTGGGCAACACCACTTCTCTCGGTGTCGAATTCAACTACAGTATCGACACTGGGGAAAAAAGCAACGTGATAAATATACATAAAATATTATTACTTATCTCAGCGTTGGTGCAGCCAAC
Source organism: Dicrocoelium dendriticum (assembly GCA_944474145.2). Lineage (NCBI taxonomy): Eukaryota > Metazoa > Platyhelminthes > Trematoda > Plagiorchiida > Dicrocoeliidae > Dicrocoelium > Dicrocoelium dendriticum. Next base: position 60,678,425 of record OX104061.1, read on the forward strand.
TCAAAATGCGGTAGTCCGATTTGCTCCTCCGCAAATATGCGCAGGTAGCACGTTAAGAGGAAGAGCAGTGTGGTGTTTCTCAAATGAATGTAAACAGTAGTCTATGCATTATAGCCAGTGGACAAGTGAATAGATGAGGAATCCTAGCACTGTTTGCTCGAGCTTGGGTGACCAATTGAATAGCAATGGATTTACGGGACTTTGCTAAACGTGAGGATTATAAATACCTGGTATATATATCAGGGCAAACAAAAAGTAAGAATTGGGAAACATAGTTAACCGGTTTGTACGTCGATGTCTGAGGGCAAAAAGTGGCGTCAAGTTCAGATGATATAGTGCAAGCTGCTTGGAATTATCTAGTTAAATTAACTTCTACTGTTGTAGATGTAAAGTCGCCACCTGAAGTCCTTGCACCGGTAAAACTGTAATAAATACTGTCCACGTATCAGGAAACGTGAGAAGGTAACACAATGTCGAATTATCGCGCTATCTATACACAAGATCTTGGCAGAAAACACTTCTGGCTGGAGATTGAACAATGTATTTAGGTCACAGTAAGACGTAAGGGTAATAATCCAAGACCAGTTTTGCAGGAATCGAACCACAGGCGGAAAATGAATCCTAACAATAATGTCAGTCGTAAAATGCTGAATGTGTGATCTTGGAATGTATTTTGCATGTATATATAGCAAATAATGAACAAGGGAGTAACGCAAAGAAACCGTCCAGAAATGCGAACATATTGTTTTTAACCTAAGATTGGTAAATATTTAGAAACACAGGCATAGATTTATCAGTTTCTCTATCTCTGTTATTCACGAAAATTCAGGCTTGGCCTTATGAGCGGAAATTTTGGAAACAATTGGATTTGTAATAACTAATTGCAGTTTTAAGCGCAGTGGGAATTTGATTGAGAATCGATATAACAGGTTTTCTAGGGTATGCATTATTATACAATTTTCAAGTTAAATCGGTAGATTTGTGAAGCAGGTATTATATTTTGCAAAACACATCGGACGTTTTGCAAACCAATCGCGCTTTTTGCAATACACATCGGACGTCTGTTTAACAACATTTGGAGGCTGGCAAAGAAAATTGGACGTTTCTCAACATAAATATTGCGCATTATTCTTTTTAGAAAATCATGAAATTTCAGCAAGAAGTGAGGAGTAAGGCGATTGGAAGATGTTCAGAGCACATTTTTTCACTTGAATTCAACCGAACTATGCACGCAGCAGGATAGTGCTCGAGCCCCTCTCTTGTTTAGGAGTGTTACCTCAATCAACTATTTCCCTTTCCCGGTTATGACCCCCTCTTATTTCGTGTGGGTGTGTGGGCGAACAAATGCACCAGCACGATTACTGCGACAAAGATCTTGTGCTGCATGGAACGACCAATATGAGCGACGGAAGACGAGAAAGCGCAGCTCCCAAGTGGCGACCATACAAAGGTGCGTCTCGGGAACAGAACGACATCAACACCAAGCTTGTTTTCGTCGACATCAAAACCACAACCGTAGCTTCTAAATTTGCCCATATTAACGAGAGCAGTGAATGAAAAATATATATATCATTTATACCTAACGTAAGAGGTTATCATTGCTCAACGCGAATGTGGTGGTAACAATAAGGATCAGAAAACTCCCGCTGTCATGCAGCGCGTTCCCAAGACTGTACAAAAGTTCGCCCACACAGCCACATGGAGGTTGAGCAGGCCACTAGCAGGAAAGAGGAAATCGTTGATCGAGGTGACTACATGATCAAGGGAGGTGCTCACACATTCGCCCTCTGCTTGCACAGTTCTGTTGCAATAACTTTAGCAAAATGTACTCTGAACATCGCCCAATCGCACTACTCCCCATTTCTTGCTAAAATTTCATGATTATTTGACAAGAGTTATGTGTATTATTTATGTTTAATAACAGTTCAGCTTGCTTCGCAACACGTCCGGTTTGTTGTGGGAAAAGTCTGGTTTCATAGGAATATGGTATAGTTTCAAAAAGATAGACATGTTACCCACTGCTGCTAACAAAATATGCTACATTTACGGAATACATGTAGGATGATAACATAATAGATAATTTTGCATTGGTTTTTCTGGCTAGTAAATATAATTATGATAGTTGCATTTCGGAACTTAGGTAGCGTTACGCGTGGTAATCAATGGTGGTAATGGTTGTCGAGCTAAACTCCAAGAGCTTGCGTATACATATGCGTATAATATGGCTGTCAACAGTCAAATCTGTCTTTCTGATTCTTCGGAAAATAAAGCTTAGCAAAATCCGGTACCATATTAAATGTTCCCAACTTCCTTCAATAGACGCTGGTCGGCAAATCTAATGGTCTGCAGCTAATTAATTTAATATCCATGTATGTGTTTGTTCTCAAGTTTTATTGAGATGCATCATGCTCATAACAGATAATGGCAACGTGAATTAACTTTCCTTCAGTTCATCAAACTGCTGCACTTGTCTATTGCTGTTTTTCAACTTCGGCCTTTCTTTGTTTGAGTTTTACATGGCTGTTGCCCATTCTCGCTATAAAAGTCTGATCAACTGCTTACCCGGAGAAGTGTTTCGGTGTACAGGCGGGTTTTGTATGACTTAGGACATAAACCCTTTAAGCTTCGGTCACTTAAACAGCAGAGAGATCTGCTATTTTTACCGGTGTGATATTCACAAAAGTAATTTGATTCTAATAAATTTGGAAAACAAAATTTCTGCATCATTAATGAAATACAAATTAACGGTTGCACTATTTATTTAAAGTGGAGAAATTGTTTACCCATGCGGACTGGAAGCGAAGATAGGCAGCAAAACGTGAACATGTTAAATGGTCAAAATTAAATGGCACAGTGTTTCTAGCTGCTGGGAAACAAGAGGCACCAGTGGCCAGGTAAAAATAATGTTAGCACATGGACAGAAATTCATTACACATAGACGAAGTCGTCTAGCCATCACATGCCCGTAAATGCGTTGTACCGTCATTCCATCCATTATGTAATCGTAAGTAATATGTAATCCGTATGGGGCTTAAACCAGTAACTCAATCGTTGCCAAACTGTGGTTAAAAAACTTGGGTTAATTAGGACGTTTCCGATCGACAGTGTTAATTTCATAGTTGTGGTATAGTGCTACTCGGTATGCACAGACTTGCAAGTTATTTAGAGCTAATCATAAGTTATCATCCCTACGAATTGTCCACGTTTGCTCAAAACGTAGCATGTTCACCCGGGTAAGGTACGAGTGGAATACTTTACCTAAGGAAATTGCTGAAGCACTTTCGGAGGACTGTTTTAAGTAGCTTCTGAACAAACCCTTTTGATGACGTTGGTGTCATGCTGCTCCCCTGAAATTGCGACAAGAGCTAGAGGATCGTCCTCATAACACGACACACAACTCTGCCACAATGGATTGGAAGCGACTGAGCTATCTACAACCCAATAAACCAATAGACAAATTCTAATTTCGTTCGTCTTAGAGCGTGGCTGTCCAGGCGGTTGTCTTTCTTCGTTGTGTGTGCTGTAGTCCGTTGTTGATTTGTTCAGCTAAACCGAGGAAGCATTGCTCAACTGTTTGCTTTAGTGGTAACAGCCTTGATAATGTTAAGTGGATCATTTGTTATGTATATATAAATACCGGTTGCGTCGATACTTTTATGTGGACTACACTTTGTTTTATCGCACGGAACTAACAAGGTTGTTTACAGCGACTTTTTGGTATAAGCGTAACAGCGCGACGATGGATAAAGTGGCATCCGACATGTCTTCGTTCTTCAACAGAACTTTGCAGGTGGCTACTAATATTTTTTATATGCTTTCAGAAAACCGAAGAGGCTTTTAAAATCACTGAGAAGACTATACTGGATCCTGAAGTAGAACATCTGAAAGCTGAATGCGAAAAGCGAAAAAAATGGGCGGACAACCTTGTCAGCCGACTTCAGTCTGTGATTCAACCAAGCATAGGTACCGATTCGAGTTGTTTTTTTTAATTTTTTGATAATTTCGTCTACCCTACGGTGACGTCCAATCTAGTCGAATGATTTTAACTCCACACTTCAGTTGAGACAGGAATAGTAGGAAAATCCCGTTAAGGTCCCACCTTTTTACTTCGTTATTAAACCAGAAAGGAGACGTTTGAATATCACTCGGTAACCTAAGTGCCGTGTTTCTTCTGTAGTCGGTGGCTAATTCTTCTACAATCATCTAAGTAATGGGAAAAGCATGTGATGTTAATAAACCGGTCGTAGGTTTTGTCTCCAACTAGCCTTATCGTAATTCATGAATCAATTTTACTCTATTCCCTTTTCGGATTTTTTGATGCTTAATAACATAGGACGTCATACATTAAAAACTATACATATTTCGGCCACGCAATGCACGGTTGTTGATAAGTATACCTAGATATGTGTTGTGAGTCATGGCTTTCGAATTTTAGGAATATGCCTGCGGATAGCTTGATACTTTGCCATTGCATAAGTTCTTCCAATGGACGTTCTATTCATTGCAGTGGTGGAGAGCACAAGTGGGCGTTCCGTGTCTGCCCCTTCGAATCCTGTTCAAAGCAGGGATTGTGCGAATTATTGCGATACGTCGTTCATAGAGAACCACCACGATCGCACCGAAAAAAACACCATCCTTGCTTACTCAGCAGCTGCAATCCAACAGTCGTTTGAAACACTTCACTGTGTGCACTGACGACTGGGTCTGGTAAATTGTTCCAGTTCATCAAGACACCAGTGGACAAATGGACATCGTAATAGACTCGGAGCATCCTGGGATCAAACAGTTTCCAGGCCTTACCACTTGTCGAGTCATCAACTTTGAGTTGAAAGCACTTTAATTCATTTCCAGTCATTCTTAGAATGCGTCTGGTGTAAATCAGATCACAACGACGACGACGATAATTCAAAGAAAACATGTTCATCGTTCGAAGTTGATGGTTGAAAGAAAATTCCGGAAAGTGAAGACTGATTTCCCCCTCGTCCTTGGACTACCACTGTGAGAACACGTTCGGTTTTTTAATAGGATATACCGCGTTTGAGCCATATTCGAGGATGGCGCGCATTTGGGAAGAGGAGTCGGAAAACTTCAGCAATCATTCGGGAAACGATCTCATAAGGGTATAGAACATCCTTTTAGCAGCTGTTATCCTCAAGGTTTCCTGGGTTCTGCATAACTCAGGAGACACAAGTACACCAAGATCCTTCTCACGAGCAGCGTTCCTGATAAAAACGCCACCAGTTATAAGCACCCAGCGAGTATGGGGCGCCAAAAAGGAGTACTGAACAATTTTCGTAATTAATGGGCAACTGCCTCTCCAGCGACCAGCTGTTCAACCGGTCAAGGTTCGCTTGCAATCGGTCCGCATCCTCGAGCTCGGACATTTCAAGCCATGGGTTTAATTCGTCAGCATATGGCAAACAATCTGTACGGAGCTCTGATAGAAGTCGTTGATGAATAGTTTGAACAACACAGGACCGAAGACGAAGCCCTTAGAACTTCACTGGTCATGAGAACGGTCTCGGAGTGACGTTCATTTACCTTCACTCGCATACAACGTCCTTTCGAAAAATCCATGATCCTATTTTGAATTTCCACAGAAAAACTAATACCCCAAAGTATAAATAGGAGCCGCTCGTGCGAAATTTTATTTAATGCTTACCTGAATTCAACAAAAACGACGTCCAGGCAATTGCTGGAATCCAACGATTTAGCCCATTTTTCTCTGGCCACAAGCAGGTTGCAGACACACAAGCGTGCCCTCCGGAAGCCTTACTGAGCGGGATAGAGGATAATCAAATTATCATGGTGACGATTCAAGGCCCATATAAGAGTACTCTTCATGACTTTACTACTAGGTAAGCATATCATGGTAATCGTCGGACCACTTAAACATTTATCCTCATGTAGCGGTGTCGGGATGAAGTATTTTGCTGACCTACTTGTTTTCATTTATGTTAGATTTTGCAAGAGGCCAGGATATGCCGGGTTTACGGACACCATCCATCTCCTACCTGCAGACTGTCTAAGTTGTGCACGACGCTTAGTTGCCTTCAAACAATGCCTTCTATTTGTTATTAATTTTATGCAAGTGGTATATTTGCTATTCCTTATAGTGCATGTGTAACGCTGTCAAATAATAACTTCTCCACTTTCCTAATTATGTTGCCGTATTATTGAGATAACCTATACTGATTTACACTTGTATGACAAGAAAGCACTAGGTATACCTCGCAAGTTCGACAATCTAAGTATTAGCAACTTATTAAAACAACCAATTGTCTTTTTGTCCTTTTTTACTAATTGATCTAACCAACTACCTGGATCGTTTATTCTGCTGTCGAGAAATAGCGTTTATTTTTTATCAGAATGTGTAAATTCCGTCAGCCAGACGGAAGTGCAAGTCTCGTTCTATTCGAACAAGAGCACAAAGTTCATTTATTCCTCCTCTAGCGTTATTTTTACCAGGCGCCAACAAATCCCTCCTAGAATTCGCCATCCATTTTACGCTATGAGTGTATTGCGTTTATCATTCACTGATCCACGTTTCTTGGTTTGCTTTTATAGCATGTTTTGTTTTTTTACATTGCTGAATGCTTGTGTTTCCGCTGAGCACTTACCGGTCCCGTGCGTGTAAAACACTTTCCTTGATCCGCTTGACATGCAATTTGGTCCGGAAGCCTCCCGATATATTCCAGCAGACCAAAGGTTGCTGAGGTCTTTACTTATCCTTAATATGTTTAGCAGGTTAATCCTCAATCTGCTGCTTTTCACTGCATTTATCATAAACTACTTGATCGATGTTTGCCCGATGTTTGCACGATAGTCAGCTGTTGGTGACGCTTCGTTGCTGGCAATGTGTAGGCGCCCTGACCCTGATTGATTGCTTATAGCTCTAAGATTTTATGCTACGTCCCTCCTCTTTCTTCTTTCTTCTTCGTTCATTAGGTCACTATGGCTGTACGACAGCGAAGCATCACTCCAAATAAGCAGACAAACAAATTGTTTTATTCTCGGTGAAACGAGACGCTAGTACAGGCATGATCAAGCGGTTGACAGATGATACGGCTGCTGATGATGGTCGCATAATTTTTCACGTACATTCTATTCATCCTTGTGTTTTCTCCATGCTTGCATTACAATGATGCAATGCGTGGACTAATACCATCGCTCTTTCTACTTTTCTTTTTATCAATACGGTTAACTTTGGCTCCTTACATCAGGTAGATAAGATAACTCAGATTTAAAGATGTTTTGGCTGTAGAGCAATTCTAGACTCTTCCAGCGGTTAGCCTCTAAATGAAGAGTTGTGAAATAAGCATAACTAAACTTCAATTTTACTTTACTACGTTAATAGCTAGGTTGCGTCATTACGTATATATCAGCGGTGAGCTTGCTTGCATTCGTAGAACCCACCAAGACTGACACCTTGCATTCATAAGCTGCGATTTGTAGTCTGATTTGCACACCTTCAGAGGTTTGGCCCCCACAGTTTTACTCATATCGATATATTTGTCTTTGTAAAAAGTAGATTACCAAGTTTTTCATTTTATTACTTGTTATGTAATCTGATACTTTTAATCCATTGATGCTTCCTTCCAGCTGCCCGAATAGACGATATGGTGCAAAAAGGTTTGGACACTAAGAAGGAGATACTCAATGACGCAGAAAAACTGGGCGACGAAATGATTCGCATTGGTACTGAGTTGGGTGACGATGCTTATGGTGAGCGTCAATACGACTGTTTTCGTATGGTGTGAAGGACTTTGACATGTTTAATTGATGATTAAATTTTTAGCAGATCGTTGTATAGTCGGTTGTCCTGTGGTTTTGTTTTGAATTCGTTTACATTTCTTACGCTCGTACCAGCACGGTGCCCATTTTTCCAGAGTAGCCACTTGGTCGTACATGCGCTCTATGCAGACATTTAATTTTCGCTTAATTGCTATTAACTGCTAGGAAAAATTCACAGGCCATACATATATATATATATATATATACCACTCAGAGCGAAACTCTGTGCTAGCCTAGAGAGAGACCGCAAAGTCTTGTGGTCTCATCGTGCTTCGGAAATGGAAAAGCCGCTGCCGTTGGTAGCCATCGTAATTTATTCTGTTTGATACGGCAAACGGGCAGCAGGAGACCTGGTGTTAGCGGAACCATACGTGACGAGATTGCACAGCCGATCTACAACTTGTCAAAGTGCTTGGAGGGTTGGGCAGAATACTTTGGTAAGCAGTTCAACCTATCTGAGATATCGATCACTTTTACGAGCATTGATTGCTCTCCGTCCTGGCTCGTCTATTTGGACGCCCGTCACGCTTAGTATTCGATTGTGTGATCCAAATGTTGACATTGAATAAGATCGCACGGGCAGGTAGAATCCCCTAGCCCTCTTTAAATTCGGAGGACTTGTTCTTGTAGATAAGTTATCCGATTGAGATTGTGGGAACAGGAGACTGCACCAACAGGCTGGAGCCGCTCCTTCATTGTCCCAATTTTCAGTGGTGGCACACGTTTGGAATGCGGCAGGCATAGGGCATCCGTCTGGTCTCAGTTGTTTCCAAATTGTTTGCTTCTCTCCACAGGCTGACTGGCACTCATGATAATCAGATTGGTGAGGAGCAAGTCGGGTTTTATCGAAATCGAGTTTGCATTGATCACATCTTTACTTTACCTCAATCCTTGGAGCTTCGCAATTTTATTGGTGACATGCCATTGTCATGTTTCTTGGTGCATCGACGTGTACTTTAGGACTGTCTGTTGAGGAAAGGCGTGCCTGATAACTATGTAAACATTATCAGCGCGCTGTACATGTATAGTTCGGACAGAGTAAGTGGTTTCGGTAAACGGCCAACGCCCTTCAATATCTTCAGCGGTGTAAGACAAGTAGCCCCGACACAGTCATGGAGACAGCATTCGCTGGACACGACCTACAAGGTGTGGAGCTACTTTCTGGTGAGCGGCATCTTGACTTGGATTATACGAACAACATTGCCCTCATATGTAACAGCTCCTAAGGTTGCAAGCTGCACTGGACAGATTAACACTGGCTGTCATTTGTTTTGGGACATGCTTTGCACACTCGAAATGCAAAGTACATCTCCAAGCTTGGCAGAGACCACCCATGCGCTGACCCTTTGTGGGTTAACACAATCTGGTAGGCACCAGGCTCCTACGGCTGGGCCACGTGTTGAACATGCCTGCCCACCACTTCTCGCGTATTGTGTTGTTTGCTCGCCAGGGTTTGGATGGAAGAATAGAAGGAGTGGCCAAGTGACGACTTCTTCGAGGAATAAAAGCCCTCACTTCGAACTTGGCCTCGGTTGGATTGTCTTGGCTCCTTGTTTTTGGACTGAAATGCGATGAAAACGTTTGGTTAAACACACTTGTTGATATGGCGAAGAGCTGGCCCAGTGGCCTTCGGGTTTGGAGTCGATTTGTTTATCCCGCTCTCCTATAAGTTACCTTCCAATCACCATCTCATATCTAATGTGATATAATATTTAACATTAAGGTACCTACTTTTTTGAATTTTTGTGTCGTGTTATTTTGGTATTGCGGCACATTAGCTGAGGCGTGTTTCTCACCCTCTGCTAACGTGTATTGATGATTATACTGATGACATATCCTACAAGAAAGTAGAGGGTTAGGTTTACTCCATTCATTTTAGTGACACTGTAACGGTCTGTTGCCTTAAGTCTGCATCATTAACAATTTCTACTCTAGTTTTACCATCGAACTGGCCATTAGTGACTGTTTTGGCCACTTCATCTGAGGTCATCTTAGTCGTCAGTCTACACCTATTTTAATAATGGAAGCACACTAATAAGTGATAAAACGTCCACGACAGAAACAAGCAATATTATGCTTTTCAACTGTTATGCATCGACAGTGAGTTTGGATGGGAGGATATGCGAGATGGGGATGGGCAAAGAAACTTACAACGCAAACACCACTGAGGTGGGTTCTTGGCAATTGCAAAAAATGTATCCAACTAAATGTGTTCACGTGTTTCGGGTACCAACCAAGTGATCGAGAGGCTCTAACCAAGGCAAACTTTGAAGTGAGAGACCTTATTCTTCTTAATTAAGTTATGGGTCGGCTTCCTCACCTCTTCTTTCTACCAGAACTCAGTCTTGCAAGCAACGCCAGTCGCTGGAGTCGGTGTATCGGCATATGTAACAAGCGACCAATCTCTCATAGCGTGGAGCTTACAATTACGGTGCTGAGCGGTTCACTCGCTCTTCCTGCACTAAATAACAGGCACTAGCGACGCTCAATCCTAATGAGGCATTCCCACAAGATAAGAGCCAAACTACGAAGGCACCGGTGGTGGAACGCAACTATCCCCTTATGGCTGCCGACCTGATAGACCAGGCTTCGCAACCGTACTTTGAGGTTGTACGGATGGCTTCACTGTACATTCTACCCTACAAGGTTATAGTGATATGTTGGTCCCATATTAGACGAATTTCAGCAAAATCGCTTCTAGTTTTGGCTATTCAGTCTGTCACTACATCTTATGTTCTGCAGGAGCTGATACAACTACCGAGGCCGTTGAAATTCTGTGTAACATTTAGTCGATTACCACCAAGGGTCAGTGAAGCTGGCGGGCCCTGCCAGTCTTGCAATAAAGCTTTACATTTTGCTAGCGCAAAGCAAAGCACGATCCGATTGAAAACCGATGCTAATTGCTCTGATGCCATTTGGAAAGTTTGTGAGCTGTCGCTGTTCAGGACAATATCCACTGCATACTCCATGTCAAGAAGCTGACCACTCGGAAGCAGCTGCACACCTTTCAGCTTGAGTTCAATGCACGACGTTTCTAAGACTTCTTCAGTGGCGAAGTTAAAAAGAAGGAGTGACATTTGGCATATTCGTCGCACACAGATTCAGATATTGAAAGGTGGCGACAGTTTTCCATAAACCGTCACTCTGCACGAAATACGTGCTTAAAGTACTTTGATATTGCGTGTTTCTCGGATACCATTCCAGAGAAGTTAGTCCGAAATAGCAAATCAATTCCCCGAATCTAACAACATGACTACGGTGAGCTAGCAATAACTATGGCGGTGGTCCAAGAACTGACATTATGCAAAGATGTATTCAATATAACTCCTCGAGTTTGGCTTTCACGGGTGCCAGTTAAATAATTACACAAACATGTTTTATTCTCCTCAGTGCAAGGCGCGACTGAAATTGATAATAAAAGCATCTATGATGGGTAATCGGAAAATAGTAACCAATTAATCGGCAACATACTGGATTGTCGTGTCTTTGTATTTCTGTACGTGTGTGTAAGTGCGTTTGTTATTGTGATCCTGCATTTGTGATTTTGTCCGATGGTTTCGTTAACGCAGGAATTGATCAGGAAACCATTTAAAGTGGGTGACGTTCGTAAAATGCTGAAGATTTTCCGGAAATAGAAGCGACAGTGACTTCATTAAGTAGCGAGTTACGTACGCTACGCCACAGTGTTGTTAAACAGATTTCGTGGCATTTTATAGGGAGAAAGCTTGCCGCAGAACCATCCGTTGGAATGGGATTAACAAAAATCACCCAACTGGCACTACGTGGGGTTTTTTTCGGCTAACCAGACAGAGGCAAATAAATAATAAGCACTTGAGATCAGACTGATCCCTCTATGACTGCTGCATTCCGTACGTTAGCACCCTTTAAAATTGTTACTATAACAGACCGGCTTCCGTGTGTTGGGACAGTCTCCTGCTCTCGCAGGTGGTCCTTCAAATTTGATGAGGGTTAGTGGAAGTATGTCTGCTTCTGCAGCTTTCGTAATTTTCAGCAGTCTGATCTCAAGTTCTACTTCTGCGCTTCAGGGCGCATCCGAGGGGACGAGCCAGGGAGAAGGAAGCTGATAACTCTGCCTGATTAAATTACTTTTCAAGGTGTTTGACTAGACGCTGCACTCTCATCACAGAGTTTTCTTGACATAAGGTCTCCTTCTGCCCTTTTCCTATGTCAGAAAGAATAGACTTTTATAGTTTTGAAGTGCTGTGGTTGTTTTCATTTCCAGTGCGCGGTGAGTTCACCAGGTTTCACGGTTTCTTCAGACTGACACGCAAGTATTATCGAGTCTCGTTGTGGTCGCTCCGAGTCGCGGTGCATCTGCGAGCATTCAGAATTTCAATAGACTACGGAGAGACCCGATCACCGGGTTGGCGATTGGGTTTATCACATGAAGGCATATCTGCTTCTACTGAAATCTGGTGAACATGTGTCCAATGGCCCATCAACTGTGATCAGTTAGCGCTTATTCAACCCGGATACCACCAGATTGTGATATGTATTTAGAACATCCGGCTTCCGAAATTGGCGCATTTTAATGCGCTCACAACGTCGTAGCGAGCGTTCATTGGAACGCACTTGCTCAGCAACAAACGCAAATAGTGATATGAGTCCATGTTCTTATCCAAATCGAGTGACAGTTTTGGACGCAACCTGTCCAGCGGTAACAGATGACGAAGTATGTTGATTTGTGTCCACGGCTGGTCTGAAGTTGTTGTGCGGTATGCTACCCTTCTGTGGGTGCTATGTCGGACGTTAATGCTCGCGAGGAATAGACCAGCATCTGCACACAGGTGTGGTAACCGCTATCCGTCATCATTACGGAGCCTACGCCGTGTTGGCCGCCTAGATGAACCTCATCCAAATACGGTATTCCGACTTGGGCGTTCAGATCGCCAGCCAGTGCTCCAGTATCCGCACTATTTCGGTGACGAAAGTTCTCGTTTATTTGACAGTAGAAAGCATACTTCATCGAGTCAGCGCTACAATTTGTGGGAACGTAGGTTGCTTTGCCAAAATCACACCTATTTGAACGAACGGGCTCAGCTGACAGCACACATCCGGATGTCGGTTAAACTACAATCAGTGAAGGTAGCATCGATTCGGAAGCTCCCACAGACTTGACTGGCATTTGAAGGTGCATCATCTATGGATAGATGCTGTGAGAAAGTACTGCCAGTATCACATGTAGGGGATCGCGTGGTAAGCACAGAGCTCGTATCATACAAAGGGGTTTCTCATAAGAAGCAGATATCAGTCGATTGGGTCTCTAATGTCTTGACTGCTTTGCAACAAAGTGTGCACATTAAGGCATGCCAGTTTTAGCGAAGCTCGTCGGCTCGTTATAGCAACGGGTGAAGTTTCCTTGTCCGCTTGTTTTGATATGAGTTTGTCTCTTGGACCGAAGCGACGCTCTGCTATTGTATGTGAGATTAAAGTAAAAGGCAAACATCTGTCAAAACGACGTGGGGATGGCCGAACATTGCAGGGATTGACAGCAGGGGGATAACAGTGATGTTGAAACATTACGGCAAGTGTTCTCGAGAAGATATTAGAGGGTAAAAGGAAGATTGGAAAGCCCAGGCATTAGCATCCTCAGCCCTATCCACCCTGCTCAAGTCATCAGCTAGGGCTTCATTATTTATTCTATGAGACGGACAGTGCATCAGGAAATCGTTTGATAAGAAATTCTTTGTATTGTGTGGGCAGGATACTGTCCGGTTGCGAAGCCTAGACAGGAGAAAGTTTAGGTTCCTTAACCAAAGGCTTTGGTTCAAAACCCTGACCGCACGACAGCCGGTTGTTGCCACTCGGCTATACCGACTACATTTTAAGGAGTAAGCCACCCTCACTCCAACCACCAGGAGACTGAGTTAGTCTGGCCTCTAAGCACTAGCCACTTGTATGAGTGGCTAGGAAAGTGTAGGAAGCACAACACATTATAGCTCAATGGATCGCTCAGGCACACAAAACACCGCATTATGTTGAGATCCACTGTCATCGCAATGAGCGTCTGAAGTGTGGATTCTAATTGGTAACTGACTGGTACCTTTTGAGTTGGTGTGCGGTGTAGCAGTTTGGGTCGAAACTGCCCCACGTGCAAGCACTGCTGAGTTTACTAAGATGTAGCAACCCGGGCTTGTGAATGCTCCTTGCAACATGAAATTGCTGGCTTGCTGAACAACATCGTGCTGCCAGCTGAGTGGTTCGGCATCAGTGTTCCAGGACGTGGTGGGTTTCCGTCTGGCAATAGTTCTCCCTATGTAAAGCTACATATGTCCGTTTAATAACACTGTGACGTGACGGATGTGACTCGCCACAAACTAAAATCACTGCCACGTAGATATCCGACAATTATATCTAATCCACGGACATCATTTTTTTATTCACACATTTCTGACCATATCAAACAGTCAAAAAGACAGCAGCACATTTACAAGCACAAAGTACACAATTACATACCTAACAATTACATACGTATATACACCCATACACATATATTCCCTTTATGTAAAACCTGTATTTTTATACATTTTTGACAACTGTTATGTTAATATGATCATGCCTGTAAAGGTGTCTCTTGCGTTCCTGGAAATAAATTTTTATTTATTTATTTAGTTATTTATACTACTTCAAGACCTTGAAAACTCACTACTACTTCTCATGATAACCGGGCCGACACTGAAAGTGGTAGATTGGTACATTTTCCCTATGTAACCTGCACTCATGTTCGTCAAGTCACCCAAGAAGTAGTTTGTCGGAAAGATTTGTGGGAGGTGATGACAATCGGCCCATTCGGTCATGAATGGTCTATACAACGCTGCACTATGGCCTTTGTCAGATATCTAGTCTCCATGGGTCCAGAAGTAGGAGTGAGCAACTTACGTTATCACGGACTCGCTCACCATGTGCGCTTCCACCATTTACTGGAGTTAACGCTGTTGCTTATTGGCGTGAAGGTCGAGAAATCCGATCTTTCTATTTGCATCTCTAAGTGAATTCGCTAGCCGCTGGTGGCCCACGTCACTTCTATGATTAGAGTCAAGTCCATCCCCACGTGTTTGTTTCCGGACCTCATGGAACGGGACACAAGCGGGCACCAGTGGCTCGCTGTTATGCGGACTGTCTGTACAAATCTTGTGCGGTGCTTAGTTATCTTTACACAATGACCTATTTGTGTCTACTTCAATTTTTTGTCTATACGCCTCGCTCCGTAATGTGCATCGGTTTCGTCACAGATCCCTACATTCACTGCCCCCTTCCGTTGACTTTTCTTTAGAGCAATCCATATTGACTTACATCTACTTGACAAGAAAGCGCTAAGACGAAGGGCTGTTGCTGAGGCGTGGTCACTTGCCTTTGATCACCAACATAGTTGAAACATTTATTGTCTCCGGAGCACACGGAGTACCCAGTGCGGACTTCCAACGGTTTACGCTTGCTTATATGCCAACTAGTGGCGCACTGACGATATTTTTATGCTTACATTTCCTTCGCTAGGTAGTTTGTGCCATTCACATGTCCCGTCGGACGCCGTCTCTTGCCCATGTTGCGCACAAACCCTTGCGATAGGCGTTATCATAAAAGGTTTATGGCGACTAAAATTGGGAAATGCCAAATGAAGGGCTGAGTCTCGGATATTCATACAGCGTTTCTGAAAACGGCCTTAGGATCTAGCAGAGGTACAGTTCCTCGATCATTATTCTGTTGCTTTCGATTACTGAGTTTCATCTGTGTTTGAACTATCCAAACCTACACATAACATTTCTCTCTCATTTCTTTCATTTCATCATCGTAAGCATTATCAGGATTTTACGGCCGAGGGTATTTATGTCCACCATCCTTCATTACGGGTTCCACGGCATATGAAGTAACAATGAGCCATCGGGCCATCGCCAGCCTTCTGTTTACGAGTACGAATGTGAATGGTATATTTTCCGAAGGCACCTGATACACTTAACTGCGTGGTCTGCCCAACTTTTACAGCGCGATCGCATAAAATAGATGCTTGTTCAATTTGCTCCAGTCGGTCCCAAAACACTTTTCCAGAGTGCTCAGTTAGTTAAACGCAGTAGAAAGACGGAACGGCTGAAAGTAAACATTTGTGGGGATGTAACCTAACGTTCAAATGAAGTAACACAACCATCCGTGGAATTGTTTGCTGGAGACTTACTTCTCTGCGGGACACTATCTCGAATAGTTTCATCCACACTTCCACTTACTGTCTGGCCGTGTGCCGGTGACAATTAAAACCTAGTGAACCAACACGTCATTGACTGCTTTTTAGGGCCGATGTTACGTACATATAGAACGGTCGTTAAAGGCATCCAGCAGGTCCCACAATTTAACTGTTTCGAATAAGACACTTCTATGACTTGCCAGTACGTTTGTGCCAACTCACCTTGCGTGGGTGTACTGGGTAGCATGGAAACTTCAGTCTCTCCTCAGGACATCGGCCCAGTCGTGGCCAAGGATAAACAAGGAAAATGTACCAATATAGTGAAGTGACAATATCGGATAGATGTCACATTTCTCTTCAGTAGGAGACAGTCCGAAAACTGATTATCGGCAGTAAGTCGGCGTGCAGTACCGGCGCTTGGCTACCGCACAACTGCTATCCGTCGCGCGTGGGCTAAGTTTACTGCCAGGGTCTTGCGGTCCCCCAGGTAGACTCGAACGTGCGACATCAGGATTACAAGGCGGGCTTGTGATCCTTAAGGCTACATAAGGATTAGTCTGGTCCGATTTGTACACATGGATCTAAGAACATATTTAAACGTTGAAAATGTTTACGAACAAATCATATCTCCAGAGAATTTTCACCTACTTCCATCAATATAATGCATAAGAGGAGCGGAAGATTGATACCGGAACTGATTATACGAAGAACTGATATCTGCTAAGTGTACCCGAATTGTTGCGTCCGGGGAGGAAGAGGAGTTAGCATTAGAGATCAAAAGGAAACCAATTGTGAAGACAAGTTTACGCTTTGCTTAGCTTAAACCAAGAGTTACGCGAATAGTTCTTGTCATCCCGCTAAAACCCATTACGGGTGCTGATTTTGGCACAAAAATCACTAAGATAATTTTGTGGTGTTTTGCAACAGGAAAATTATCTAATCTGACGACAAAAGATGATAACCTGGCATCCAAATTAAATCCGGCCTACACCTTGTCATCATATTGGTTACAATATATTGGTGCTGCTCAATGCACCGCAGTTTATCCCCTTTGAACGATGAAAATCGTGTCGATTCGCAGGCTGTCTCGGTTGAGCGGTAATTCCCACTCCACCTTAAACCCGTCAGCTCCAGAGAGTACACGAATCGCGTTTTCTTTCATATGTTAAAAATGGATCAATACATAGATGTACAGCTACCTTAAATTTGGTAGTAAGTAGAAGTCACGATTAAAATTCACGCGTAATAATGTGTCTCGTTGGGGAGTCGAACCCCGGTCCACGAATTTCCGGTCCGCTGCTCTACCTTAAATTGTTCAATGTGGGACCGCAGGTAGCTGCGTTTTCTCCAGTCTTTTCACGAATTCAGTTGAGACCAGTTATTCACTTTCTTAGCCTCCACTTGAAATGCGAGTGCACTTTCAAGTGACTGCACTCACTATCTACAAGCAAAGTCATGCTGGCTGTTTGTCTCATGTGGGCTTGCATATTTGTCTAGTATGTGCACCCTAGTGCGGGGCATTGTTCCACGACGATTGCTTCTAGCTTTTTGCGTCACTCCCATGTCAAGGAGGTGCCAATTAATCCGAGTAGATTGGTCCGTTCCAAGTTTCACGGTGCTCTGCATACGGTTTAAAACAGTAACTCTTTTGGCAGAGCTCGGACGCAAACTAGTGAGCCCCATGATAAGTAGAATACCACTCTAGTATAAACAGACAGCTAAGCCTCCGGTACCCACTATCCTGTTCCGAAGAAACACCCCTTTGTTGACTGTTTTATTTACAGCAATGATTAGGTGAGTTTGGTGTGCATTGCTTCAATATTGCGCGTTATTTTACCAGGGAAAACTTCCACTATTTATTTATATTTTCATAAATTCAGCACGTTTACTTGCTGAAACCATATCATGGTCACCATCTCTCATTTTTTAAGTTGGCAAAGCATGTCACTATGACGAGCTAACCTGTATCATCACGAATCGGCTGCTATTTGTCTGTATAATAAATGGCTGACTATATCAGTACTTGATCCATAGTGCACATATCTATAGTTTCAATTCCTCCGTCGGCTCTTGGCCTAAAGGGTCACAAGCCTGCTTTGCAGTGCGGAGGTAGCGGATTCGAGTCTACGTAAAGGACCGGCCTACCCTCGCAGTATCCTTCATACACTCAGCATTGGAGCGTCAGTACTGTGTACCGGGATTACTACTGATACCCTTCTAATACATTTTCCGAGTTCTGCGCTATGCACTTTGCTTATTGTATTCTTTCTGTGAGTCATTAATCAAGTTGAAGTTAACTTTTAGTTAGTTAGCCGACGCAAATCTCGGTCATTAGCTATCTGGGCTATCTAGTATATAGTGTTACACAAATTCTAGAAGTGTCGAGTACGGAGAACAGTAAGATCGACCAGACCCGAGCTGTATTGGCGAGAACTGCTAAGAATGGACAACAAGTAAACAAGCACAGACAGCAGCGTAACATTGCGACTCATAGGGAGAGAGAGTGAGAGCACGTAAACGGGATGTACCATCAGTAAAGCAAATGTGCGATTGCAAGGTGCAGGTAAGATTAAATTTTGATGTCGCCTAAATGTTTCATGTTCACTACTTGCCCATGTGTTTCGTAAGGTACCTTTGCTCCTTGTGAGTACTCGCGTATTTACGAACTTTTGCATGTCAAGTCTCATTCTAAACCTATATAGGTAGCTACATATTTGTGTGCATATTTGCAGCTGTCCAGTGATTAGAACTGAGGCTATAAAAACCATGAATATCAAAATAAACTTCAACTATGGAAACAGAAAACCTTAGTTTATTCAATGCACGTGGTTGCGCAAGGCGAATTAACCAGCTGACTTTAGGGACACTACCAGGAATCTTTGGCTGCAAAGCTTGCCCGCCAAGCCATGGTGAAATATCATCCATGTCTGAGTGGCTATACCGCTTCCGTTTCTCAAGTAGAGTTTAACCATAACTGCTCGGTTTTCTCTACCCAGATCTTTCGGTAGGTGGCGTCCCCACAGTGTGTTTCGAATGTTATTTGCATTGATTGTTTCTTACCTATCTTGCATTTTATTGGAGCTTAACAAAATCTGCCCACCCTGCATAAATTCAATATGCTTCAGTATACTCATGTTCACTATCTGTTAGGCACTTTGCTGAAGCGATGTGGCGAAGCCGAACAAGCCATAGGAAAGGCAATTTCGGATTTCCGACGACGGGTTGAAGACGGATATTTGGGTGCTCTTCGCAGCTACTCCCACAACTGTGCAAAGTCTGCTCTGGTGAGTGTTATTTAGGTCATCTACCTCACTGAATATTGGGAACTTGTACCACTAGTAGAGCATAGTGTATTTAACTGTTGTTAACCGCTAAATTTCTAACTACACAGGATATTCCATGGAGAGGGTGCACATTTCCTTGCCTAGCAGGGATGATCTTGACTCAGATAATGAGTCCTTACCATCAGTCGCCAGTTTTATGTCTTGTTCCGTTGGTACCACTTCGATTTCGGATTCCATTACTGATGGGTACGTCCCGCTTGGGCTTTCAGAGCCACCGTCACCGGCCGAGATGGTGAGACTCAAGTTGATAGCTTAAACAAATAAATTGTATTGAGGCGAAGGCCTCAGCAGTGCAACGGCGTGCCGTACCGAATTTTCGCCACCGCCTGGCTAACGTCAGTCGCCTGAGGATTGGGTATAAATCGACTTTGTTTGCACCTACCCTGATTCAAACCGGTGACCTATCTTTTGAAGGCGGGCATACAATGCTTTCGCTCAACGGCCATACTGATCATTGTGCACTGAGGACATTAAGATGCTCATCTCGCCAGATAACGAAACTACACTGCTCTAACTAATGCTCACATCATAGTGAGGCATACCTGACAGTATGCATTGCGGACCCTACCGAGGGGTTTGGTATCCGCGCACTTCCTATGCTGATTACTTCGCTTTTGCCGGGAGTCTAACTACTGTCTACGTTGACCACGCAGTTGCCATTTTTCTTTCTTAACGGCCTGAGCTGCAGCATAGCTTGGGGAAGTGATAGAGCAAGGAAGATTAAAGATACTGACGCAAAGATTTGCTGCCTGCCGCTAAACATTCAATATTACTGAGATGATTTTCCGGCACGACACGGATGCTGTACGCTTCGCTTTGTGCTTCGCACATTTTGAGTGCAATGTACCGTTCCACGACTGGGACGGGGCGTCGCCGATTCTCTAACCCAACAGCTACTGGGAATAGCCGATCCATTCATATACGTTGAACGTTTTATAATCTCTGTAGGCGACATCAATAAGCAGATTAGCGCATGAATACACAAACCATGTGTGATATTCCAGTCTCAGTAATATTTGGGAACCACGGGATGTCAGGTCCCCAGCCAGCGCATTGGTGCACGGCACCGCGCTGCAGTGGTTGTGATTTTGTAGGTTCAAACCATGGCTACTAAGAGCTGAAAAATTATGAAATTGGTCATCTTTGGCCATATGTTCTTGCGATGCGTCTCCAACATCTAATAGGAGCTTCGTAAAAGACTTACTGAATTCCGCCGGTTTGTATTTGAAAAGAAGCCCTCTGGTGCTTCAATCAAATGTTTCATAAGTTTCAGTATGCCTGTTGACCGCCTTTCTAGGTGTGCATTAATCGTCTCGATTGCACTTAGTAAGAAGAAACCGTAAGGTGGTCATTTGATGACATGATAAAAATCGTGAAGGAATTAACCGAAAGACCCTTGGTTAAGCTGATTGATGTGTGTGACCAAATATTAGAGATCCTGACGGGTATGGTGCACTTACGATGGAAGTAGCCTTCTTCCTGCAATTGGCTTCTTTCAGTCGAAAGGAGTACACGCGTACCTCGTAATTTGGAGGACACAGGTTTGTATCCGCGTTGTTGCGGGTGACCTCGCGATGTGCGCGCTCTACGCGGGACCTGTATTTTTCGCGTGGTAGCGAAGCGTCACTACGATGTGCCAGCGTACTGCGGATGCCTTTCTTTTTCACCAGACTGTTACTTGCCTATTGGCTTCCATTTATTAATCATCATAACGATTGTTATGTCGATGATTTTAGTTTTGACAACTGGACACATTCCACTTTGACACTCAGTTCATGGTTGGTTAATCAATTGGAAGTAAAATGGAAATGCCACGACATTAACCATGTTCACGTGTTTTGCGCTACTTTTGATGACTTGTCCTCTACATCGATATTGGAGGCGCTTTATGCATCTGTAACTGCCTTGTTTGCTCTTCCGTGGATGGCGTTTTGCTGCGCAGTTTTAGCGACGATGAATTTGGGGATTCTGAGGCACGTGGTTCAACTATGGCGTAATGTGAATTTTTCTGTAATCATTTTACTAACTACCTTCACCCATTTCATCGTTACCGCTGAAGCTCTTCCAGTCGACATTAGCTACTATGTTTGGTGCTTTTTGAATCCGTCGATTCGAGTCAAACCTGATTTAGGACTATTTGTTCTCGAAGTACTTGGTGGCTAGGTCACCGATAAAGTTACCACCTCTACCATGGACATATTACAACACCTTGACCAGTTTTGGATTTGTCAGGAACAGGGTCTACCATTACGTGTGGCTAGCACTATTATACTAATAAATTTCATACCAAATATCACTACTTTGCAAAGCATCGTCGCCATCTTCTGGGGACATTTAGGAACGACGTCTACCTGCAGGCTTACTGATACTCCTACATGGACTAAACCGGCTAGATTGACTTGGTTATGTTCTTTGCTTATCGATACTTTTGTCCCTGCAAGCTTGCACCAGTTGCATTTCTTTTTTCTCCTTTTTTCCATGTATTGCGGCACATTACCTGAAGTGTCCCCCACCTCTAGCTAACGTGTACGATGATGATGATTATCATGATATTTCTCCCTTTATCAACACTGTGACCTGTTGAGTTTATCCACACGGTGATTGCTGGACAGCTTGACAGAAGAGCATAAACTAAATGGTAGAACCGCTGAGACACGTCGGTACGTGCGTAAACTGGGGCTCTCTCTTTTGGCCTTCTACTTCTAACTCCAGTCGTTTTCTCTTGCTACAATATGTTTTGTTTTCTAGTGTGCTTTCCCCCAATTTTATTGGAGTGTCATGGCAACAGCGTCCACCGCACTTCAGTATTCAGAACTGTCGTAGCCATGACGGTGACTGTCTTCGATTTATTTGGCTGTGCACACAAGCGTAGCTCAAATTCTCTGCCATGGTAAAGTATAGCGAGATCAAAAACCTAAATTAGGATTCACTTGTTGTCTGCAAACAGAGGCGACTTGTATACCACTCATTCAATCGATCCAGAGCCATTGATTCTGCCCAATTCGATCGACCCACTTTAAAGGGCCGCAGTTGGCGCGTTGGCGTGTTTCATAGTTACAACGCACTTGCGCTTATCCACGATATTTTCCAGCATTTCGACGTGGTTTAGAAAAGTAAACCTTCCTAGTAATTACCCTTGTTATTTTCTTGCATTCGTCCTAGTTATGCATGTTGGATCTGCACTTCCATGGAATTGCCCGCAATAAAATTTAATTCATAAGCATTTCCCCCTCTTATTGATGCCGTAAGGCTAAATACAACTCACGGCACTTGTAACTATGTTTCCTGTTCTACCAACCGTCGCATTATCGGGTACTGATTGCTTGCAGTCATCAGAATTCAACATCGCTTTGATGAGTTTTCTCTCGACTCTACCACGCAATACTTGTTGACGAATGGAGTCGCATTATGATGCATTTTCCTCATTATTATTGAATTTAGAACCGCACTGTACTCCTTCGCTTTATGACCACGAGTGATAAATTCTGTTACGTCCACTTCTAACCTACTTAACTTCACAGAAAGAATGTGAAAAGCTAGAGAATTTGCGGCTAGATTTGGACCGGGCCAAGACCCTTCTGAAGCGCTTTGAAGATGATGCGAGCAAAAAACTGGTGGGTTAACTACATTACAATAAATCCTTCATTTCTAAACTAGCGTTTTAAGAAACCCATTTATAGTAACCACTGAGTCTTTAAAATGACTATACCCCACCTTTCGATGTCGACCCGTAGCCCAGACTTAACGAGCTTGTCTCGTAATCTTTCGGCGCGGGTTCGAATCCGCATAGCGGTGGGCGTCCTCCCCGTATACTCAGCCCGCGTGCGTCTGCTGCTGGTCGCTCGGCAGCGAAGCGCCGATGTCGCCGGTCAATGATGTAACGCCCATTATTCTTTCTGAAATACTTCCACCTTATGCTGTACATCATGATATCCGTTCAACTGTTTACAACAGGAGACCATTTAGAGTCGATAAACTTGTCCGTTAAAGTTTCCTCACTAACGGAGTTGTGCACTACAACAGTGATTAGTTCCCTAGCCCATTGGTTAGCTTTTTACATCATACACTTCATGTACTTTCTTCTAGTGGGTCGTCTATAGCGAAGTTGATACACTCTTGAAGATACTGTTTATTGGCTATATTTTTTCTGCGACCTTGCTCCCCGATTGACTACTTTATCCTACTTTCAAAAGATAAGCTTTAATAATACATATCACCCTAACCGATTCACCTTCTATTCACCTGTTTACCTGATAAAAGTAAAAGGTTTGTCAAGATTGTTAGCGTCTTCTCTGCCGCACAATATTTTACTGGATGTGCACTCCACTGATCCAACAGCAGCACAGTGTTGTTAGAATTTTCGACCTACGGGATGTCGCGATCGTTGAACGGATTATCGACTTGTCTAGTCAGGCTGAAATCAATGTTATTCATTCCATAATTTTGTCTTTATCATGTGAGGCGCGAAATGCTTTTCTAGCTGCGAAATATTTCGTCCGTGTAAGTATTATTCCGGTTGCTTGTTTAGTCGACCTCTTTATTGTGAAATGAAGGAGTGGAAAGCTGGGAAAATTTTCAGTCGATTTGCTTTCTAGCGATAGTCGACGGCTTGTGATTGATCGGCGTCCGTAAATCTCTCCTGTCCTAATACTACTAATTCGTTGTTGTTTCACATGTATTCCACTTCTCCCACCGGTATTTTACGAGTATAATTTATTATATTTTTTGCACGACAGCGGATCTGCAGCTCAACTCACTGTATTAGCGGTGACGATGTTCACCAAGTAGTGCCCATATTATCTTGTTTGCAAACCATCGTTGACAAAATGCAATGTATGTTAGCGCATTTATGTTATGAAGCCGCATGCAACTTGTCCACTTTGGCCGAGACGCTGTGTTGGTCACCCACACAAGACATCCACGTTTTCCCTTAGGTTCTCCGTTCAACAGTCCTCTTTGCTCAAGCTTTTTCATACCGACAAACAATTGGGTGCATTGTCGCTGCTTCTGGTAATCATGGTCGCCACATCATTCTCACCCTACTTCTAATTATATGGCAGCGGGTGCAAACCCGGTTATGCATTCACTTTCAACATATCTTGCTCTCATGCCTCCTTGTGTGTTCATTGCCCTAATTCAGTCTAACGAATCCGAAGGCCACACCACGTTAATCGTCCCATAGGTCGACGCTAATTAGCTGTTTTTGAAGTTACATATTTTGTTTCTTTTCCCATGCATGCTCTGCATCTCCACTGTTAGTCAAATGCTACGACTGCATGGGTTTGTGTGTGCATGCATATCTGCGCATGTCTCTATACGCATTATTTGGCTCGAAATCGCACCGCAAACCCTCAACTACGGAGCTTTCTTACATCTTCCCTAATAATTTTGCACTACAAGCGCCCATTGCTCCATAGATACTGCTTGGCTTTTTGTCCGTTGACATATTTTACTACGTTCGATGGTTTTTGCTGTAATGCCGACCCGTAGCCTTAAGGATCACAACGCTGCCTTGTAATCCGAGAGTGCGTGTTCGATGTTGCGTATGGATCGGGCGACGCTCGCAACATATTTAGCCCACCTGCGATTTGTGGTGGTTGCGCAGCAGCGAGGCGCCCGTACTGCGTACCGGCATACTGCTGATGCCTCTTCTTTGTTATACTTGCTGGATGTACGATTACTAAACTGTTCCAGATGACCCGCTTTCAGCGAGTCAATTTGCACTAATGATCCTACTTTGCAGTACTGCCCCAAAACCCCACAGTATGTACTCGGAATGCTTAGACTGCAGTTTATTTTGTCCGAGGTCCAGGGGTTGACCGTGTTATCGCTCCACTGCCATTAAATAATGCACACTGTTCCTGAACTGCTGGACGACTGGAAGCTGCGACATCAGTCATGTTTGAGTCATAGACCAGGGCCCTTGTAGCGCTACGGATACCGTCATCCAACTTGCCCAGCCGACTAGTTATGATGCCTCCCTGTTTTCGATTATGATAAATATCGGGCAGTTGTTCGCGTCCTGCACCCTTTAATCATCCTGCATGCTCAGCTCTGCTGACGTGTAAACTAAGTCTATGAGCGATCTAGTGTTCCTGGGTTCGGAACTATCCTGGACAGAAACTTGGAACATACTGCACTTTTCGATATGGATTTTGATATTCAAACCATCTCAAGACTCTCTACGAATGTCAACAGCTTTCAGTCTCATCGGGAATCTAATCAAAGTGTTCGATTGACTCACGCATCCAGGTATTTGTATCAGCCCTATCAGCCAGTTCCTTTAAATCATCTCTCACTGATTTGGGTTCTCATTTGTTCTCTGCACTCGCTATTCTCCGCCCTAGCACTTTATGCAGATTTCCAGCGTTGCCGGCTCACAGCCTGCATGAGGTCTCAGTACTTACACAACCCTATTTGCATTATTGCCAATGTCCTTTCTGGAACGGCAGTCCTCCTTACCGCATTCTGAATGATCACATTTAAGCTTAAAACGCCGTGTTACTGCTCCATCCTTTCTGGCGTTTTTGCCATTCAGCAATATTTTCACTCACAAATCCCTTTCATTTGGAACAGGCCGGTTGCGTGAATTTCCGTACCTGGCATCATTCTTTGCTCTTCTTTTATCTCCTTGTTGTCCTCATTTACCGCATGCTCTGGTTCCAGTTTCGGTAAAACAATACTGTTATGGTTTTGACCAAGAACTTTAACGATCACATTTTTGCTCCGTTGTTTATAGCATTATGAACAACTAGTTTCAGAAGCGCAGAGTGCGTTTACACGTCAGGTGGACATTACCAAGAAACATTTGGAGCAAAGCATCGCAGAATTTGTGAGTTCGTTTATGTATCATCACCTTATCCGCCGTCACACCCACGCACACACCTCTGCGTTAGCATCAGTGTGTCAGTTCAATCTGTTTACAACACCATGGCTGTAACACCGAAATCTGGTGAATATTGACTGGCTTCTCTTCATTATCTTATTACTGCTGCTTCTACAACTGCCGGATAATCTTATTGGTACTTCTGTTCGAGAGAAAAACGCAGAGGCACCACAAGCCTGTTTACTTCATCATGTATTTTCAAGACGACGGAAACCAACCCCAAAATGTTTAGCATAACTTTCGAACAGCTGATTTTCATGCTCCACACGTTGCTGTGACCCTAATAATGTAGTTTGCATGGAAAACCCACGGTTATGTCGGTTGTCCGTTCTCATTTTCAACTGGCGGTTTAATGCGGGCTTTCGGTCACGATCACTCATTTGTCGTTCTATCATCCTACAAGCCACTACCCGGTTTATTCGCGTTGCTGTCGATCTGACCAGCCTCATCACCCTTTGGCTTCTGTAAAGACCGAAACACAGCTTCATTTCTGCCACCGCCACTGTGACACTGTTCTTCGCAGTTGAGCGATTGCTACCATGCATTTAGCTAAACGCGGTAGCCATTTGAAGTCATCTGGCTCGCCACATGCGTTGTTTTTGTTTATCTGGAAGCGAATCTATTAATCTTGTTGTCGAACGCGTTCTCTGTTAGTTCTACAGGAGTGTCATTTACCTTATTCCTAAGCACCAAATCTTTCAACTCTTAGCATTATAATTCGCCTTGGAATATGCTTCTTATTGCGTTAGCTAAATCATTTCCTGCCCATTTTTCTTATCTTTTCAACGTGTTCTTTCCGGGCATCAGCTTGGTTCGTAGGATTTGTTAATCGGGCTCACCGTTCTCATTTGTCATCTTCGCAACTTCCCATGCCAATACGCGGATGTTTTGGCATTCCAACTTTGAAAGGGAACTAATAAATCCATCCATCTATCCCGCCATCAGCTCAGCAATACCGTTTGTTGCAATTGCCAGTGTACAGTGTCTTCGTTCAGCTTCCTCAGCGACGTCATTTTAATAGAGAGTTCTGTTTGTTTTTTATCGCATATACACTGACCAAGACGCTGTTGGTCCAGTTGGTTTTCTTCGTAAACTCTATACTTCTTAGTTCACCACACTTTTGTCATTCTCCAAGCTTAATGCTTCTCAAACATCTGGATTTCATCTTTCCACGTTCTTTGACATGTGCTATCTTATCCAACCGAATGTCGGGGAGTTTATTACGCTCAGCCACTGTTACCTATTCACCTTCATGTGTAAACCTCAGTGTGGCTTGTCCAGATATCACTCTAGTAAGTGAACCTCAACGTATGCCCTTCCTGTCACACATTGTCTGCTCTGGTAGATAATATTCACTTGTACACATCACACATATTACCTTGCGCTACAAATCAACCACTCACTACACGAGGGCGCGTGATACCAGTGAACCGTTCGGTCATCTAATTTGGTACTGGCACGATGACTGCTGCACCACAGGGTTTCGAGACCTCAGTGACGCCGTAACATTGTCTGCTCAGAGCGTACTGGAGCGATATGGCGTCCACATGATAGGCTGCCTATTTGACTTAAATCCCTTGGGTGTATGACACCGGTGTATCTTTCCTCGCGCATTCTTTCTAAAGATTCTGGATATTTTCTACCTTTTTCAACTTTCCCTTCGAAGTTTTCGTATATCTATCGTTGGTTCCTATGCTTTTCAGGAGTAACACTGTCACGGCGACACCGGAACCCATCCTACTTGTATGTTGAACTAAACTGACCTAACAGTTGTCAATCGTGAACCAAGTTGGTGGGCTGAACACTGACTGTAATAGTCTTAAATGCACGATAGGAATGTTTCTGACACCATTATTTGCGGAATTAATGGTCTTGGTGAGGTCCGAATCACTGAACACCAGGCTAGCTTTGCCACACGCGTGGTGGAATCAACCGGGTATTTACCCTTCGCCAAATGTTCGAACAGAGACATATACTCGACCGACCATGGGGGTTTTTACTCGAATTCGCACCATAGTTTGCCTATGATATCCAGCCAGCTTGTGGCTCCGCCTGTCTGTGAAAGATGTGCTTGAAAAACTCCTTTCCATTCGGAATTTATTTAACTTCGGCTTCCAAAGTTGGGTAAAGATCTACGGGAAGTTGTCCCCTGGGTTATCAAGGACAACTGGGGTTCGCCAGGGCTGTCATATATCTCATTTCTTCTTCAACTTGTGATCGAAATGATTAAGCATAATTTTGTTCTTTCGAATTCTTCTGGAGTGGAAGTTCTACCAGGTGACCGACTGACAAACCTTGAGTATGTGGACGATATAGCCCACATTGATGGTGAAGCAGAGGTTATGCACGCACAACTGAATATGCTGATGCGTAGCGTTGCAAAAATCGGCTAATGCTTAGCACCTTTACATTTGCTTGACCGGACCGATACTCTATGGGTATTGGCTATCAGCAAACAGTCGCTGGAAGTGACTATTTCCCCCGAAGCTAACATCACACAGGAGATGATTTCGTTTTCAAAATGGCCCTTCTGACTACGCAGATGCTTAACCACCTATGGATACGTCGGGATTTCAACATATCAGCGAAGGTTGGTGTGTATAACGCTACTATAAGACCAGTGTTACTGTAAGCATAAGTTCGCAGTGAAGATATTAAAAATTTAACTGTTTTTGGTCACTGGTGCTTGCGTCATGTTACCCACATTTGGTGAAAACACCGAGTGTGCCAGTTGATTTTTGCCAAGACTTTTGGTGCTTCACTGAATTGTTTTCTAAAGCTTGACCGCTTACTTTGTTTTAGTTGTGTCATTCGTATACCCTTCGATCGTCATCCTCGTTGTGCAGCAGCTTTATCGTCGCAGTAATTTAAGCGAAACGGTAAGGTGGTCAGTGGATGAAGTGGCGCAGAGACATGCAAAATGTGAGTGAGAGACTTGGTCAGTTTGCTTCATGCCGTCTTGTCTTGTACTCTGACGGCGCCGGTTCGAGCCTGTTTAGGGGCAGGGCGACCCTCACCGTATCCCACGTGCGACTGGTGGTGGTTGCGCGGCAGCGAAGTGTCGATACTGCATATCGGCGTACTGCTGACGCCTTTCGCCCTCAGGGTTGCATAATTTCGGACATAGTACAGTCGCGCAGTCAGTGATGCTCGTGCCCACGATTTATTACATATAGTTGTTGACGTACATCACATCCCAAATAGTTCACCTCGCACCTTTCTCGGTTAATTTTCCTTTTGTTTAGCGTCAATATAACGACGTGAGTCGTGGCAGCTAGATCTACCGCACTTCGATACCCTGGTCATGGTCGTTCAAGTAAACTTTACTGAATTCATCTGTGTACATTGACTGCAGACTGAGTGCATCCGGATGCATCAGCAGTAGTAAAAGTGTTCCTCCATTTGATCAGCTTTAGCCAAACACTACAGCATCCTACATGCGAATGCACGTCAGCAACTTTACGGCTTTCCATCGCTTTTTGTTGTTTTTTGATGAGCTTTTGAATCTCCCAAGGAATTTAGCAAGCCATGCTCTTCCATGAGTTTGGCCATCTCAACTGTGTCATGTTGCTGGCACTTCAGAACCAGAGTTGTCTGGAACGAATCGACTGGTACCGCAAGATCTGCTCATAATACTTGTGTCAATTTACCGAACATTCCTGTTGGAGACAAACCTATCCTCCATTGTCGGTCTTGGTTATGATAGTGCTCCGGCAGTTGGCAAAGCAGACCTTGCACAACGGTCACTTGTATTTTGGCACATGGTTGTCCACTCTCATATGGGTCAGAATAATAGCTTCTATGTGCTTGACCCTTAATCTGTCTCGTTGCCTAATGGACCGCACTGCGATAATTGCATTGGCTTGCGTGACGTTGCGAATGTACCAATAAACACCTGTACTTCGCTTCGGTCGTTACATCATAGTGAAATGACGGACGGTAAGGAACGTGTCTACAGAGTACTTTCATTATCGCATTCAGTTATTCGTCCGTGAGTCTTGCGTTCGAATTCGTCACGAAATTTAGCTTGACATAAATAATCCAGGAGTATTATTCCCTCCTTTTGAACAGATGTGAATTTCCGCTCATGGGTATCAGTGGAAAGTTGATTTCTTGGAAGCCACATTACTAGTAGCCCATCGTTGAGCAACATTTGCTGTCTTACCCTCTTTGTTGAACCGGTCCGTTATGTGTATGGCTAGTCAGCGCGTAGCGCAGTAAGGAGGCACATTTTCATCCATTCAATCCACGATGCTCTGAAAATAATATAATGCGTTTCCATCCTTTTAAGGGGAAGCTTCGTGACTCGTTGATCGAGTTTATGAAGGGTGAACGCGAACACTACGAACAATGCCTTCGAGCAGTGAAAGATGCACTTAAATGAACCGTATTTAGCTAAGGTGGGTTTCCTTTTGTTTTACCTTGTATACGTGCATGTACCAGCATTTGCCAGCCCGTCTTGTTTCCCACAATGGATGCTGGATCTTATGCAATGTAGGCTAACAGTTTAGACTCTATTGATTGCACGGTCGACGACAAAGCCATTTAGTTCGATTAAATTATCCCGCTTTCTGGTATAGATCTACTGTGTTCAAAGAGAAAGCGAACTTTTGAAGTAGCGAACCAACCGGCAGAGTTAGCGCGTTTAGGCTATTGCGCACGTGGAGGCAGGTTTAGACAACGAACTGCCATTTTCCTTGTTTCCTTCTGATCGTTAGTTAACGTGCTACAACCACGGAAGTGAGTTCATGCACAAGCTGCTCATCGGATCATCCTCAAGGTAACATCGAACGATCATGTAGTACATTATGTGTCTGTGTGTGTGTGTGGATTTTTGCAACAAACTTGGTAAAACATTTACAAACTTTTCAGTTGATCAGCCAATCATACGAGGAGGACTATATGAATTTCATGCAATACTTTGAGTAGTTTAAGCGTTTTGAATAGCGTTAGAATTTCGGTTGGTAAGGACCCCAAAGTTGGACGACATTTCACATCTCCTTTACAAAGCAAGGAGGTCATTTCCGAGCACTGATCCGCCGTCTGCAACACCTGATTAGATGTCTGACCATTTGTAAAGGCTAGTCGATACCCTATCTCTTCACCTTTAGTCAGTGATCTACAGTTTACCTCTGTACCTTTTTCAGGCCATGGATACTGGAGCTCAATGCGCTTACCGTGACTGATGCTTAAAGTTTTCTTTCGATTTTCCTGCTGATACGCTTCTTTTCTCCTCTGTGATAGATGCACACATGCGCAAAAATGTGATTTTTATGTTACCTCCCAAATTGGAGGTCCTTGCTTTTTTATCTTTCATCTGCGGCATTCTCGCCTACTTTGCCATGTCCGCCTCTCATCCGCTTTCTCTATTTCTACCGATGTAATTTTGTACGGAAATTAATCATCCGTCTTCATTAAATATTTTTGTATTTTTGTTGTCATTTTTCACTTCATTGCGTCCACTCTTCGTCATGCCATCATCCGGCACACACAGACATCGAACAAGATAAAAGTGTGAAAGCCGAATGACAGTTATCTTATTAGATTAAGCCTTGTTTCTAGCCCATAAGCTGTGCGTCTGCAACTAGGCGGATGACACGTAGTTTTGACATAAGTCCACCACATAAATTTCCTCCTGTGCCTCCCGCTATTACGTGATCGATATTCGTGAGCCATAGTCATGCACCTCCTAATTATTTTTAACACGGCTCACTTAGACTCAAAATAAACGGTTAAACCGCTAAGCACCAGTCCACTGCTTTGAAGGCAGCCTCGATATCTGCTAGTACATCGAGTTAAGATGGGCGTTAAATCATTGCCCTGTCAGAAGCCACTGGGGGATGCTTACGTAATTTTCTCGAGCTAAAAATGCACTAGTTAACCATTTACTCACCGATAAAGTACTGCGTTTGTACAACGCCCCCGTTGATCGTTAACATCGACGAGTCTGTTAATACGAGACTCCCCATCAGCTTGACTACCGATTTGCAACGAAAAATTGCGCATGAGTACGAAAAATAGGTGACGACTAGTTAGCGTTATCCTTCGTTTCTCAGAACCTAAATTTATAAACTAGAATGCGGTTACTTGAATTTCTCTACAATAACGGAATTCGAAAATGATCCATGGCTTGGACATAGTTATTTGAATGTGTCTCGATGAATCGCATTTTACAGGGCTGGGTTCCGTATCCACTAGAATGTGAATGCCACTAAAAAACAATGTAAGCCCCGAAAGAAGATATATATAAAATATCCATTTCGCTTAGCGACATAAAAGCTACTCACGGCAGCCCTAAATGCGTGAGCATCTTGTACATGTAAACGCGACCCAATCTTCGAAATGCACGGTTTCTCGGCATCAGGAGAGATGAACATTATTAATTCAATTTTAAATTTAAAACCCCTTCCGTATCCTCAGCTTGAAGCGAATAATCTTGGGCTACCTGCAGTGGACGTGAACCAGGGAGAATTTTTGCAGCTTCAGCGCTACCGAAGCGAGGCGAGCGATTTTTACAATTTATAACTCCTTTTAAAATTCACTGGTTACTTGCCTTGACAATTATGGTGCACCGCGCACTTTGTTATGCCGAGCATTTCAAACATTCTGGTGGTATTAGGTCAGTGAAGGCTAGTACACTTTATCTCTGACAGATTAGGAAATTGTGTTAGACCAGTAACATTCTCTACGCTGTGCTGAAATCGTCACGTTCTTGGCGTACCCAAGTTGTTTGCGTAGTTTCTGACCCCAACGAAGCACTCTATATCACTGACTCACTCTTAGAGGCTTATTTCGATGGCCGTATTACAATGCACCAAAACCCTTTGGCTAAGGAATCAAGTTAACTTTAGAATAAGAGTGTCACGATATTACGGGGATTTCCTTCCTCCGCCACAGTCAAGGGGCACCTTATTAACATTAATTTGCCAAGCAGGACAGTTAACCCTGATGAATCTACCCGGAGCTACATACTCCTTTGAGCTGCGCCTTCCAGCTTCGAATTTCAGGTTGCTGTTGGAAGACCATCGCCTCCACTGTTTCCCTCTTCCCATCAACAGCGTGGCATATTGCTAGTTGGTTGGCCGCTGGCCGAGTGGTATGCGCTTCTGGTTTGCAACCATAAGGTCACGGGTTCGAATCCGCGTAGGGGCGGGCGTCCTCGTAGTATACTCAGCCTACGCGCGACTGGTGGTGGTCGCGTGGCAGCGAAGCGTAGTTACGGCGTCCATCTTCCTGATAAATAGTAAGGGAGAGAAAACGTCCATCACAATGAGGCTGGACTTTACCTTGGTGCGATGGTTTGTGTGCTTCAGTGATCGATTGAGCTACGCTGGGTGGTGCATTTTGCACCTTCAGAGCCACTCATACAAGATTTTTCAATGGTCAGAGGCCAGACAAAATCAGCCTCTTGGTTCTTCAGTGGGGGTTCGAATGAGGGTGTCTCCTTATACCTTAAATCTGACTCCTTGTAGCTCAACGCCAAACTCGCTGCCTTAAGATCACGTTTTTGAACCGAAGATCTGGGTTGAGAACTGTAGGACTAGTTAATACTAGTCCGAGACTGTGCGCCTAATTAAGCGTGGATATCAGAAGGCAATTGGAGTCCCTTCGCAGCCTCTGAAACTAATCAATGCTCGCCGGCTGAAGAAAGACCACGAATCCTGGTGGCCTCATCGCGCTTTCTAGATGGAAATGGCCGCTGCCCTTGGTAACCATCGTAAGTTTTTCCGAGTGCTACGGGCATCCGGCAGCAGGAGACCTGGTATTAGTGAAACAATTTGTGATGAAAGTGGACGGCCTAGCCACAACTTGTCAAAACGTTTGGAGGGTTGGGCTGAGCACTTTGAAAAGCAATTAATCGGCCGGAATTGTTGGATTTTTCGCTGGACAATGATCTCCCCCTCCTTGGGCTGTCCCTTTGGGTTTACCCTCTCGCTCAGAAGTCGAACGTGAGATCACAATGTTGAAGTTATATAAAGCCGCGGGACCAGATGATCTTCCTATAGCTCTCTTCAAATTCGGGTTCTGCTCTTGTGGATGCTTTACACGAGTTATTAGTGAAACTGTAGAAGCAGGAAACAGACCCAACCGACTGGGGCCGCTCCGCCCTAGTCCTAATTTTCCAGGGAGACTCAAGATCCGAATGCAACAACCACAGAGGAATAAATCTGATCTCCATCGCCCCCAAATTGCTTGACACTGCCATCCTTCATAGACTGACTGGCACTCGTGAAAGCCAGATTCTTGAAGAACAAGCCGGATTTCGTCGAGGTCGGGGCTGCTTTGACCACATATTTGCTTTGCGTCAGTTATTGGAGCACCATCACACATATTGGTGGCCCACCGTTGTCGTGTTCCTCGATATCAAAGGTGCATTCGATTCGGTGGATAGATAGGCACTTTGGGACTGTCTGCTCAGGAAAGGTGTACCTGAGCAATATGTAAATATTATTCGAGCATTATATACGCGTGGCTCGGGTAGAGTAAGGGATTACGGAAAGCTGTCGTTGCCCTTTACCATCTCCAGCAGTGTGAGACAAGGATGCCCACTATCATCTTTCCTATGTAACTTCGCTATTGATGAAGTCATGAAAATCACGTTTACATGACACGACTTAGAATATGTGGATCTGCTCCCAAGAGAAAGACTTCTTGACTTGGAATATACTGACGATATTGCCCTAATTTGTGACAGCTCACAAACGTGCCAAGCGGCACTGGACAGATTAGCCCTAGCTGTCCCTCACTTCGGGCTTTGCTTTGCACCCTCGAAGTGCAAAACGTTCCTCCAAGATTTGTCTGGACCGCCTCCTAGGCTGAGCCTTAGTAGGCGTCAGCTGAAAGTTGTTCAAAAATTCTACTACCTGATAAGTTGTATTAGCGCCCTTTGGATCGAAGACGAGATCACGAACCGTATATCAACAACTCCAGGCGCTTTTACTAACCTTCACCACTTATGGCGCCGGCGCGACATCACTCCTACTCTGAAGGGTAGAGTGTAGCGGTACGTTCGACTTTACTGAATGGTTCTGATACCTAGCCTCTTAAAGCAGCGGACCTGGAGAGGCTAGTTACTTTCGACCACCGGTGCCTTCGAAATTTAGCACACTTCTGGTGGGAAAACCGCGTGAGAAACGAACGTGTTCGACTCCTTGTTTACGTCACAGGAAAAGAAAATGATCCACTCAGCACCGTAATGTCACACACCAGGATCCGATGGCTTGGCCACCTATTACGCATGCCAGCCCACCGACTCCCGCGACGTGCTTTGTCTGCGCGACGGTGGATAGAAGAAGAGGAGAGGTAGCCAAGCTATGACTTGGTCGAAAAGAAGGGAGGCCCTTACTTCGAAGCTGGCCTGGGTTGGAGCGTCTTGACTCTCTGGTTTAGGTTCGAAAGAAGATGAACACGTTTGGCTAAATACACTTGTTGATATGGCTAGGAGCCGACCTCAATGGCATTCGTGCTGTGAGTTTCTTTGTCCCAACCCATCCGTCTTAGCCTCCCCTCCAACCACCATCTCACTATTTAGCCTCATCTAATTTTGCATAGTAATTTTTCGATGCACAATAGCCGGCTGGTAGCTTATCGAAACGATGCCCATCCGTTACAGGTTGCTCAGCCGGCTTGCACTAGTTGCATTTTTTCTCCTTTTTTATGTATTGCGGCGCAGCAGTTGAGGTGTTTTCCACCTCTAGCTAACGCGTATAATGAGGATGATGATGAGAAAGAGGGTCTCCCTGTCTACCTCCTCGTTCCGGATGGAGGGGAACACTGTTGAAAGTTGAAGTAGCTGATGAATAATAAGCAGCAAGCTAATCCAGTAGCAGAGGGGGTGCGCCAAAAGCAGAGGCAGCGAGTATTGAGGACTGATGAGAGCTAGAAACAAAGGCTTTGGAAATAACAATTGAAGCAAAGAAAAGTGGAGTGTATGAAGAATGAGCATGTCGCAGTGCTGCGTGTATTATCGCAGGTGCTTCTAAGCATCCATTCTTACGTAGGAAGCCGACTGCTAGACGACTGGAAGGAAAACTGGCGACCCAACGCTCAAATAGTTTTCGATGAAGCAGACGAGTGAAGACGGAAGTGACGGAAATAGGCCGAAATAACTCAGGAGAAGGGGGTGCATGTGCTTTGGGAACATAGGTGATCCGTGCTGAATACACGTGTGAAGAGAAGGGCGAAGAAGCGAGGAGAGCGTTGAGAAACGCAGTTACAAAACCGCGGTCCATCCTCAATACACCCTGTGGTGTGATACCGTCAACACCCGGTGCCGTCGCATCTTTACGCCTCGTATGATAGAGACGTTGGATGTGACCCTATTGTAGGCGTCGGTGTTGCCGATTGTTCTTAATGACTGGCGGTACTTTTTTGCGTTTTGTCGGCACCCATCTACGAGAGAATAGGCTGGTCCATGCGGCATTGAGCTCCATGATATATTGTTCCCGCGAGATGTCGTCCGGTAGGGAAAGCAGCATATTGAAGAGCAGGGAATTTGGTTTGTTATTGGCAGATTTGCATTCACGCGCCAATCGTTGAGGCTCTGCAAGCAGAAGGCGGAATGGGACTGTGTCATCGACCGTCTGTGTGGTAGCAGGCGAAATTGTGACTGCGGAAGGGGAGGGAGGATTGATCAGGTCAGCAGGAGCACTGAGAGGCAAAAGTGTGGACATGGGCCTTGGTCCGGATTGGTAGTTTACTCTATTGTCCGCGTTTAAGGGCGAATCCTCTCGCCTCAAAACAAGGTCCTCCAGAGTGCTTTGTGATGCATCCAGGTCCACGGATAGTAGAGAGAACTCAGACAGGATGGTGGGGTTTGCTTACTGTATTGTGGATGAAGCAACTGTTGCAGGGGAAGTAGCATTGTATTATTAGCTCGAGCAATGCTTTTAGTCGGTTGTGGGGTGCTGGCAGTATGGATGTCTTCGGTTGCCACAATATGGGTAAGTTGTATTAGTCATCAGATGTCAAGGATAACGAGCTCAAGGGTGTACACCGGCGTCGCTGCAGCGGTGAACGGTAGGCCGGTTGCATAAGTATCGGAGCGAGCGAAACCCGAGACTCTACACACTGCGCCTCGCGGTATATTCAGCCCGCGCGCGACTGGTGGTGGTCGCGCGGCAGCGAAGCGCCGTTACGGCGTACTGCTGACACATTATTATTATAATTATTATTATTTAGATTACACACAGCGCACGCCAATCAGCACAGTGTCAGCCGATGAACTGCAGACGTTTCATTATGCCCTCCTTCGGCCGCGGTGAGAATGGTGTCTGTAATTTATGAAGAACAGTAACGAGTTTAGAGCAGGATCTAGAAAGGTTCCAGGCCGCTTTACTTAGCTGTCTATCTTACCTGGCCGACCAAGTAACTGATTGTGCAGGAAGTCGTGCTAGACAATCTGCGTTGTATCGGACGGAATGTCCATGTCGTCAGTGTTGTGATAGACCGCGTTGCGAAGCAAGCGAACGTCGGCAGGTAGGGCAAATAAAATCGTGGAAATTGGCTGCGGCTGCAGAAGCCAGAAAGACTGTTGGATTCCTTCGGTGGGCGGCAAGATGTCTCAGGAGACCGCTGCGTGTCTTAAAAATCCGAGGGCATAAATCGCAAGTTTTAAGTTGTGTTACGGTGGAAAGCGGTAAGGTGGGTGGCATAGGGTTCGCGGGAAAAGAAACAGGGTGCTATGATTCCATTTCCTGGTAAGTAGGCAGCTGCGAGGAGGGAAGAGGGAGAGAAACATATGGAAGTGCTTTCATGATGAGTGTGGGGGATGGTGACAGGGCAGAGGTTCCGTAGGCTGGATTCGGATGCAGCGGAGGCTGATCCATTTGTAACACTGGTACAGTATCCAGCACTTCCGCTGGTCCGATGGTTCGAGTCAGGGGAAATAGGGGGACAAGCCGAAGCTTGCGCCGCGGGCCGTTCATAGGTCCCCATCCACGACTGGGGTTTTGGGTTTGACGGTTGTGACTGTGGAAAGGGATCCGAGTTCTCAGGAAAAGTGCTTACTACCGGAGCGTGGGACTGAAGAAGATTTATCGGATAGCCATGGGTAAAGCAGATGTAACTCTGAGGCATGCGCAGAGGCCTTTGGGCCTGATGGGGTTCCGAGGTTTTGTTTAGCGAAGATTTCTACCGCCGTCGCAACAACAGTAGAGGAATGACCGGAAACGGAGGTCGGGGACGAGCATACTGGAGAGTGAGCGGCGTTCGGCATGGCCGGGCTATCCCGAGTGAAAACGTTAAAGTCAGAGCTTACTGTTGACGAGTGGCAGGTGGTGGCTTTCCGCCGTCTAGGTTGAGATGTCTCTGTAAGCCGGCGCTTACACTTCAGGAGTTGTAGCCTTCTCGTGATAGCTGCCTCCGTCCTCTTCGGTATCGATGGTCAACCCAACACTTACTGCATTTCAACGCCAGTAAATGCAACGTACTTTCCATCCGACGTCAGAGATGCTACTCATACCGGCTCTGAACGGAAATTATGCAGCAATCAGCTGTCGAACGTGACTTGGGTGTCGTGGTTCAAGATGATTTAGGCCCCGAAGACTGAGAACCAACACGTCGGGCTGTTGCGACGGGCATGTGGACAAATAGAAAACTCCATATTTTGACAAATGCTCGGTGCGTATGTTCGCCCCCAATGACGAATACGCAATTCAAGCCTAGCATCCATGGCTGAAACACGACCATAATGCACTGGAGCAGCCACAACATCTGGCATCTAAAAACGTAATTGGAATGTGTAATCTTTCATACCAGGAACGCCTGCAAAGATTGGGGGTTATTCAGTGGAAGCTATCGCAGACAAAGAGGCGACCTGATTATGGCATACTTGATTCTGCGAGACCCACATCATGTGTGCCGCCCTTAACGGTGACTCGGCACCAATGCAATCATGAAGGTCTACTCATTGAAACTCGTTGTACAGTATAGCTGCATGGAGTGCCGCAGAAAATTTTTTCCATTGGTGTCTGTCACTCATGGAATGCTCTCCCAGAATCGGTCATCTTTGCACCGACACTAACAGTATGTAAAAGACGGTTGGGTGACACACTGAACCACTTACACTTTGTCACTTAGCATTACGTCTCCATCCTACACCTGGAGTTTACCATGGAATTATTTGATGTTAACTGCGGGTGCCCTGAATCTAAGCTGATTGTAGGACTACGGAGGAGCCAACGATAAGTCCTTATTTTCATACTGAAATGCTAACTGTTTTACTATCATTATTATCATTATTGTTATTTCGATATCTTCCCTAACCCACGAACGGGCTTGTAGAGCAACGCTTCTTAACACGTATAAATTAATCTTTCATTGTTGAAAGTGCCCACGACCAGACTGAGTGATGTCCGCCGAATCTGTGTAAGCAATTGTCTGTGCAATCCGTCCTGTGCTTATGCAAGAACTTAGAAGGTGTGACACGCAATTTGGCTAGTGGTTTGTATGATGTGATCTCTTAGACGAGTAGACATAAACTTGTGGTGCTGAGTGATTTGTAGGATAACACCGAATATGACGAGCGGTGAAAGACGTCCGGAATCTGGCTGCCGGTACCAACTAACCACACTAATCTGTGTGCTCGCGGTCTTTTCTGAGTGTAACTGCTTTGTCTCTGACAGTTTACTTAGCGTGTTCACGTCTTCCTTTAGGTCCACAAACGGTACACATCGCATTCATTTCTTTAGGATCGCTCACCATTCAACTGACTTTCTTTCGACAACGAGACGGAGGCGTTAACTGCTGAAACGTCACTGTTACCACCTGTTTACCTCCTTCACAAAATGCAGCCGGTTTAACGTACCAAACTTCACCCCACCTATCCAACCTTAAAACAGATTTAGGGTTGTCCATGTGCCAAACATGTAAGAGCACTTTGCCTTTCTATATTGCTACTATAGACAACTAGTGTCGGAGCCATACACATTGATTCACCTAAGCTTATCTGCGCTCTTGCGTATGCACCAAACCGTCTGCTTTTCGCCTTTCTATCACGTGACTAAACTGACTTGTCTCCACTCTGCCGCCTCAGTGATGACCACTCTCCGCTGCTGTACCCAGCGATCTAACGGAAAGGCCTTCTACCCTCAAAGTCAGTATGCTGTGTTTCCCGTCAATCAATACCCCGGCATAACTCAGTCTAGTTAGTACCTTTTCTATCTGCAAGGCAACCCAATGTTTTGTTGGCTTTCTGGATACAGAGATCACCATCACTTAGCCCAGACACTTCATGGCACTTCACTCCGAATATTCTCACAAAACACTGCGTAAAATCATCTGAAAAACCAACGCTTTTTCCGGTATAGTATCATCTTAAGAATCCGCCTATAACACCAACCGAGAAGTTTCCATGGATCAATCTCATGTGAGGTTGTCTCTATTATAGGGTGTTGACATTTGGTTTATTTTAGAGATTTGTTTAGCAATCGAAACGTCTGTTGGCTTGTCTGAGATCTGAAATAACATAAGCTTGTAGCAGTTGCACTGTCATTAGTATATGTGCACAAATAAGTAATTCAGCTTAATGTACAAATTGTATTGACCCGATCATAACTAAACAGTTTTGTTCGGTGAATCTATTCCGATAGTTTATATCATTGAACTTTATATCAGTGAACCCAATGGTTGAATCTCGAGCAGTTCGGCCGCTGGGACCGTACTTAGAATAACTGTTAGATGTCAATGGCGAACAGTGACCCTCCACCACTGGTTTTGTTGTTAACAGCAACGATTGTACATATGGTAAACGTGAATAGGAATTGAGGATTCCCAGTCGAAACCTTGACACATGACCCACCGAGTTGTGAGAGCAGTGCTTGTCACGTTGGTTAAGGTCCTTTTGTTGATTTAGGGAGTGGTTGAGATGCACATTCTTGGATGAAATCTGAGTGAATTTCCTTGATATTTTCTTACTTCATTGGGTGGAATGATTATAGTCACTAGTGAAAATCCGAGCACTAGAGCAAGGATTGATAAAGCAAGACCCATACGTACAAACAGAAACCGAACGGAAAAGGAATCAGGGATATAGTGTACACTGTCTGATGGGAGGTTGGCAGTTAGATGCAGGTGACCATGTAAAGACGGGTTACCTAACCGCTCCATATCGGATAATGAAGGTAAAAGAAGTGACTGCTAATAAAGATGTCATCAAGCATCCCTACTCTCACCAGCTTCGTCCTCTTTACTCGCCGTATCCATCCTGCCAAACGTACTATTGAGGGACAAGCAAGCGGAGTCAGATGGCAGTTGGCCACTCTTATATCTGACTTGACCACGGGGCAGAATATCTGCAGACAGACATGCACCAGCTATTTGGTGGCAGCCGATTGAGACATGTTGTTCGAATCCGGTTACTTGTCGAAATCTTCTCTGGTCTACTCATGGTTCCACCATCATCTTCGCGCGTGGCAGTATCTGATGAAGACCAGTATCTTCGGCAACTCGATGGCATGTGTTTGTTTTGTCGAGTGCACTTCCTTACAAGTAGCACTACACAA
Organism: Dicrocoelium dendriticum; assembly: GCA_944474145.2. NCBI lineage: Eukaryota > Metazoa > Platyhelminthes > Trematoda > Plagiorchiida > Dicrocoeliidae > Dicrocoelium > Dicrocoelium dendriticum. The sequence continues at coordinate 60,720,146 of OX104061.1, forward strand.
TTTTAGGTTGCTATGGAAACCGAGGACGCATTTTGCACAGTAGCGTGGCATAGGGGGTACGGGGGGAATGGCGGTCCGCCCCGGGCGGCGTGCGACAGGGGGCGGCATTTTTAGTACCCTCAATTGTTCGATACTAAATATAAAAGGCAAAATATACGGATAAGCTGAAAGCTGAAGTTTGTGTTACTCTATATGACCAACAACCCATTTGCGCTTGTTTCACACCACGTGTAAGTGCTTTTCCCAGCAATCCCCTTTTCTCATTGGGGTCACTTTCACAGCATGTATCTCAGTGTCAAAAACAATCAGCCATTGCGTCCAAACTTAATGTGCACTGAGTCGATTGTGCGGCCTTCACGTGCTCATTCTGGTAGAAAATTTTAACGCTGCGTCGGGTGGCATAATAATTCTTAAGCCACTGATTTGTGGCCCGATTGTTCCTCTCCAACTGACGACCAGTTTGCACTTGCGGTTTCGTAGCCACTTTCTCCGTTTTGCATCAAATGATTTAAGCCGCTCCAAATGGCATGTGTAATCGGCCGCCACTATGCAGCCTTTGGATAATATGCTGTTATCGGTTGTTTATCATCTGGGCAGCAAAGACCTGTAAAGCTTACATACATATATTCACAAGTCAGCACCAACAATGCGCCATCCGAATCATGCCAAATTGGTGTTCCAGATGCGCAGTTTTTAGTTTTGATTACACGTTAAATCTTAAATGATAAGGCGGAAAATAGGAACACAACTGTTGTCTGTTATGGCCATCATAACCGAGTTTGCAACAACTAGAAGTGCGTGTCGCTTGGCGCTCAACTTGAAGGGCGGCATGGCCCAACTGATGATGAGCATGTAGTCGCATTCTTCATACTCCTTTTTCACGTCATTTCTTGCTAAGCGCGCCAATTCATACATTTGTTTTAGAAGGTTCAAGGACGCTGTACAGGAAAAGCTATGGGCTGACATACGTAGTAAGTGGCCGAGCCGACCCATGTTTTGTCGGAGGATAACGCTGTTTGCTCCAAGTACTGCGGCAATCATACACGAGCAATCCTACACAGTCAACGTTTGTAAGGGGCTGACAATCGTTTTATGGCTTCCGAGCGAACAAGCAGAATCACATAGCTGTTCAAGTGGACCGCAGGAAAGGAGGCACTGTACACCCTACCCTTGAGCTTGCGACTAACATCGTGAGGAGGCCAAAGGTCTCTTAGTTTGATGAATTCAAAGTGGGCCACTGCGATCTTTGTGAGACCTAATTTCGAACACCGTCCCCACCCGTGATACAACTCCCTAGATAAGAGAAGCAGGCAGCGTCGCACAATGCCACCGGTAAAGTTGTGCACGTGCACAGACATTTGCGAATCATGGAGTGATGTTTTGCATTTGGCTGTGGTGAAGTCCAGGCCGTACTTGGATGCCTCCATCGCTATGCGGTTCAAATTGTATTAAACGGCGCGTTTACCATCTCTAGGCAAATCGGTATCATCGACCGTAGTTTTGGACACCTGCTGTTGTTTGGACATCATCTTCAATGACGAAATTAAAAGAAAAATATGAAATAGAACCACGTTGGTGAACAACGGTGGTGGGAAAAAACGCTGGCAATGTGCAGGTCTTACTGCATAGTCACGAACTTTTCTGGCAAACGCTTCTTGGGCGAACAATTCCACAAAGCTGGTTTATTTGGTGAATACAATACTGCTCGGGTGTCCAAGAACACTACGAATTTTGGTCCTCGGTTGGGGTGGAAGAGTTCAAGAAGTTAACGGAGCATGAAGATCTGGTCGATGCAAACCTCAGCATTTTCCTCTGGGAGAATCAATTTCATTTTCTGAAGGTCTGCGAAATAAGGCAGATGAAACAGATAAACGACATTCTGCGCTTACTGGCGCAATCTACTCTTGAGCCTTTATTTTGATTCGGGAAAATAACTGGTTCTTCCCACGGGCTTCGAGTCTTCTTTTCAGTCCATATCTTCGAGAACAGCGACAGGATTTTATTGGTAAATGCTTTCTCTCAGTTGTTCCAAGTAGCTTCCTCACTTCCTTGGCTTCAAATGGCTGTGCGTTTGTGTTGGACTGAATTATGGTCTGCATGATCGCTTGGTGATTCAAAAAGAAGAACAGCGCAATAATGATGTTTCCACTCTAATAGTTAGCGGATCTGAGTGTTCATGCGCTACTGGCAACAGGCCCACTTGACATTATTTGTGGCGTCATTTTACCGATTCCTGTGCACTAGTTTCGATGGCTTCACACCAATCACTTTTCTGGTAGGCCTCAAATCTCCAACAACACATCGGGACACTTGTTATGTCATGTTGTGAGGTATGATGTTCTGAAACGGTTTCGTTGAACGCGTTACTTTTTGAACACTGATTGACCACAAGTAAAGGAGCGCCGTAGGATGGTCAAAAGAAGCAATTCGAAATAAAGAGAAAATATATTTCATCAGCTTAAGTAAAGTGGTCTGGAGTTCTCAGGTAATCGAAAAAATCTGCAGTTTTAACGTTTCCATAAAAGCAGCATAGTGTCATATCTTCTGGCCTTCGATTGCTGTCTCTCCTACGCTCAGGTATTTGAAGACTATGGAAACGGTCCTGGTTGTATTATAGCTGTTTTTCTTTACAAACCTATGTGAATGAATCTTTGGGTTTCCTGTTTTATGTACCAACTAACCCCCTTTATTGGAAGACAATATATCGGTATTGCTAAGTGTTTAACCGACCCCACTGTACCCGAGAATAGTCCAGAGTTCAGTGCCAATACGTCCCAGAACCACTTTCAGAACTACACATGTTGCATGCGTTCCCTTGTCCAGCTGTGTTTTCAATATGTTGCACTGTCACCCAACTGATGGAATGGATGGCACGTCTCCTTGACACTCCTCACCAGAGCAGGGTCACACACTACGTTTTCCGATCCATAGCGTCAAACTCTGCACTTAACGGAAAGAGGAAAGCGATTCAAATGCCGATTGATGAGTTAATTCATGATGCTGTGAACGGTGATTCATGCAGAGCTACCGGATAAACGTTTGTGCGCCAACTGCTTACAAACCTGTGTCAACATGAGATAATTCAAGGCGGGTTTCAACATTCGCAGAAAAGACTCTAAATTGACGTGATACCGCGTCGTATTATGATGGTTTAAGTCGTGGCGCGAATAAGACAAACTGGAAGCGAAAACGTGGCACAATTCGAACTCTGTGCACCTACCACTATAGTTGAAGCATACAAGAACTAAACGATAAAAGAATTCTCTTTTTCAACACAAAATGACTTCTTGTTTATCCTTGGTGACGCTGTTTCAGCTCTATACGTGCAATAGGATTTCAGTTAATTTCAAGACAAGTAACCTGAATGTAGACATTGTCTTAATTTGAAATTAACATCCATCGATTAGCTGAGAACACCTGTAAACTTTCAAACACACGACTGATGATAGGTAGGTTGTTAGATCTTCTGTTTTTCGCTATTCCGAATTAACCTTCCAAAAATTTTCCCCAAAAATTCTAGCCCAGCCGAAGAAAAATCAACATTTCAACAGTGTTGACCACGAAAAACGTGTTAACAAAAAGCTCTGCCAACGTAGCCAGATAATGCCGCCGAAAACATTGCCATCTCAACTCTGAGGCAAAAGTACAATTAGCTGGGTGATTGAAAACGCATTTGTCCGCTCGATTGATTGTCTGATCGACCGCAGCGGGTAGGCGATTCCCTTCAGCCCAACTTTCAATAACCATTATATACTTTCCTTTATTCTTTTATGTTTTTATCTAATTCACGGATACCTCCTTACCTGAAGCTGTTGCCGTTGTGTATGATGCTAGCCTGGGATTAAACCGGAGGCTCCTGGAAAAGGGTTCTTCGCCTGCCGGTGCATCGCCTTGGCTGGATTCGGATTTCGTGATTTGCGGTCTGGTACCATTAGTCTGATGACAGGATTCTTCTACAGGCTTTGTAGGCAAGTTGAAGCTGTCTGTCAACAGGTCAAATGAAAGTTTGGCGGATCCTGTTGCTTGTGGCTGACATAATGTTGTTCGCAGTTGGTTTGCATGGCGTACCCATACCTGCGTTCCAACCATCAAATGACGCTTCCGCGCTTGCGCTGGATCGTGCCTGACGTTAATTTCGCGTGTCCAACCTGATAATCACGCACAAGTACTGGATGACCCGGTCTAAACGAATGTTGCTTGGCACCAAACCGCCGAGTAAAGTCACGTTCCATGTTGAGGTTCCTTTCACCAGCTATGGACTCTATGGACGGCCGAACTACATCATATGGTATGCGAAGTTTTCTCTTCATCAATGCCTCTGCTGGTGATATTCCACCCGGTTTTCGTAAATTTTTTGTAGATCGATACAGAAAAAGAGAGCGGTTGATCAGCTCCTCTATATCTCCCTCCCTCCTTGATTTGAGGGGAGCGCGTTTGAATGTATCCACAAATCTCTCAGCTTGACCATTCCATTGTGGGTGGAATGGTGGAGACCGCACGTGTTTGATGGCGCAACGTTGGCAGAATTCCGTGAATGTGGCCGAAGTAAACTGCGCTCCATTGTCCGTCACCAATGTTTCAGGGCCGCCGAACCTGCTGAAGATTTGTCGCAACCTAGAGATTGTTGCGCTGGTTTTCGTGCTTCTCATGAGGAACACTTCGGGCCAATTGCTATGGGCATCGACCACTATGAGTAAGCTCTGGCCATTGATTGGGCCTGCAATGTCGACATGAACACGACTCCAAGGTTTAGTTGGTTCAGGCCATGAGTGGAGTTCAGTCTCCGGCAGTGCCCTTGAGGCGGTAGCGCAGTTGTCACAAATTCTAGCTAGCTGCTCCAGCTGTCTGTACATAAACGGCCAATACACATTACTTGTAGCAAGCGCTTTCATTTGGTTGAGCCCCGGATGTCCTGCATGGAACTGTCGCAGCACTCTTTTTTGCAACGCCTGCGGGATGACTACGCTATCTGAGAATATGATGCAATCTTCCACAATGGAAAGCGAATGTCTTCGCTGATCGAACTGCTGCATTTCGGCAGACGAACACGAACGTGGCCAGCTGGTTCTGTGGAAGTGTTTCACCTTCTTCAGGATTGGGTCTCGAAGCGTTTCGGCCCGCACAGCATCGGCCGTACTGGCATAATATGTAGTGCCTCGTTAATCAGGAATTTGACATCAGGTTCGATCTTAACTGAGGCAATGATTGTGTCCTCGTGTTCTTGCTGCTGGGAATCAATGAGGCGTGACAACGCATCTGCTTGGCCCAGCGAATTCGTTGACTGACAACGGATTTCAAAATCATAGCCCAGCAAGGTGAGTGCCCATGGTTGGAGTCGATTGGCTGTACAGGCAGGAATTCCCTTCTTCAAGCCGAAAACGGCCAGCAGAGGCTTGTGATCCGTCAAGAGTTTGAAGCGGCGACCATACAGCATCTTGTGAAATTTCTTCACAGCGAACACTATGGTCAATGTCTCCTTCTCCATCTAATCGTACTTTCTTTCAGCTTCCGTTAGCGTCCTGGCGGCATGTGCGATCGCCTTCTGAGATCCATCTGGGAACGTATGGGAAACTACGGCACCTATCCCTAGAATGGATGCGTCTGTGGCAAGGACAATTTCCCGGGAAGGATCAAAATGAGTTAGGAGTAAGTCTGAAGCCAACATTGACTTGACCCGCTCAAACGTATTCTGGCATTCCGGCGTTCAATTTCAAATTTGGCTCTTGCTCAGCAACTTATTCAACGGGCACGCGGGCGATGTAGTTCGAGCAGAAATGCGCTGTAATGACTGATTAGGCCACAGAATGAACGCAGCGGCTGCAAATCCACATGTTGGGGCATCTTTGGAATAGCTCGGATATTTTCTGGATCCTGGCGACGACCGTTTTTTGAGAAAATGATACCGAGAAACTTGATGGTTGGTGTAAAAAAGGTACATTTGTCTTCTCGGATACGGAAACCATATGACTAGATACGTTCAAGCACTTCAGCGAGCCGCTGAAATAGTTATTCTTTCGTCCGACCCATTAAAATGAGATCATCCAGGTACCCCGCAGCTGCATAAACTCCCACGAGCACGGTGTCCATCAGCTGCTGGAAGATGGCTGGTGCTGTTTTCACGCCAAAAGAGAGGCGGTTGTACTGGTACAAGCCACGATGAGCGTTGATGATCAGCAATTCTCTTGATCTTTCATCACCCTCAACCTTAAGGTAGGCATCGGACAAGTCGAGCTTGGCGAAACATTTCCTACCATTCAGCTTGGCAAAGATAACCTCTGGTATCGGAACGGGTTATTGATGGTCGTTAATGCGGCATTCAGGCCAGTCGAAAAATCGGCGCAGACTCGCACTTTACCGTTCGGCTTTCTCACAGCAACAGTCGGCCCAGCCCATGAAGTATAGTTCACTGGTGTGATGACACCGGCTCGTTTTAGTCTGTCGAGCTCCTGATCAACCGCTGTCATGGCTGCAGAGGGTACCGGTCCTTTTGCTCTAAAGACTGGCTTGGTTCCTCCACGAAGACACAACTTTGCTTTGAACTTAGTGCAGTGGCCGAGACCATCTTCAAACAAGGCGACAAACAGATACTTTAGCTTTCGGGTCATCTATTCTATCGACCATGATGAATGTACTGGTCTGGTTTGTACTCTATTGCAAATCTGACTCATTGGCAAATAAATCAGTTGTAATTTTTCCATCTAGTCAAGTCCAAGGAGGTTCAAGTTTGGTCGATCAGACAAGTAGCAGGTTCAGGACTTTTCCACTCCGTTGAATGCAATCTTGCTATTTATTTCTCCGACCAACTTCAGCACTTCACCGGATGCATTGCGAGCGACTTTCTTGGAATCAATCATCTTCGGCTTCTTTATGAGCTTCCAAGTATTCTTGGAAATGATGGTTATATCTGATGCCGTACCGAACTGCAGCCGGGTTGGGATTCCGTTGATAAGCACAGTAATAAATAGGCGGCGTGTTTTAGAATCGCTGTGAAACGTAGCAATCACCGACAGTGATACTGCGTCAGGTTTTCTGAGGTTATTCCTTCGGTAGGACTGCTTCACGTTTCTTGGCGGGGACTGATGGCACAAGTATTCCTTGTGGCCGCGTTTATAGCACTTTTCCCAAATGTGACGCTTGCATGGACAGTATCGTGCGAAATGCCATTCACCACATGACCAACAAGGTGTAGGCGGCTTGTTCGGCTTTCTGTTGAACGACTTATTCGCGCCAGGTTTTCTTGCTTTTTGCACAGCATGAACAGTATCGGCAATGGTGGGGCGACTCTGCTCAATCATAGCCGTGTCGTGCTTTAAGGTAATTAACCGTTTGCATTTGCCTACAAGAGACTTCAATATCAAATCTGGGTCTTGATCCAAATTAGCAAGGAGCCGAGTGCGGATTTCCGCGTAGCGTGGAGACTGTCAAGCACTGACAAATATAAGGCACTTAAACTGGTCATCCGTCAAACAGCGTAACTTGAAACGTTCACATTCACGGTTAACCATGTCTGCTAGTACGCCATAATCGTCTATATCAAGCTTAGCAATTTTTAGACATTGATAGTGAATGCCAAACAAAGATGTCGACTCACCAACAAGTTTTTGAGTGTTGCCACAGCTTCGTTGAAAGTGATGTCCTTCGGCACTATGGGCAATATTTGGTCAAGGAATCTTGTATGTTCGTTAGTACCGAGCTTGCGGAGCAAAAGACGCATTTCCATGAGTCATTTTGACGGCTAAAATCCGTCTGGAACATATCCTCCCAACGTTTGAACCACGCTTCGAAAGTGCATTCGGAATCAGCATCATAATGAAATTCAGTGATTGAATTCGTAAGATCAAGTGAAACAGCCTGCGTGTTTTGTGTAGCTGTTCCGTTTGATTGTAAGTTTAAGCACTGCGTTAAACTTTCAATCAGTTTCATTTGTGCTTCCAAATGGGATTGTTGCTGAAGAAGCAGCTTTTGAAAATGTTCAGTAAAAAAATTTGTAACATTTCCGTGCTTGTCTGTCGCCATTGTTAGACCTTCATTTTTCGCCATTCCGAATTAACCGTCCAAGAATTTTTCCCCAAAAATTCTAGCCCAGCCGAAGAAAAATCAACATTTCAACAGTGTTGACCACGAAAAACGTGTTAACAGAAGGCTCTGCAAACGTGGCCAGATAATGCCGCCGAAAACATTGCCATCTCAACTCTGAGGCAAAAATACAATTAGCTGGGTAATTGAAAACGCATTTGTCCGCTCGATTGATTGTCTGATCGACCGCAGCGGGTAGGCGATTCCCTTCAGCGCAGCTTTCAAACACCATTATATACTTTCCTTTATTCTTTTATGTTTTTATATAATTCCCGGATATAGGTAATGCAATGTAATCCGTTTATCGTTGCTGGCGCGCCCATCCAACCGTACACGCGTTTGATGTGTTAGCCTTGTAGCCACTCCGGTTTGTTGCCGAACTAAATCTACTGAAAGGGGCACCAATGGGCTGCCAGAGTAAATGTAAAGTGACCTCCGAAGTTTCGACGCAATCATTGGCGGTTTTATTACTCGTCTATCTCGTGTTCATCTCCTTGGGAATGAGATAACGTCGGTGTCACTTACTATGTGGTTACCAAGCCTATACTGGTAATGGCAAGAGATTACCCTTACGCATAGCAAGAACGACTACAGCTGTATCGATGATGACGAATGCAGGCTAAGTGTGTACATCAGCAGCTGAATTCAGCGCAGTTAAAAGACAACTGAGTACAACAAATCATTGACTTGACATTAGGGATAGTGAAATACTTGAGCACTTCAACTGTGGCAAGAGATAAAGGAACCATGTAGTTATCTCGTTGTGGCAACCACAATATCGTCCGCTTCATTCCTTTGTTCATGGACAGACCCCCAGGTCGTTCAGTGAAGGTAGTGGCAGTCACTATTAGGTGTTTACTCCAGCCGGTGAAAACGTCGGTAACGTGGTCCCATAACCGACAGATAAGAGAAAAACTTCCTGTCAATCGGTCAACCACCATTTTATTTGCACAGTATAGGTTTAGGTTGGTTTATAGTTAAAGTGCTTCGGACACATAAGTGAGCAGAAGTTTGCTTATATCAAGCTGCCGTTTACGCAGTGGGACATGTCCGGGTTTTCTACAAGGCAGGACGTTCGGCTCCTACCGCGTGCAAAATCGAGCGAGCATATCTTGTGAATGTGCAAGGATAAGAGAAAAGCTCACCTATACTGTATTTATAATTCTCAAGATAAGTAAACACGGTTAGTTTGCCAAACAACTTCATTGTGGTGCCAGCTGGGTGTTTCGGGATTTTCCAGCTTCAGCAAAGGTTTTGCAGGCCGTGTTCCAGGACATGGTGGATTTTTGTCTAGCATATCTTCTCCGTATAAAAGCCACATATATTCGTTTAACAACACTGTGACGTGGCGGATGTCACTCTACTACATAAAGTCACTGCCCCTTGATTTATCCTGGCGAAGCATTGTATTCCAGCAACTGCATGCCTTATTTCTGGGGAGTATTAGGCCCCTGTTTGACAAAGAACAAACAAAAGGCGTTCGAACTGAGCAATCAGTCACCGGCTCTCAATGGGCGCGATTTCCTGAATCCGCTCCACTGCCTTATGTGCAGGCTAAGATGCCCAAGGCCAGGGGTGGTGTCCCCTAAGTTAACACCCAACTTCGGCCAGGGAAACAGGGTAGTATCTCGACCTCCGGCGAAACCGTGGACTTCGATGTGTTGTGTTTTCTTTTATTTTACAATTTCTGTACCTTCTTTTATATATATGGTTGGCGGCATCCGGTTTCGGATTTGCATATCACTGTGGCCAGCCACAGGACGCCTGCGCATACAGAGGGACCATGGGTGGCGTTCGCTGCACCACCCACAGCTCCAAACACATACTCCATATCCAGTGTAAACCCGAAGGAATGAGACCGGGAGGCATGCGGATGGAAACCACGTTTCTTCAACAGAGCCGGCCCACACTCCTACACAGCAAAAATAAGCACGTTATATTTGGGAATCAAGCGCACACACAAGGCAGTTGCTGGACCTTAGTCCGCTCCACACTAAATGCATAGAACCACTATTCGAGCCTAACACCGGCCACAAGGACCGTGCACCACGTCCCCTCCAGCAACGAGCAACTGCCTCCTGGAGCCATTTTGGAAGAGTTAGGGAGTAATAGACATGTAGGCACCTTGTCAACATGCACATCAAGCGCAGCTACGCCGGGATATCATACAACAGCCAATCACTTGAGAGAGAAAGAAAATAAGTCGATTAATGCATAAGGAAACGGTGACATAAACCTGAAGTTAATGAGCATATGAAATATGTTGTTTACAAACGAATCCTAGATAAGTTCACGAAGTCAGAAAGTATACTTTACGGAATGCCACAAACACAAAAATGCTACGGAAATCGAACAAAATTAGCTCAAGCGAGGTGTGCAAATTAACGGAATAGAGTATAGGTAGACATTCATATGAGAAAGAAAAGCATTTAGGAAAAATTGAAAACCCACCACCTGAGATAAAGAGACTTAGCGTGAAAGCACGCGGTTAGTAAATCGAATGCAGCCTACCTACAAATGCAGCGCCGGTTCGGAATACTTCCCTGCAGGACCCGTCGTCGCTTCTGTAGTGGTCCAGAGTGGCCTCGCTCATGGCTCACTGGACATCTATATGAGAAAGAAAGGCATTAGGACAAAACTGAAAACCCACCACCTGAAATAAATAGACTTAGCATGCAAGCACGCGGTTAGTAAATAGAATGCAGCGTACCTACAAACGCTGCGCTGGTTCTGCTTATGTTCTCTGCAGGACCCGTCGTCGCTTCGGTAGTAATCCTGAGTGGCCTCGCTCATGGATCACTAGGCCTGCTTGACTCAGGCACTCGCGACCGCATGTTCTACAGCACCATGCGCTTGACGTCGACGGAGAACAACCCACCGGTGCTTGCAGCTTCTTCTCTGCTTCATCAAGGTCAATGCCATGGCATCCGGTTTGAAATTTACCGCTCCGCTCCCAGGCCAGTTTTTTCCAGTTTTTGTGTAAGATATTGATATTTGTGATCAGAAATTATATAATTCTGTATAGTTTTTGATTCTGAATTATCCAGTGATAGATTTAGATCCATTTCTTTAGTAATTTTCTGTTTTTTTTCTACTCAGTGTTTCTTCCACCCTCTTGTTATCTAGCTCGTGTCCTTTGAAGTAAAGTTGAGCTCGTTGTTTTCATTATTATAGCTGCTTCGTCCTCTGGTGTGTGTAATTCAATCTAGTTAATTCTTTGGCGTTTTACGACATTATTACCTGTAATAATTTATCCAAACTTCTGTCCGCTTCATAACACGGATTTGCTCTTATCGATCGGTAACTTTTTTGAAATGGCCAAGCAGTCACCTTGTGGAATGTGCTGCAAAGTCGTTGGGCATCGAGCTAACGCAATTACATGCAGTCTCTGCGGTGCTAAGCTTCATATTTCGTGTGTTAGTCTTACAGTAGACCAATTTCGTGTAATCTAGGGTATCCAGAAGGAATTTTTGAAGATCGTTTGTAAACTGTGCCAAGCTAAACTTGCGCGGAATAGGATCAACACGTCTAGCAAGTGGATCAGTACAACGAAATGCTCTAAAATGGCCAGCTCGCCTTGTGCTACACCACAGGCAGGGAAGCAGCCAGCGCCTAGTACATCGCGTCCATCCCGGAACCAAGACACTAAAGTTCCGTCAGGATCTCCTTCAAGGCCGGCAATATGTTTAGTTGGCAGTACATCTCCAGTTTGCAATAAACAAATTGACGATAACGAATGGAAAATACAAACATCGAAGAAACCAAGAGCAGTGTCTAACGACCTGAGGCGCCGTAGCCTCATGATATTTCACACACCTGAATCAAGTGATTCCAACCCTCAGGTGTGCTATGAGCACGACGTCGAGTTTTTACAAGCATTGATTGATAGACAACTCGATGTAAATGAGGGCGGGCTCAAAGTTTAGGAGATCGCCCGTCTATGAAAAAGAATGGAGGGCAAAAGTCGGCCTATGAGGGTAACTTTTGTCGAGGAAGCAAGTCCCAAGTTACTCTTGTCCTGTCTTCATAGGCTGAAGGGTCTAAAGATTCACGTGCGCGCTGACTTAGACCCGGCAGACAGAGAAAAGCTCAAGTATGCTATGATCGAAATAAAGCGACGCACGGAGGATGGAGAACCCAATCTGCGAATTGTAAATTTTCGGGTAGTTGCCCGCATTCCTCAACGAATCCGGATCAACAGGTCTCTAATGCTTCAGGCGCGCCCAGCGGTTCCTACCGCGGTCTGCGCGTAGCCTTTACTAACGTATGCAGTCTGATGTACAAGCGCGATGTGCTGTACGACTTTGTAAGCTCTCAGCGACCAGACGTATTAGGCCTTGCTGAGACATGGTTAAACTCCGAGATAACCGTCCAAGAAGTGGAAATCACCGGCTACTCATGCTTCCGCTGTGATAGACCATCTAATGATCGCAGTGGCGTTCTACTTTACATAAAGTCTTCCTTGTGTGGGAGACTAGTGAGCGCCTACCAAAGCGTTGATGGTCTATGTGAGCAGTTATGGTGTTCGATTCACCTCAGACGCGGCGAGTTGCTCGTGGGCGTGGTATATCGCAGCCCACTGAGCCGCAGTTTGGACTGGTTGCCGCATGTCCGTAACCATATGAGTCGTCAGATGTTCCTACTCATGGGCGATTTCAACTTGCCCCGAATACAGTGGCCTGAAGCTGAACTTCTCCCCAGCTACTGTGAAGTCGAGAGGAAGTTTACGGAGTTGCTATTTGAAACTGGGGCCACACAGCAATCAACCAACCGACACGCATTACTGCGCGCGCGGCTCCATCATACTTAGACCTACTTTTGACTAGCTGTGAGCAGCATGTGCATAACATTCAAGTCTTAGAGCCTCTGGGAGCGAGCGACCACTCGATGATCATAGGCAGCATGGAAGTACCACTGCCGTATTCTCCCCCACTGGAGCCAACTTTCAACTATTGGAAGGCGGACATTAATGGCCTCATTCGAGCAGCGAGCCAGAGAGACTGGTCTTTACCACAGGATTCATCTATTGAAACCTGTTGGACTATCATTAAAGAGGGAGTAAAATCGTTGTGCGCCCGATTTGTACCACTCAAATTTCGAAAAGTTTGGCCAGTCAAACCACATTGGTTCGACAAAGAGTACAACAAACTGGCCCGACGACGACGCAGACTATGGAACAAGTTCGTGTTATCTGGCTCTGATGAGGACTACAATGAGTACAAGGTACATCGAAATCGCTGCAACGACGCGAAGACAAGAAAACGCAGAAGCTTCGAAGAGCAACTTGCAGCCGCCGCAAAAACTGCTCCCAAGAGGATCTTTGCATACGTGAAACGGCGCCTGAGGCCTGTAGCCAATGTCCCAGTGTTAGAAGGCTCCGATGGACAGCCCCTAACCTCGAGTACAGATCGTGCGTCCGCATTGGCGACGCACTTCGCCTCCGTATTTGCAAGTGACCAGGTGTCTGTAACGAGTTCGACGAGTACCGCTCCAGCCGAACTTAACAGCCTGGACTGCAATATTGAGGATGTGCGCAAGCTTCTAGCAAATCTTGACGGGACAAAGCCTGCTGGGCCAGATGGTATACACCCACTGATCCTCAAGTCCCTATCGGCCATCATCGCGCCTTCTGTAACTGAACTGTTTAACAGGTCACTATCTACTGGACTGTTACCAGACGACTGGAAATGCTCAGTTGTAAAGTTTATACCGAAATGTGGTAACCCAAGTAAAGTGGATAACTACCGGCCGATCTGCCTGACTGCTGTTTTGGCAAAGACGCTCGAGAAGATCGTGAAGAAGAACCTTCTGCAGCTTCTCGAGTCGAAAAACCTGTCTACCTCCGCACAGCATGGTTTCATGAAAGGTGGCTCGTGCCTCCCCAACCTACTGTTGACGCGGCACGAGTGGTTACAAGCGATGAACCAAGGCCATTCAGTCGATGTCATATACATTGACTTCAGTAAGGCTTTTGACAAAGTCAACCAAGCAGTGCTCCTTGACAGGCTGAGGATGTACGGTGTTGGTGGTTCGCTACACAAATGGATCAGAAATTTCCTTGTGGGTCGGAAGTGGAGAGTCCAGGTGGGCAACCATCTAACGGACTGGTATCCATCGTGCAGCGGCGTGCTCCAAGGCACTGTACTGGGGCCGATATTGTTTCTGATCCATGTAAACGATGTGCCTAAGCTACTCCAATCACCCTGTGCCTTGTTCGCAGACGGCTTGAAGGTGTGGAGAGTAATCCGCACACTCAATGATTGTGATTTACTTCAGCAAGATCTCGACAGCCTCTCAACATGGCCTGCAGAGGTTAACCTTCCGATCAACCCTACTAAGTCGCAATTCATGAGGTTGGGTAAGTGTGAGCACAGTCGAATGTACACAGTGGCTGGTCAACTGCTGCATCCCGCGTCTTTCGTGCGCGACCTCGGTGTGCTATCACGCTGCGACCTAAATTCAATTGACAACACGAATAGGCTGTACCAAAACAGCCTTCGGATGCTTTGGGCGCTCAGGCGCAGATTCCGCAATTGGTCCGAAGAGAGTGCCACTCGCCTCTTCGTCTCGATAATCCGACCAATGATAGAGTACGGCTCTCCCGCATATTGTCCCATTACGCCGGGCGAGGTAGAAAAGCTTGAGCGGGTGCAGCATGTAGCCACTAGGCTGATTCCCAACTTACGAGGTATGTCATATGAAGACCGATGTAAGAAACTGGGGCTGTACACCCTAGCATATTGTCGGATGAGGGTTGACCTCCTCATGACGCACCGGATATTACATCTGAGTGATTACCCCATGTTGAGACAACTGCTTCATCTGCGCACACCAAGCAGCACGCGAGGACACCTGTACAAACTTATCTTACCGCAGATGAAGCGGGTCGCTCATCAACTCTGTTTCGAACGTAGAGTGGTGAATACCTGGAACAACCTGCCGCGGCCAGTAAGAGAAGCGAATTCAGTGGCCGAATTTACAATGGAACAATGGTTTATTACGGGTAAAAAAGGCGTTGCTTAACAAGTCCCGTAGGATGGAAAATTATTGTGAAAATCAATTGCATGATAAAGGGAAAAGCGTTGTGGTGGACTCACCATAGACTTATGCGGAATAGCGGAGATGTTCGCGTAGGAAACATATAAAACTATAAATCCATTGTTTAGGCGTTTGGCAAGACATCGTTTGATTGCGTTTTGTAGCCCCTGACTAACAAGTCATAAAATGAAATGTGAGACAATGCATCGTCAACACGTTTTTTAAATATTGCCAGATTGGGAGCAGAGACGACATAATTAGGGAGGGCGTTCCAAGGCTCACACACGCGGATAGAAAAGAAATTTTTGCGGCATTCAAGCCAGCTGTACTGAATTGTCAGTATCAGAGGGTGACATCTTAGTTTAGTGTTGTGGTTCAATTCCAGCAGCGGACGACAAAAGTGGTTTGGGTTCTTCAGAATCTGGTAAACCATTGTGAGATCCGCCCGCAAAAGCCGATATCGACTGCTGTAGATTCCTAGAGATTTCAGTCTAAGCTGATAGGGCAGATGAAAGAGGTCCCTGACATTCTTGGTTGCCCTTCGTTGAGGAGTCTCGAGAGCAACAAGATCCTGTTTCTGCCGCGGCTGCCACACCTGAATAGCATATTCCACGTGAGGTCGCACGTAGGCGTTAAGCATTTGGGGAAAGATTGAGGGTTCAAACCGACCGAAGGCTCTGCGAAGAAGGCCGAAGTGTTGATTGCCGGTTCTCGTCGCCTTCACTGCTTGTTTTGAACACCCTAGATCTTCCTGCACCAATACACCCAGGTCACGCTCCTGAGAAACGTTCGCCAAGATGTGGTCTCCAATCTTGTAAGCGCTCACCGGCTGGTGACGAAGATGCATCACTTTGCACTTAGCTATGTTCAATTGAGGCTTGTTCTTCTTTGACCATTCGTAAATGCAATCTAAGTCATGTTGGAGCAGATCGTGATCGGACTTGTTACCAATCGCCCGCCATATCTTGACATCATCGGCGAAAAGCAGGAAATTTGTGGAGATGACCCTTGCCAGGTCGTTGATAAACACCAGGAATAAACGCGGTCCCAGCACTGAGCCTTGTGGGACACCACATTCCACCTCAATTGGGTTAGAAAGTGATCCCCTAACACGTACTTGAAGCTTTCGTTGGTAAAGGAAGTTGCCAATCCAACCAAGTATAGGATCACCGATTCCGTCACTCTGTAGTCTTTGAAGTAGGATGCGGTGATCAAGGCGGTCGAAAGCTTTGGAGAAGTCCAGATAGATGACGTCGACTCCGACCCCATCATCGGCCACTTCCGTCCAACTACCTCGTGCAATCAGTAGGTTGGTAGTGCATGACCGGTGTTGACGGAAGCCATGCTGTTCCGGTAGCAAGATGTTGCATTTTTCTAGGTAGTCCATTAAAGTGTCAGCGACGACTGCTCCCATCACCTTCGCGAGCACAGGGAGGAGAGTCACTGGACGATAGTTTGCAGGATCAGAACGGCTACCGCCTTTAAAAATAGGGGTGATAACGCCACACTTCCACATAGTGGGGACTTGTTGTTCATCAAAACACCTTTGAAAGAACTGTGACAGCGGTTCTGCTAGCTTGGTGGCCACAGCCTTCAGTGCCTTCGGGCGGATGTTGTCTGCTCCTGGAGAATTGTGCTCACGCAGTGAGAGTAACATCCTTAGCACAATTAATGGGTTGAAAATAACATTTGTAAAAAAAGGTGTAGGTAATGAGCTTGATATTATGGGACAGGTAGATGTTGCGAGTTCGAAGATTGGGGCGTATTGAAGCCGCAGGGCATTAGCTGCTTCTTCAGCGCTTTGTACTCTACCGCCTGTCGTGAATAGTGGGGGTATTCCATGCTTCACTTTACGAAGCTTATTGACATGCCTATATAACTGTTTGTTGTTTGCCATGAATGTTTTGGCTAGGCTCTGTTGATAAGTTACTTTGTCCTCACGGACAAGTGCAGTGCAATGGTTGCGATCGGTCAGGAAATTTTCCCAATTCTTTGAGTCGGGGTTAATCTTGTAGGCATGCCATGCTGCATCCCTTATCGCCAGGCATTTTCGAGTCCCACTCCTTATAATTGAAGGCATTTTCGCGGGACGAAGGGGTTTGGTCTCTGATGCTCTGTTGACGACGTCGCTGAGTTTATTAACGAACTCTGCCCAAACGTTGTCAAGGGGACTTTTGTTTGAGAATTCCCAAGCAGTTGCGTCGGCGAGTTCTTTCAATACGTGGTAGCGTGTGATTGTATGAGTTAGTTCCGAGTGTTCAGAAGGATACTCTGCATAACACACATAGTCAAAAGTTATTAATACATGGTCACTGAGACCTAATGGACTATCCATCATTAACTTGTCTACCATGAGCTCTTCATTCGTGAGCACAAGGTTCAGTATGGACGGTTTGTTTGCTGTCCTGAATCTAGTGGGCTTGGTGACATGATTGTACAAAGGAATATTAGCCATCAGTTCTTGCAAGTCTGCTTTGAAGTGCTCACTGGGCGATGCCGGAACCTCCAGATTGTGTAGATTGAAGTCCCCGGAGATGAGAATGTGGCTATACCTATTGCGTGTTACTCTGTTGAGGCCACGGATCAAGCAGTAATCCATTTCCGGAGTGGACGTTGGGGGGCGGTAAACAAACACTTTACAGAGACAAAATATAAAGAGCGGAACGATAATTAATACGTTAATGCCCAAGAGCGACAATTGATGCAGCTACACAGAGTATGCTCTACTCGCTGCTTCTAATCAGTATCAGCATGCATGAGGGCTTTCTCATGCACCTCGGCAACTGCCTTCGTGATCAGGTCGCGCCATGCACGCCAATCAACCGCCTTCGATTCCCATGATCTGCAATCAAGAGTAGAACGTGTGAGGCTCACTTTAATACCTTCTTTTACACATGTATATACATACATATATATGTATATAAATAGAGAGAGACGGTTACTAAAATTTGGGAAATAATGCAACCACATTTGTCACTCTCCTGTCGTGTGAAGAAACTTCACTTGCAATTTGGCATCAAAAAATGGGCCAACTGCTAGCTGGATTCTGATGGTCTATGCCTATTCGCAGACGGTTGCAATATATATATGGTTTGGCTGCATCCGGTTTAGGAGTCGCACGTCACTGTGGCCAGCCACAACACGCCTGCGCCTACGGAAGAACCATGTCTGACTTGCGCTGCACTATCCACAAATCCAATGACACATCACACATCCAGTGTAAACCCGAAGGAATAATATCGGGCGGCATGTGGATGGGAGCGACGTTTCAACAACGGAGCCGGCCCATATTCCTTCACAGTCAAACACAAGCACACTGTAGTTGGGAAGCAATCACACACTAGGCAATGGCTGGACGGCATTCCGCTCCACACTGAGTATATGGAACCACTGTTCTAGCATTGCACGACCACAAGGAATGTGCTCTTCGTCCTCTCCTGCAACGACCAATTATCTCCTGGAGCCAGTATAGAGGAGGTAGTAAGTGATAGACAGGTAGGCGCCTAGTCAATATGCACATAAAGCAAAGGCACACTGGGGATGTCAAACAAAAACCAGTCACTTGAATTGTCATCACCAAATAAAATATATCTGTTAAAGAATACCGCTGTGTAGATATAACTCTTCCCTAATTTAGCATATGAGGTAATTTGGTAAGCAACGAATCCGCGATAAGTACAAAATGTCCAAAAGTTACCCGAAAAATGATACAAACGCAATAAAGTTAACGCAGATAACCACTATTTGCGCAAGCAATGTGGCCAGTTAATAGAAGATTATTCAGGTAGGCAGAACAAAGCAAATAACTTGGAATGAAGTTTATCCAGTTTAAAAAGACCTACTTTAAGTATAAGTTGGTTTAGCCCAACTACGGTGAAGAAGCATCTTGAAAGCAACATCAGTCAGCATAGGGCATGGAATATATATATATATATATATATATATATATAGCGTGTCATGTTTGGGCGAAGCAACACAGAACCACCTATTCTAAGTTTATGTAAACCACCATGTTCCAATGGAACTAGTGTCGTTGCGCAGTGTTTTGTTGGCTTTAACTGTGAAACTGAGAGTAGCTGGTCAGCATTTGATATGAATGAATGCGCCATCACTCATTGGAAAAATGAAGCATCCCAATGAACTCCTCCAATGCGGTAGAGGCTTAGGCATCTTAATTGCGGTAGCCGTTTATATCTTGCAAACTGTCTCCCAGTGACTCTTCTCCCTGTGCTCGCAAAGTTGATGGAAACAGTCGTCGTTCAGGCTTTACTAGACTACCTAGCAAAATGCAACATCTTGGTACCGGAGCAGCATGGCTTTCGTCAACACAGGTCATGCACTACCAACCTACTGATTGCACGAGGTAGTTGGACGGAAGTGGCTATTGATGGGGTCGGAGTTGACGTCATCTATTTGGACTTCTCTCTAAGCTTTCGACTGCCTTGATCACCGCATCCCACTTCAACGACTACAGGGCTACGAAATCGGAAATCCTGTGCTTGGTTGGATGGGCAGCTGCCATCACCAACAGAAGCTTCATGTACATCTTAGGAGATCACTCTCTAACCCAATTGAGGTGGAACGTGGTGTACACTAGGCTCAGTGTTACGACCGCGCTTATTCGTGGTGTTTATCAACGACCTGGCAAGTGGTATCGCCTCAAATTTCCTGCGTTTTGCTGATGACGTCAATATATTGTTGGTGATTAGCAACAAGCCAGATCACGATCGGCTCCAACAATACCTAGATAACATTCACGAATGGTCAAAGAGGAATATGCTTCAATTTAACATAGCTAAATGCAAGGTGCTTCATCTGCGTCACCAGCCGGTGAGCGTATACAAGATTGGAGCCCACACCTTGAAGAAAGTCTCTCAGGAGTCTGACCTGAGTTTATTTGTACAGGAAGATCTCGGGTGTTTAATCCAAGCAAAGAAGATGAGGGGAACCGGCAATCAACAATTCAGCCTACTTCGCTGAGCATTTGGTTGGGTTAAGCCCACAATTTTCCCCAAATGTCTACGGGTGACCTCACGTGGAATATGCTATTCAGGTGTGGCAGCCGCGGCAGAAACAGGATCTTGTTGCTCTCGAGACTCCTCAACGAAGGGCAACCAATAACGTCAGGGGTCTCTTTTATCTGCCCTATCAGCTTAGATTGAAATCTTTAACAATCTCCAGCAGTCGGTATCGGTTTTTGCGGGGTCCTCATAATGGTTTATCAAATTCTGTAGCACACAAACCACAATTTCCGTCCGCTGCTAAAATTAAAGCACGACAATAACCTAAGTGGTCATCCTCAAAAACTGACAATTAAGTAGAGCCTACTTAAATGCTATATAAATTTCTTTCCCTACGCGTGTGCCAGCCTTGTAACGCCCTCCCTAATTATGTCGTCTCTGCTCTCAAAATGGCGATATTTAAAAAACCAGTTGAGGATGCATTGTCTCATTTATCTTTCCTTTTATGACTTGATAGCCAGGGGCTACAATACGCAATCAAGCGATTTCTTGCCTAACTCACAACCAACGGGTTTATGGATTTATGCCTTTCTACGCAAACATCTCCGCTATTCTACGTAAGTCTTTGGTGAGTCCACTAAAACGCTTTTCCCTTTATCATGCAATTCAATTTTCGCAATAGTTTCTATCCCAGGGGACTCGTTAAGCAATGTGTTTTTTACCCCGTAATAAACCATTGTTCCATATATGTGTGCAATGCACTATTCAGTTAAGTATAATACGACTGGGTTCGCAGACGCAATCTCATTTGTCTCAGCAGAATGTTTGCCGATCCCCTGATCCCCTTAACCTGTACTCAGGTATGAAGTACGCTCATTCCACTGCAGCCCTCTTTGGACTGTTGGCACTTAGCTTCCTTAGTGTCAACCCACGCTGAACAATCCAGTCTCATGAGCACGATGAATGCGCAGTAGCGGCATACGACTAGGAGCAGTGGCGCTACTTTCGTGAGACCCTGCTCTTGTGTGATGGCGTTTCTATACCTCTCTCGGGTCTGCCAAGATAAGAAAGCCAAAATGAGTGAGGCCCAAGGATAAATAATTTTGTGTTACAAACTAGGCAGGTGGTAGATGCTTACTGGAACGCTGACATTCACATCGGAACAGACTGCCAACCGAACTCCGGTTCAAAGCGGTGAGCGAAACTGTCATGCGACTGAAAGCACTACCACAGCAGGAAAATGAAGTATTGATTTTATCCGAAATTTACACCGGAAACAGTACTGAAGGAAGTGAGAAGCTTCTTTTGCAATTCTGCAGCCACTCTACATGCATTGTGCAAAATGAGTTGTCAGAGGGGTTAACCAAAAATCTACTGAGCCCAATTCCAAGGGACTTAACAAAAATGCCATAAAATCGGCCAGCGGCCGATGATACAACGGTCGGCACAAGTGTCTCGAGTAGTTGCTGAAAACGGAAACGCGTTCCTGCATGTACACGAATGCCCAAGGTCTCCTCAGCAAAATCGCCGAGCTTCGGTCCCGCCAGCCAACAAATGCTTCTGTTCACATCTACAAAAGCGAGACTTGGTTGCACTCGAAGATTACGGATGCCTAGATCGCGATTCAGGGAATATCCTTGTTCCGACGCGATCGTCTCAGCAGGAGGGTGCTGACATCCTAAACTATCGTAAAGACTTACAATGCGAAATACTAGATGATCTGGCGACGTAGGTCGTCGATTCGTTATGATGCTTCGTGGCAGTCGAATATCGCTCCATTCAAGAGATGGGTTCCCATTTAACATCATCACTGACGAAATGCTTACTCGCAACTTGAGGCCAAGTTTTTATCCCCGTCGGTTTTAACGTGCACGGCGTGGAAAGCTAGGTATCCACTAAGGAAACATACAAGGCCAAACTGCAAGACCTCATCGCAAGTATACCGCTCTACACTCACATAAGCTCACCTGCAAGGTACCTAGCTGACAACAAACCATCGGTATTTTATTTCGTGCTTACAAATCAGTAACACATGATTGACAGGCCATTTATAGATACCAAACTGGGGTTAAGCAATCATGTCACCATACTTTATAACTAATTATGCTATGCTGAATATCCTGCGGAACACACAGCACTAACACGTACTATCACACATCACAACATCTTAGATAACATAGTTGCGTCGACCGTTTAGGAATGATTGAAAGGTGGCTCACCTGATAGCGCCTGGATTTAGTTTGTTGGAAGCTTCAGCAATCTAATCGAAACTGCTTCTGAAACAAAGTGGGTTCGCTTCACCAATCCCTCGTCTTTTATCAGAGGTAGAACCCGCAAGCGCGTGTAAATAAGGAATGCAGCTGGCACACTTACAGAACTCATCCTCTTCCAGAAATCTGGAGCGATTACCTGACCCAGTGCAACCACTGTTACATGCCTTTCCGTGAGGACAAATTGATTCACCAACAACATGTTGCCTGTAAATTGACCAACGACAAAAAGCGTTTATACAAGCATCCAGAAAGTGAAGCTCGGTATCTCCCACATAACACGCCAGACGGAGTGGTACAGAGTGCCGAAGAGGCAGCCAAGACCCCACGAATGCAGTATGCCCCAACATTCCAAAGAGACGTCCGGCATACCCATATCCCTAGCCACCATTTCAACACTTACTAACATCGATTTTACTGCTAAAGCTGAGTTAAAGAACCCCTCTCACTACGCACCTGCATTGCTCCCGGAATCGATTATATTCACCCTACGGCGCTGAACATAGCAGCAGGAACGCTGGTCTGGGATTATCGCATTTCTCTTAAACGTGCTTGGATAAGCAAATTGTGCCTACCTTGTGGAAACCTCGCGCAATCCCTCCAATCTTCAAAGGCGGTTGTCGCTCGGAACACGCCAACTATCACTCAGGACTTCTCCTCCCTGTTTTCCCAAATGTGATGGAGGCAATCGTCGCTGAGTCCTTAGTAGACCATCGAAAAGCCACAATATCATAGCACACGAGCAACATGATTTCCGCCAGCACGGCTTATATACTACCAACCTACTGATTGCACGCAGTAGTTGGAAGGAGACAGCTGATACAGGTGGAGAGTGACATCACTTTAACTCGACTTCTCCAAAGCTTTTGACAGACTGCACCACCGCATACTGCTTCACAGGCCGAAAGCTATAGAGTTGGTGATCCTGTCCTTTAGTGGATCGGGAATTTCCTGCAGGATCGGCAACTGCAAGTCAGAGTTCGAAGTGTGCTGTCCGGCCTGATTTATGTCAAATTTGAAGTTCCACAATAACCAGTTCTGAGACCGCGTCTGTTTCTCGTGTTCACTAAAGAGCTTGCGCGTTTGACTAACGCAAAATTCATGCTGTTCCCTGAAGAAGTTAAGCTGTGGCGGAAGATCGTCGATCCAGCATATCACTATACATTTCAACGAGCGTAAGCGTAGTCTTTCCACAAGCTGTTCCAGTTCAATTCGGAGGATTGTAGGGTTGTTCACATTCGCCACCAGCCGAACATCACATACAAGCTTGGAGATCATGTGCTGTAAGAAGTCACACAGAAGAGCAACCATAGGGTATTAGTTCAGGCTGATCTAGGCTGCTCAGAACCTTCTGAAAAGGGGTCGATAACTACGAACCAACCCCTTGGCACGCTGCGGAGGGCACTTGGGCGGTTTGATTCCCCTGTTTATTCGCAGTTGCTTAAAACCTATTTTCGGCCTCATGTGGAATACGCAATCCAGGCGCGGCAGCCCTGGTGCAAGTAAGATCTTGGAGCACTGGAGACTCCACAGCGACGAGCCAGGAAGCACGCCATAGGGTCGTTCGATCTTCCTCATCGTTAAGAGCAATTGCCGTGCGGCCGCACTTTAACTTGGCACACGCTTTGCCCTTTGTGATCAATCTAATTCTCCCCACACAATATTGCGTAGGCGCCCGTTCGAATCAGTTCGACGAAATCTACTCAGTGCTCACTAAATATTAGGTCTAAATTAAGTGAAATATACTTTTGCTCCAGTTCACAGTCTTCGGCATATTCTTTGCCCAGTTTTACCTGTGTAACTACATCAAACCGGAGTTTTTCGGAAAAGATTTTGTTCTCATTAGAAAGAAAATTATGAGGACTCCCAAACTAGGCAGCAACCATCCCTACAAGTTGCAGCATAAGCAAGTTACAGTCATTTTGCTCCGCTCATCAACTGAGCAGCTTTAGGGACGCTTATCAGCGCTGCACCTGTATCGTCGCTCAAGGCAGGCCGATCAACACACCCTGCCGCTTTGTGTGGGTGTGTGTGTGTTCAACTGCGAGTCGATTGATCACTGAACACGAAGGTCTGAATCTAAGCCTGAGAAGAGAGCTAGACGCTTCAACCGCCCTGCAGCGAATTTGGGTCACCTCCCTCCCACGAATGGATAAGCCTCATACTTGCCTGCTTCCACTTCTCAAACCATACTCGCTTCATTTAGAGATTCAGCCATGGCATCGACAGCCCAGAGCCGAAAGCAATCCAGTGCAAATTACAAGCAGGTAACATAAGTGTTGATTGCCTTGACAAACAAACCAGGAGCAACAACATAGATCCATCTTCTGAACTGAGCACTCGTGGCTCAATGCAGCTTTCACTGTCAACTCCAGGGGTGCCCTCTAAACAACCCGAATTGCCGGCAAAATCGATAAAGCAAACACACCCTAGACAACATCCCGCTGCGTCAATTCTCGTGTGAACCAATATTCCCGAGTCCACCTCTGTCACAATAAAAGTCAAGTTGCAAGACGATCGCAACCAGTAGAGTTCCATCTACGATGCGATTGGTATTCGGATTGAGTCTGCAATGCTGCAACGCGCAGCGCGTCACCCGACCTCAGTGCACTGGTGAAACTCGAAATCTTCGAGTAACAAATGTTCAGCAGATGAGACAGAGGCTGTCCTGAATTCAGCAGTTTATCTTTGCAAGTTACCTAGCAAAGTACTCATATTACCTGACCTAACTTGGAACGATCGCATAAAAGAAGCAGTTGACCAACGAGGCATCACTAATAAGGATAGCAAAAAGCACTTTTGGTTCATGGTGTTCCCGAGCTTTTGCATTCTTCTGATCACGATGCGCAAACACATTATCGATAGCAGTGGTGCTAAATCCGCGAAGCTCTCTCTGTTTACGATGTTATTGTTAAATCCCTAACAAGCGTTCCGTCATCAACTAACTACAAGGGCTGCGCTCCAAGACTAATGAAAGTAAAATTACAATCCGAGGGAATGATGCAAGTTCTGTTAGATAGCTGGTTAAAGTTTCTAGCAGGATTTCCAACAGAAATCCGACTAAAGGTAACAAGCGAACGGCTAAAAGTTGCAAGTAATTCGATGGAACTTGCAAACTCTGCAAATTATTGATCGGAACAGTTCTGCGGAGAGACCGACACAACAGCATCCAGGGCAGAAAACAGGAAAAAACACAACATGATTGAAAACTTTGTTCTGGAACGTTCAATAACGCCATGTAACTTGACTGAAAATCATGAAGCAAAATAAGGATTAATGGCCGACTACCTAACGTCGGGCTTAAAAATTAATTGACGTCTATCGAAGCTCCCCTAACAACAAAAGCCCCATCTTACATTTAACCAAAGCTCGACGTCCTCTAAATGAATTGGCCAAAGTAGAACACCATGCCTCACAACCGCGCGACCTCATCATGATTACTGAGACCTGGTTAAACCTTGAGATAACCGGTTCTGAGATCAATTTACGCGGTATGTCGCTGCTTCTGATCGATAGAACCTTGAAAGGGTGGCGGTGTGAGTCTTTATTATAATACAAACCTCCGATATGAAGTTATGGATCACCCGGAAATCCGAGCTCCTGTTTCGCCTTGTTGCCGTCTATAGTTGCGAAACAAGGACACATGTCTACTAGCTTTGATTTACCGCCCACCAAACTCAACGTCGGAAATAGACTCCAAACTGAACCACATATTTCAGTTTGCTTTGCACAAATCTTACATCCACGTTCTTATCGTTAGAGACTTTGACGTGCACGACGTAGAAAGGCCACAACCGATGGTACGCAGTTTATATACCGCTCGCAATAACTAATTGCTAGCCACCTTCTGTACAACCACGTAACCTCTCCCACCAGATAACGAACTGCTAAGAAACCGTCGGTACTGGATCCTGTGCTTAATAAATAAGAACTCATGGTTGACGGAATAGTTACAATCACATCACTAAGTCTATATATGCTATGCGGGTTATCCTGGAAACGAGGATGATAAGATGCATACCATCACGCACCATAATGTGTTATCAACGCTTATTAAGGATACAACTTGGATTTTCTTAACCGAAGCTGTATTGAAGTTGTGATCCTTGCTTCTTCACATTTCTCCTGGAGTCGACATAATCAGCATCATCAACAGCAGTACATCAGCCATTTGAACTGATGATTCGCTGCCATACAACCATGACCACATATTAATGTTTATACGGAACACTCTACGTGAAAACGGTTATCCCGATAGATATATCTTAAGGAATCTGCAAGAAAAATCCGAACCAGTGCCCGTGTTAACAGCACCCAAGAAAGAGTTGTTTATTCGCTTGGTATTCAAAGGGGACGCGGCTACCCAGCGTGTAACCAGAAGCCTTTCGTCCCCGGTAAAGTCGACCTTTCCAGCAGCCTCTTTGAAGTGAGTGTTCTCAACGGAACCACTCATTCGATCACAAAACAAGGACAAGCTACTGTTGCTGACCACCTCAATGGTAATTTATCAATTCGTGTGCGCCTGTGGCGCGACGTATATTGGTCGAACGGCAAGGCAGTTATAATAACGCGTGAACTAACATTGTCCTCGTTGGCTGCGTCAAGGGGGTACCGGGACCATTAGTAGCGCAATTTTGGCCCACATTGTGGACACCGGCCATGAAGTGGATTGGAAACGCGCTTTCCGAATAGTTTACAAGGTTCCGCCGCACCGAACGAAAGGTTATCGCCTGCGTACGCTTGCGACAGCTGAAGCAATATGCATTCGATTGTTCCAGCTCACAGAAGGAGCTGGTTCAGGCTCTCCAGCATCCTTGGCCAGCGAAGATGGAAGACGCCCAAGTCGACTGGCTTCGGTCAGACGCGGTAGCAAACAGCTAGTCCTCTAAGACCTAATTCGTTTTCTACACTCTGACATAGGCCTTCACGTGATCAAGTCATTTTGAACTAACTGGGTGGATTTAACATTCTAGCCTCCATATGATTGTAATGGTCTGATGATGAATAATTGAAAGCAATTGCTCACCAGATGGTCTTTTGTTCTAGAGACTTAAATGGGAATTTTTAAGTTACTGAAATCCTATTTCTCTACAGATCTCTCAAAATGGTCCTTAACGCGAACGACTCTAAATCTACTGTTTATTGAACCAGCCAATAGCCTCTCTCTGCGTACTCACTTGTTATGCTACCAGTTGATTTGAACTTGGCCACTCAGCGAACAATATACATTTTTAGGATTGCGTGTGTCCGTCGGAATCAACTTGCCAGCGTTAATGACCAAATTGAGAAATCATGAAGGAAGATGATTTCGTTACGGAAGCATTTGAAATCTCTATGGACGAAATAGATTCAGAAAAGCTATAGGGTGCAGAGGGACAGGGATCGTGCTCACAACAGAATGACAATAACGCCGTCTAGCTTCGAGACGCAGTTGCCACTGTTGCAAATGATTAAGACAATTGCGGGCTTTTGGGATGTGGTGCCAATCAACCGACCTCACATAAGTTTAGCTCTGAATTGATAAAACCCACATCGGTTTTGCTTTCCGGTTTACTTTGGAACGCTGAGCTCAGCCGTGCGTCAGTGAACTGCTGAATTCTAGGGCACGTCGTGCAAAGCACTTGTTGCATAACTCATGAATCAGAAGTACTGGTCCACACATGGGTTAAACTAGGTGAAGTTTATTCCGTTTTCTAAGGTCACACACTGTATACTTCGATGATAGTTGAAAGTTATAGTAGAAAAAGTCTACACGTAGCAAGCAAGTAAAGTACACATGCGAACAAGTGATGTGCACAGAAGTGTAACAAAGTATCCGGAGCATCGTGCTTTCTCACCCAATCTTATAATCGGTTTTAAAGATGAAAGACAATTGTTACCTGTGGTTTGTTTATAACTGCACTTGTAGATTATCTCACAGACAGGTTAAAGGAAGGTACGACACACTGGGAACTATTTCTTCAGCGCACTCCATCAAGCACATAAAGTCAAACACTTATCGGATTGCTCTCTAAAATTGACAGCACCTGGTTAATAGGTTTTTCCGCCCGAAAACACAACACTACTGACCAGTTTCTAGATGGTTTGATCTCATTAGGCAGATAGAAGGCACTCGAATCCGGGGAATTAGGGATGTTGGCCGTTACTTCTAGGCCACCGAGTCGAGGCGGGCAATGTTTGTCACAACGGCTAATGACTGATTCAGGGTCATTTGGAAACATGCGATGTGCGTGCGATTCGCATTGGAACGAATCGTGGTCAACTCAACCAAGGGAGCCGAGTTCATCAACAAGACTTCCTTATCGGGCCAGTGTCAGTATCAAAGTATTTCTTGTCTGCGTTCTACAGAAACATTTGCTATCTTATTCTTAGGTAGTTACCAGAGAACACCGCCTGTGATACATGATTGTAATATATGTCGGTGAAGTAAACGCAAACATCTGATCGTTTCAATACGTTCGGAGGAGTATTTAGGCAATGCTTGCACGCTTTTTTGGCTAGCAATTTTAACTGGTGGCCACTGACCGACCGATTTGTGGATCATCTGGCTAACCTAATTGGAATACAATGTAAAAGAAAATATGTAAAAACACGCCATTTCAGCGACCATGAACATCAACAGTAGCCTACTTGGGATACATTTGTTGCACCTGAGGATCAACAGGCTACTCAGAAATGAAACACTGTCTCCTGGCTTAGGCATAACGTGTGCAGCATGGGGTCCGACCATAAATTTACAATGCGCTACTGTCATGAATGCCTCTGGGATCCAGAAGCTATGAACTAAATGCACTCAAGGGTTAACATAAAGTCATCAGGGTTTTATACGCTATATGTTTAGGAAAAGGATTCAAGCAGTAATAGACTGCGACGATGCACCAGCACTATCACTATATTTCACTACCTTTAGCATGTAATGCTTTGTCTACATGACTAATGTCAACTTGTCAATGTATCTCTGAACAGCACCATACTCAATTTTAAAACGAAGGAATTCATAGTATGGATTCCAAAGCTTGCTTTAATCACCAGGGAAGATTATCTCCAGTAATTCAAAAATCTTCACTTATCAGCATGAATAAGAGAGGTACGTTCTAAGTGAATAATATTTATGCAACCCTCGTCAGACCCAGACATTTCATTAGTGACGAGTTCCTAGTAGTTGTGCCAGCTTGCAATGGATATTGATTATAATGTTTATTCCGACGGGAAAATTTGCTAACTCACGCTGTCACTGAAAGCAGTAGCTTATATACCACGGTAACAGTTTCACAACCAAGGATTGACTGAAGTGCAAAGCATGGGATCATGCAAGCTCAGCTGTAGGGCACAATAAATAAATAAATAAACGTTTTATTCCTCGACAATGTGAGGCACATACCAATTGGGTAGTCTATCGACAGGTAAAACGTGATCGCATAACATAGTTAATTTTACATGTTTTGTTCGATGGTTCCGATATGGGTTTTTGAAGTGATTAGCGGTTTGAAAATAGTAGTTTAAGAAACCGGGAACAATAATAAATATAGATTTCAAGGAGAATTCAAGTAAAGTAATATGGTCATCCATGGAACTGTCCCCAGGGGACTTGCTTCCTTGCAGGGTATTCGCATTATGAGTTTCACCCGCACTTCCATGCTTCCATTGGCTCCGTGCTGGTGTGGCAAAATAGTAAACAGGCCATCAGACTAGGTAGTAAATGTTTTTGGGCTGTTTTTTGCAAACATTATGGACGATGAAGCTTCAGCCGGTTCCGTCATGTGGACCAATCAAATGTGGCACTGTTTTTTTTAAGCCAGCGAGTCAGTAGCAATATAATTTGCATAGCTTTACATTTTATTTTGAAAGCTGTAATCCGACACTACAAGAGATCAGCCCAGTCATGACCAACAATAAATCAAAGAAGAAGATAACGTATGAGGAATTAAAAAACATAATAATGAATACAAACGCTTGCCGATAGGCCTATCACAATTTTATGGAAATCTTGGCGAGTAACGACGATGGTACAGAGACATAAGAGTGAAAAGCTTAGTGCGTCTACGAACAAGTGCGTCAAAGGAGAAAAAAGAATTGTTTAGATGGAGTGAAAAGAGTAAGATCGTTTATAAATACATACCCAAAAAGTTAAGTACATATAGGTAGCCTTATAATATGGAAACGAATAGAGGATATGGTGACCTACAAATGTATCCAGGACCATTCTCATACAACTCATCTAGAGTCACGGTTTGGCTCAGTTTTTATCATATATTTGCAACAGTCAGGTGAATATTAATCATGTGTCTGAATTGCGGATAGGTAGTGTAGTTCCTAATACTGAATGGGTTTTTCCATATTAACGCATATTTTACGGAGAAAATTATGAGCGGAGCTATGTGCGAGGCTATGGTATTTACAATGTCCGCTCGCTGTTTCTTAGTTCATAGCGCATACGAGTCTGAAACTCGAGTTGTAGCTGAGAAATGGAGCTTAATCCGAATAATATGACGTACATAAAGCACAGATTCAGTCTGCGCAACCATAGTTGCTCCAGATTTAGCGCCTTCCAAAGCTCACGGTATGTCATAGTATTAGGGATATTCAAATGCCACTTTGTGAATGATCGTTGAGTGTTTTCTAGTGCAATGATGTCCACTTTTCTCAAATTACTATGCACAAATGTACAGTACTCAAGCTTCGGCCTAATACATATTTTAAAGGCTTGAAGCCTGGAATCCGTCAATATAAGAATTCGACTTACGTAGGTGATCAATTTTCTGGCAGAAGCTTGCAAGAACATAACATGCATTAAAAAATCAAATGAGGCAGGATAGCTTAGACCAAGTTTTCGGAATACGTCATACACAGGAATGGGGGGTATGGTTTAAGGTACAGATGTTCCAAGAAGGGCTACAGCCGTGGTACAATAGATTACTATTGTCAGTGGCAAAGTGCAACTTCCAGGAGTTACTCCAGTGTTCCAGTGTGGACAAGTCAGGCTGAATACAAGGAAATTAGGACTACATTGCCTAGGGGTGGAACGATGCACAATTTTAACATCAAGAGGGAAAACGAATGGCTTCCCCGTACTAGATGTCATCAAGGAGATCGTTAAAATATATTAAGGATAAAAGCAGGCTTAGCACGCTAGCTTGAATTACTCCACTAAAGATTGTGGTGGCATCAGATGTATAGTTAACAGCTTTTAGGAGATGAGTTTTAAGTTTCGTATCAGAGATTCTACGTACCTGGTTGGTGGACGACAAGGGGTGAGTAGAAATAGTCGTTTGCGCAGTGGAAGTTTCTTGTATGTTCGGGGACGCGATGCGCAGTAACGCTGGACTATTATGATACTAAATGTACTCAGAAGCGATATTTTTACGACAGTTACTATTTGATTTCATCTTTAAAGCTGGTTCCTTTATGGTCAGATTGTCATCTAGGTCAACTAGGTTGGGAAGTTCCTGAGTTTCCGTGGTTAGAGGAACAGACTGGTTACACTGTTTGTCGGATATAGGCTTTTTTGCACTCCCTTTGTAGTACTGTTAAATCTACTTTCAGGACCGTGGATATGTTAGCATTCCTAATGGATAATGCGCTCCTACTACAAATGAATTTTTCAGCAAGTGTCCTTTGAAAAGTTAAGAAGTACTGCACAAATCTGCTTCGAAGATTTCTTCCGCAGTATCACGCAAGAATACCAGTCCATCAAAGTGACAATCGTTTGCCACTGCAGAGATAGTCTCAAGAGATACCTTTTCTTTTAAATTAAATGCTATTACGTTTTTTGACCGTTAAATGCACTCATCAACCTCCAATGCAACTTGTTGTATAAAATTCCCAATGGATCGAAAGTGTTCCATTTTTGGTGTATCTGGTGTTAATAAGATACTTAAGCGAGTTAAATTGCTCTAGGACTTGGTACAGAGATTCAAACCTTTCGTTTAACTCCTTCGGCTGTAGTTCAAACGCAGCAATCGTTTGATTCGCTTTAGAGGGCCATTTTGCATAACTGCGCTGTGCACTAACAGCGAAACCTTAAGATAACTATCATTTGATTGCTTTTTATGCACGATTTCGGCTTTATGTTCATCTTAGTTGATGAGCCTTTAATTGTTTCCCTGCTGACGGACTGGTTATAAGCAGGATAGTTTGTCAGCTTTTCAGTGGCTTCTTGTCTCTTCTTTGAGTTTCTTGTTATAACTGAGTTAACGAGCATTTTTACTGATTATGTGGACAAGGATAAGAAAATAGGGGACAATATTCACCGGTTCTGTTACAGTGATCGAGAAGAATCAAACAGTCATCGGCGCCGTAGTGGGTAATTGAAAGGTAGGCACCTGGTCAACTAGCATATCAAGCACAGTCACACCGGGGATATCATGCAAAAGCCAATCACTTGAGAGAAGGTTAACAAATAAAATAAATCAAGTAATGCATAAGAAACGATGAGATAAATCTTAAATTAATGTGCAAATGAAATAAGTTGTTTATAAACGAATCCGAGATAAGTTAACGAAGTCGGAAGTATATCTTACGGAAATGCTCCAAACACGAACATGTTTCAGAAATTAATTACACTTGGCTTAAGCGACGTGTGCAAGTTTATAGAAGAGAATATATGTAGGCATTTATATAAGAAAAGCATTAGTGCAATACTGAAAACCCACCACCTGAAATAAAGAGACTTAGCATGCAAGCACGCGGTTACTAAATCGAATGCAGCGTACCTACAAACGCTGCGCTGGTTCTGCCTATGTTCTCTGCAGGACCCGGCGTCGCTTCTTTAGTGGTACCGAGTGACCTCGCTCATGGCTCACTAAGCCTGCCTGACTCAGGCACTGTCGACCGTATGTGCTACAGAACCATACGCTCGATGACGATGGGGTACAACCCATTGGTGCTTGCGACTTCCGCACTTGATGATTCTTCTCTGCATGTATGAGGTATTTCACCCATACTTCGGCAACTGCCTTCGTGATTAGATCTCGCCATGCAATCCGATCAACTGCCTTCGATTCCCATGGCCTGCAGTCAAGATTAGAACATGAGGCGCTCACTTTGATCATGTCCTGGTAACGTAACTTTGATTTCCCCACATGCTTCTTCTAAATACTC
This sequence comes from Dicrocoelium dendriticum, assembly GCA_944474145.2. Lineage (NCBI taxonomy): Eukaryota > Metazoa > Platyhelminthes > Trematoda > Plagiorchiida > Dicrocoeliidae > Dicrocoelium > Dicrocoelium dendriticum. Next base: position 60,753,591 of record OX104061.1, read on the forward strand.
AGCTGACCGTATAAGAGTTGTTTCGGTATCCGCATCGAATGCATATAGCTCACATAACCGAGCCACCTCAGGTGTCATCAAAAGTATGCAGTCCACTGCATACAATTAGAGCTTATACGACCTATCTAACGTGCACGAGAATCACACGGATACAAACAGGACGCGGTTTCAGATGAAACGATCGATACAAACCAACCGGTTGTAAGCGCTTAGTTGTCCAAATTCCGCCAAGGGTAGATTGTGCTTCAGTAATCGACCGCTCTGTGCAAAGGTAGCCCTGAGGTCAACTCCATGGCGTGCCGCGTCATGCCGCAATTTCAAATAGGGGCATACGCACAAATCCGTCCAGAAAAATTGATTTGCGTACGTTCGATAAAAAGTGATTCACAATGCGGCGTGAAGGCTCCTGGTCAACCAAAGCAGTGTACGGAGATATAATTGCTTCTAGTTGCCTTATGCAGCTACCGAGCGGGTTGGTTTAGGTCTCTTGAAGTAGACCTAGCAATATGCTTTCCGATAACTCCCAAAACCTTGATAAAGGCAGAAAAGGAGTGAACTGGTAGATGAACCGCTGCACTGAAACAGCCAAAATCGAAAACCGGCGTTTGACTGATCCTTTTATGTTGCCCTCGCAAAATTTTCGCAATTAGTAGGCCTGATCGAGCCCGATTGAATGAGGAAATCCTGGTCGATGTGCGCAAAAATTTGAATCCGAAAACTTGAAAAGTCAGGAGCAACAAAATATTTCGACCGGTACGGCGTTAAATCCATTTGAACTTGTAGATATTATTGGCGTACAATTTACTTTTGTACGTACAACTCAGCCTTGAGGCGGCGGCTAAATATAGTTTTAGCCATGGATAAGAGTTGTTTCCCGAGCCCGCGTGATAATCCCTCAGGAATAGAGCAGGTAATACTTATGAATGGAAGGATTTTGGTGAGTATTTTGTTCGTCGCAATCAGCCGACAATTCAAGTATGTCGACCAGCTGTCCGGAAAAGCACCAGAGCAGGTAAACCTAACTCATTTTCCGAGCGTGCGTGACCATAGTCCCGGTTGAGTACAGCTCAGTCAAATAACACTGGTCCCAGCACCGAGGTGCGGTGGATCTAGTTGCCACGACTTAAGTCGCATGAATAACACTGAATAATACCAGCAAGATATGAGCTTAAAGACAAATGGAATGTAAAAAATTGAAGCAAGAAGAATAAACGTTAGACCAGGGAAGTCTAAACTCCAACGCGCAAGCCAAATGCGGCCACCGTCAACCTTTCAACTGGCCTGCGGCCTTATCATAAAAGAACACATTAAAGTTTGAATCTATTCCTTATAGGCACCATTATATAAATTCCAAAAAATTAAGGAACGTTTGATTACAAAAGTCAATGGCATTAGTTGTTGGTAAAATCAATGATGTAATATATTTTAGTGCTGACAAACTAGGAAAAGTCAATCTGGTGCTTTTACTATTTGATTCATAACTAAAGCCAAAAATAAAAAGATGGGTTGATTATCTATTAATATATAGGACTAGCTATAGCTAACCCGTTCTGAAAAGGTGATTTTTGCTTTATAGCACATTCCAGGCCCTAAACATTAATGGTTCTGTAATTTACTTTAAGGTACTACATCAGATATATCCGTTTCAATCCTCCGATTATTTGATTCCATAAAATCAACATTTTCTACTCCACTTTCAAAACCCCTATGAGATGGGGTTCTAACTAAACTAAAAATAATAGAGTGATTTGTTAACTTTCATTCATATGATTCTCATTCCTGTTCTAGAGTGCAGAATGCGAGTAAAAAAGGAAATTTAATGACAAAGGCTGCCGCTTTCAGGAAAAGTGAAAACTAGGGTATATTTTCACTGAATGACTAAACAAGTGTACGTTTGATTTGCTTGAAGAGTGCGGTGGTTTTCAAGGAATTTACCACCAAGTTACAATACCAAACGCAGTGTCTTAACTTGGACAAGTTTACTAAAACTAGACAAGTAAAGAAATGGAAGAGACTGAAAGCTGGAATCATCTAAAAGCAAAACTTGTTTGTTGCAAAATAAAGCTAGAAGCATTGAAAATCATTCATTGCAGTGGAATTTGTCAAAGAAGGTATGATGCAAATTGCGGCAAATTTTGGTCTTAAGAAAATATAAGTTTGCCTTTGTTTTACTAGCACGTTACACTTTTGTTCGCAAAATTGAAGACGTCTCCTCTGATAATAAGAGAAAATAAGAGGCAAAAGGAGCACTATTTACATCTTTTTGACTACCTGTGTTGAAAGCGTTGATATGGCTGAGGCTGCTCTGTTTCACATTTGTTTGAATGCGGTTTAAGGTTAGATGTGTGTGAGTGAAGAGTTACTTGACCTGCAGGGTTTTAAAGATCAAAGAAGAGGAGTCGATACATTTGTTTCTGTTTCTTCTATGATCAGTGATGTTACGTTATCAAGGAAATATCTCAAATAATATTACTGGCGGTGCCGCATGTCTATGGAGCACAGTGGATTTGCAACAACTGTCTGTAACAAATTGAGCGAAGAAGGGAAAAATCCATTTAACTCAACTGCATCATTCAGCATCAAGGTATTTGTGTTAAACAGCTTAAGCTTTATCAAGCTATGCAAGGTGAATACGGAGATGTTGTGTATCACCATGATTTAAAGTGGCTCCGTCGTGGGACTGCAGTTCATCGCTTCTACTCTGTTGGAGAAAAAATCGGACAATTAATAAAACTTGGGACTATTCATATCAGCACTAGCTGATCTTGCATGGATGGCTTATTTTGAAATTTGGTTGATATTACACGACATCTGAACATGTTGAACACGAGCAATCAGAGACATTATGTAGTGATAAGCCAATGGTATTTGGATATCAAAACCTTGAGGAATAATCTGCAACGTTTCCAAAGACTACTGTCTTAAACGCAGCCTAATAACACATATTTTTATCACTACAGGAAAGCAAACCAGGTCTTCCTGAAGGTAACATCTATGCACAAATGCAAATGTGTGTCATAGATTATGTATTCCTGGATGATGAGTTTCAAATGCTCTTTCAGCAATTTGTAGCAATCGAAAAGGAGGTCAGACATTTTTCTTCGCCTTTCTCTGTGGACACTGACAATGTTCCTGACCATTTGCAACTAGAGCCTATTGAGTTGCAAAGTGATGTTAAATGTCACAATCGACCCCAACCGTTCTCGCACATCAATTTTTATCGCTAGTTGGAAAAAGACAGCTTCTAAGAGATTTGAACATTTACTAAGCGAATGTTCAACTGCTTGTTGACCAACAGGTTATCTGAGCAGACAAGTAGAGTATTATATTTTAAAAAGAACCGTGTTAATAGTAGACTAGGTGCTATTTTGCGTATCAAAGCCAGTGTCTTTGAGCCAGACCTGACAGCTTCCTGCATTCAAGACCTAACTTGCAACCTTCAAGTTAAAAACTTGAAATAAGCACTTTAGAACCGATGGCATTTTTAGTTATTATCTAAATGGCCCGACATATTTTTAACAAAATATAAGGACCCTCAGTAGGAAACGTTTGGACTACTCAAGATTGAACGAAAATTAACAACCGGATGCAAGAAAACGAATGCATTAACGCCACTGACTGCGTGACTTCGCCATTTGTGTAAGCCATTTCGAGGCCTATCAAGGCTATCTGTCGGGTTCTTCATGCCTATATGCCAATTTATGGACTGGCGACCTCAATGCTTCGCTCAGCTTCGTGCAGCCACTGCGCATAATGCACACCGGGGAAACGGTCACTCGGCATCCGGAGGATATGGCCTTGCCTACGTAAGCGAGAAGCATCAGGTAACACTTGAGTGAGGTAGCAGGTTTTTCGCTAAATTCCAATAGACGGACCTCGACATTGCTCAATCGGTGTTCCCCCCATGACGTCAACAATACTCCGCAAACAAAGGTGCTCAAACACGGCCAAGCGTTTAATTTCCCTTTTGGGGACTGGCCAGTTCTCTAAGCCAAACATTAAGACCGGCTTTACATCAGGGTTACACATCCTACTTTTCACTGACCTACTGATACCCTGTCGTTTATATAAGAGATTAAGTCTCTGGAAAAACACACGATATGAGAAGCACATGATACGAGAAGTAACCTCCTAATTGATGTGACCACCGGAGATTACGCAGCTACGAAGTTACTTGAACGGATCCAGCACTTACAGCGGCTGTTCGGTGATAGCCAGAACCAGAGTAGTGTCGGTCCAGTCTTGCAACAGTACTTCGCATTTTGAAGGTGGAATCAGATAACGAAGCATTCAGCGCTCTGCGTCAGCTTATCCGGTAGTGTTTGTGTAGCCACTGCGTCAGACCTGAGGAGAGCTATGTCTTCCGCATTCTCCAGGTTTGTCAGTCAGCTATCTGGCAGACCTTCCAATTTGTTGGAGTCTGAGAGAACCCGGTCGTCTATGATCATTTCGATCAAAAGTTGCAGAGGAAAGGAAATATAGAACAAACCTGACAAACTCCACTTGTCGTGGGGAAGTCAGGAGACAATTTCCTGGAGACTCTTACACTGCCTTGAGAATTACGGCAGATAGATCGGATAATGGAAAGTTTTTAGCAGAGACGCCCTTCATTGTAATATATCGCCACAAGCTGGCGCGGTCAACAGAGTCGAAGGCAAACTTCAAGTAAGTGAAAACCACCATAGTCGGTTGTCTGTATGTGTCTCCGATACATCCACAACCAGGGCGAGAATCAGCCTGGCTTTCAGTAACTCGATTTTCAAAGAGATAAGTTAATCGTCGGAGAATGATACCCATGAGAATTTCGGAGGCTACGAAAAGAGGTCTAATGCTCTGATGATATTCGTACAAAGTACGCTGAACATTCTTAAAACAGTGTACGACCGTTGACAGTCGCTAGTCTGAAAGCTTCTCTTCAGTGTGTCTAATCTTGTTAGATAAGGAAACTTGTCCAGTCAGCAGAGTCAAGAATAGCTTTTAGCAAGTATGGAGGAAGATCCTCGGATCCGGGCGGTATTTTTTTCAACGCACAGACCTCGGATCGAATCTCCCCGCCTTTCCATTTCGACTGTGGTATTTTGTTTGATGTAACCTACCTCTAACCTTTGACTAAGCAGTCTGATCCACAATGAAGTGGAGTACATTGAATTTCGCTTGACGGAATCCACCCGGAGAATTTGGCTTAATAGTCTGACCCACAATACACTCGGGAGGAGGTTCAACTCGGGTGTGTGACTGCGCCGACCCGTTGGGTTCTTCTTGTGGCCTGTCATATATGGCCCTTGAAGAGCTTGAACAATGCATTTGTATTTTACAACCTTATTATGTTACACATTTTATACTCGTGAATCTGTACTTATATAAAGACGAACGCAGTTGGGGAGATTGAATGATTTTAGGCCAGCTCCGTTGGATCATGGCTGTCATCTACATGCATCCAGGTCTAATTCTTTCCTGTTTACAATGGTTATGGGGTGCGTGTGGTGCAACGTAAGCCATCAATGGTCCGTCTGTAGGTGCTGGCGTCCTGTGGCTATCCATATAGAGGCCGTAGTGACAGGCAAATTTGAAACAGGATGCCGCAAAACATGTTACGCACTTGCGATCACGGCCCGTCGTATGTGGGAGTTGTCGGGTTTGCAACAATTTGACAAGGGCTGCTAACTTGAGGCGGGCGGTAACAAATCACTGATCAACTGGAGGTGCATTTCGACTTTCAGAGAAAATGCATGACTGTCCTGTTGGAAAGCAACCGAGCTGTGAGCTTATTCTCGTGGACCTGTTGTATTTTATGGCGGGGTGTTAAAGGGTGCGGGCCATGAACCCCGCTATAAACTCCGTGGATGATTGGATTGTTAGGCTGCTAGCCTGCCACTTAACCATCGATCCGTCGGATATGAGTGGCTCTGAAGGCATTTGGAAATTGCCAACTACGAAGTTACGCAAACCATCGCACCACCTTCTTGCAATGGATGACCGCACTGTAGCAGATGAAGCATGACTGGGCTATTAGATGACCACGCTTCGCCCCTGCAAAACCACTCCGGAACGTGTTCCGTGATTCTATGGGATAGATGCCTTTTAGTAGGACTCACAAATCGTGTAACTCGGGAGCGCGAATACTAAGAAATGTGCATTGATCAAGTCAAAGGAGTCATGATCCTTTGATTCGTATCCCAGTGAGTCTTTAGTTGTAAATTGCTTTAGTCTTGTACTTAATCCACTGCTTTCATTGACGTCGCGGTTTGTCTTTGTGTTTTCGTTGGAAGCAAACTTGCTGCCAAATGCAAGTACATCTAGCATGCACTGGTTAACATGTGAATAGGAGAATACGGATAAATCTTAAACCAGGAACTGCATAGCTTTGATTCAAGAAACTTATAGTCAAAAGATTGCCATATGAATTATCACCGTATTTTCCATCTTAATCATGTACCGGACTATGAGGTCGGTGAACGTGACATGTACTTAACATCCAATCGCTCACCGCTGTCACGAAGTTTTGAACGAATACAATATCATACAGGGTTACTGGTTTCACGTACATTGCTTGAGTAGGCTGCGGTAGCGAGCTCTCTCCTGAGTCCTGTCAAGGCTATATTAATGCAAAAGCGGTAAAATTGTTCCACTGAGATTCTAGAACACGCGACTGGGTCATAATTGAGAGCGCGAGTAGAAGAACAGTTCAACTTCCCTTTACACACATTGAAATTTTACTCCTTCTTCCTACCTGCTTGTCACGGATGTTTGCTTGATATCACGAGTTGCGCGGCAGTTTCGTGCACGTCACTCGCTATGTGGGCATCCAGAGTCCTAGAGTGGGAAGTAGTTTTCGATATTGAATAACTAGAAAATGTGGCGCATATATTGAACCACCTACCTATGTCCTTTAACTTATGCAAAAGGTGGTAGAAGGGTAAAATATCAAGGAAAGGGTGCAAATTCAGCTAAGGCATAACTCAACGAAATACACCCTAAATGGCACATATTGCAATTGCTGTTGTAATTTTGATGTGAATCACATGCATTTTTGCGATTGTTGTTGAGTACGCTTGCGAGATATTCACCTTACTTGTGCTCATCCGCCATTCTTCGCTTCATCCAGTTCATTTCACTGCTTGTTCATTTATGACCTTCTGATAGGCATTCACCTTGACTGAAGCTTCTCTCTGACCGTTAATGCACTACCCAACTGGCCTCCCGTTCAGGATTCACAATGTATGTGCGCTGGGCAAAGTGAACAGAGGGGCAAAGCGAGCACGCATGTTTCCTAGAAAAGTTGAACTTGCACACTGTTGCGAGTAGTGGAAGTCCATAACATGAGACCACAATAAATTCTAGGAGTGGAGTCTATGCAGAGTGCAAATATACCATTCACTTCCGCTTTACTATCCGGATTTCAAAAGTGTTCATAGGTGTTGGTTTGTTTAAGTGCCAACTAGCCTCACTACTTGAATGGGAAATCGGCTCGTTAAGTAACAATACAAATTCGCTTTGTAAAATATCTAGACAGGTAGTAGCCGGTTCTGTGAGTAGATGGTTATATTCGCCTTGTCTGGTAATTTTATAAACGATAATATATTATCGACCAGAATGCCCCAATGCCATTTGGATCCGACCACAGGTCAGAAGAAGTTAATTCAAGTGACTACCTATACATTTCAATAGCACACTGAGATCACTGGTAAATGCGCGTATTTATGCTTGGCGGCATTCGGTTTCCGATTTGCCTGCAAACGTGACCAGTATATGGACGCTTTCGCCTATAGAGTGACTATGAGTGACTTGTGCTGCAACACCCACAGTTCCAGTCACGTACCCCATATCCAGGGTCAATCCGAAGGAATAACACCGGGATGCATGTGAATGCGTGCCACGTTTCATCAACCAGCCGGCCCACACTCTTTCACAGTCAAAGACAAGCACGCTGTATTTGGGAATCAAGCGCACACAAGGCGGTGGATGGACCGTAGTCCGCTCCACACTGAGTGCATGGAACCAATCTTCGAGCCTAGCACGGCCACAAGGACCGTGCACCCCGTCCCCTCCAGCAACGACCAACTGTCTCCTGGAGCCAGTGTAGACAAGGTGATGCGTGATAGACAGGTGGGGATTTGTCAACATTCACATCAAGCGCAGTCACACCAGGGATGTCAAACATCAGCCAGTCGCTTAATATGACGTTATAACATAGATTGTATCAGTTAAAGCATATGCCAATGCAGACATAACTTCACAAAATTAGCATTGAATTTAATTTGGCTACCAACGAATTCGCGATAAGTACAAAAGGTTCACAGGTTATACAAAGACAACACAACGCAAAATATTTAACGAAGTTAACCGTAATTAGCTTCAGCAATATGCACAACTTATTAGAAGATTTTTCAGGTACGCAGAGCAAACCAAATAAAGTGAAAGTAAATTTATCCAGATTAAGAAGAATAACATTAAGGATGAGTAATTTTAGCCCAACTGCGATGAATAAGTATCATGAATGCAATATCAACCTCAGCATGGGGCTGTCTAATAATTATCAGTGCAGTAAAAGAAATGATTAATATAACAATCAAAAGGTGTTATGAAACCGATGGAGACCGAAGGTTAACAACCGTTTTGTTTTTACACTCACTGTGCAAATTTTAGTTGGTTGATCGCTACGGCCTGGGTGAATCAAACAAAGCGTGAATGGGGTCACTTAATAACATCCGAAATGACTAGAGGACAGAAATCTGATGAAGACAGCAAAATATGACCACACTTTGATGTCACCGGCAGCTCAAATGCGTACGAAATATTGGCCACTCGTTCGTTGACCAGTTCCGCAGGTGTTCATGCACCAGAGAATTCAAAATACAGTCGGTTCTGTCTGCATACCTGACTACACCGTTACATTCGATGTGCAAGTTGAAGTGTGATTTAACGCCGAGGGATTTCTCTTCCTTTACTGCTAACAACGACAATTTCCTGCCTTTCTTGATCGCTACAGCATGGACGTGCGTTAGTTCCTCTAAATGACCGATATTAAGCGCTTGGTTTCTCTCATTGTTGCTGTTACCCGTAGCTTGTTAGGTGCATGATTAAATGGAAGTATTTTTCCTGTTGCGAAAAGTCAACTCCAGGTTATTCAGATCAACTATAAATCTGAACGGTACCTATCCCACGTTTGTGTTTGCTGTTGTGACCATGAGCATACCTGACCTTCATTTAATTGCCATTAAGGATCCATAATTATTGCGTTGAAAATAGTGATCTGCTATCTCACTTGATAAAGATATACGTGAGCTGTGGTAATTTCCAACAACAACGACAGTGTCAAGCTATCTAGCGCCCGCTCAGCTGAACCCAAATAAACCGCTGTTTTCAGCCACAAAAGACTAATGTTTTGTACAAACAATCGAAGTTTCACTAATGAGTGGGAGGATATGTTAATTGTAATGTTTTTATCTCCCAGCTGCTCAAAGCTACATAGAGAGTCTAGTCCGAAAAAGCACCAGACGCGTTTCGCCCTATTGGGGCTCGTCAGTGGTGCGCATTCCTCCATCCCCTACTGGGGATCGAACCCATGACGCCTAAAGGCAGATGCTACCTAGCCAACAGCTTAATCCACCAAGCAGTGGAAGATGTCGGTTGAGCTACACAATTTGCAAGCTAACTGGGATGTGGCACGACCAAGCCTCCACTGCCAAACGGGTTACTCCCTTAGCATATATCAATGGCTATCATCCGAAGGTCATGGCGTCTTCTCACTAGAGGCTAGCTTCATAGCATTTGAAACTTTACAATAATTATAGCCCCTTAATCTTTAGCAATAAAATATGCAGCTACCGGGGCTGAGGAATTTTTCGATTTGTTCATTTCTATTGTCAGTGACCACATTGTTGCTTCTATTTGCATCTTTGCAGATGATTTTAAGAGATTTGACACCAACTTTCTTACAGACCATGGACTGCAAACGCTATAAACCTCCAAACCAGAATTGAAGCAACTTTGGACCTTATATTTGTAGACAATATGCTGCTGTTGCTTTTACACAATCAGGCATCGGATGGTAATTCTGACCACTCAAATATCAACTTATCTCTTCTCGTATACAGCAAAGTAAATTACAAAATATTACTCGTTTTATATATATTTATATTTATATTTACAGTCGGTTTACAGATATTGTGTCATCAGAACCATGGCAGATAAAGGTAGAGGAGATAGAAACGCGAATGGCGATTAAAAATGGGAAAAGACATTTTTGATTTTACGCTATTTCAAAATTTTTGTTTTGTTTTGTGAGCTGTAATGTTTATTGTTTTTGTTTTGTGAGCTCTTATGTGTATTAAAATGGATCGCCTATGGTGCGCTGAAGTTGGTGATAGCTAGATCCTGGCAGATGATCTACCCACTGCTGCTACTGTTGCGCCACTGGCTCGTGTTCTGGACGCCTCCTCGGGGCGACCGCTTAGTGGGAGTTGGATATTGTCCTTCTCCCTGTTAAGATTCAGGACTCCAATCCACATGAGTCAGTGAACTGACCATGTGCTGGACCCGCTGCCTTTCGGGTGTACATTTAATCGAAGGCTTTGGCTGAAGACCCGAGTCGTTCTCCTCTCAGATGTGGACGCGCTGCCAGTATCCTAGTTCATCCTCTTCGGAGGATAATAAGTGGTCGATGGCCCTCTTCCTGTAAAACCTAATAATGAGAGACAACAGGTCTACGGGTTATAAGCTCACAGCTCGATTAGCCTAGAGCACGAGCGCCACGCATTGTCTCTGACTGTGGAGGGGGGCACCTCCGGTTGTTCAATGCTTTGCTACTGTCCGCCTCAAGCCAGGCGGCCACTGGTCAAATTGGTGCAAACCCGCCAAAACCCACCTGCGTCTGGCCGTGTTCGCAAATGCGTATCCTACTACGATCGCAAAACAAATATAAATCGTTCCAGTACACCTAGGGCTGCGTATGAAGGCCGTCAAGCAGATCTCAAGCTGTCTCTGCAATCACATTCCCGAGTTGGATCTGTTCCCCACTGCCTTGCAGGTCAAATTATTAAGCCAAAGGCTCTGGGTAGCGTCCCTCAAACAGAACTCCAAACCACCCACTGCCTTGTGGGTCAGGCTATTGAGCCAAAGGCTCCGGGTCGAGTCCCTCAAGGAAATCTCCAAGTCACCCACGGCATTGTGGGGAAGGCTATTGAGCCAAACGCTCCCGGTGGAGTCTCTCAAGCAAACCTCCGAAGCACAACGACCATCTCGTGTGCGATTGCCCACCAATGCAATCGTATTCTTGCGCGCAAAGCACTCAGCATCGGATGCTGGAACGTGCGCACACTACTTGACCGGAACTCGAGTGAGCGCCCCGAGCGATGCACTACACTGGGCGTGATGGAACTGGCGCGTTAGCACATCGATATTGCGGTGCTCTGTGCACTTTGACTCGCTGAGCAAGGTAAGTTGTATGAAGGAGGTGCTGGCTACACATCCTACTGGGTAGGCAACGCCACTTCAGCACCACGTGATCATGGGGTCGGATTTACAATATCCGATCGCCTCTAAGGCAAGCTGGTGGGTGAACCAACAGGCATCGGCGCGCGACTGATGACTGTTCTCCTACGACTCGGAAGAGGCAGGGTTGCCACTCTTATAAGCACGTACGGTCCGACCACGTATTGTCCTGATGACACGTGTGATCAATTCTACACTGAGCTATCCTCCGTGATACGGTCTGTGTCGAGGAGCGACCGACTAATTCTGCTGGGTGATTTCAACGCGCGCGCTGGGCGTGATGCATTGGTGTGGACAAATGCTATCGGTCAGCGTGGCATTGGTTCAGCGAATGCAATATGTTCCACTCACGGCCTGACGATCACGAACACTATGTTTGCACTACGAGCGAAATGGCAACTTGGACGCACCCACGGAGTGGTCACGCTAACCTGCTCGACTATGTCATCGTACGTCAGCGTAATATGCGTGAAGTGCGCGTGACACGTATACTGCGTGGAGCTGAGTGTGGCAATGATCACAAATTGATGCGAACCAAACCGTACATATATCTTAGTAAATCTATGTATTGCACTCCCGCCGTGAATGGGCGCAAATTTAACATTCTCTCCCTCGGTACTGTGGCGAAACGTAATGAGCTAGAGAAGGCGATGGCTGCACGCTTTTGTGATGTGGACTGCATAGCCACAGTGGGCCACCTGTGGCACCACTTTCGCGACCAGATGACAGGTGCTGCCGAGGAGACCATCGGGCGCACAAACTGTAAGCAGCGTATTGGTCTGATGAGAACAATGCGACGTTTGGCGCATTGATGTTCGAGAAGAATGCATCATTTGCTGCACATGTGGCAGACCCCAGTGACTTAGGAAAGAGTAGTCAGTTTTGCAAGCTTCGACGGCGACTGACCCGAGAGCTCCGTCGCATAAAATGTGCATGGTGGACGTCGAAGACGAAACCGATGGAACGCTATGCCGAACGCCGCCAACACAAGGAATTCTTTGACTCCTTGAAGGCGGTGTATGGACCGAGATTGGAGCCGCTGAGGACACTGATCGATGGTAGTTCAGGCGCTACCTGCACCCAGACTGCAGACATAATGCAGATCTGGCGAAAACACTTCGACTGTCTATGAACAACCGTTCAGAAATTGACTGGCCTACACTGAACAGCCCCAAGTAGCACAAAGTAAAGGCAAGTCAGGCGGACACGCCGACACTGGATGAGACGCAGAGAGCACATGCACAGCTGCGAAAAGGCAAGTATGCTAGGGCTGACGGGATCCCGCCTCAAGTATTGAAAAACCTTGGACTCGCTTTGTTGACTGCGTTGCATCACTTATGGCAACGTGTATATATTGAGGAAGAGATGCGTCGTAAGCTGAAGCATGCCCTTGTGCTACCACTGTACGAGGTCAAAGGTAGCAAGCAATGTTGCACGAATTATCGTGGCATCAACTTGCTGAGTTGTGTGGACAAGGTGATGCACGAATCCTGCTCAACCGTCTCGTCAGTTAGATGGTGGATCATTACGTGGCGGAAGAGCAGTGTGGATTCCGTTCGGGTCGCAGCACCATATATATGGTGTTTGCGGCTGGTCAGGTGCAGGAGAAGCGCAGAGAATGACACCAGCCATTGTACTCGCTTTTGTTGATTTCACTAAGGTATTTGATACGGTGAACTGCGAGGTATTATGGATGGGCTTGGGTAAGTTTGGTTGCCCGCATAAGTTTGAAGTTTAATTGTATGTCTGCACAGTGGTATGTGAGCGAGGGTGCAGCTGAGTGGAGAGACCTCGGATGACTTTGCAGTTGTCTCTGGTGTGAAGCAAGGCTGTGTCTTAGCTACTGCTCTGTTTAATATTTGTTTTCATGCAATGTAGTCTTGTGCTTTTGATGCGGCTTGTGTTTACGGTGTTCGTATGGAGCACCGTATTGATGGTGAGTTGCTGAACATCCGTCGTTTTGGTGCGAGAACTCTAGTCTATGAGACAACTATCCGTATGTTGCTGTTTGCTGACGACTGTGCCTTGTTTGCACACGGCGCGGATGAGTTGCAGCCTATGACTAGTGCTCTGACTTTGACAGCGGCCAAATTCGGGCTCACCATCAACACAAGCAAAACTGTCTGTCGCTTTCAGCATTCACCGGAGGTGCAATCTTCAATATTGCCGCGAATAAGAATTAGTGCTGAAGCATTGGAAACCACCTCGCGCTTCTGTTACCTTGGGAGTGTGATGTCGACTGATCAGCAGCTACACAGTGAGCTGCGTATCCGCGTGTCGAAGGCAGCGGCGGCATTCGGGAAGCTTGAGTACCGAGTGTGGAACAACCATCAGCTTAGCATTGTCACGAAACTGATGGTGTACAATCCATGGTGCTGTCCGGTCTTCTATACGGCAATGAAACGTGGACGATGTACCGGCGGTATGTGCGATATCTCGAGCGGTTCCATCAGCAATGCTTGCGACGGATTTTGCGATTCGGTTGGGGCGACAGAGCAGCTGACACGGAAACGTGGCGACAAAGTGAAATATATGCAGTGGAATGCATACTTTTGCTGTGACACCTGAGGTGGCTCTTTTATGTGAGCCGTATAGATTCAACCCGGATACCGAAACAACTCTTATATTGTCAGTTGATTATTTGGAAGCGGCATGTGGGAAACCAAAGTTACGTTACCAGGGCATGATTAAAGTGAGCCTCTCACGTTCTAATCTTGAATGTAGATCATAAGAATCGAAGGCGGATGATCGGCTTGCATGTCGAGATGTAATCACGTAGGCAGCTGCCGAAGTACGGTGAAAAATCTCATACATGCAGAGAAGAATCACCCAGTGCGGTAGCGGCAAGCAACGATGAGTTGTACTCCATCGACATCAAGCGCATGGTGCTGTACCACATGCAGTCGCGAGTGCCTGAGTCAGGCAGGCCTAGTTAGCCATGAGCGAGGTCACTCGAGATCCCGACGCCGGTTCTTGCAGAGAACGTAGGCAGAACCGATGCAGCGTTTGTAGGTACGCTGCATTCGGTTTATTAATGGCCTGCTCGCGTGCTACGTCTATTTGTTTCAGGTGATGGTTTTTAAATTTTGTTTTAATATTTTTGTTTATCATACAAATGTCTAGCAGTGCTTTCTTCTATAAACCTGCACACGTCGCTTAAGCCAAATAACATTTTCGTGTTTGTGTCATTTCCGTAAAATATACTTTCTGTCCTCATGAAATTTCTCGGATTCATTTAAACAACTTATTTCATATGCTTATTAATTTAAGTTTTATGTCACCATTTGCCTATGCGTTACTTGATCTATGTTGCTTAGTTATCTTTCTCTCAATTGATTGGCTGCAGCTTGATATCCCAGGTGTGGCTGCGCTTGATGTGCATGCTGACAAGTCCCTATCTGTCTATTACCCACTACCTGGTCCGTAATGACTCTAGGAGACAGTTGATCGTTGCTGGAGGGGACGGGGTGCACGGTCCTTGTGGCCGTGCCAGACTCGAAGAGCGGTTACATGCCCTCAGTATGGAGCGGACTACGGTCCAGCCACCGCCTTGTGTGCGCTTGATTTACCAAATACAGCATACTTGTGTCTGTTTTTGAAGGATGGTGGGCCGGCTCCATTGATGAAATGTGGCTCCCATCCACATGCCTCCCGGTCTTATTCCTACGGGTTTACACTGGATACGGGGTGTGTGGTTGGAGCTGTGTGTGGTGCAGCGCAATCCACCTATGATCCCTCTGTAGGCGCAGGCGTCCTGTGGCTGGCCACAGTGACAGACAAATCCGAAACCGGATGCAGCCAACCATACTGTCAGCACAAATATTGACGTAACTGATGTATGATACGTGTCATGACGTCCATGGTTTTAACCACTGTGATGCAGTATCTCATGGTTCCCCACCTGGAACACGGAATGGTCCGACTGCCGCCAAACATGAGATTGCCTTCTTCATGCTCTATCGCCACCTCATTGACTGTCCTTCGCGACACTTTCCAATCGCTCCGTGCGAGCGCAAATAGCCTTTGACGGGGAGGGCGATCGGGTGGCATGCGCGAAAGGTCCCCGAGTCAAGACATGCGATGTCGGATAATAACGTCCTGAAGACTGGCACTAATCGCTCCAAGCACTCGATCTTCCACCTCTGCGTTGGTTACGTAGTGTTGCCACCACAACCGAGCAATCCATCGTAGGCAGCGATTGTCGAAGCCTGACAGCCGCTTCATGTTTTCCGAGCGAATAGGCTGACGCACAGCCTTACAAGAATATTGCACAGACGGAAGCATTGTACACACTGCCTTGAGCTTGAGACGGACATCACGACGACGCCATAAGTGTTTTAGTTTGATGAAAGCAAGGCGGGCCTTTGCAATCCGTTGTGAGACTTAATCTCCAACATCGCCACTAGAAGTGATGCAACTCCCTAGAGAAGTAAATTAAGGGACTTGCTCCATAACATGTTCAGCAATGGTGAGCGCGGGTTCAGACATCTGGCAGTCCTGGAGAAGCGTGTTACAGTTTCCCGGAGTGATGCATAAGCCGTACTAAGAAACCTCCATCGCTAAGCATTCCAAAGCGCTCTGGACGTTTTTTGGGTCGTTCTCAAGCAAGACGATATCATAGGCGTAGTCCAAATCCGCGACTCTGTCTCCAGAGAGGAGTTCCACGCCGCAGTTCTGGACACCTAACATTGCTCTTTGGACAACAGCTTCGATAGCGAAATTGAAGAGGAAAGGTGAACTAGGGCAACCATGGCAAACACCGCTGGACAGAGCAAATAAGGAAGAGAGCTTGCGGCATGCCCTGACTTTGTCAGACGCGTGACTAAAGTTCTTTCACCATAGTTAGCATCTTGTAGTGCACATCTTACTTCAGTAAACAGTTCCACAACGCAGATCTATATACCGAATCAAATGCTGCTCGGATGTCAAAAACACTACGATTGTTGGTCGCCGATGCATGTGACAAAGTTCGAGAAGTTGGCAAAGTGTGAAGATTAGATCGATGCAGCCGCGGCCTGTACGAAATCCGGCATGTTATTCTCGTGGAAACCCCACTTTAGTCGTTGAAAGCCTTCTATGTAGGACCGAGGCGAAAATTTTGGATGCAACGGAGATTAATGAGAATCCTCTGTGGTTGCAGCAAAAGTCGCGGGAGCCCTTCTTGTAAATCGGAACAATAATCGATTCTTCCCATGAGTTTGGAACCGTCTCTTCAGTGCGAACTTTCGTGAACGGCGATAGGATTTCGCTGACAACTAATCTCCCACCATCCTTTAATAGATCCGTTTGTACGCTGTCTGGACCTGGAGCCTTTTGGCGTTTCAAAGATTGGATTGCATTTCGGATCAGTGCTTAATTTGGGGGGTGTGGATACAGGGCAAGCATCATCCATTGGGGCTGAAGATGTCACAGGGGGCTATGTTGGGTGGTTGAATTGAACAGTTAAATGTGCTGCCGAGCAACCCAATCGCCTGTGAAGGTTGGTGATCTTCGTGCCGTCTGATTCGCAAATCGTCTGGTTTATAGCTTCGGAATTTCAACCGGTGTCCCTGATGATGCAAAATAAACGGCGGCAGTTGTCAGCTGATGAAGCAGCTTCAACTTCATCAGCTTGCTTTGACCACTAAGATCCACCATCAGAGGGAGGACCTGCCTTCAGCTGTTGTGTAATAAACCGGCGGTGTTCGTTTTAGTCTGAGCTAGCAGGCTCCGCCCGTCGGCGATTCAGAAATTCTGAGGATCTTCTTGAGATCCAGTTTTTGGAAGTGCGGCTAGCGTGGCCACAGCTGGACAAACCGGCAGACAGCGAGGCTTGTTGTAGACTTGGCCAGTGTCAATCAACATCGAGTGTGTGAAAAAGAGCGAGCTTTTCAGGAAGAATTGTTTATACTCCTTCTTCACCACTGGGTCCTTCAACTTGTAGGTGTATAGTCGGGTGTGTTTTTCATAGGCGAACCACCTAAACGCACGCCAACGGTCGCAGCTGCCACTGCATGAAGAATGCTGGTGCTGGAGAGGAACAGCTGAGGATCAGCATATAGACTGAGCAGTCACCAGAAAGGAGGAGATGGAAGCTGATTCTTGGGTGGAGCGGAGACGCCAGCTGATAGATCGAGTTTGTGTCCTGGATTCGCGTTTCATTCAGGCAGCAGATTTCAACACCAAGGGATCTCTTGCTACTGATCTTCACTAATGTGCGTACGTTGAAGGCTGCAAGTTTGAACTGCGTTCCGGGTTGCAGGAGCGAAGATGGGAGACTTTGAGGCTGGCTGATCTCTGTTGAGCACTGTGTGGTTGCGTTGGCAGAGGTCACGGGAACAGGTTAATCGGTGTAGTTGTGTTTGATTGCCACAGATAAATCAGATAAAAATGGGTGTGTATGGCACAAGGGAATAATAGGTCAAATGGTGATGTGTGCTTGTGAAGTTGCCATACTAACATGAGTGAATGGCATCTTAGCAGCAAGAGAGTGTGTGAAGGGTTGTAGTTGTAAGCCCATGTTTCGTCAGTGGGCAAGATATTTCCCGTTTGCACAGCCGAGCAGAGGGTTGTCTTACGGGCCTTATCCCGGACCTTTGAACAAGGATCTAACCCACAAGGCAGTATGGCGATAATGAGCTTATCGCAACCCGTGTGGAACCTTAGTTCAGTAAACAGTTCCACAACGCGAATCTATCTACTGAATCAAATACCGCTTAGATGTCCAAAAACAATACGGTTGTTGGCCGCCGATGGATGTGATGAAGTTCGAGAAGTTGGCGAAAAGTGAAGATTAGGCCGATGCAACCGCGGCCTGTACTAAATCCGGCATGTTCTTCTCAGGAAAACTCCTCTATATTCGTTGCAAGCCTGCTAAGTGGAACCGCCACGAGTATTTTGGATGCGACGGAGGTTAACAAGATTCCACGGTAGTTGCAGCAAACCTCGCGGGAGCACTTCTTGTGAATCGGAACGATAATTGATTCTTCTCATGAGTTCGGAACCTACTCCTCAGTCCGAACTTTCGTGAACAGCGATAGGATTTCGCTGACAAGTAAACTCCTGCCATGCTTGAATAGAGCCGGTGGTAAACTGTCTGGACCCGGAGCCTTTTGACGTTTCAAAGATTGGATTGCAATTTGGATCAGTGCTTCATTTGAGAGGGCTGTCGATACAAGGCAAGCATCATCCATTGGGGCTGAAGTTGTCACAGGTGGCTGGGTTGGGTGGTTGAATTGAACACTGAAATACTCGGCCCAGCAACCCAATCGCCTGTGAAGGTTGATGATCTTCGTGCCGTCTGATTCGCAAATCGTCTGGCTTATAGCGTGAGATTGCAATCGGTGTCCCTGATGATGCAAAGTAGACGGTGGAAGTTACCAGCTGATGAAGCAGCTTCCATCTCATCAGCTAGTGTTGATCATTAAGATACAAGACCAGAGGGAAGGCTTGCTTTAAGGTGTTGTGTAATAGACCGGCCGTCTTCCTTGTTCTCTGCGCCAGCAGACACCGCCCGTTGGCGATCCAGCAGTTCCGAGGATTTTCCCGAGATCCAGCTTTTGTGAGTGGAGCAAACGAGACCACATCTGGACAAACCGGCCGACAGCGAGGCTTGTTGTAGACTTGACCAGTGTCGATCAACATCCAGAGTGTGAGAAAGAGCGAGCGTTTAACTAAGTGTTTGTTCATAATCCTTCACCATTGGGTTCTGCAACTTGTAGGTGTTCATTCGATGGTGTTTTGAACTAGGCGAACCACCTAAACGCATGCAAACGGTCGCAGCTACAACTGCATGACGAAAGATGATGCTGGAGAGGAATAGCTGATGATCAGCACAAACACTGACCAGTCTCTCTCCTTTTTCTGAGCAAACATCATCATATCCATGCGGTACTCCGAGGTGGCGCTCACATGGTAGCAGACGACCGACACGCGCATTGAAGTCTCCTGCTAAAATAATGAGATCTGTTTTAGGAGCCCTTAAGAGCAGCTCATGAAGCTTCTGAGAGAAATGGTCTTTGACTTTGTCCGTGCTACAGTCAGTAGGCGCGAAGACAGAGACCACGAAGGCAGCACGTTTGTCGACTCGACGTCCGCTAAATTTATAAGTGCCACAGAGCCTCATCGCACATAGGCGACTACTGATCGGTATCCAATCAATCAAAGCATTCTCAGCTCTCGCACTGTGGGCGATTCCAACACCATTTTGCCCAGATTCGGCAGACGGCGTCACCAGAGAGGCGGAGATGGAAGCGGGTGCGTGGGTGGCGCCGTGAGGAAAGCTGCTAGACCGAGTTAGATTCCTGGAGTCGTTTTTCATTCAGGCTGCAGATATCAATTCCAACTGTCTCTAGCGTGCTTGCAAGTCCAGCTTGCTGACCGATCTTTAGTATTGTGCATACGTTGAAGGCTGCGTTCCGGGTTGCAGGAGCGAATATGGGAGACCTTGAGACTGGCAGCTCTTTGATGAGCACTGTGTGGTTGTGTTGGCAAATGTCGCGGAAACAGATTAATCAGTGAAGCTGGGGTAGGTTGTCTTAGAGGAATCAGGTAAAAAGGGTGTAAATGGCACAAGGGTAGGATTGGTAAGATGGTGAAGTGTGCTTGTGAAGTTGGCATACTAACCTGAGTGAACAGCATCTCAGCAGCAAGAGAGCGTGTGAATGGTTGTGTTTGTAAGTCCATAGTTCGTCAGTGGACAAGATCCTACCCGGTTGCACAGGTCGGGGTAGAGGTTGGTATTATGGACCCCACCCCGAGCGTATGCTCATTGATCTAACCCACAAGACAGCATGGCGATAATGAGGGTATCGCAACCCGTTTGGGGGTCGGTGACCAAACAAGTGGTTAATACACCATTGGGACCGCCTGGGATCAGGGACCCAACAAACCATTGAATTACAATGCTACTCAGAGAGAGGCAAGGGCCAGTGATTTTATTTTGTGGCGAGTCACATACGCCAACTCACATTATTATAAACCGGAATTATGTGGCTTTTTAGAGGTAGAACGCTTGCCAAGCGAAAACTCACCAAATCTTGCAACACTGCCGCCGAACAATTGGCTGGAACAGGATTATCCCGAACCACCCTGCTTGGTTGTTTGTACTTCGATAAGCAAGAACGTTGTATAGATTGCAGGCTCAAAATAAGACAATGTTCACTTAAAAACATATGTCGTCTCCAGGAAAATATATTATCCACAGATTTTATTAGCTTATTTGACATGGATGTAAGCTACATGCTGCGACCCGTTAACAAGCTACATTAACTTCTGTTTTGCTACCTGCTGTGCACTGAAAACCATCTTCATCCGTGCGGATCTGTTTTCATCTCTGTAGCTAAAATGTTTGCATAGACTCAGAGAGGAAGCGTTTAAAACAGAATTCCACGCTGCAGTGAAAAGGTTTTCTATTTCTATGAAAATTGTGTGGCGCCGTCTAAACCACAAATATGTCCAGGTCAATCTGGGTAATTATGGCTGACGGGATTTCTGGTGTATACCGAAACAACTTGCTGGCGTATCAAACCCGCACGTCAAATTCAGGTCTAGACCTCGATGAAGTGAACCGAAACTTCTGTTGCTTCAGTGCTAACTCCACATCTCACACTTCTTCCTCAAGATTGGATAGGCCCACCACCTCCTTACCTGCCACTGACGGTGTGCAATGAACTGCTAAAGCTAACCTCCATCGAAGCAAGTATTCCGGTCGGATTATCGCCCTTATCCTGAAAGAGTGTCCCGATCCCTAGGCCTAACATCTTGCTTAAATTGTGTAGTATTGCTGACTGCTTTTGAAATGCCACAATTACACCGTTAAAAAAGAAATGCCTGGATACATACCGACCAATTGCCCGCACCTCGGTAAGCTTGAAGGTATTCTATAAGATTATTCTTGCAAAGTTGCTATATCAAACTCATTCGAATCATCCGCTACAGTTTCCATATCGTGATTTGAGGTCTACTCAAGACGCGTTAGCCTACCTTGTACATTTAGTGCTGTCGTCGCTAGACAACAAGGTAGAATCCGTAGGCATGCGTGTTTTCTTCATTACTGTAATGTTTTCAGCATTGTTAACTGTAAGCTTCTTTTGAGAATTCTGCATAATGTCGGAATTCAAATCTCTACTGTCCAACTGATAAGAGAATGATTCACAGCATATGCTCAGCCTATTTGATTGAGTGTAAAAGTTCATCGCTGATCACCACAGACATTGGCATTCATTAATGGGCCATACTATCTTCATACCACATTTCCACCTACATCGCATCTTTATCTGACCTTGCCGATGCCCTATTCCTGAAATGTGCAAAGAAGGTATTCTTGGGTATGTAAAAGCCGACTGCATCCTCAACAACTAATTTACAAGCCTATCTGGACAGCTTTGTTTTATGGACCAGAGCACAATTTTATCGGTAATTGCATCAAAATGCAAGAAAGTCATTTTCGTCCTACATAAATACCATGGTTACCAGCAACTTCTAACGGAATTCCCCGAAGTTCCTATAGATGGCGTGAATTTGCACTCCAGATTGTCAGTGAAGTACCTAGGAGTAAGACTCACTCTTGCTCTTTCCTGGTCACCTCATGTTAATGATGTTTTATAACAATGAGGAGGCTTTCAATCTACGCTCTTTTTTGCGATCCTGCTCTGTCCCCCGCCACTTACTTTTGAGATTTATCACAGCATGTTTCTTGCCCATTTGGACCTATTGCTCCACTGTACAATTTCCTTATTTCCTAAGAAAGCACTTCAAAATATTAGGTATGTCACTGACGCAATTTTATTAGTGAAGTGGAAATCCCAAGCTAAACTTTGTTGCGATCCTGGTGTCCACTCACGCCAATTCATACATAACGCTTGTTTTGAGAATACTTACGGATACAAGTCACCCACATCATGGACACTGACTGAGTGGATAAGATCCACAACCAGACAAACGTATACATCAATATTTGTCCGCACAAGGGCTTGCCACTCATCTGTTATTCAAAATTTGACATGCTTTTTGCGCGACCAGACATCAGTAGTCCTGGAGCTTAAAAACAAGTTTGCATCATAACCATACTGCTGTTTCTGTCACGTTTTACCCTACTTTTGTGTGTACTGCATTACTTCTCTTATTATGCTGAAACTGTGTGTGCAACAGCTGAATGGGTGAATGGGGTGAATGGGCTTATGGGTGAAATAAGCACTTTCTTGGATTGAATGGAAAAATCCAAATCCCGCTTTCATATTCGAGTTTTTACTAAACACGCCTCGTAATATTTGGTCTAAAGATAGTCAGACTGACTTCCTTGTCAGTAGAAACAATATGGTTTTAATGCATACATTTTGCAAGCGATTGAAACAATGTTGCACTGTTAACTTATGCAGACACTGACCGATTCAGCCGTCGCAACCGTCTGCGGCAGTTTGTTGTTTTCTTTGCCTGATGTGTGTAGGAAGGTGTACTCATGCTTTCTTCGAGTACCACGCTTTGCATCCAAATTCGCTATTCCTCCACTTGGTGCCAGATGCGTTGGTCCGGTGTACCCGGTTCCAGCAAATATTTGGGCGGCAGTGTTTCAGAACGTGGTGCGTTTTCGCCTAGCAAGCCTTCTCCCTATCAAAAGCCATAAATGCCAGAGTAACAAAGCTGTGACTTGGCGGATATGACTCGCCACCAACTAAAGTCATCCCCTTACATATCCAGACAACCGCTTCAAGTCCGCAAAAGTCAATCATCCATTTAGCAATGGCAACACGATGGAAATTGCAGGAAATCATTTAGAAAGCTCATCAAGTGAACTACACACGTCCACATGCCCACATACATACATTCAATCCTATTGTTCCATTGTCCATTAACTGATCATATTTTGCAATCTTACTAGGATCATGCCTCTACCGGCAAGCCTCCAGCAGTGGAGAATAAACTTTCTATATTTTACCTCTTGTTATGGACTAGAACTTCCACGATGAACGGCAAGTACTATTAGAGCCCGCGAATAATATAATTTCAAGCATTATACATACAAATTGTGCATGCATCTACGAAATTGCTATCACGGAGCAGCTTGTGCTTTGAAGTGAAATTCATTTTATGTGGCGATGATTCTGTAGGATTAACCGATAAGGCATCTATTATTATCTTTATGGATTAGCCTGCTTGAAAACACCGTATAAATTGTGGCGATAGGCTGGATTGCGTGGATTAAGTCTGAAGATTATCGTCATTAATAACGAGGATGTGATCTTAAATAATTCGTCACCGACAAAGTTTGCAGACCCGCATTGCAGTCAGCGGCACTGCGGTGCTAAACGAATTCTCCGTCAAATCCCCATTTGGGCAAGAGAATTTAGCTGAACGGCGAAGGAGTTGCTTTGTGGGGCAAACAATTGGAGACATTACCCAACTGCTTTGAGTCTTGTGTGGGCCGCTCGCTTGCGCAGCTTTGTAGTTCCACGGGCCTTACTAACGCAACAGCGCTGCGAATAAATGTTCCAGCATGTCAGTAAAAATTATAGACACGTTCATTGTGCCGATCTGTAAAACATTCCGCTGGCAGTAAAATTCCTGTTTAGACGAGGGTTGCTCTTACTTTATCATGAGGGCGGGTCAAATTGCACTTTATACGCAGCTAGGAATAGCCGGTTCTCCTTTCTGGGGAACCTCGTGGAGTTTCGAGAATGCGGTGCGCGTAGTATAGTCGGATACCCGTTTTAGTTGCCGCGTTGCAGAACCATCCCTCGAGTGCTTGACCATAGAAGCAACTCTAAGATATGGTATGCGAAGCAATTATGTTTAACCGCCTGTCATTGTGTTTGGAGAGCCAGTGGATAAGGACTTTGATAAGCTCATAATAATTAAGGAATTTGAACGATGCAGACTTGACGAACATGAGTAGTTTGTATGGTCTTTTGTTGGATTGCTTAACCTGTGACACTCACGCAGGCGGTTGATCGCTGCTTGAAATTATGCAAGATAATCCATGCAGTAATGCGGAAAAACTAGGGGAAGCACAGCAAACTTTAAACACAATATCTAAGGAAATAGTTCCTGATGGGTATTTGTCAGTTGCGAACTGTATCCGAACCCACCATAGTGTTGTGGTGAGAAGGTGTCTTGAAGCGGCAAATAAAATCTAGTCGCTTCGGTGAATCACCTTTACTTGTCAGGTTGTAGCGCCTGCACAGAAATGAATAGTTCCGTATGACGCAAACCGGTCAGTCAGTTTATATGCCATTTGCCAAATCACCGATGTATTAGCACTGAAGTTGCTGTTTCGTTACACCCTTATTCTCAGTGGGTCGATGATGCGGTTTTGGTGGGAGATCTACTAAAACCATATCTCTTGCGTGTTTTCGTTATCCATCCACATACCTCAGGCTCCGTGCTCCATCACCTACTGTGACCACACCGTGCCGCTCACTACGAGATATAAAGTAGGCGCACTCTCCATCCACCTCCGACGCTTATTAGGAGGTTGTTATGAAACTGTCCAACCGTCTACCAAATATCTCGTTTACTTTTCAGCCGCGTAAGTCTTTGAGGACCCACTATCCACACGGACACTGAAGCCCTGAGTACGCTCGACACGACGCATATTACACTAGGCGAGCGGTGCGCCAAAAGTTAGTTCCGGTGCTTTTCGCATGATAATGAGCGGTTACTTTACGGCCCTAATTGCAATCAGTTAACATTTCGTTCGGGTTACTAGCACAAAAGCAGCCAATCGCTTTTCATTTGAACTTCAAGTACATTGTTGTGAACATGGTGATGCGCCTTAGGTGCAAGTGGTTTGGCTTTCAGTGCACTGGGTTTGTTTTTAAATGAGCGACTATGGCTGATTGAGCTATGGAGTCGATCCTGGACTCAGCCCACGTGACCGTGCGTATTGACGGGTTTTTGCATTGTGTAGACCAGCCATTCACAACGGGGGTCTTACGGCCCCCTTGGGGAGCCATGGAATATTTCCGAGGATAGAGATTGAGCTGATCATGCTTAATGAAACATGTCTCCTTTTCGAACGGCTGACGCAATGCAAAATATAGGCGTCTCTTAATCGCCATCCGCTGTAAATATAGAATACTAATCAAGTAATAGTATAGCCGCTGAAATCTGCCAACGAATAAGCAAGTGCCAGACACAGCTCTATTGCTATATGTTATGTGCACCCATATTAATTTTTGCACTCTAACAAGGATTCTCTGTAGCTTGATACTACTCCACTAGGGGGTCTCAGGAGCACAGCTGTCCATATGTGTTAAATACAACAGTTCATGTGATCAGTGGAGTTGCGACTAAGTTTGCCGCCCCAGGCAGTGTTAAAATTAGCACTCTGACTGATGAGAGCATAGGCGTGTAAAGACCAAACGATCGCTAAATATGCAATACTTTTCTATGAAAACTACTGGGCGCTTGGTACATTGAGGTGAATGCGGTGAAAGTGACCACAATGGGACAAATAAGAGGATCACTGGGAAGAGTTTGCATAAGTGGGACGTATGACTCAAGTGCGTTGTTCGTTATACTGGATAACGTTAACATTTGTAACGTAAAACTTATCCGGATATTTTGCCCATTCTAGTTGGTACCGTACTTTCGACAGTAATAAATGTGCAGCTCCCTGTCAAATGCCGCCCGGGCGGACCGCCAACCATGCCCCAATGCTGCGCCTCTGCAAACGAAACCACTGAAGGTGTTCAAAGCGAATCAGTCATCACCATGTGGATTACTCTACTTGCCTGAATGCCGCCTTGAAAGACCACAAATACCCTCTTTCCCTCTCTGAGGAACGTTTTTGTACGTCTGAACGATGCCATGTATGCTGTCAAACTGGAGTTTTCAGCGCATATCTCCAGATTGAAATCTCCAAAAACTTGCTTCAGTTGCTAACGATTAACCCAGTATATGGGCCTGCAATTTGGCGTTAAGTGGGTCACGGTAATCTTTCAGCAGATCATGAGTACGATGCTACAAGTAGTAGCTTAAGCCGCTGCATACGTGGACGATATCATTATCATGAGATCTAGCAGGAATACTTGCACCAACAAACGGAACTCGTGCTTGACAGAGTAAAGGAGTATGGCTTGCGTCTACAAACGCAGAAGTTTGCGTTTTTCATGGCCTTCTGTTAATAGCTGGGTTTAGAAGTGACTAAAATGCACGAAGACCTAATTCCATGAAACATTAAGGTGATAAAGTAAATGCCACCGCCTAAAGACCTGTCGATGCTGATATCATTCCTGGGTATGATGAGTAATTACTGTACCTACCTGTCATCCATGCACGACCTACGCTGACCATTAAACCGGTTGCTGATGAAGGACATCCCGTGGGTCTTTTCTACCGAATGTCAGGAAGGTTTCGACAGCATCAAATTGTTATCAAGCTCAGAACTGATACTCACGCACTACTATCCGAAACTGCTAAATGTAGTGGCGTCGGATGTTTATAGCTATGGATTTAAAGCATACGTCTGTCACATTTTCTCAGATGGGTCTTGGTAGCCAGTCGCTCATGCCGCTCGTTCACTGACAGCAGCAGAACGCAAGTGTAGTCAACTTGAAAAGGAGACACTGCAATTGTGTTTGCATTTAAACAAATAGTTATCTGGCCGTCTCTTTACCTCACTTACGTACCACAAATCTTTCCTTGCTATATTCTGCTCCAGGAAAGGAAATCCTGTATATACGACCAATAATCTGCAGAGATGGGCGACAACTTTGCTGGGGTACGATTTCAACATCAAGTACCGATCGACGAGCGACATTTGTCAGGCTGATGCGCTGTCACGTTTGTTAGATGAACAATACCAACCAGAAGATACTGTCGTTGCAAATGTCTCAGCTGAAAGGCAAGTTAACCGTGTTTTCACGAATACTCTGAACCAGCTTCCAGTGTATTTCAGTCAGAGTAGAGAAGCAACTATATGGGGCCCGCTGATGTCGTACGTGAACACGTTTTATCACTCACAGTAGCCACGAAAATTTTCCGACGCACAGCTAAAACATTGGTTCCAGAGAGGAAATGCACTATTGGTCGTCGAAGGCTGTATCTTGTTTCGTGGACGTGTGGTCATCCCAAGCCGAACTTCAATCTAAAGTCTTAAGTCAGTTTCATGCTTGACAGCCCGGTTCCAACAGGATGAAAGCACTAGCGGAGTGTTATGTGTACTGGTCATTTATGGATTCTCAAGTTGAGGAGATCACACGTTACTGTTTAAATTGTGCCCTAACTACGAAATCGCCAAGGAATTGCGAAATGCTCTCCTGGCCAAAGCCCTAGAATCCATGGTCAAGTGTTAATCTTGACTTCTCAGTTCCAAGCAAAGGACAGAACTACTTACTTATCATAGGTGAGTACAGCAAATGGACCGAGATCTCCCAAATGTCGAACACATCAACGTTGGTTACGAGTAGAATCCCATTGGAAGTATTCCGAAAGTTTGTTTTTCCGGAAACAATAATATCCATTAATGGACATCTGTTTATCTCTTCACATTTTGCTGAACTTCTTACACGGCAGACAGCATTTCCGCTCACCTCCTTATCATCCACAGTCAAATGTGCAAGCTGAACGATTTGTAGATACATTCAAGTGGGTTCTGCTCAAAGCGAAAGACAACGGTCCAATCCAAGCGGTCCAACAAAACTTTCTGTAAAGGTACAGGATTTCGCCTACTGCACACACGCCTGAAGAGTAGTCTCCAGCAGAATCACCCCTGCTCAGAAGGTTTCAAAGCAAACTTGATCTAATAAGACCGCCGGATGGGCACAACCCCTGAAAGAAACTGGATAATGGAGTACCAGTATGACTGAAGACATCGTGCTATACCACGACACTTCGAAGTTGGACAGAAAGCGTTGGCAAAGGATTATTGGAACAACAAAATCTCTTGGACAACTGGAGTGGTTGCAAAATGATATGGCCACGACTGTTATGAAGTGGCCGTAGGAAAAAACCAAATGATCCGCCAAAGTAAGCAAGTCAGGCGTTACATCTCATTTGAAAGAAAATAAAATGCGCCAGCTGCGCCTCTTGAATTACTTCTGAACTAGTTCAAACTACCAAAAACAAAAGCTACTCAGCAAGATAAGTCCATCAATCCAACAACCTCTCCTTCACCAGATTCTCGATCCAGAACATGGCCAGCTCGTTTCCGAGTTCCTGTCACGCAGCTCCAGCTTAACACCAGCCAGAAATCTTATGACAGTGGAATTCAAACGGTGTGATGTTAAGAGGGGTATCTCCTAATGAATGGCTCAGTGAACCCAAATTATGTGCATGGCTGGACGGTAAACGCGTGCATCCGTCTCTCATAATTAATGCTTGATAACATGGATTCTGTGTCCATGTGACCTCGAGTGCAACGCAAGTCCCGTTACGGAGTTTTCGAGACTGACTGCTACGCAAATAACCATTTTATTACACAGCTCCGTTTCTCTGTTTTCGTCTGCTTTAACAGATAGCCAACAGTGATTCAATACTCGAGCAGCTGAATGGTTTGGCCCAAAAACCTACGCGAAGACCCATATAATGCCAGGAGAGGACTGGATCGCCACATCACTGATTCATCAGGGAAGGTCCAAGTGATCGAATTGGCCGACGTGTAATTCAGTGGGAAACGCGGTCCACATTGATATGGCGCCTCGTAATCTATTCACAAAATGAGTGCTTCGCAACAAACCTCCAATGGTAGATAACACTAGTTTACATCATGATGACACGAGTTGGGAGCCTAACTCTTAAATATAAGTATAGCTGCACAGGTCCGAGTGTAAACTCAGAAGCAAATAAAATACGAGAACACAGATGAGGAGCTAATGGAATATTTAGTCCCCACATTTACTTAGGGAGATCGAGGTTCACGATCAAGCGCAGAGTCTGCACTGGCACTCACTAGTTACACAATTCGGTTTCATTAGCATGACTACAATATGTTTGGGAGATGGGGTGGTTGCCTTAATCCTAAATTCGTGCAAGGAATTGCTGATTTTTTGTATAATATACAATGTGCTCAGAGTGATTTGCAGGAAGCACTTTTTTGCGAAAGATTCAAATTGTTACTCAAAACGTCCAAAGTGCTTTGCAAAATCTCCTGTTGTGGTCTGCAAGAAGTCTAACGTTGTTTTAAATTGTCCAAGTTGTTTCGTCAAAACGTCCAGTTTAAAATTAAAATAATATATGCAAATAGCAGCCGGCATCCGTTGTCGGATTTGCATGTCATTGTTGGCAGCTAAAGTACGCCTGTGCTGCGGAAGGACCATGAGTGGCTTGCCCTCACCGTCCACAGCTCCAACCACACACACCATTTCCGGTGTAAACCCGAAGGAATAAGATCGAGAGATATGTGGATGGAAGAAACGTTTAATCAACGGTTCCTGCCCACACTCCATCACATGCAAACACATGCATGCTGTATTTGGAGAATCAATCGCACACATGGCCTTGGCTGAACCTTAGTCTACTCCATACTGATTGCATGGAACCACTATTCGAACCCAGCACGGCCAGAAGGAACATTCATCCGTCTCCTCCAGCAACGATTAACTGGCTCCTGGAGCTAGTATAGACGAAGTAGTGGGTAATAGACAAGTAGGCACCTTTTCAACATACACATCAAACGCAGCCACACCGGGGATATCAAGCAACAGCCAATAACTTTTAACGGCGCTAATAAATAAAACAAATCGAAGAATGCATAAAGATACAGTGACATGACAATAAATCAGCTTAGGTAATGAATTGGTTCATAACAAATTCGCGATAACAGGTCGGAAAATATATTTTAGGAAAATGACACAAACGCGAAAATGGTATCGAAGTTAGCTAGATATTTTATTGGACGTGTGCAAGTTTACGGAAAATAGTTCGGTAGATATGAATATGAGATAAAAAGAATTAGAACGATTTAGCAAGCTCACAAGCTGGAATTAAGAGATTCCTCGTGTAACCACGCGATTAGTAAATCGAATGTAGCGCACATACAAACGCTGCGCCGCTTCTACTTACGTCCTCTGCAGGACTCACCGTCGTTCCGATGTTGGCCACGAGTGGCGTCGCTCATGGCTCACTATGATGCCTGACTCAGGTCCTCGCGACCGCATGTGTTCCACCAACATGTGCTCAATGCTGGTGGTGTAGAACCCATCGACGCGCGCCGCTTCCGCACTCGCCGCTTCTTCGCTGGATGCATGAGGTCTTTCCCCATACACTTTGGCAACCTCCTACATGTTCAGATCGCGCAACGCACGTCGATCAATCACCTTCAATTCCCACGACCTGCAATCAAGAGTAGCAAGTGGGAGGCTCCCTTTGATCATATCCTGGTAGGGTAACTGGTTGCCCCACCTGCCGCTTCACAACACTCAGCTGAATCTATGATAGCTGCTTCGGTATCCGCGTCTAATCGATACGGCTCACATGAGCCAGTAACTACGGTGACAGCAAAATTATGCAGTCCACTGTATACATTCCTCTTCAAAGCCACCATTCCGTGTCCACAACCCTGTCGGATCAACTGATGCGCACATCCCGTCGCAGGCATTGTTTGTGGTATCGCTCGAGATACGCGCATGCCGTTAGAATATCGTCCAAGTATCGCTGCAGAATAGAGGAACGCACAGCATCATGTATTTGTACATCATCAGCTTCTTGTCAACAGCAAGCTAATGGTTGTTCAACATTCGATACTCTAGCTTCCCGAATGCTACCGCTGACTTAGAGACGCGGATACGCAGCTCATTGTGTAGCTGCTGGTCAGTCAAAATCTCACTTCCAAGGCAGCAGAAGGGGGAGGTGGTTTCCAATACGTCCTCTCTAATGCTGATTCGTGGCAACATTGTAGACTGCTGCTCCGTTGAAGGCAGAAATAGAGACAGTTTTGCTAGTAATTGTAATGTTTTCGTCCCAACTGCTCACTAGCTACAGAGAGCAGCCTAGAACGGAAAACCACCAGAGGCTTTTCGCGCTAGTAAGGCTACGCAATGGTGTGCATCCCCTCGGTACCCTACTGGGGATCGAACACAAGACGGCTAGAGGCAGATGCCAACTAGCCAGCAGCTTAAACCACTGAGCCACGGGTGACGTCGGCTCGACTACTGAATTTGCAAGCTAAATTTTGCTTGCATTGATGATGATTCCGATTTTGGCAGTGTCAAAGCCAGAGCACTTGTCATGTGTTGCAAATCATCCGCGCTGTATGCAAACAACTCACAGTCTTCAGCAAGTAGCAGAATACGGAGAGTTGTCTCCTAGACTAGGGTTCCCGCATCAAAACGAAGACTATTTAGCTACCCACCATCAATAAGGTGCTCCTCATAAGCACCGTAAGCACAAGCCGCATCAAAAGCACTAAACCTTGTGGCGGGAAGATAAATATTAAACAGCGCAGGAGCTAAGACACAGTCTTGCTACACACCAGCAATAATCGCAAATTTACTTCAGATCTTTCCACTCAGCTGCATCCTCACTTCATACCACTGTGCAGACATTAAAGTAAACTAACGTACGTAATCGGACAAACCAACTTACATAACACCAGCCAAAATGCCTCACGGTTCACCGTGTCAAATGCCTTGGTTAAAACAACCAAAAGTGAATACAACGGCTGGTGCCTTTTTTTACACTTTTCCTGCAACTGACGAGCCGCAAACACCATAACTATATTGCAGAGGCCCCAATGGAATCGACATTGCTCTTCCGCCACATTGGGTCACGAAACCTTAGTGCCTATGCTAATGAGCAAGATTCGTGCAACGACAAAAACCCCCCAACTCAGCAAGTTGCTACATCGATAATTCGTGCGATATTGCTTGCTCCATTTGGCCTTGTACAGTGGTAGCACATTGGCATCTTTCAGCTCAGGAGGTACCCCCTCCTCCTTAAGGTGCACGCGGTGCACGTAGTGGTGCAGCGCAGTCAACAAACCAGGTCGGCCATTTACATATATATATATATATTTACATATATATATATTTATATATCTATATGAAGAACCCCAGAAAATTAAGCGCTCTAGGATGGACAACCAACCACCAGCGGATTCTCTAAGTACAAATTTTAAAATATTTACTGTTTCTGTTCAGCATTGCTACTGCGCTTCCGTGGCCGGTGCATCCGGTTCGACCGCTCAGTAAGATACTGACGAACAATGGATGTGCATGCAGTGGACCATGATCTCTTCTGGACAGCAAGTCTGTGGTCTTACTATGCAACTAATGGGCTGGAATCTCCAAGCCCTCTTTGGATTTATTTAAACATCGCAGGAATATCCCAGCCAAGTCTAATCATGAGGAAGTTGCGCTGTTCCGTCAGTCGGCTGATCAAACAGAGCCCACACAGTGACTGTAAAGACTGGTGGCCCCAACGTGCTCCAGAATAGGAGACCACTACCCTCTCTGGCAATACTTGCGAACACTTCCAACTCATTCGATAAACTGGCCACGGTAAGCCTCGTGTCAGTGAGAAACTATACGGAACAGATGGCATTCCGAATGCCAGCTTACAGAGACGTTTGTACCGATGGGCCGAACAATTTCAATCCCAGTTCAACTGGCCCTCGCCGTTGACGTATATCTACTGCCAACCAAGTAGCCGGCTCTGGGTCGTCCCACCTGACCTACAAAGCAAAGCGGAAGCTTGTCTTTCGATTTGACAATTAAGACGATTCAAGACTGCCGGCTTAGACGGACTTCCTCCCCAGCTGCTCAAATATGTAGGCTAACCTCATTGTTCTCCAAAAGCTTGCATAAAGAAAAGGCGCCTTCTCTCTAATCCGAGTCAGTTATTGTTCCGGATTTTAAGTAAAGTGCTAGCACTTCATGTACCAATCACCAGGTGATTAGTCTCATTTCGATTGCCTCTAAGCTATTGGTATCCATTTTACTCGGTAGACAATCTCTCATTCCCGAAACGCAGTACCGAAAAGAACAAGCAATCTTCCGATCGGACTGCGGGTGCGTAGATCACACACGGTCAAATCCTGGAACACCGCCACCTTCACAATATGATTATTATCGTTGATTTCCTGCTATTCTGTGACGCAACGGACTAGGTTGATCTACCTGATTTATGTTGTTGTTTGCTAAGGAAATTTGTCTCAGAAATGTAAACTGCAATCCTACGCGCAATGTATTTCCACACCTCTAGCAAAATGAGGATCTATGCTGAGGTTTCCCCGTCATTCGCTGTCAATGGTTGACGGCATCCGGTTTCGGATATGCCTGTCACTGCGGCAAGCCACAGGACGCCTGATCCTACAGAGGGACCATGGGTAGCTTGCGCTGCACCACCCACAGCTCCAACCACACATCCCATATCCAGTGTAAACCCGAAAGAATAAGACAGCGAGGCATGCGGACGAGAGCCACGTTTCATCAACGGACCTGGCCCATACTCCTACACAGCAAACATAAGCACGCTGTATTTGGCAATCAAGCGCACACAAGGCGGTGGCTAGACCGTGGTCCGCTCCACACTGATTACATGTAGCCACACTTTGATCCTAACATGGCCACAAGGATCGTGCTCCCCCTCACCTCCAGTAACGACCAACTGTATCTTGGAGACAGTATGGACGAAGTAGTGGGTAATAGACAGGTAGCCACCCTGTCAGCATGCACATCAAGCGCAGCCACATCGGGGATATCAAAAAACAGCCAATCACGTGAGACAGAGAGACAAAGAAAATAACTCGATTAATGCATAAGGAAACAGTAACAAAACTTAAGTTAATGAGCATATGAAATAAGTTGTTTGCAAAAGAATCCTGGATAAATTCACGAGGTCAGAAGGTATACTTTACGGAATGCCACGAACACAAACATGCTACGGAAATCGAATAAAATTGGCTTAAGCGAGGTGTGCGAGTTAATAGAATAGAGTACAAGTAGATATTTATATGAGAAAGAAAAGCATTAAGGCAAAATTGAAAACCCACCACCTGAAATGAAGAGATTTAGCGTGAAAGCACGCGGTTAGTAAATCGAATGCAGCCTACCTACAAATGCAGTGCCGGTTCGGAATACTTCCCTGCAGGACCCGTCGTCGCTTCTGTAGTGGTCCAGAGTGGCCTAGCTCATGGCTCACTAAATATTTATTTGAGAAATAAAGGCATTAGAACAAAAATGAAAACCTACCACCTGAAATAAAGAGACTTAGCATGCAAGCACGCGGTTACTAAATCGAATGCAGCGTACCTCCAAACGCTGCGCCGTTTCTGCCTACGTTCTTTGCAGGACCCGTCGTCGCTTCGGTAGTAGTCCCAAGTGGCCTCGCTCATGGCTCACTAAGCCTGCCTGACTATGACACTCGCGACCGCATATTCTACAGCACCATGCGCTTGAAGTCGATGGAGAACAACCCATCGGTGCATGCCGCTTTCGCACGTGCCGCTTCTTCTCTGCATGCATGATGGCTTTCTCCTGCACTTTGGCTACTGCCTTCGTGATCAGATCGCGTCATTCACGCCTATCAACAGCCTTCGATTTCCATGATCTGCAATCAAGGTTAGAACGCGTGCGGCTTACTTTAATCATGCCCTGGTTAAGTTTCCCCACGTGCCTCTTCCCAATACTCAGCTGACCACACAACAGTTGCTTCGGTATCCGCGTCGAATCCATACGGCTCACATGACCGATCAACCTCAGGTGTCTCAATAAAAGTATGCAGTCCACTGCACACATACTATTTCGGCGCAACACGTCCGTGTCTGCAACTCTGTCGCCCCAGCCGATGCGCAAAATTCGTCGCACACACTGCTGATGGAACCGCTCGAGATATCGCACATACCGCCGGTACATCGTCCACGTTTCACTGCCGTATAGAAGAACGGACAGCAACATGAATTTGTACACCATCAGCATCGGGCCAATGCTAAGCTGATGGTTGTTCCACACCCGGTACTCACGCTTCCCGAATGCCGCCGCTGCCTTCGACACGCGGATACGCAGCTCACTGTGTAGCTGCTGATCAGTCGACATCACACTCCCAAGGTAGCAGAAGCGAGAGGCGGTTTCCAATACTTCAGCACCAATGCTGATTCGCGGCAATATTGAAGATTGCACCTCCGGTGAATGCTGAATGAGACAGACAGTTTTGCTTGTGTTGATGGTGAGCCCGAATTTGGCCGCTGTCGAAGCCAGAGCACTGGTCATGTGCTGGAACTCATCCGCGCCGTGTGCAAACAATGCACAGTCGTCAGCAAACAGCAACATACGGATAGTTGTTTCACAGACTAGAGTTCTCGCGCCGAAACGACGGATGCTCAGCAAACCACCATCAATATGGTGCTCCACACAAACGCCATAAGCACAAGCCGCATCAAAAACACTAGACGTCATTGCATGAAGATATATAATTTAAAAGGCAGGAGCTAACACACAGCTTTGCTTCACACCAGAGACAACTGTAAAGTCATCCGAGGTCTCTCCACTCAGCTGTACCCTCGCTCGCATACCACTGTGTGATCTCATCTTCGATCACACGGGCGCTGATACAACTTCGCAGGTACCTGAATTTCCGAACGTCTTCTATTTGATCCCCACCAAGGTTCAGCGCAGGAGTCGATTCCAGCCAATATTGGTGGAAAGCTTTGCACTTCGGTCGTGCAAAGAAAAGAACGAAGCGGCTGACAGCCAGTGTTAATCTGTCCAGCGCGGCTTGGCACGTCTAGGAGCTGTCACAGATGATGGCAATGTCAACTGTATACCACAAGTCAAGAAGTCGTTCTCCTGGGAGTATCTCCACACTTCCCAAGTCAAGTCCTGTAAACGCAATCTCCATGACTTCTTCAATACATAAGTTGAAGAGAAAAGGTGACAACAGGCATCCTTGTCTCACACCGCTGGAGATATTGAAAGGTGGCAACAGCTTACCGTAAGCCCTTCCTCTGCCTACGCTACGCGCATATAATGCGTGGACAAAATTTACATATTTCTAAGGCACAGCTTTCCTGAGTAGACAATTCTCAAGGGAACATCGATCAACCGAATCGAAGACCCATTGGATGTCAAGGAACACGACTACGATGGGCCGCAATATGGGTGACGGTGCTCCAACACCTGACGCAATTTGAAGATATCATCGATGCAGCCACGACCCAGAAGAAACCCGGTTTTCTCCTCAAGAATCTGGCTTTCACGGGCGCCAGTCAGTCTGTGAGGGATTATGGAGGCGAGTAATATGGAGTCGATGGAGATCAGGCTGATTCCTCTATGGTTGCCGCATTTCGAACGCGAGCCTCTTTTAAAGATGGGAACGAAAACGGAGCAGCTCCAGTCGGTTGGGGCAGTCTCCTGCTCCCAAATTATCACTAGTAATTCATGTAAAGCAGCAACAAGAGCAAAGCCTCCAAATTTGAAGGGATGTGGAGGACAATCATCTGGTCCCAAGGCTTTCTTCAACTTCAAAAGTTCGATCTCACGCTTGACTTCTGAGTGAGAGGGTGGGTCGAAGGAACAGCCCGTGGAGCAGGGCAATCACTGGCCTGCGAAGAAGCGAACAATTATAGCCGATTAAAATGCTTTTCAAAATGCTCAGCTCAACGCTTCAAACATTTTGACAAATTGTGCATAGGCTGTCCAGTCTTCTCACGGATAATTTCACTAACACCACCTCTCATGCTGCCCGTTTCCCGTATCAGACGATATAGCTTACGATGGTTACAAAGGGCAGCGGCCACTTCCATCTCCAGCGCACGATGAGACCACCAAGATTTGCGGTCTATCTTCAGGCTAGCACCGAGTTTTGCCCGGAGCTCTTCGCGAGTTTTATTGTGTTCGCTTCCAGCTGGGATATGCCGGCGAGCGTCGATAAGTTCCAAAGACCGCGAAGAGACCCAATATCCATGTTGACTATTAGACATACCACATGAGGATTTGCCTGCTGCTATTAAAGTCTGGTGAACATGTGAGTAGTGACCATCAATTTTCTCTAATGAGC
This sequence comes from Dicrocoelium dendriticum, assembly GCA_944474145.2. Lineage (NCBI taxonomy): Eukaryota > Metazoa > Platyhelminthes > Trematoda > Plagiorchiida > Dicrocoeliidae > Dicrocoelium > Dicrocoelium dendriticum. Next base: position 60,790,995 of record OX104061.1, read on the forward strand.
ATTTACTCAAATCGCATGTCAGCGTAATTCGACACGCATTCAGAACAGCTGGTTTTGTCAGTTGGCTGGTGTCAATGCGCTCACAGCGTCGTCGTGGGTGTCCGCCAAAACGCATCCGCATGTCAGCACATATAATCACATATTATCGGTGTCAACACGTGTTCCAAATCCAGCAACAGAACTGGATGCAGCCTATCCAGCGGTAACTGATAGTAATGTGATCGATCTGCGTCCAAGGCTGGTTCGAGGCTGGTGGGCGCCAAGTCACCCTCCGGCGGGTGCTGTTTCCGAAGTTGGTGCTCGAAACAAATAAGCTGACACCTTCACACAAAAGAAATTAACCGCTCACTGTTATCATTACGCGAGCCTACACCGTGCTGATCACCCATATGCATTTCATCAGTGGACAACTTTCCAACTTGTGCGTTCAGATCCCCCGCTAGCACAACAGTGTCCGTGCTTCTTCTTTGGCAAAGCAGCTAGGTCAGTTGGCGGTAGCACTCGTTCTTTACCGAATCATCGCTACAGTTTGCGGGCGCGTAGGCAGCGATGATAAATAGACACCTGTTAGTCCCGCGCGAACTCGAAGTTTTGAACGACCCAGCCAATCGGACCGCACACACCCGGCTACTGATCGGAATCCAATCAATCAGAGCAGCTTCAGCCCGGGAACTCAGGGCAATGTCAACACCAGCTTGGCCGGTGCTGGAAGCTGCATCGTCACCGGATAGGCGCAATGAAAAATACTGCTTGCGTCACCTGAAGTGGATCACAGAATGAGCACAGAACTCGGGTCTTGCATGCGGGTCTCAGATAAGCAGCAGATATGGATCGAGAGGATCTCCAATGTTCGAGCAAATGCTGTCTGTTGACCGATCTGTGGCACTGTGCATATATTGAGGCATGCCAATCTACAGAAGGATCGAGGGCTCCAAATCGACACCGATGAACTGGATTGGACAACTTGATTGGTCTTGGGTTTGCCGACAGGAGAGGAGTGACGCTCCGCGTTAGCGTGTGAGTTGAAATTAGAAGATAAACGCCTAGCAAAGCTTGTTGAGGGAGGGCCAATAATCGGGGGTTTAAAACTTGGGGATAAAAGTGAGTTTGGAACAGGACCATATGGGAGTAAAAGCGTAAGAGGGGGAAAAGACTGGAAGGCTTGAGCAGTAGCATCCAAACCCCTATCCACCCTGCTCAATACAGCACATAGGGCACTTTTGATTATCCTCTGCGGTGGCCAGAGCATCAGGAATTTGTTTGAAGGGAGATTCATTGTTTTGTGTGGGCAGAATACTGTCAGACTGCCCAGGCCTAGACAGGAAAATGATTATGGTTCTCAACCAAAGTCTTTGGTTCAAAAAGCTTACCGCAAGGCAGCGGGTTTGGTGTTGTGCTACAAAGAGTCCGTATAGAGTAATAAGGTGCTACCTTATTGCAACCCCTAGCCAGGAGGACCAGGAGGCTACGTTTGTCTGGCCTCTAACCATTGACAAATCTGGTATGTGTGACTAAAGGTGCAAAAGCACCACCCAGTATAGCTCAATGGATCGCTGAAGCACTCAAACTATCGCACCATCGTAAGGTCCGGAATCATTGCGATGGGATAATTGGGTCCGGTGTGGGTAACGATTAGAAACGCTTCTTGTTATTATCAATGCAAGGAAAGCTGATGTATTGACGGACTAGACGATCTCTCCGAGGCTCAGTGAGAATTACTACTCTGTTGGAACAATAGTGTTATTATGCTTAGTCCAGGTTAACCCTGTTCGTTTAAGCTGCATTCGAGACAAAGGTGCTAGACTAACCGTTAGCACACGCGTCCCTTCATGAATAACTAATTATTTGTGCTCTTTTTCCATTCGGCCTGCATGTGTAGACCATATGCTCAACTGCCAGAGTTCGGGAGAAACTCTTTGAATTTGTGACACACGTTTTCTAACAGATTGTAATCATGAAGCAACAACACCTACAAATTGCGGAAATGACTGTTCTCCTTTCACCCTGATTATTAATACTGTCTCGAGAGTACTGCCACCGATATCAACAGTATCTGTCCTATTATAGTCCATTATATTCTTTGCACAATCTTCTTACACATCGTCATTGGTCATGATATTTGCAATGATTTCAGCTCCATAGTTACGTCTCGGATTTATATCCGAACAGATATTATTAGCAAAAATCCTCCATACTACCAAAGTAGCTTTGGTGTAGATTTCCGTTATTCACCCCACGACTCAAGATTATTTTACTGTATACAATGATGGCTATACATATGTTAAATGAATACTGATCGTTTTACCGAAGCAACATGCTAAATGCATCAGTCAACCACGACTAATAAAGAATACTTTTCAAAGTTATAAATGGAGCTAATTTATTTAACAAGGACAAATATGCTTAAAAGCAGGGAACAAATTTCTGCATGTCAAGCATTGTAGAAGAGGGTAAAATTAAATGATGATTACGTTGTCATCATGACTCTTTGACCCGATATTCTAGTGAATAGATTCACCCAATCTTGATGCGGAAATTTATTGCAGAAAATAACGGATGACCTACGCTGTGAAAATTCGTCCTGCCCCTTTATCCACTGGTTGTGTTTCTCACTAAAATTTCCCAAACCCTTTTTGTCCCAAAGAAACTATTTTCCTCATTGTCTAAATCGAGGTTAGACGCGCCTACGTTAACTAAATTCTGCGTTTATTTGCAACTTGGGAATGTGAGCCATCTACATTGCATCGCACGACTTGACGTAGTTTCCAAACTTCCGAACAAACTTTATTATCGCTTAACACAGTAAAAGTCGATATTAGCTGTGCTTTGTAGCTTTTCAATCTAAGGGATCCCTGCGACAATGATGCACAAACGTTGTTGCACTGCTGCTCACATTACCTCGAATCGCATGATTTGCCTGGCAATATATCACTGTTTCTATTGTTGTAGGTCACGCACATATAACAATCTCATTCGTGTGACCTGGTGTTTTGTTTCCCTTTCTGGTTGGTATTGTAAAGTGTCTGAAAATCACAGTGCATTGAGACGATAGTTCATTCCGCGTAACTTGAAAAGTTATCTGTTCGTTAATTTGGATTTAGTTGAAGTTGTAATACCCATGCGTCAGAAACGCAGACTGTCTAAATATACATTTATTTTTTTAAATTGTTTGCACATAATACATCATTCGAGTGCCGGCATTGTTGTTTTCAATCACGGTGTAAAAGAGTTTGTTGAAAGCTTCCAAACGGTTTCTGGATTGCATATAATAACATTGAGGTGCTTCTCTGTCTGCACGACCATTGAGATAACAATAATATGCTGACCGGTACAAACACACTGTTATCCACAACCAATTTCAAGCGTACTAGCATTCCTTAGAAAGAACAAAATTGCGAGTTGAACAAAGAAAGCGGAGGATGCTGCCTGGCTTCCTTACTCCACGATTAACGTTAAATGACTCATTGGGAGGCATTTTCAACAACCCGGTTTGTGAATATATTGCAAAAGTACCCTTGTCTGTTGGTTAGAGTGAAGAAACAATCAGCCTATTTGAGCAATCGGCCCTGCATGAAAGATGCAGATGTCAGGCAGTACTAGGGTTTTGGGGTCATTAATTATATACTATATGTCTAGATTGGGGTAGAAAAAGCAAGTGAGATCAGTAGCTTTGTTATATTAGGCGTTGGTCATTCTGATCAACTGGAATGCAAAATAGGAGACCTTTACCGTTACCGTTCTCAATGAGCACGTATTCACACCGTTACTTACAGAGATTTGCATTATTCCAAAATACACAGCAAGCGATTTTGCGCTTTCTCCTCCTCCATCTGATAATTACTTTGTGCGCCACTGCATTATGACACTCTAAGAGAATCTACTATCGCTGTCCAAATATTCCCAAGATATGACATATTATTTGCAGCAAAAATGTCGAGCCATTTATATAATAACATTAGGTTAATAATCAAAAAGGTCGTAGGTTATAAATTATTTATTTAACTTTTTAAGGTGAAGGGTGAAACTTAGGTCTTGGCTACAGTAAATTGGTCAGGTCTGGATTAAATATACTGGTTTTGATAAGCAAAATAGGATGTAGGTGAAAATAACAGTCTCGTCTTTACACTTTGTTAAAATCCAAAAACGGTGCGTGTCTGCTCATACAATATATCGACTAAAATTAGCAGAGCATTCAGCAAATGTTCGTATCTCGCAGAATCGGTCATTATCCAACTGGCGGTAAAACTCGATTTGAGAGAACGGTTGGTGCTGACTGCGTCATTCAACATCACTTGCAACTGAATGAGCTCCAGTTGCAGGTGGCCTGGAACATTGTCAGGTTTCACAGAGAAAGGCGAAGAAAAATGATTGATCACCTTTTCACTTACTGCAAATTCCTGAATGCACATTTGAAACTTGCTGCTGTATGATGCAATGGATTTGAATGGATTTGTCCCCTCTTCGCTGACTTTGTTAGAGATAGTTGTTGCTAATCCACTGTGCTCGATAGTCATACGCACCGCCAGTAATAATGCCTGAAAATTCTCATTGATAACTTAACATCGACGATTGCAGAAAAGCACAAGTAGAAGACGAAGTTCGGCAGATGAATGCATTTCGTATCGTCTCACCAGTGCCGATAACGATAACCGGTAATTTTATATAACAGTTTGTGGGCATAGACATCCATATAAACAAACGCGAGAAAAAGGTGTCTTTCGTCTACAACCAGGGCAGCCTGAGGCTGATCGGTAATTGTTTTGGAACACAAAGCACTGACCTAATCCGGCTAATGGCAATCCCCTCGGCAACTCGGAGGAGCCGAGAATTAGTATGGCGAAGCAGGATTGTGAACGCCTTGTTGACCTCAATTCGATGACCTGTTGTTAATAAGTGCCTGCCGATCGAAGATGTTGGCGGCCTGCGTACACACGTAGTCTGCTTGGGGCTTGCTTGCTGACTAAGCCCGCAGTGAACCCATTTTGGTACGTGCTCCTTTATTCGGGAACTCGGTGTTCTATTGGTTCTGCCTATGTAAATATCCCCTCAGTTACATTGATATACACAATGGGAGTTGGCGCCAATAGGCTGAGTTTCCTTCAGTGGAGGCAACGGTAGCTTATGGGTTCGGTCAAGGATTACAACTTCGGCAGCACAGAAAGTGCTCTGTGTGTCGGAAATCAGACGTCTTGTGGTTCTCAAAGAAGCAATGTCACCCTTAAAGGGCAGCTCTAAGAATACCTTTTTCTTAGGCACAGTAGGTAGAGCAGAAAAGACAGAAGCAAATGAATCGATTCTTGTTCTTTGGCCTTTAAAAGCCTGCAGTGCAAGTAATTCCTCAATCATGCACACCTCATCGTTAATTCCTTTCAAACAAATGAGAGATAGAACAGCGTCCGATGCTTCAATGTTTCATCATAGGCAGCCGAACGAATTCGAATTGCGTTACTTTTGCTTCTTATTTTCTCTTATTATCAAACGAGAGGTCTTCAGTTTTGTGAAACACAACCTTGCGCAACAGGAAAATACTGACAAAATTGCATTTTCTTAGGACAGATATTTTCCGTAATTTATAACAAACATTCACCTCCAGTTAATGGTTTGCACTGTTTCGATATTTCATTTTCCGCTTCATTAGCTGCTTTTGTCGAGTTTCATTTGACAAACATGTCTGTGCAAACTACTTTTGTTTTAAGGTTATTCCAGCTTCCAGTCGCTTCCATCTCTTAACTCGCGCGTTTTTAGTGAACTTGTCCAAGTTAACACGCTTCGTTTGGTATTGCATCCTGATGGTAAATTCCTTGAACACCACCACGCTCTCCAAGCAAATCAAACACACACTTATTTGGTAGTTCGGTGAAAATATACCCTAGTTTCTACTTTTCCTGGAAGCGCCAGCTTTGTCATTAACTTTCCTTTTTGTGTTCACATTCTGCACTATTGAACAATAATGGCATACATATGAATAAAAAGTTGACAAATTACTCTTTTTATTTCCCAGTTTCGTTAGAATCACTTTCTCATCGAAGGTTTGAAAGTAAAATAGAAAAAGTTGATTTTTGGTGGAATTAACTAATCAGAGGCATGAAACAAATATATCTAAAAACGGAACATAAAGTAAATTATGACATAAGAATACTTTAATACTGAGCCAACCAATAAAAGATAATCACGTTCTCAAAACAGGCTGGCTTTAGCTACTCATAACATTAAATTTAATGAAAGCAGCATTTTCTTTTGCATTTTGTTAATACGCATTCAGTTAAAACATAAGATTGACTTTTTCTTGGTTTGTTAAATTAAATGCTACTGCCTCATTGATTTTTGGCAAAAATCCGAAGCCATTGTATTGTGTACTCATAAGTTCCTAAACATTTTTACTCGATGTGATGCCGTCTTTACAAAAATAATCCAAAATTGTGTTTCTTATTTCACGATGAGTCGGAGAGCCAGTTGTAATGTTAACGAGGGTCGCAATCACCTTGCGGGCTAGACCTGGGATATCCGAGCAGTATAGTTATCACTGGCGGCTGCCTGCTATTTCGCCTTGCAGCAATTGAAACCGCCAAGTATAGACTAGCCCGTGACTCGAAAAGTATCATACGGTATCTCGTATTTATAACAGGTTCAATTTATCACAGACCATAATGTAATAGATCTGTAATTCAACATCATAAATAAAAAAGTAAACAGTTCTGCGCAATTTTCAAGAGACAACGTTAAAGCTGGAAGTTACGTTGTTAAAACAGTCCGCTTTTTCTATCGACGAAATAGTATTTGTACATTAGCACCGTACTTTTGATGACGGAAACGATTTACGTTCCCGTACTTTGTACCGGATCAGCTGTGTGTAAATATTACTCCTTATCAAAGGTATCCGAATTTATAACGATTATCTAACAGTACAAATCTCTAGTAAGGAAAAATACTTTGTATGAGGTGCCATACAGTGTCCACAAAGACGACACCCCTGCTGAAACAATATAAGCGATTATTGGTGTATGTTCCACTCGTTTACATTGATTTCGCAATGAGTCAGTATGGGATTAGAACATATATATTTGTGTGCATTTGGATCAACAAAAAACAAGAATTACGTCTTTTGTAAGCTTAAAAAGAACGGGTCGTACTCTAAATCATTTTCGGGATTAAGAGAGTGGTCAATGTATCAAAACAATTATGTACTTATAGAATTTGTTCTGTTATTTGAACTGAGAATGACTGTGTGCCTGATCAACCTGTTGGCAGTTTTCATACGTTTGATAATATACCCTCGGACTTTCGAATTTCTGTAGGAACCCTGGCGCAGTTCTGGATGTCATCAGGTTAGCATTGTTTCGTAAAACATGCGCATACGTCAAACCCATCACACAATGTGTGGTTGATGAATTGGTCCAGTAATTTGGGAACTACACTGAGAGCAAAATCATGACAGTCGGTGGAACAGCGGCTAAGCAATGCCTTCATACGCAAATGAGTAGCCAATGGGAGCCAAGTATGCTATAACTTCAGCTTGTCTTTTGTGTAAATGCAATTTCTCCGTACTCTTTTTCGCCTTGACCAAGGCTATAAAACTGGCAAATTCGCAAAATGGTACAAAGCACAAATTTTGTTGTTTCTGATGTTTGTCGCAAAGATAGTCGTTTCCGAGCCGAATTTCTGTATATGTTTCATTGTATTGTTAATACTTCATGTTCTTGTGGACGTCACAATTGTTAAGACAATTATTGTCTTTGAATTCAAATTATCTACTCCGTCGTGTGTCATACGAATCCTCTATGATACCAAAACTGAGACCAGGCCAAGATCGCAATCCGTTACTTAATGAACCGCAAGGTTAAATCTCACATGAATTTTATTCGGTGACAAATGTGACGTAGTCCCTCTTGCTAGTGCTTCCTTGTCCAGCGCTCGGACTTTATCTAAGTCTGTCCAAGTCTGTTTTATTATATAAATCCACCCCGTGAAATTAACTCTAGCAGCGATCAATTACCTTCAGGCTGTTGGCTTTATGTTTTGTCAAGACGTCCGTTCGATAGGCCACCGTTACACTCGGTGCGGCATTTCTCTAGTGAAAAATCATGCTTCGCCATGTCCGCCTAACACTGAATATCATCCTGCCTTGTATCTGCCCTTTATTGAGATTCTCATTCGTAATATGTTACCTTTACAACTCAATCGCTGTTATTCATATTTGTAGACCTCAACCATTCACAAAAAAGTATTATTGTACTCATAAGCATAAATTAGTTATTTATTTCCCAAAACCTTGTCGATGGAGTGGTTATAAATAAATAAACTTGCCGCGCACTCCACAATCCTACCTAACCATTCACTTCCAGAATAAAGCATCCGAAATTACTACATCCAAAGCCATTCGTCAGAGGATTATAACCTAGTGTAGTGGGTCGAAATGCAGCTATCACGCGGAAAACAGCAAAGCCACAAGAACGAGATAGGACAGAAGCAGGCACAAACATTATGGAAGAGATCAAACCACGCAACGCAAGTCCCATAGAACGCGCGGAGAGCAGATCGCGAGCTAGGTACGGTAACGTGCCTGAGCTAAGGAATCAAAGAAGGCATTGGTCGAAAGGCCAATAAATCAGACAAAATCATAATTACCTAATTTTGGTTCTTCGCAGACAGCTTCCAAATCATATTGTCGTCCACATGACCGGAAATGCACTCGACTGCATTTCAGCCTGCTGAGCATAATCAGTAGTGCGCATCCATCGGATACATCAGGATTCGAAGCCACGACCATTAGCTGCTTGAGCCGCCAGTCAGCAACTTATGCCATTAGACCATGAGGGACAGCTTCTGACCATCATGATTTATAAACGAAATGCGATATATCGCGTCTTATCCTGCACCACCATTCAAGTTACGAACATTGCAGAGGGCAGTGTTAGCCACGAAAGAGAGGACATCCACTAACAGTAGCTATGAACGACATAGCATTTAGAAGCTGTTAGGCGGAAATATTTTCCGGGCATGTGGTCTAATAACTGATTTGGAAGTTGGCTTCGAAAAACCTTATATAATTAGATCAACATCACCTACCCAGGAGTACAACAGGAGAAACATCTTTGTTGGCGCATCTAGCAGTCATCCCAAGCAGAGTAATACAACCGCCATCACGCAAATCATGAGCGTTAGAATGAATCCAGGCCGCTCTGAATGGGATTTACGGAAGCAAAGATACACGCTCAAAAATTCAGTCAAGACCCACCAAGTTGGGGGGAAACAACGCATGTACGGGGCACCTGGTTACTCCCCATGTGTGTGTTGCGTTGGAAAACAGAAACATGAAAAATAAATGTGCGCGTGTGACAGCTTGATTAATCATGTTCGCCTTCAAGTAGAATATGATTCTTGTCCCTTCCTTCTTGAAATGTTATCACAAATTAACACCAGTTATTTTAACACAGCATAGCGTTTCTCTTACCATTAAGTATCCTTTGGATTTCGTAATTCAGAACTTAGGAAATGTTGGTTACCTTTCCGAAACATTATATTTGCAGGATAAATTCGATATTATCTGTCTGGTTGCATGTCAGTTCTTTTCAGGTAATATGCTCTCTAGAATAAGCATCTTCAACCGGAAAATAATTGAAGATTTTATGTACTTATTTGGATGGCAGTGATTTTAGTTGGGCGGAAGATATCCTAAAGTGCCGGGGTTTCAACGTTCACTGGGACGCCTGTTCCGAAGATTGATACATGGCTCCAGATAGTGAAAGTATGCCCACTGATTGTTAGTACAGAACTGGACAAAGGCGATTCCCATTATCGATGATTACGCAGTTCCAACAATACTATTGAAATGACAATCAAGACATCTGAAAGAATGTTCTTGCCAGTTAGACCGACCACAAAATACCTAGAGCCAAATAGAGTCACGTGAAACATCGCACCATTGGTATTCCCATTGACATTGTAGATCTGATAAATTTCCTAAAATATTTGTCAACATATAGTTAAATCTTTCGGAAAATGTTTTAAGTGATTGAGCATCAATAACAACAGCAATGCACAGACTATCTTCGTGACCACGAAATTACAATCGACTGGGAACAAATAAGACATTAAATGAGGCAGCGAATACAACCTATCAGTTTCACCCAGTGGTCTGCTTCAGCTAACAGATAAATAGAAGAGCAGAGAGTATTAATGCAAACTATTAAAGCAAATAAAGTGGAATGAAATTTATCCAGTTTAAGAATACCTAGTTTAAGTGTAAGTTGGTTTAGCCCAACTGCGGTGAAGAAGAACGTCCTCTACATTGAACTTAACTTGGTGATGCAGTTCAGGTGCAAGGGGTTTGAATGGCAGTGCAGATGAGCGACTCTCGATGATTGAGTTATGGTATCCTTCCTGGACTCACAATGCATGATCGGCCTTAATGACGGGGATTTGCATTCTTTAGACGAAGAGATGACTGATCCGCTTTGAACACCTTCAGTTGTTTCGAGGCGCAGCACTGCAACAGGGGTGGCCGTCCGCCCGGGCTGCATTTGACAGGGAGCGGCACATTTATTACTTTTGAATATACTATACCAAACAGAAAGGGCAAAATATCCGGATAAGTTGTATGTTAAAACGTTAATGTTACCCTGTATAAAGAACAACGCACTTGCGTCATGCGTCCCACCTGTGCAGACGTTCTTCCTAGTGATCCTCTTATTTGTCCTATATTTGTCCCCCACTCTCTTCAATGTACCAAGTGCCCAGTATCTTTCATAGAAAACTACTGTATACCTTACCGATCGTTTGGCCTACACGCGCCTATGCTGCCGTCAGTCAGAGTGCTAATTTTACCACTGCTTCGCGTGGCAAAATCAGTTGCAACGCCACTGATCGCATAGACTGTTGGATTTAAACGCATATGGACAACCATGCTCCTGAGACCCCTAGTGGATTAGTATCAAGCTACAGCGAATTCTTGTTAGAGTGCAACACTTAATTTGGGTGCACATCACATATATCAATAGAGATGTGTCTGGACATGATTATTGGTTGGCAGATTTCAGCGGCTATAATATTACTTGATTAGTATTCTATATTTACAGTGGCTGGCGCTTAAGGAACGCCTACATCTTGCATTGTGTCAGCCGCTAGAAAAGGAGACTTTGTTTTAAGCATGATCAGCTCAATCGGTATCCTCGGAAATACGCTATGGCTCCCTAGGGGGGCCGTAAGACCCCCGCTGAGAATTGCTGGTCTACAAAAATGCAAAAACCCGACAATACGCATGGTCACATGTGGTACGTCCAGGAACGAGGTCATATCGCAATCAGCGATAGTCGCTCATTTAAAGGCAAACTGAGTACATTGAAAGCCAAACCACTTACACCTAAGCAGCACCACAACAGCATGTTAACAACAATATGCATGAAGTTCAAATGAAAAGCAATTGGCTGCTTTTGTGACAGTAAACCAAGCGAAATTTTAGCTGATCTCAATAAGAGCCGTAAAGTAACCGCTCATTATCGTGCGAAAAGCACCGGAACTAATTTTCGGCACCGCTCGCCTGGTGTAGTATGTGTCGTGTCGAGCGTACCCAGGGCTTCAGTGTCCGGGGGTATATTGGGTCTTCAAAGTCCTAGGAAGCTGAAAAGCAAAAGAAATAAATGGTAGGCGTCTGTGAAGTTTCATAACAACCACCTAATACGCGTCTGAGGTGGATGGAGAGTGCGCCTGTTCTATATCTCGTGGTGAGCAGCACGGTGTGGTCACAGTTGATGATGGAGCACGAAGCCTGTGGTATGTGGATGGATGACGAATAGACGCAGAGATATGGGTGTAGTGGATGTCCGACCAAAACCGCATCATTAACCCACGGATAATTGGGGTGTAACGAAACAGCAACTTCACGTGCTAATACATCGGTGATTTGACAAATGGCATTAAACGCACTGACCGGTTTGCGTCATACGGAACTATTCATTTCTGTGCAGGCGCTACAACCTGACGAGTAAACGTGATTCGCCGAAGCGACTAGATTGTATTTGCCGCTTCAAGACACCTTCTCACCACAACACTATGGTGTGTTCGAATACAGTTCGCAACTGATAAATACCCTTCCGGAACTGTTTCCTCAGATATAGGGTTTGAAGTTTGTTATGCTTCCCCTAGTTGTTCCACATTCCGGCGTGGATTATCTTGCATAAGATCAAGCAGCGACCAACCGCCTGCGTGGGTGTCACGGGTTAAGCAATCCAGCAAAAGGCCACACACAATACCCATGTTTGTCAAGTCTGCATAGTTCAAATTTCTTATATATTATGAACTTATCAAAGTCCTTATCCACTGGCCGTCCAAACAGAAGAACAGGCAGCAAAACATAATTGCTTGTCACACCATCTTTTTAGAGTTGCATCTGTTTGTCAACACTCGAATGATTGTTCTGCAACGCGGCAACTTAAACGGTATGCGGCTCGACCACGCGCACCCCAGGAGGTTCCTCCGAACGTAGAACCGGCTATTTTTAGCGGCGTATAAATTGCACTCTGACCCGCCCTCATGATAAATTAAGAACAACCATGGTCTAAGGCAGGAGGTTTACTTCCAGCGGAATGTTTTACAGATCGGCCAAATGAAACACGGCTATAATTTTTGCTGACATGCTGGAACATTTGTTCTTAATGCTGCTGCGTCAATAAGGCCCGTGCAACTAAATTCCTGCGCGTGGGCGGCCGAGGCAGGACCCAAAACAGTTGGGTAACGTCTCCAATTGTTTGCCCCACAAAGCAACTCCTTTGCCGTTCAGCTAAATTCTCTTGCCCACAGAGGGGCGGAAGGGGATTTGACCGAGAATTCGTTTAGCCCCGCAATGTCGCTGACTGCAATGCCGGTCTGTAAATTTTGTCCATGACGAATTATTTTAGATCATAACCTGGCTATTGATGACGATAATCTTCAGACTAAATCCATGTAATCCGGGCTACCGCCACAATTTATACGGTATTTTCAGGCGGGCTAATCCATAAAGCTAATAACAGATGGCTTGCTAGCTAATCTTACAGAACCGTTACCACAAAAACTGAATTGCATTTCAAAGCACAAGCTGCTCCATGATAACAGCTTCGCAGGTGCATGCACAATGTTTAGGTCTAAGCCGTAAACGAATGTCATCCGCGTGCTCTAATAGTAATTGCCGTTCATCGTGGAAGTTCTAATCCGTAACAAGAAGTAAAATGTAAAATGTTTATTCTCGACTACGCGAGGCACGCCGGCACAGACATGACAATAGTAAGAGTGCAAAATGTGCTCAGTTAATGGACAATGGAACAATAGGATTGAATGTATGTATGTGGGCATGTGGACGTGTATATTCCGGTTTATGAGCTTTTGTAAATGCTTCCCTGCACTTTTGATCATGTCACGAGTGCTAAATGGATGATTCCTGTTTGCGGACTTGTAGCGGTTGTCCGGATAAGCAAGGGGATGACTTTAGTTGGTAGCGAGTCATATCCGCCAAGTCACAGTGTTGTTAAACAGGCATTTATGGCTTTTCATAGGGAGAAGTCTTGCTAGGCGAAAATGCACTAGGTTCTGGAACACTGCCGCCCAAATATTTACTAGAACGGGGTAAACCTGAACACCGCATCTGGCACCAAGTGGAGGAATAGGGAATTTGGATGCAAAGCACGGTACTTGAAGAAAGCTTGGGTACAGCTTCCTACACACTGCGCAGTCATCAGGCAATGAATATATTAAATTGCCGCAGACGCTTGCGGCTGCTGAATCGGTCAGTGCCTGTATAAATTGAGAGGGAAACATCGTTTCAATCGCTTGCAAAATATATGCACTAAAACTATATTTCTTCTATTAACAAGGAAGTCAATCTGACTTTCTTGTGAACAAATGTTACTAGGCGCATTTAGTAAAATCTCGAATATGAAAGCCGGCACTCGATTTCTCCATTCAATTCAAAATAATGCTTATTTCACACATAAGGGTTAATATTCAGCTGTTGCACTTACACTTTCAGCATGGTAAAAGAAATAAAGCAGCAAATACATAAGTAGAGTAATAAGTGACAGCAACAGCAGGATGGTTATGATACAAAGTTATCTTGAAGCTCCAGGACAACTGATGTCTGGTCGCACAAAAAAAGCCATATGTGGGATAACAGAAGAGTGGCAGGCCCTTGTGCGAGCAAAAATGGATCTATAATTTTTCTGGTTGTGGATCTTGATACACATGCTCAGTGTCCTTGACGAGATGAGTTATATAAGGAAGTTTTCTCGAAGTAAGCCTTATGCATGAACTGGTGTGAGTGGACACAAGAATCTCGACAAAGGTTGGCTTGAGAATTCCGCTACACCGATATACTTGCGTCAGTAACCTACCTAAGATTTTGAAGTGCTTCCTTAGGAACAAGGAAATTGTACAGTGGAGCATTAGGTCCAAATGGGTAAGACACATACGGTGTTAAATCTCAGAAGTGGCGTGGGACAGAGGAGGATCGCAAAAGAAGGGTGTAACATGAAACCCTCCTCAATTTTGCAAAACTTCATTAACAGGGGTGTCCAGGAATACGCCATCGGCAGGGGCAGAAAAAGAGTTGGAAAGAGGTGGAAATGGGGGGAAGTGGTGTAGAGAGAGTATGGCCAATTAAAGAACGCCAATGTCTGTGGTGAGCAAAGATGAACTTTTCCACCCAAGTCCAATAAACTGAGCATATCCAATGAACTACTCTCATAACAGGTGGACATTAGAGAGTTGAATTCCGATATTGTGCAGAGCTCTCAAAATAAGCTTACAGTTTACACTGCTGAAAACATTACATAATGACAAAAACACATGCCTAGAGTTTCGACCTCATTGTCAACTGACGGCAGCACTGAATGTACAAGGTAGGCTAACGCGCATTGAGTAGACCTCAAACTACGATAAGCAAACTGTAGCAGATCATCCGAATGAGTCTGATACAACAATTTTGCAAGATTAATCTTATAGAATATCTTCAGGTTTACCTAGGTGCGGGCAACATGTCGGTATATATCTGAACCTTTCTTTTTCACCGGTGTAATTGTGGCATTTCAAAATCAGTCATCAATATGACAAGCTTTCAGCAAGAGGCTGGGTCTAGGGATGGGTACACACTTTGCAGACAATGAGTGATAGTTCGACGGGACTACTTGCTTTTTTGGTGCCTAGCTTTGGTAGTTCATTGCCCACTGTCAATGGCAGGTAAGGAAGTGGTGCGCCTATCCAATCGTGAGGAAGAAGGGTGAGATATGGAGTTATCATTGAAACAACATAAGTTTCAGTTCCGTTCCTCCAGGTCTATACCTGAATTTGACATGCGGTTTGAGACGCCAGCAAGTTGATCCGGTATACACCAGACATCACGTCAGCTACAATTTCCCAGATTGGCCTGAATATATACGTGGTCTAGACGGCGTAACTCAGTTGTACTAGAAATAGATAACCTTTTCACGGCAGCGTGGACTTCTGTTTTAAACGCTTTCTCTTTGAGTCTAAGCAAAGATTTTATATACGGAAATGAAAACAGATCCGCACGGATAAAAATGGCTTCCAGTGGAGACCAGGTATCAATGCAGAAGTTAATGTAGCTCGTTAACGGGTCGCAGTACGTAGATACATCGATGTCAAATAAGCTAATAAAATCTGTGGATGAAATCATTTCCTGGAGTCGATATATATTCTCAGGTGAAAAGTATCTTATTTTGAGCCTGCGATCTATACAACGGGCTGGCTTATCGAACAACCAACAACCAAGTTGGGTGGTTCGGGATTATCCCGTTCCAGCGAATTGTTCAGCGGCAGTATTGCAAGACGTGGTGGGTTTTCGCCTGGCAAGCCTTCTCCCTCTAAATAGCCGCATATGTCCGTTTAACAACACTGCGGCTTGGCGGATGTGACTCGCCACTAACTAAAGTCACTGACCCTTGCCTCTCTCTGGGTAGCATTGTAATTCAATGGTTTGTTGGTCCTCTGTTCCCATGCGGACCCAAAGGCGTATTAACCACTTGTTTGGTCACCGACCCCAAATGGGTTGCGATAAGCTCATTATCGCCATGCTGCCTTGTGGGTTAGATCTTTGATCAAAGGCTTGTGGTGGGGGCCCTAAAACAACCCTCTATCTCGGCCTGTGCAACCGGGTAGTATCTTGTCCACTGACGAATCATGGACTTACAACCACAACCATTCACACGGTATCTTGCTGCTAAGATGCCATTCACTCATGTTAGTATGGCAACTTCATAAGCACACGTCACCATTTGACCTATCTTTCCCTTGTACCATTCAGACCCAGTTTTTACCTTATTCCTCTATGGCAATCAAACCCAACTTCACCGATTAACCTGTTCCCGTGACCTCTGCCAACGCAACAACACAGTGCTAAACGGAGAGCAGCCATTCTCAAATTCTCCCATCTTCGCTCCTGCAACCCGGAACGCAGTACAAACTTTCAGCCATCAACATACGCACATTACTGAAGATCGATTAACAAGCTGGACTTGCACGCGCGCTGGAGACCCTTGGGGTTGATATCTGTTGCCTGAATGAAACGCGAATCCAGAACTCAAACTCGATCTATCAGCTGGCTTCACCGCTCCACCCACGCACCAGCTTCCATCTCCGCCTCTCTGGTGACGCCGTCTGCCGCATCTGGGCAAGCTGGTGTTGGAATCACCCTCAGTGCTAGAGGTAAGAATGCTTTGATTGATTGGATTCCGATAAATGGTCGCCTATGTGCGATGTAGTTTTGTGGCATTTGTAAAGTTAGCGGCCTTTTAGTCGAAAAACTTTTTATCTTCGTGATCTCTGCATTCGCGCCTACTGACTGTAACTCGGATACAGTCAAAGACCATTTTTGTCAGAAGCTTCATGAGCTGCTCCTAAGGGCACTTAAAACAGACCTCATTGTTTTGGCAAGAGACTTCAACGCGCTTGTCGGTCATCTGCTGCCGTGTGATCGTCAATAGGGGGACCGCATGGATATGAGGATGTTCGCTCAGACAACGGAGACAGACTGCTCAGTCTGCGTGCTGATCATCAACTATTGCTTGCAGCATCAGCTTTCGTCATGCAGTGTTATCTACGACCGTTTGCATGCGTTTAGGTGGTTCGCCGTTATCAAAACGCACCCGACTGAACACCTACAATTTGGAGGACCCAATGGTGAATAAGGAGTAAAAACGTACTCTTCGTGAAAAGCTCGCTCTTTCTCACACTCTGTATGTTGATCGACAATCGTCAAGTCTACAGCAAGTCTAGCTGCCGGCCGGTTTGTCTAGCTATTGCCTCGCTCGCTCCACTCCGAAAAGCTGGATCTCGGGAAGATGCTCGGAACTGCTGGATCGCAGACGGGCGGTGCCTGCTGCCGCAACCTACAACGAACACCACCGTTCTATTACACAACAGCTGAAAGCAGGTCTTCACTCTGATGGTGGATCTTAGTGGTCAAAAGAAGCTGATGAGATGGAAACTGCTGCATCAGCTGGAAACTCCTGCCGTCTGCATTGCATCATCAGGGACACCGGTTGCAGTTTCCTTGTTATAAGCCAGACGATTTTCGAATCAGACGGCACGAAGATCACCAACCTTCACAGGCGATTGGGATGCTCGGCAAAGCATTTCACTGTTCAATTGAACCACCCAACACAGCCACCTGTGACACCTTCAGCCCCAATGGATGATGCTTGTCCTTTATCCACAGCCCACCCCAAATGAAGCACTGATCCGAAATGCAATCCAATCTTTGAAACGCCAAAAGGCTCCGGGTCCAGACAGCCTACCACCGGCTCTATTGAAGGATGGCGTGAGGTTATTGTCAGCGAAATCCTATCGCTGTTCACGAAAGTTCGGATTGAGGATAAGGTTCCAAACTCATGAGAAAAATCGGTTACCATACCAAATCACAATAAGGGCTCCCGCGACGTTTGCTGTAACTACCGCGGAATATCGTTAGTCTCTGTCGCATCCAAAATTTTCGTGTCAGTCCTACTTAGCAGGCTGTCAACAAAAAGATATGATTTCTCCCGAGAATAACATGCCGGATTTCGTACAGGCCGCGGCTGCATCGATTTAATCTTCACTATTCGCCAACTTCTCGAACTTCGCCACATCCATCGGCGGCCAACAATCGTAGTGCTTTGGACATCCGAGCGGCATTTGCTTCAGTAGATAGATCTGTGTTGTGGAACTGTTTACTGAAGTAAGGTGTGCCCTGCAAGTTGGTAACTATGCTTAAATAACGTTACAGTCACGAGTCGGTCAAAGTCAGGGCATGCGGCAAGCTCTCTTCTTTATTTGCTGTGACCAGCCGTGTTCACAATGCTTGCCCTATTTCACGTTTCCTCTTCAAATTCGTCATCGAAGATGTTGTCCAAGGAGTAGTGGATGGTCTCCAGAAATGCGGTGTTAAACTCAACCTTGGAGACAGAGTCACGGATTTAGACTACGCCTATGATATCGCTTTGCTGGGGGACGACCCACAAACTGTCCAGAGCGCTTTAGACCACTTAGCAATGGAGGTTTCTTAGTTCGGCTTTTGCTTCACTCCGGGAAACTGTTAAACGCTGCTCCAGAGCTACCAGATGTTTGAACCCGCGCTCACCATTGCTGGACATGTTCTGGAGCAAGTCCCTTGCTTTACTTATCTAGGGAGTTGCATCCCGGCTGGTGGCGGTGTTGGGGATGAAGTCTCAAACGGATTGCAAAGGCCCGCCATGCTTTCATCAAACTAAAACACTTATGGCGTCGACGTGATATCCGTCTCATGCTCAAGGCAGGGTGTACATTGCTTCCGTCCGTGCAGTATTCTTGTACGGCTGTGAGACGGCCTATTCGCTCGGAAAACATGAAGCGGCTGTCAGTCTTCGACAACTGCTGCCTAAGAAGGATTGCTCGGTTGTGGTGGCAACACCACGTAAGCAACGCAGAGGTGGAAGACCGAGTGCTTGGAGCGAGTAGTGCTAGTCTTCAGGACGTTATCTCCGACATCGCATGCCTTGATTCGGGCACCTTATGCGCATGCCACCCCATCACTTTCCACGTCGAGCTCTTTTTGCAAGCGCACGGAGCGATTGCAAAACTGCCGCGAAGGACAGCCAATGACGTAGAGATGATGCATGAAGAAGGCAAACTCAAGTTTGGCGGCAGTCGGACCAGTCCGTTTTCCAGGTTCGCGACCATGAGATGATGTATCACAGTGGTTGGAAACCATAGACGGCATGGCCCGTAACAGATATCAGTGGAGTCAATTTTTGTGCTACATTATATCCCCCTATAATACACATAAAAGCTCATAAAACGAAGACACAAAATTCAAAATAGCGTGTGTAAAATCAGAAAAGTCGTTTCCCATTATTTCGTCGCAGTTCGTGTATATATATATATATATCTTAAGTAATATTCCTATGATTTACTTTGCTGTAAACGAGAAGAGAGAACATGAGAGTTGAGTGTTCAGAACTACCATCCGACGCCTGATTGCGCAAGAAAACAGCAGCATATGGGTTGCAAATACAAGGTATATAGTTGCTTCAATCCTGGTTGGGAAGTTTACAACGTTTGCAGTCCATGATCTGTAAGAAAGGTGATGTCCAATCTATTAAAATCACTAGCAAAGATGCAAAGAGAAGAAACAATGTGGTCACTGACAATAGAAATGAACAAATCGTGAAATTCCTCAGCCTTAGAGGCTACATATTTTATTACTAAAGAGTAGGAGGCTATTTTAATTGTAAAGTTTCAAATGCTATGGACGTTGCCTCTAGTGAGAGGAAGTCATGATCCTCGGTGGATCCTCGGCGGATATCTGCTAAGGTAGTAACCTGCTTGGCAGTGGAAGCTTGGTCATGCCACATCCTAGTTAGCTTGCAAATTGTGTAGCCCAACCGACATCCCCCATTGCTCGGTGGCTTAAGCTGTTGGCTGGTTGGCATCTGCCTCTAGCCGTCATTGGTTCCATACCCAGTAGGGGACGGATGAATGCGCACCACGGATGAGCCCCAACAGGGCCAAACGCGTCTGGTGCTTTTCCGTTCTAGATTGTCTATATAACTTTGAGCAGCTGGGACGTAAAAACATTACAATTAAAAAATCCTCCTACTCATTATTGAAACATTGCTTGTTTGGAAAAATAATCCGTCTTTTGTGGCTGAAAACACAACGGATTAGTTTTGTCCAGCAGAGCGAGCGCTAGATAGCTTGACACGGGCCTTGTTGCTTTAAAGTACCACAGCTCACATATATCTTTTTTCGGTAGGCGACAGAAAAAGCAGATCACTATTTTCAGCGTAATAAGTTTAGACCCATAATGGTAATTAACTGAAATTCAGGTATGCTCATGTCGCAACAGCAAACGCAAACGTAGGATAGGTACCGCCCAGATTTATACTTGATCTGCAAGACTTGGAGTTGACTTTTCGTAACAGGAAAAATACTTACATTTAATCCTGTACCTAAAAAGCTACAGGTAACACAGCAACAATGAGAGAAACCAGGCGCTTATTCTCTGTCATTTAGAGGACCTACCGCGCGTCGATGCTGTAGTGATCAAGAAAGTCAGGAAAGTGTCGTTGTTAGCAGTAAAGGTTGATAAATCCCTCGGCGTTAAATCACACTGTGACGTGTAAATCTAATGTAACGGTATAGTCAGGTATACAGGCAGAACCGACTGTATTTTGAATCCTAATATGTATGAACACATGCGGAACTGGTCAACCAACGATTGGCCAATATTTCGTGCGCAGTTGAGCTGCCGGTGACATCAAAGGGCGGTCATATTTTGGTGTCGTCATCGGATTTCTGCCCCCTAGGCGTTTCGGATGGTATTACGTGACCCTATTCACGCTTTGTGTGATTAACCGAGGTCGTAGCGATCAACTAGCTAAAACGTGCACCGTGATTGTAAAAACAAACGGTTGTTAACCTGCGGTCGCCATCGGTTTCATAACACCTTTTGATTGTTATATAAATCATTTTTTTATTGTACTGATAATTAGTAGACAGCCTCATGCTGAGGCGGATATTGCATTCCTGATGCTACTTCACCGCAGCTGGGATAAAACAAACACGCACTTATACTTGATCTTTTTAAGCTGGATTAATTTCCTTTCATTTTTTTGGTTTGTTCTGCCTACCTGAGTAATCTTATAATAACTGCCACGCGTCGCTTAAGATAACTGTGGTTACCTTCGTTAAATATTTTTGCGTTTTGGCGTTCTTTGTATAACATTTGGACCTTTTGTACTTATCGCGAATTCGTCGCTGGTCAACTGAAATTATATGCCAATGAAGTGAAGAGTTATGTCTGTATTGCCATATACTTAAAGGTATAAAATTTACGTTATAATGTCATATTAAGTAATTGACTGTTGTTTGACATCCCCGGTGTCGCTGCGCTTGATGTGCATGCTGACAAGGTGTCTACCCGTCTATTACGCACCACCTCGTCCACACTGCCTCCAAGAGACAGTAGGTCGTTACTGGAGGGGACGAGGTGCACGGTCGAGGTGGTTGTGCTAGGCTCGAAGAACGGTTCCACGCACTCAGTGTGGAGCGGACTACGGTCCAGCCACCGCCTATAGAGCGACTGCTTCCCAACTGCAGTGCACTTGTGCTTGACTGTGAAGGAGTGTGGGCCGACTCGGTTGATGAAACGTGTCTCCCATCCACATGCCTCCCGGTGTTATTCCTTCGGATTTACACAGGATTTGGGATATGTGGTTGGAGCTGTGGGTGTTGCAGCACAAGTCACTCATAGTCACTCTATAGGCGCAGGCGTCCTGTGGCTTGCCACATTGACAGACAAATCCGAATCCGGATGCCGCCAACCATAAGTACACGCATTTATCAATGATCTCAGTGTGTATTCAAATTTAGAGGTTGTCACTTGAATGGACTTCTTCCGGCCTCTTTTTAGATAACTGATGCAAATGGCATTGGGGTATTCTGGTCGATAAGATAGAATCATTTATAAAAGTGCATGACAAGGCGAAGGTAAATACTCACAGATCCGGCTACCACTCGTTTAGCTATTTCACAAGGAGAATTTTTACTATTACTTAGCGAGCCAGTTTCCCATTCAAGTAGTGAGGCAGGTTGGCACTTTAAACCAACCAACACCTATGAATACATTTGAAATCCGGATAGTACTGCGAAAGTGTATGGTATAGTTGCACTCGTCATAGACTCCAATCCTATAGGTCATTGTGGTCTCATGTTATGGACTTCCACTACTCGCAACAGTTTGCAAACTTCAATTTTTTTAGGTAACATGCGTGCTCACTTTGCCCCTCTGTTCACTTCACCGAACGTACATGCATCGTGCATGCTGAACGGAAGGCCAGTTTGGTAGTGCATTATCGGTTAGAGAGAAACTTAAGGTGAATGACTACCAGAAGGTCATAAATGTACAAGCAGTGGAATGAACTGGGTGAAGCGAAGAATCGTGGGTGAACACAAGCGTAAGCAACAACAATCGCAGAAATGCATCTGGTTCATATCAAAATATTTAGAGAAATTGCTCTGTGTGACATTTAGGGTGTATTTTGTAGAGTTACGCCTTAACTGAATTTGCACTCTTTCCTTGATAGTTTACCCTTCTACCGCCTTTTGCATAAGTTAGAGGACATAGGTAGGTGGTTCAATTTATGCGCCACATTTTCTGGTTATTCAATAAAGTATTGACAACTACTTCCCACTCTAGGACTTATGTTGCTTGCATGGCGAGTGGCGTGCAGGAAGCTGCCACGCAACTCGTGATATCAATCAAGCATCCGTGACAAGCAGATACGGAGCAGGAGTGCAATTTCGATGTGTGTAAAGGGAAGCCGAACTGTCCTTTTACTCGTGCTCTTGATTATGACCCAGTCACGTGTTCCAGAATCTCCGCAGAACCTTTTTACCGTTTTTGCATTAATAATGCCTTGACATGACTCATGAGAGAGCACGCGACCGGGGCCTACTCAAACAAAGTAAGTGAAACCAGTAGCCCTCTATGATACTGTATTCGCTCA
Source organism: Dicrocoelium dendriticum (assembly GCA_944474145.2). Taxonomy (NCBI): domain Eukaryota; kingdom Metazoa; phylum Platyhelminthes; class Trematoda; order Plagiorchiida; family Dicrocoeliidae; genus Dicrocoelium; species Dicrocoelium dendriticum. The sequence goes on from OX104061.1 coordinate 60,814,004, forward strand.
AACTTCGTTACAGCGGTGAGCGCTTGGACGCTAAGTACATGTCACGTTCACCGACCTCATGTTCCGGTCCAAGATTAAGATGGAAACTACGGTGACAATTCACATGGCAACGTTTTGACTATGAGTTGCTTGAATCAAAGCTAGGCAGATCCTGATTTAAGATTTATCCGTATTCCTCATTTCAAATGGTAACCCGTACAAGCTAGATGTACCAGCATTTGCCAGAAAGTTTACTTCCAACGAAAACACATCGATAAATCGCGACGTCAATGAAAGCAGTGGATTAAGTACAAGACTAAATCAATTTACAACTAAAGATAAAGTAACATAAGAATTGAAGGATGGCTCCTCGTATAACATGACCAATGAACGTTTCATTAACGAGGTAAGAAGACAGTGGTTGCGATATGTTAACATTTAGAATGCTCTCGTCAGTCGCTACGCAACACAGGCAGAAAAAACACGCAATATATAGGGTCCATACTTTGTAACATAGATAAGCACATAAAAATGTTGGGCATGCCGTAATCAGTACCAAGGCAATCTAATTGATTGTCTCAGTTATTTATGGGCACAGTGCACGGGACACTACAATCTTATCAGTAGCGCCTCGCCAATTGCCAACAACCTCGGGTTCCTGTTGCGCAATAGCACTTGAATGAATCAATTGGTTTCACCTGGTGACGAGTCAGCATGAGGTGTTTGGAGATAGATGAGGCAGGGTTCCAATTCATTCTTTGTTTCGCTCCGCCTTGGTTAGACAGCAACTGCCTTAGCCACAATGGGAAGTGTTCCGCCACCCTTTGAGCCAGCCAGCGACCAGTCTTGCCTATGTTAGTGTCACCGCCACTGAAAGTGAACTGGTAGATGATGTTAGAGGCCGGGCTGATTGGCGCGCTGCACGACGGATGTGTAGAGGAAACATTCGTGTGGTGTGAATAAGTGGTAGTTGGACGGTAGAGTAGGTGCGCATTAGAGCGGACCTGATCTTGTGACCAACTTCATTTGCTAAGAGATCTCCCTTTAAGGGTAAGAACAGATAAACATTCTTTTCCGCCGCAGTTGGTACGGGCAGCTTCTCCTGAATGAATTTATCCGGATACCCATTAGCTATCAATTCCGGTATAAAAACTCGTCTTCAGCCTTGAGTAATTCTGCACTGCATATCCGCCTGGCCCTGTAGAAGAGAGATTTTACATGGCCGCGCTTGTATGCAACCGGGGCGAAGCTGGAAAAATGTAGGTATTGTCCCCCCCACAGGCCGCTTATCTTTACACCGTGCGCTGCAATGTGCCATCGGCCCGTCTCTTGATGGGCACGTTAAGAAACGGCAGTCTGTCTTCTTGTTCCTTCTACTGTGTTACAGAAAGTTGCCGGTGAATTGAGTTCAGGAGGGCAGCAAGACTATCAAAATGTTCTCCATTAGTGAAGGCGAGAATATCATCTACATAACGCTTGTAAAGCTTGGCTTCACCTACGCAGGCAGCAACTTTCATTTCAATCATACCTAGGAAGTTATCTGCCAGAAGTTGTCCCAAAGGATTGCCCATAGCGACGCCGTCAATCTGTTTGTATGCCGTCCCTTCAAACTCATTTCGCACATTCTCAGTACACACAAATATCAAGTCTCGCAGGAACGCCAGTGGAACGCCCACAGAGAGGTTCCGACTTAAAACAAATTGGCACAGGTCGTCAACCGTTTCACGTAGGGGCACATTCGTGAACAGTGATTCCACGTATATTGAATACATGAGCTCCGCATCAAATGTTGTTCGTTCCAGTATTTTCACCAATTTAAAGTAGTCTTTCAAACAATGCTTGCTCAGGAGCTTACGCACGGGTTCCAGGAGATTTACCAACCACCGGGCTACTTTGTGGTAAGGTGACTTATTCATACAGACTATTGGGCGTAGCGGAATTCCCACCTTGTGCAGCTTTGGCGCACCCCTCATTCTTGGTGTTTCCGTCCCTGTCGGCTTTAGCTGTCGATATTGTGACTCGGAGATGTAACCATGAAGCAAATGAATTTTAGGTGTCTCGTAATTTGTTTATCCACCAAGATATTGTTGTCCAGCGTCTTGTCAATAAGAAACTTGTGTCCATCTCCGAGAATCTACTCCATTTTTGTGGTGTATTCAGCGTTGTCCATTAGTACCACACCCGTGCCTTTATCCGGTTGCAGGAAAATTACATCCTTCATTTTCTGCAGCTCCTTGATTGCAACATATTGTTCGGACTTCAAACAACACCTCTGACTAATGGGCGCGTTCTGGTACTGGTGCACGGTATCCACTAATTTTGCCCGGAACCATCCAGCATCCTCCGTAGATTTCGGTGGTAGGCCGCTAAGTTGATCGTACAGATATTCGAAATTAATCTGTGTGTTAATCCTGTCTACATTCCTCGGCGGTATTCGGTATTTCAATCCCAGCGAAAGAACCTCCAACTGTTGGTGCGTGAACCTAGCTGTTGACCGATTGTACACATGCATCTGGCCCTAGGTAGGGAAAGGAATGCTGGCCGCTCTCACAAGGGTACCTTGAAGGCCGCGCAGGGTCTTGGTCCTTGTACGCTGGAGAGTTTCCGCAGAAATCGCTTCAAATTTGAAACGGAAGACAAGTGACAAGCCATTCAAAACAACCGCGAATCGCTTTTGTGTCTCCAGGAACTTATGTTTTCGTTTAATGCAAGCCTCGATATTTGCGGACGCAATCCTGGCTAGGTTCACACTGTTAGCGTGCATTTTAATTTTCGACAGAGTTTTAACAAATCGAGATGGAAATCTACCTGACTGGATACATTCTTGATAAAATGTAACCCATACGCGTTCCCCTACGATCTTGCAGCGCAAGGACAAATTTGTCAGTCACTACGGCCTCTGTATGCATAGCCACATGATGCCAACATCTACAGACGGACCATGAATGTCTTACACTGCACCATACACAACTCCATTCACACACACCCCATATCCAGTGTAAATAGAGAGGAATTTGACCTGGATGCATGTAGATGAGAGTAAAGATTCAACGGAGCTGGCCTACAAGCATTTAATCTCCACAACAGCGTTCCACTTTATATACGTGGTTAGTCACAAGTGCAAAGTGTGTTACAAAATAAAGTTGTAAAATTCAAGTGCATTGTTCAAACTCCTCAAGGGCCATATTTGACAGGCCTCAAGAAGATCCCAATGGGTCTGTGCAGTCACACTCCCGAGTTGGGCCTCCTCCTGAGTGCTTTGTGGGTCAGACTATTGAGCCAAAGTCTCCGGGTGGATTCCGTCAAGCGAAATTCAATGTACTCCACTTCATTGTGGATCAGACTGTTGAGTCAAAGGCTAGAGGTAGGTCACATCGAACAAAATACCACAGTCAGAATGGGAAGGCGGGGAGATTCGGTACGAGATTTCCGCGTTGAAACGAATACAGGCTCCCGGATCCGACGACTTTCCTCCATTCTTGTTAAAAGATGTTGATTCTGCTGACTAGACAAGTTTCTCTATCTAACACGATTTGGCACACTGAAGAGAGGCTTTCAGACTGGCGAATGGCAACAGTCGTGCACGTTTGATATATTGTCAGCATACTTTGTACGAGGGCATTAGCCCTCTTTTCGTAGCCTCCAAAACTCCCACGGGTAGCATTCTCAGACGACTTACTTATCTTCATGAAAACCGAGTCACGGAAAGCCTGGCTGATTCTTGTCCTAGTCTTGGTTGTATCGATCACATATTTACTCTTCACCAAGTCTTTGAGTGGAAACAAATGCAGACAACCGACTATGGCGGTTTCCACTGACTTGAAAGCCGCCTTCGAGTCTGTTGACCGCGCCAGCTTGTGGCGTTGCCTTACAATGAAGGGCGTGTCTGATCAAATCTTTCCATTATGCGGTCTATCTACCGTGACTCCCAAGGCCGTGTAAGGGTCTACGAGAAATTGTCTCCTGACTTCCCCACGACAAGTGGAGTTTGTCAGGGTTGTTCTATATCTCCTTTCCTCTACCACTTCGTGATGGAAATGATCATAGATGACCGTGTTCTCTCAGACTCCAACAAATTGGAAGGTCTGCCGGGTAACCGACTGACAAACCAGGCGAATGCGGAAGACATAGCTCTCCTCAGGTCTGACGCAGTGACTACACAAACACAACCAGATAAGTTGACGCGGAGTGCTGAACGCTTCGTTATCTGCTTTCCACGTTCAAAATGCGAAGTACTGTTGCAAGACTGGACCTACACTACTCTGGTTCTGGCTATCACCGAACAGCCGCTTTAACTGCTTGATCCGTTCAAGTACCTTCGTAACTGCGTATTCTCCAGTGGTCACATCAATTAGGAAGTTACTTCTCGTATCATATGCTTCTCGTATCGTGTGCTTTTCCAGAGACTTAACCTCTTATGGAAACGACGGGATATCAGTAGTTCAGTGAAAAGTAAAATGTGTAACCCTGATGTAAAGCCGGTCTTAATGGTTGGCTCAGAGACCTAGCCAGTCCCCAAATAGGGCATTACACGCTTGGCCTTGTTTGAGCACATTTGCTTCCGGAGTATTGCTGACGGCACGGGGGGACACCGATTGAGCAATGCCGAGGTCCGTCTGTTGAAATTTAGCGTAAAACCTGCTGCCTCAACCAAGTGTTCCCTGATGCTTAATCGCTTGCGTAGGCAAGACCATATCCTCCGGATGCCGGGTGATCGGTTTCCTCGGTGTGCATTATGCGCAGTGGCTGCACACAGTTGAAAGAAACATCCAGGTGGCCAGACGACAACGTGGCATATAGGTATGAAGATCTCGGCAGATAGACTTGGTCAGGCCTCAGGATGGTCTGCACAACAGGCGCAGTCACGCAGTCAGTGACGTTCCTGCATTCGTTTTCTTGCATCTGGTTGTTAATTTTCGTTCAATCCTGAGTAGTATAACGTAGGGTGTCCAAACTTTTCCACTGAGGGCCACACATTTTGGTAAAAATAAGTCGGGTCATTTAGATAATGACTAAAATGCCATAGGTTCTAAAGCACTTATTTCAAGTTATTAACTTGAAGCTTGCAACGTAGCTTTGACTGCCATAATTTTGTCAGGTTTGGCTTAAATATACTGGTTTTGATACGCAAAATAGCGCCTAGTCTCGTCTTCACAAGCTTCTTGCTAAAATCCATAACTATGCTTGTCTGCACATATAACCTTTTTATCAAAAAGCAGTTGAACACTATTAGCAAATGTTCAAATCTCTTAGAACCTGTCTTTATCCAGCTAGCGATAAAAATCGATGTGCGAGAACGGTTGTTGTCGACTGTGACATGCAACTTCACTTTGCAACTCAATGGGCTCTAGTTGCAAGTGGCCTGGAACATTGTCAGAGTCCACACAGTAAGGCGAATAAAAATGTCTGGTCTCTTTTTCAATTACTACAAATTACTGAAAGGGCATTTGAAACTCATGAGCCAGGGATACCTAATCTATGACACACATCTGCATTTGTGATTAGGTGTTAAATTCTGTATGAACTGGTTTGATTTCATGTAGTGATAAAAATATGTGGTATTAGGCTGAGTTTGAGACAGTAGTCATGGAAAAATTCGCAGCTTATTCCTAATGGTTTTGACATCCAAATAAAATTGGCTTACCAGTGCATAATGACTCTGAAGGCTCGTGTTCAACATGTTCAGATGCCGTGTACTATAAACCAAATTCCAAGACAAGCCAGCAAAGCACAATCAGATAGTGCTGGTATGAATAGTCCCAAGTTTTATTAATTATCCGATTTCTTCTCTAACAGAGTAGAAGCGATGAATTGCAGTCCCTCGACTGAGCCACCTTAAATCATGTTGATACACAACATCTCCGTTTTCACCTTGCATAGCCTGATAAAGCGCAAGCTGTTTAACACAAATACCTTGCTGCTGAATGATGCAGTGGAGTTAAATGGATTTTTCCCTTCCTCGCTCACTTTGTTACAGACAGTTTTTGCAAATCCACTGTGCTCCATAGTCATACGGCACTGCCAGTAATAATTTTTGAGATTTTTCCTTGATAGCTTAACATCACTGATCGCAGAAGCAACAGAAACAAATGCATCGATTCCCTGTCTTTGATCTTTAAAACCCTGCAGGTCAAGTAATTCTTCACTCGCACACATCTAATCTAAAACCGCTTTCAAACAAATGGGAAACAGAGCAGCCTCAGCCATATCAATGCTTTCATCACAGGCAGTCAAATAATTCAAATTGTGCTCCCTTTGCTTCTTATTTTTCTCTTATTATCAGAGGAGACGTCTTCAATTTTGCGAACCAAAGTGTTACGTGCCAGGAAAACAAAGAGGAACTTGTAGTTTCCTAAAACAAATATATTCCGCAATTTTTGTCATGCATACTTGGACAAATTCCCCTTCAGCAAATTGATTCCAGTGCTTCTATATTAGTTTTGCCAGTAAGTTGCTTTCGTCGCGTTTTTATTCGACTAACAGGTTTGTGCAAAACTTTTGCTTTAAGGTTATTCCAGCTTTCATTCGCTTCAATTTCTTAACTCGTCCGTTTTTAGTGAACTTGTCCAAGTTACCATGCTTCGTTTGGTATCGCATCTTGATGGTAAAATCCTTGAAAACATCCCCACACTCAAAGCCAATGAAACGCACACTTGTTTAGTCGTTCAGTGAAAATGTACTCTAGTTTCCACTTTTCTGAAAACGGTAGCCTTTATCATTAACTTTCTTTTTGTACTGGCATTCTGCACTCTAGAACAGAAATAACAATCTTATGTATAAAAAGTTAATAAAACACTTTATTAATTTTTAGTTAATTTAGAACCCCTTTCACCAATTGCTTTGGAGGTGGACTAGAAAATGTTGATTTTTGTAGAATCAAATAATCAGAAGTGTAAAACCGATATATCCAATGTTGCATCAAAGTAAATTACAGAACCATAAAAGTTTAGGGCCTGAGATACACTATAAAACAAAATCCCCTTTTTAGAACGGGCTAGCCATAGCTAGTTATATATCTTAAAAGATAACGAACCCTTCTTTATTATTATTTTGTGTTAGTTTCACACCAATAACATTTACTACATCATTGACTTTACTAGCAACTGATGCCATCGACATTTTTAATCTCTTTCCTTAATTTTTTGCAATCTACATAATGGTGCCTATAAGGAACCGATTCAAACTTCAATTTTTATATAATGATGAGACCGCAGGCCAGTTGAAAGGCTTACGCGGGATGCATTTGGCTCGGGCACCGGAGTTTGGACATCCTTCGTCTAACGTATATTCTATTTGCCTCGATTTTTTACATTCTATTTGTCTATAACCCCATATCTTGCTGCTGTTATTCAGTGTTAATCATGTGATGTAAGTCGTGGCAACTGGATCCACCGCACTTGGGTGCTCGGACCATGGTTTTTCGACTGAGCTGAACTAAACTGGGATTATGTTCACGCACGCTTTGAAAATGAATTAGCATTGTCTGCTCTATTCGTGAGGGATTATCGCGCAGGCTCCGGAAACATCTCTTATCCATGGTTAAAACTATCTTTAGCCACCAACTTAAGGTCGAGTTATGCGTGCAAAAGCAAATTGTACGCCCTTTATATCTATAGGGTCAAGTGGATTCAACACCAAAATGGTCAGAACTTTTTCGTTGCTCCTGACTTTTTTAAGTTTTCGGAATCAAAAGTTTTTCGCATATCGGCCTAAATACCCTCATTCAATCGGCCTCGATCAGGCCTACACATTGCGCAAACTTTCTCGAGGATACTATATTTGGACCAACGTCAAACGCCGGTTTCCAATTTTGGCTCTGATTCAGCGCAGTCTTTCGCCTAAAAGTGTACCATTTTGCGGCCTTCATTAAGGTTTTTGGAGTTATCGGAAAGCTTATTGCTAAGTCTACTTAAGGAGATTTAAACCAACCCGGTCGGTAGCTGCATAAGGCAACTAGAAGCAATTCTATCTTCGTACACTGCTTTGGTTGACCAAGACCCCACACCGCATTGTTAATCGCGTTCTATCCAAAGCACGCAAATCTGTCTGGCCGGATTTGTGCGTTTGCGCCTGTTGGAACCTGCGGCATAACGTGACGCGGCACGCCACAGAGTTGACAGGGCTACCTGTGCGCGGAGCGGTCGATAACTGAAGGACAACCTACCCTTGGTGGAATTTGGACAACTGAGCGCTCTTACAACCGGTTGGTTGGTGTTGATCTTTGCATCTGGAACCATGGCCTGTTTGTACCAGTGTGATTCACTTGCACTTTAGATAAATTGTATAAGCCGTAAATGTATGCAGTGGATCGTATATTTTTGCCGAGACACATGAGGTGGCTCGGTCATGTGAGCCGCATAGATTCAACGCGGATACCGAAACAACTGTTATATGATCAGTTGCGTATTGAGAAGCGGCACGTGGGGAAACAAAAGTTACGTGAGCAGGACGTGATAAAAGTGTGCCTCTTATGATCTAATCTTGATTGCAGTTCATAGGAATCGAAGGCGGTTGATCGTCGTACATGGCGAGATTTGATCACCAAGGCAGTTGCTGAAGTGCAGGAGAAATATCTCATACATGCAGAGAAGAATCAGCAAGTGCGGAAGCGGCAAGCACCGATGTGTTGTACTCCATCGACATCGAGCTCATGGTGCTGTAGCACATGCGGTCGCGAGTGCCTTAGTCAGGCAGGTCTAGTGATCCATGAGTGAGGCCAATCGCGACCATTACGGAAGCGACGCCGGGTCCTGCAGAGAACGTAGGCAGAACCAGCGCAGCGTTTGTAGGTACGCTGTATTCGATTTACTAACCGCGTGCTTGCATGCTAAGTCTATTTATTTCAGGTAGTGGGTTTTTAGTTTTGTCCTAATGCTTCTCTTTCTCATATAAATACCTACTTATACTCACCCCTATAAACTTGCAAACGTCGCTTAAGCTAAATGTAGTAAACTTCGATAAGATTTTCGTGTTTGTGGCATTTCCGTAAAATATACATTCTGACCTCATGAACTCGTCTCGGATTCGTTTGTAAACAACTTATTTCATATGGTCAGTAATTTAAGATTTATGTCACCTTTGGCTTATGCATTACTCGAGTTATTTTCATTGTTCTCTTTCCGTTAACCGATTGGTTGTTGCTTGATATCCCCGGTGTGGCGGCGCTGGATGTGCATGTTGACTAGGTGCCTACATGTCTATTACCCATTATCTCGTCCATAATGACTCTAGGAGACAGTTGGTCTTTGCTGTAGGGAACGAGGTGCACGGTCCTTGTGGCCATGTTAGGATCCAATATTGGTTCCATGCAGTTGATGTGGAGCGAACTACGGTCCAGCCACCGCCTTGTGTGCGCTTGATTTCCCAAATAAGTCGTGCTTGTGTTTGCCTGTAAAGGAGTGTGGGCCGGCTCCGTTGAGGAAACGTGGCTCCCGTCCACATGCCACCGGGTCTTATTCCTTCGGTTTTACACTGGATATGGCGTGTGTGGTTAGAGCTGTGGGTGGTGCAGCACAAGCCACCCATGGTCCCTCTGTAGGCGCATGCCTGTTGTGGCTGGCCACAGTGAAAGGCAAAACTGAAACCGGATGCCGCACACCATATATGCAGGAAATGTGCTCCATGTCGAGGCTGATGTTGCGTTCATGATGCTTCTTTACCTCATTTGAGCTAATCCAACATACACTTAAACTAGGTCTTTGTAAGATGGGTACATTTCATTTCACTTCCTTTGATTTGTTCTGCCTACCGGAATAATGTTTTATCAAATTTCCACGTTGTTTACGGTTATTTTGCTTATCTTCGTAAACTATTGCCTTTGTAGAATTTGCTGGGTCACTTCTGGACATTTTTTACTTATCTCGGCTTCGATGCTAACCAACATACTTCACATGCTAATTTAGGGAAGAGTTATATCTGCAAAGCCGTATTCTTTAACATATATACTATTAGTTACTGTGATTTCAAGTGATGGCTGTTGCTTGATATTCCCGGTGGGGCTGCGCTTGATGTGCAGGTTGACAAGGTGTCTATCTCTCTATTACCCACTACCTCGTCCACATTGTCTTTGAGATAGTTGTTCGTTGCTGGAGGGGACGGGGTGCACGGTCCTTGTGGTCGTGCTAGACTCGAAGGGTGGTTCCATGCACTTAGTGTGGAGCGGACTACGGTCCAGCCACCGCCTTGTGTGCGCTTGATTCCCAAATACAGCGTGCTTGTGTTTGCCTGTGAAGGAGTGTGGGCCGGCTCCGTTGATGAAACGTGGCTCCCGTCCGCATGCCTCCCGGTCTTATTCCTTCGGTTTTACACTGGATATGACGTGTGTGGTTGGAGCTGTGAGTGGTGCAGCACAAGCCACCCATGGTCCCTCTGTAGACCACGCGTGTTGTGGCTGGCCATAGTGACAGGCATCTCCGAAACCAGATGCCGCCAATCAACCATACGGCTTGCCCCATGCTGAGGCTGATGTTGCATTCAGGATGCTTCTTCACCACAGTTGGGGTAATTAAACTTAAACTAGGTCTTCTTAAGCTGGATAAACTTCATTCCACTTTATTTGCTTTGTACTGCCTTCCTGGCTAATCTATTAACTGGCCACTTTGCTTACGATAATTGTGGTTACCTGCGTTAAATTTATTGCTTTCGTGGCGTTTTCGCGTAACTTCTGGAAATGTTGCACTTATCGCGGATTTGTTTCTAACCAACTTACTTCATTTGCCAAATTAGGGAAGTGTTATATCTGCATAGCGGTATTCTTTAACATATATATTTTATTTGATGATGTCATTTCAAATGACTGGATTTTGTTTGACATCCCCAGTGTGGCTTCGCTTGATATGCATGTTGGCTAGGTGCCTACCTGTCTATCATCCACTACCTCGTCCATAATGGCTGCATGAGACAGTTGATCGTTGCAAGAGGGGACGAAGTGCACGTTCCTTGTGGTCTTGCAAGGCATGAACAGTGATTCTACGCACTCAGTTGAAGCGGACTACGTTCTAGCTATTGCTTAGTGTGCGATTCCTTCCGAACTACAGTGTGTTTGTGTTTGTGAAGGAGTGTGGACCGGTTCGGTTGATGAAACATTGCTTCCATTCACTTTTAAAAGAAAAGAAAAGAAAACACATCGAATCCGCGGTTTCGTCGGAGGTCGAGATACTACGCGGTTGCCCAAGCCGAATTAGGATGTTAACTTAGGGGACACCACCCCAGGCATTGGCATAATAGCCTACCCGTAAGGCAGCGGAGCGGATTCAGGAAATCGCGCCCATTGGGAGCCGGTGACAGATTGCTCAGTTCTTACGCCTTTTATTTGTTCATTTGTCAAACAGGGGCCTAATGCTCCCGGAATTACGGCATAAAGCTGCTGGAATAAAATGCATCACCAGGATAAAACAAGGGGCAGTGAATTTATTTAGTGGCGAGTGACATCTGCCACGTCACAGTGCTGTTAAACGCACATATGTGGCTTTTTATAGGGAGAAGACTTGTGTCAGGCGAAATCCCACCAAGTCTTGGAGCACTGCCTGCAAAACATTTGCTGATGCTGGAAAATCCCGAAAAACCCAGTTGGCACCACGAGTAGGTTGTTTGGCAAACCAACCGTGTTTAATTAGCTTGGTAATGAGAAATACAGCATAAGTGAGATTTTATCTTTTCCATCCGCATTCACAATATATGCTCGCTCGACTTTGCACGCTGTACGAGCCAAACGTCCTGCCTTGTAGAAAACGCAGACATATCCGAGTGCATAACCTGCAGCTTGATAGAAGCAAACTTCTGCTCACTTATGTGTCCGAAGCACTTCAAATATAAACCAAACTAAACAGACACTGGGCAAAGAGAAAAATGATTGACTTGTTGAGGTGAAGTTATTCTCTTACCTATCGGTTATGGAAACACGTTATCGACTTTTTCACCGCCTAGAATAGACACGGAAAAGGACTGCCACTACCTTTACTCGAAGACCTGGGGGCCTGTTCATGAACAAAGGAATGAAGCGGGGGAAACGGATCTCTACGATATTGTGGTTGCCACAAAGATATAACTAGATTGTTCCTTTATCTCTTGCCAAAGTTGAACTGCCGAAGTATTTTGCTATTTCTAGGGTCAAGTCAATGACTTTTTGTACGCAGTCGTCGCTTAACTGCGGTGACTTCATCTGCTGATGTACACAATTAGCCTGAATTCTTCAACATCGATACAGCTACAGTCCCTGTTGCCATGCCTAAACGTAATCACTTGCGATTACGAGTATAGGCTTGGTAGCCACATCGCAAGTGACACCTACGTTATCTCCTTCCCAAGGAGATGAACACGAGAGACGAGTAAGTAAACCGGTAATGATTGCGTCGAAAATTCGGAGGTCGGTTTGCTTTTACTCTGGCAGCCCATTGGTGCCCCTTTCAGCAGATTTAGTTCGGCAACAAACCGGATTGGCTTTTTGGCTAACAAAGCAAACACATGTACCGTTGGATGCGCGTGAAAGCAACCAGAAATGAATTCCCTTGCATTACCTACTTGTCATCAGTCACGTGCTTGAAAGTTTATAAGCGCTCTCAACAAATCAATGTATGTTATTTTCAAATTAAGACAATGCCTACATTCAGATAACTTGTCTTGAAACCAACTCGAATATTATTATGCGTTTAGAGCTGAAACATTCTCACCAAGGAGAAACTTGAAGTCCTTTTGTGTTGAACAAAGAGCATTCTTTAATCGTTTTGTTCTAGTCTGTTGCAGCCATAGTAGCAGGTGCACACATTTCGAAGTGTCACGTGTTCGCTCCCGGCGTTGTCTTATTCGCGCCACGAGTTAAACCATCATGATACGATGCCTTACCAGGACAATTTGGAGTCTTGTCTGCGAATCTTAAAACCCACCTTGAATAATCTCATGTTGACACAGGTTTGTAAGCAGTTGGCGCACATACGTTCATCCTGTAGCTCTGGATGGATCACCCTACACAGCATCATGAATGCAGTCATCATTCGGCATTGGTATCGATTTTCTCTCTCCGGGATGCGCAGAGTTCGGCGTTACGGATCGCAAAACTTTGGGTGTGACCCTGCTCTCGTGAGGATTGCCAACGAGACGTGAGATCAATTCCTTCAGTTGGGGGAGAGTGCAGCATATTGAACACACAGCTGAAAAACGGAACACTTGCTACAGATTATACTGTAACAGGACATTGTCAAGTGTGCCACGTGCAGTTTTGAAATTGGTTCCGGGACGTAATGGCACTGAATTCTGGCCTATTCTCGGATACAGTGGGACCGGCTAAAACACTTAGCGATGACCGATATATGGTCAGCAATAAAGGGGGTGAGTGGGTATATAAAACAGGAAAGCCAAAGATTCATTCACACTGATTTCCAACAAAACAGCTATACTACAACCAGGACTTTTTCCATTGTCTTTAAATACCTGAACGTACGAGACAGCAGTCGAAACCCAGAACGCATGACAATATGCTGCTTTTATGGAAGCGTTAAAACTGCAGATTTCTTTGATTACGTGAGAGTTCGAGATCACTTTACTAAGCCTGCAAACTTGACAGAAACCGGTGGTACAAAGTGGATACCGATTCCCCATATAGTTAGATGGTAAACTGCGGCGTAACATTGGGGGTTAGGATGGAGGACGTCTCAGAACATTTAGCTGCGCGAATAAGGGATCACCTCTGTTGCAGTACTCAGTCCTTCACGAACAAGCTTTTAATCGGCAAAACCAACTCAGTGAAAATTACAATGTTTAACAAGTCAAACTCTTCAATATAAAAGGTCCGTTCGGTTCCGTAACTAATGACCCTCATTAGCCCAGGACGTTCCTCCTTTGACTCAGTTAAACAAACGGTGAATAACCCACACGAACAGCGGTAAATCTGTGTCCACTGATCGAATCCGCTATGTCCGTCTCCTATTTGTTGTTTAGTTCGCTCGTTTGATCTATCTATTCACAATGATATTACGTTCCCATTACACACACAAATAAATGCTGATAAGAACAATGGTCAAGCTGGATTGGTGGTACAGAATCCTCTACCTACATATCTGTATGGCAATATTACACCAATGGTATGGGACCAACCTGATCAATATGAGGAATATTCAGTGGAGGGTGAATACAATGGTGACTCAAACGCTGGAAGCTGAGAAGTGCCAAACTTCATTCCTATTTTGGTAGCCAAGTGGGGAACCCCATCAAACATGATACCGACTGTAAATGCATCGTTGAGATCGAGCAGCATGGAGAACAGCTTCACTTCACATGCTAGGTTGGTGATTGCAATGACACAGACTAACAGCAAAGTCACTCGCAGCACAGCTATTGTATGTGGCAACCTAAAAATCGAGCAGTCTAGGCCTCAAAAATACCCATCCACCATGTGAAAACGGTCAATGTGGATGCAACCGATGGCTTTAAAACTGATTTTCATTCCTGCCACATTCAAAGAATTTGGCGGTTAACAGGTCTAGAGTAAGCCCGATAGATTTAGTAGCCTTCGTGACCGCAGGTAAATGGAGATTAAGGAAAACAGGTTGCGCAAAGCAAACTGGCTTTAATTATTTCTCTACGAATCAAAAAGTGCCACAACTGGAGCCGAAGTCAAATAAACATTAACTATACTGGATACTTCCACTAATTTTTACGCTAGCTTTCAATCCCAATGTCCTCACATGGCGATGGTTTAAAGCATCGCTTGTTTGACACTAACAAACTATCGGCTCAGCGCTTTACCGTTAGACACTTAAGCTGATGACACAGACTTTTCTCTTAATTTTGAATTATTTCTCTTCTTCTTCTGACCATCTTACGGCGCTCTTTTATTTGTGGTAACTCATTGCTCAAAAATTAACGAGTTCAACGAAACCGTTTCAGAAAACATACTTCAAAACACGAGTCAACAAGTGTCCCGACGACATGGTGAAGATTTGAGGCTTACCAGAAAAGTGTTTGGCTTGAAGCCACTGAAACTAGTAAGTAGGAATCGGTAAAATGATGCCACAAATAATGTCAAGTCGTCCTGTTGCCAGTAACACATGAACAGTCAGATCCGCTAACTATGCGAATTGAAACAATCATTATTACGCTCTTCTTTTTGACTCACCAAGCGATCATGCAGACTATAATTCAGTCCAACTCAATTGCGAAGCCGATATGAAGCCAAGAAGTGAGGAAACTGCTTGGAACAACTGAGAGGAAGCATTTACCAACGAAATCCTGTTGCCGTTCTCAAAGATATGGACTGACGAGAAGGCCCCAACCCTTGGGGAGAACCAGTCATTTCCCAGAATCCAATAAAGGCTCCAGCGAAGATTGCGCCAGTAAGCGCAGAATGTCGTTTAGCTCTGTTACATCCAATATTTAGGTGTCCGTCTTATTTCGTAGGCCTTTAGTAAATGGAAATGATTTTTCCACAGGAACAAGCTTAGGTTTGTATCGATCATATCTTCATGATCTGTTAACTTCTTGAACTCTACCGCGCCCACCGAGGACCAAACTTCGTAGTGTCCTTGGACACCCGAGCGGTATTGTATTCACCAGATAAACCAGCTTTGTAGAATTCTTCGCTAAAGAAACATTTGCCCGAAAAGTTCAAGACCATGCCGTAGGACCTGCACATTGCCAGCGTTTGTTCACACCACCGGTGTTCAACAACGTGGTTCTATTTCACATTTTCCTTTCAATTTCGCCATTGGAGATGATGTCCAAACAACACTAGGTGTCCAAAACTGCGATCGATGGTACCACTTTGTTTAGCGATGGCAAGCGCACCGTTTAGAACAATTTGAACTGCTTAGCGATGGTGACATCCAAGTACGGCCTGTACTTCACCACAGCCACATGCAAAACATCACTCCATGATTCGCAGATGACTGTGCACGTGCACAACTTTACCGGTGGCATTCTGCGACATTACTTGCTTCTCTTATTTAGGGAGTTGCATCACGGCTAGGGGCGGTGTTCGAAAGTAGGTCTCACAAATATCGCAATGGCAGATCTTGAATTCATCAAACTAAGAGACTTTTGGCGTCCCCACGATGTAGGCTCAAATTCAAGGGTAGGGTGTACAGAGCCTCCTCCCCTGCGGTCCACTTGAACAGCTATGTGATTATGCTTGTTCGCTCGGAAGCCATGAAATTATTGTCAGCTTTCTACGACCGTTGTCTGCGAAGGATTGCTCGCGTATGATTGCCGCAGTACTTGGAGCAAACAGATTTATCCTTCGACAACACATAGGTTGATTTGGCCACTTATTGCATATGTCAGCCTATAGCTTTCCCAGTACAGCATTTTTGAACCTTCTAGAAGCGAATGGTTGAAGTGGTGCGCTTAGCAAGCAATGACGTAAAAAAGAAGCATGACGAATGCGACTTTATGCTCATCATCAGTTGGGCCATACCGCCCTTCATATTAAGCGCCATGCGACACGCACTTCTGGTGGTTGCAAATGTCGGTTATAATGGCCATAACAGACTTCAGTGGTGTTCCTATTGTTCTGCCTTATCGTATATGATCTAATGTGTAATCCAAAACTAAAACCGGCGAATCGGGAACACCAATTTCCGCATGATGCCGCATTGTTTGTGCTGACTCATGAATATATATATGTAAGCTTTACAGGTGTTTGCTGCCCTAATGATAAACCACCGAGAACAGCATATTATCCAAAGGCTGGATGTTGGCGGCCGATTACACATAACATATGGAGCGGCTTAAATCAGTTGATGCAAAACAGAGAAACTGGCTACGAAACCGCAAGTGCAAACTGATGGTCAGTTGGAGAGGAACAATCGGGCCCCAAATCAGTGGCGTAAGAATTACTTCTGACACCCGACGCGGCGTTAAAATTCTATCAGAATGAGCACGTGAAGGCCGCACAATCGACTCCGTACACGTTATGTTTCGACGCAATGGCTGCTTATTTTTGACACTGAGATACATGCTGGGAAATTGACCACAATGAGACAAGTGGATTGCTGGGAAGAACAATTACACATGGTGTGACAAGCGCAAACGGGTTGTTGGTCATATAAAGTAAGACGAATTTCTTCCGCTTTCAGCTTATCCGGATATTTTGCCTTTTATATTTGATATAGGACAATCGAGGGTACTAAAAATGCCGCCCCCTATCGCACACCGCCCGGGGCGGACCGTCAATCTCCCCCGTACCCCCTAAGTCACGCTACTGTGCGAAATGCGTCCTCGCTTTCCATAGAAACCTAGAATTGTGTAGTACTATTTGTAAGAAAGTGCAATCGATAAACAGGACATACGCCATCGATTTGCCGAATATAATGGTCCTCCTCAAAGACAGCTAAGCGCGAAGACCATGGTGGAACCATGAGTAGACCAGGGCAGTTTTCGACAAGTAACCGGATTTGAACACATCAATAGGCTGCAATCAAATATCACTCTTATAAGTGCAAACGGACGTCGTCTGTTTCTGGACACTCCAGACACATCTTGAGATACAGGATGAATCATGTGCGGCTTATACTCCTATTTCAGGTGAAACAATCGTGCCGCCAAGATGGATGACTAAGTACAAGAGTGGTTAATGCACAGGAAAAATATCACATCCTCTTTTTCTTGGAAATACTTCCAAAGAACCTGCTCACAGGTTGTTCTAGTCACTTTTCATATTCCTCTCGTTGGAAGTAGTTTAGATAAGCGTAGACCGAAATCGATTAACCAAACACCAATTGAGTTAGCCAGATTGGAGCGCCTAGAAGACTTCAGGAAATTTTAAACCTAAAAAGCATTTATCAGGGTCGTTTGTCCAGCTGGGTAATCAGAATCATACCATTGTAAGCAACTACGTGCTTCTCAGGACTTCAGTAATTAGTTTGTCGATGAAGTCGCTTCCTGATTTGGTAACCTGGAAGTTCCATAACTATCATTATCCACATGAGGCTATATGCTAAGAAAGAACACGACCGGTGTTTTCCGAGTAAGTATGATAAAGCTCTCCTTTCGGAAGTGGTCTAAATCCACCGACCTAACATGTGGATCAACCCGGTATAGGACTGCAAGTCACAACAGGCGTTTCTCGTCTTCATTCAGCAAAGTACTGCTGCAGGACTGGGCTGGAATCTCAGCCATTTGATCAAGCCATCAGTCAAGCTGGGAATGAAACCGTTGCTATCGTGCGGAATCGAGACACGGGCACTGTGCCTTAAGGAGACTAGGCAACTGCGCTGGTGCATGTCTGTCTGCAGACATTCTGTCCCGTGGTCAAGTCAGGTTTAAGAGTGGCCAACTGCCATCTGACTCGGCTTGCTTGTTCCTCAATAGTACGCTTGGCATGGTGGATGCGGAGAGTAGAGAGGACGAAGCTGGTGCGAGTAGGCATCCTTGATGGCATCTTCATTTGCAGTCACATCTGCTTTTAAATTCATTATCCGATATGGTGCGGTTAGGTAACGCGTCTGTACATGGTCACCTGCATCTAACTACCAGCCTCCCATCATACAGTGCACACTATATCCCTGATTCCTTTTCTGTTGGGTTTCTGTTTGTCTGTATGAGACTTTCTTTATCACTTCAGGCTCTAGTGCTCGGGTTTTCGTTAGTGACTATAATCATGCCACCATAGAAACTAAGGAAATATCAAGGAAATTCTCTCAGCTTTCATCCCGGAATGTGCAGCTCAACCACTCTCTAAATCAACGAAAGGACCTTAACCAACGTGACAAGCACTATTCTCACAACTCGGTGGGTTATGGGTCAAGGTTTCGACTGGGGATCCTCAATCCCTAGTCACGTTTACCATTTATACGACCGTAGTGGTGGAGGATCACAGTTCGCAGTTGACATCTAACAGTTATTCTTAGTAGGGTCCCAGCGGCCGAACTGATCGAGATCCAACAATTGTGTCCCACTTCACTGAACTAAACTATCGAAATAGAATCACCGAACAAAACCGTTTACTTAGGATCAGGTCAATCCAATTCTTATATTACGTTGAACTACTTAGTTGTGCATAAATTCAAATGACAGTGCAACTGCTCAAAGCGTATGTTACTGCAGCTTGCAGACAACCCAACAGACATTTCTTTTGCCAAACAACACGCTAAAATAAACCAAATGTCAACACCCTATTATAGAGACAACCTCACATGAGATTGATCCATGGAAACTTCTTGGTTGGTGTTATAGGCGGATTCTTAAGATGATACTATACCGTAAAAAGCGTTGGTTTTTCAGATTATTTTACGCAGTGTTTTGTGAGAATATTCAGTGAAGTGTCATGAAGTGTCAGGGGCTAAGTGATGTTGGTCCCTTTATTCAAAAAGACAAAAAATCATTGGGCTGTCGTGCAGATAGAAAAGGTACTAGGTAGACTTATGGATGCCGGGGTAATGATTGACGGAAAACAGAGCATACTGTCTTTGAGGTTAGAACGCCGTTCCGTTAGATCGCTGGGTAAAGCAGCGGAGAGTGGTCATCACTGAGGTGGCAGAGTGGAGACCAGTCAGTTTAGTCACGTGATTGAAAGCCGAAAGCAGACGGTTTGGTGTATACACAAGAGTGCAAATGAGCTTAGGTGAATCAATATGTATGGCACAGGCATCCGTGATTATTAGAAGCCCTATAGTAAGGCAAAGTGCTCTTACATGTTTGGCACATGGACAACCTTAAGTCAATTTTAAGGTTGGAGAGTTGGAGTGAAGGTTGGTACGTGCAACCGGCTATCTTGTGAGAGCTGAAAGCCACTTCGAGCATCGATTTCGAAACTAATTGGTAGTCTTTTTCAGTTGATAATCAACGATGGGGAAAACGCGCTAGAACGTGGATGTTTTGCATACGGGACACAAATAGCTAAAAATAAAGAGAGCACTCTAGGCCCATTTAGAACAAGACAGACTGAGTGCTCTTTACGGGACCGATAAGTAGCAGTAAATGAGGTAACAGTGACACTTCAGCAGTTAACGCCTTCTTCTCGTTATCGAAAGAAAATAAGATGCATGTTGTGCGATCCTAAAGTAACGGAATGAGATGTGGAGCCATTGCGGACCCAAAGGAAGACGTGAACACGCTACGTAAACTGTCAGAGACAAAGAATTTGCACTCGAGAAAGACCGCGAGCACACAGATTAGTGTGAATATTAGTCGGTACCGGCAGCCAGGTTCCGGAGAATATTCACCGCTCGTCATATTCGGTCTTACCCTACAAAATTCAATCAGCACCACAATTTTAAGTCTGCCCGACTATGCGATCACATCCTACAAACCACTAGCCAAATTGCGTGTCATACCTTCTAACTACTAGGTTAAGCACAGGACGGATTTTATGGACAAATGCACAAACAGAGGCGGCCGACATCACCCAGTCTGCTCGTGGGCACTTTCAACAATTTATACGCGTTGAGAAGTTTTGCTTTACTAGTCCCGTTCTATAGTTGGTGGGGAGATGGAAATAAAAATAATGATAATAATGATAGTAAAACAGTTAGCATTTAAATTTATAAATAAGGACTTGTCGTTTGCTCCTCTCTAGTAAAGCAATCCGCTTCGATTCACAGCATCCGTATTTAACATCAAATCATTCAATGTAAACTCCAGGTGTAGGATGAAGACGTAATGCTAATTGACAAAGTGTAAGTGGTTGAGTTTGTCACCCAACCGTATTTTACTTACCTTTAGTGACGGTGCAGAGATGACCGATTCTGGGAAAGCATTCCATGGGTGACAGACACGAAGGGAAAAGAAATTTATGCGGCACTCCAAGCAGCTATACAGTACAACGAGTTTCAATGAGTGGACCTTCAGCGTTGTTTTGGTGCCGAGTCACAGTAAAGTGCGGCACACATGATGTGAGTCTTTCTGGCTTCTGTAGCTGCAGCCAATTTCCACGATATCATTTGCCACACCTACCGAAGTTCCCTTGCTTCTGAAAGGGGTCTATCCCAACGCTGACGATATCGACGTTCCGTCCGATACAACGCAGACTGCCTAGCACGACTTCCTGCATAATCCTTTATTGGTCGGCCAGGGACGATAGACATTTAGGTATAGCGACCTCAAACCTTGTTATATTCTGCCCTAAACTCGTTACTCTACTTCACAAATTACGAACAACATACTCCTCGAGGCCAAAGGAGGGCATAAGGAAACGTCTGCAGTGCATTGACTGACACTGTGCTGATTGGCGTGCGCAGTGTGTAGAGTCTCGGGTTTCGCTCGCCCTGATACTTATGCAACCGGCCTACCGTTCACCGTGCCGCCACGCCGGCGTAAAGCATCGACCTCGTTATTCTTGACATCAGATGACTCACTAATACAACTTACCCAGAATGTGGCGACCGAAGACATCCATACTGCCAGCACCCCACCACCGACTAAAAGGAATGATGGAGTTATTACGTACAATGATAATTGCACTGCAACAGATGATTCATCCACAACACAGAAAGCCAACGCCACCATCCTGAATGGGTTCTACCTACTTCCCGTGGATCTAGATGCATCACAAAGCACTCTGGAGGACCTTGTTTTGAGGCGAGAGGATTCACCCTTAAACGCGGACAATAGACTAAACTACCAATCCGGACCAAGGCCCAAGTCCACACGTTCGCTTTCAGTGCTCCTGCTGACTTGATCAACCCACCGTCCCCTTCCGCATTCTCAATTTCGCCTGCTACCACACAGATGGTCGACGACAGTCCCATTACGCGTTCTGCTCGCAGAGGCTCAACGATTGGCGCGTGGGTGCAAATCAGTCAATAACGAACGAAATTCCCTGCTTCTCAATATGCTGCTTTCCCTATAGGACGACATCTCGCGGGAACAATATAGTATGGAGCTTAATGCCGCATGGACCAGCCTATTCCCTCGTAGATGGGTGCCGACAAAACACAAAAAGTAACGCCAGTCATTAAGAACAATCGGAAACACCGAAGACTACAACGTGGTCACATCCAACGTCTATATCATGCGAGGCGTAAAGATGCGGCGGCACCGGAGTTTGACCGTATCACACCACGGGATGTATTAGGGATGGACCGCGATTTTGTAACTGCGTTTCTCAACGCTCTCCTCGCTTTTTCGCCCTTTTCTTCACACATATATTCAGCACGGATCACCTATGTTCCCAAGGCTGATGCACCCACTTCTCCTGAGTTATTTCGGCCTATTTTCGTCACTTCCATCTTTACTCATCTGCTTCATCGAAACTTATTTGAGCGTTGGGTCGCCACGTTTCCTTCCCATCGTTTAGCAATCGGCTTTCTACATAAGGATGGATGCTTAGAAGCACCTACGATAATGCACGCAGCACTACGACATGCTCACTCTTCATAATCTCCACTTTCCTTTGCTTCAGTTGATATTTCCAAAGTCTTTGATTCTAGCTCTCATCAGTCCTTACTACGCGCGGTCTCTGCTTTTGGCGCACCCCCTCTGCTACTGGATTAGCTTGCTTCTTAAAATTCATCAGATAATTTAACTACCAACAATGTTCACGTCCATCCGGAACGAGGACGTAGACTGGGAAACCATCTTTCTCATCATAATCATTATACGCGTTAGCTCGACGTGGGTAACACCTCAGCTACTGTGCGGCAATACATAAAAAAGAAGAACAATGCAACTGGTGGATATGAGTGGCAAACAATTTGGAAGAGATGGAGATACGACTGATTCCTCTGTGGCTGCCGCATTCCGATCGTGAGCCTCGCTTGAAAAGTAGGACTATGACGGAGCGGCTCCAGTTGGGACTGTTTCCTGCGCCAACAGTTTTACTAAAATCTCGTGCAAATCATCCACAAGCGCAGCTCACCCTAATTTGAAGAAGGCTGAAGGTAGATCATCTGGTCCCGTGGCTTTATTTAACCTCAACATTGCGATCTCAGTTTTGACTTTGAGCGAGAGGGTAAATCCAAACGGACAACCCACGGAGGGGGGCCATTAATGGCCGACGAGAAATGTAGCAATTCCGGCCGATTAAATTGCTTTTCCGAGTGTTCAGCCCAACGCTCCAAGCGATTTGACAAGTTGTGGATAGGCTATCCACTTTCGTCGTAAATTGTTTCACTAATACCAGGTCTCCTGCTGCCGGATTCCCGTATCAACCGGAATAAGGGTAGCGGCCATTTTCATCTGGGAAGCACGATCAAACCACCAAAATTCGCGGTTCTTGGTCAGCCGGCGAACACCGATAAGTTCCAGAGACTGCGAAGAGGCTCATATCGCCTTTTGATACCCAAGCTTAAATTCGCGCACCGTCTCGCACTAGTATTAACTGGTCCTACAATTCTCAACCAAAGCCTTTGGTTATAAAACCTGACCGCATGGCAGCGGGTTTGCCTTTGGGCTACAAGGAGTCAGTTGTAAGGTATAAGGAGACACCCTCGTTCCAACCCTCACTGAAGGACCAAGAGGCTGAGTTTTTCTGGCCTCTGACCATTGAAAAATCTGGTATGAGTGGCTCTGAAGGTGAAATATGCACCACCCAGCATAGCTCAAAGGGTCACTGAGGCACACAAACCATCGCACCCCGGTAAGGTCCAGCCTCATTGCGATGGACCCTCTCTCTCGTCTTTTATTTAAAATGATATTGGACGAAGCTCTGCTAGAGTTACCCTCGGAAGCCTGGACATCCCCAGTAGGGCAATTGATTATCGCGCCTACGCCGATGATATCCTGATCTTTCCTAGGGACCGGTTTTCGCTGCAGAAGCGCCTGCGACATTTCAGTGATAAACTCGCACACATAGGATTGTCCATCAACCAGATGCAGTAAATTTCCGTCCATATGGTAGCGGACCGCTCAAGAAAACTAACGATATTAGACAAGGCCCCTTTAGACTGTGGAGATTTCCTTGTTCCTTCCTTGCAACCAGGAGACAAATTCACGATGGAAAGTTAAGCTCCCGCCAACTTCCGCAGGCCAGTTACGGGCTCAGATGGAAAAAGTTACTGAAGCGCCATTAAAACCCTGCTAGCGCTTGGAGCTTCCGAATATGTTCCTACTTCCAAGGTATCTTCATAAAATCTGCTTGGCCGCTGTCCATAAACATACGCTAAAACACATGGAGAGGCTTGTTCGAGCCCATGTGAGAAAGTAGCTCCGTTTGCCCATTGAAACAAATCTGGCTTATTTCCACGCCTCAGTCGGGGACTTTGGTATGGGTATACCCTGCTTATCCGCCAATATTCCACTGTCACTGAACGGCCGATTGGAACGACATCATACTATTGCACACCCAATTACTATTTGGGCCATCCGAGATTCCGCAGCTGGCTTCATTCATCGACTGGCGGGCTCCAATATTACCATGGGCAACGTCGTGTTGCTAAATAACGAATCAAGCGCGGAAGCATGGAAAGACGCGCTACTTACCTCAGCAGACGGGTGACCGCTCCGGGAACTGGTCACCACACCTGCTGTACATCAATGGCTGCGAAATCCGACCAGGATATTCCCTGCACTGTATGTTCGAGCAATACAGCTTCGAGGTGGGTTACTCACTAAAAAGTGCGACGCGCAAAGGGACGACCGCCTGAGAACCAATCCGAGCTACTATGTCGCGGCAACTGTGGACAAATGGAGACTCTGTCCAAAGTCCTACAATCATGTAACATCAACAATGAAGCACGATGTAAACACCACAATGCCATTGCGGGCAAGTTGACAAAAAATCTCCGCAAGCGAACAACTAACATCGTTCTCGAACTAAGATTTCCAACAGCGGCCACATTCATCAAGCCAGATGTAGTCGCAGTAAAGGGATCATCGATGCACGTCATGCATGTCGAAATTTGTGATCCCGACCGGATGGCGAGTATGCACGAGCTCAAGCTCGACAAATATGGCTCCGGAAATAACGCATCAGTGATCTCGAATAATATAACCGCACAATTCCTTGAAAAAAGCGAGATTTATCACCTTCCAATTATCTTAAAATATCGGGGATTTATATATCCGGCTTCGGCGAAATTTTTAACAACTCTCGGCTTCACCAAACTCGACAACCCGGATATCTGGTTCACCGCCCTCCGACTATCACTGAGGGTATATGATACTTATATGAGGGCAGCTTCCTCCCAGTACTCGTAAAACGATTATTACAACCTGATATTTCATACTTTCAAGGTCGGATTACACAAACACACGGTGACGACATAAGCGATTCCGCCCAAAATTTTTGAAGTCTATTTAAAACCAATGATTTTATTATGCCGGGGCATTCGCCCCTTCTCGGCAAATTGTTATAAATCTCCACTCAGTAGACAATAATGCAATTTACCGAAAGTATAATGTTCTAGGTCACTCTGAATCAGATGCTGGTCGGCATTCGCCTGGGTCCTGCGCCAAATCTTGATATCGTCGGCAAACATTAGGAAGTTTGAAGCGATTCCCTGTGCAAGGTCATTAATAAACACCAAAAACAAACGTGGACCTAAAACTGAGCCTTGCGGCACACCACACTCGACTTGTATGGGGTCCGACAAAGAGCTCCGAAATCTGACCACTAATTGCTGGTGAAGCAAATAGTTGGCAATCCAGCTTACAAAAGGGTCGCCGATCCCGTAATGCTGGAGTTTGGAAAGCAGTATCCGATGGTCTAGACGATCGAAAGCCTTGAGAAAATCCAGGTAAATCACATCACGGCCTTGTCCAGCGTCAGCTGACAAGGTCCAAATATTGTGTGCATTAAGTAAATTCGCCGTGCATGACCGCTGTCGACGGAAACCGTGCTGCTCAGGCGTGATGATGTTACCGTTCTCCAGCTAACACACCAGTGCATCGGCAACAGTGGATTTCATGACCTTGGAGATTAGAAGGGATATTAGGCGGTAGTTGGAGGGGTCAGTTCTGCTTCCATCTTTATGAATCTGTGTTATTATTCCAAGCTTCTACATGGCAGGAACTTGATTCTAGTCTAAGCAGCGCTGGAAAAACTGAGCTAAAGGTCCTGCAAGTTGGCTTGATGAAACTTCCATTGCCTCTGGACGATTGGTGTCGACACCTGGCTAGCTGTGTTTTCATAGACGTCAGCTTTTGCAATACAGCCTCCGCGGTAAAAGTCATGTTGGTTAATCCTAGTGAAAAGAAGACAAAGATTGGAAGATCGCTTAGTGGCAAGACCCTCTGAAACGTAGGGGCATATTGCATCCGCAACACGTTTGCTGCTTCCACAGCCGTTCTTGTTGGGCCATCAGCCGTCCTGAGTGGAGGAAATCCTTGCTTCGTTTCGTAGGCTATTGAAGTGCTTGTAAAGCAGTTGGTGGTTAGCACAGAAATGTTGCGATGTTCTGTTGATAGGCGACTTTGTCTTCTCTTAGCAGTTGAGTGCAGTCGTTACGTTGGGCTACGTAGTTTTCCCAAGTTTCTGGTTTGAAGCTTCTCTGTACAATCGCCATGCTGCGTTGTGTACTGTCTTCTCTTTTCGAGTTCCGCTCCTAACGAAGGAAATTGATGTACACTTATTGCAAACTTTATCTCTGAAG
Source organism: Dicrocoelium dendriticum (assembly GCA_944474145.2). Classification (NCBI taxonomy): domain Eukaryota; kingdom Metazoa; phylum Platyhelminthes; class Trematoda; order Plagiorchiida; family Dicrocoeliidae; genus Dicrocoelium; species Dicrocoelium dendriticum. The sequence continues at coordinate 60,840,442 of OX104061.1, forward strand.
CCTCTGCAATCAGCTGATTGAATTTGTTGACGAACTCGAGCCAGGCGACTTAAAGGGGGTTCTTCCGCATAAACAACCAAGTCGTAGCGCTGACGAGCTGAGCTAATCGATCTAGCTTGTAATGGTTCGCACAGTCTCATCATTCTCATTTCAATATTCCGCATAGCAGAAAATGTTGAAACTGATGGCTGCGTGATCGCTGCGACGCAACGGGCAGTTTAAAACCAACAGGTCAATCATATGCTCCTTGCTGGTAAGCAAGAGATACAAAACAGATAGCCTACTACCGTTTCTGAACCGAGTGGGCAAAGTGATGTGGTTGTAAAGCGAAACATTGGTTACGAAAACTTGTAGATCTGCTTTGAATTGTTCCCGATGGGACAGGAGTTTCTACACTATGTACGTTGAAACCACCCATGATAAGTAGGTGAGTGTACTTTCTCTGTAAACTGCATCTAAAAGCAGTCGCTAGGTGGCAGTCGGTTTCGGGTGTAGAATTAGCGGGCGGTACACCAAGACAAGCGTCCCTGCCTTATAACTGCAAGCGCACCAAAGATAGTCGGGGAACTACGAGTCTGGATCCGCTACGGCTTCGCACTGTAAGTCGCTTCGGTAATACAGAATTACTCCTCCTCCTTTTGTGAGCCTGTGTTTCCGGATCAGCGACATGCCCGGTAGCGAAATATCAGCGTCACGTCAGTCATGGACTTCCTGAATTCTTGCGACATGCATCAGGGGGTGAACGAAACGAGAGAAAACAAAACACCCTACCAATTTAAACTCCCTTATTTGACGAAGAAAGTTTCAATGCTATGAATTCTTGCACGCCAAGACACTAGAAATGATTAACGCTCAGTAAAAAAACATGGTGACGGCAGTGCAATCTTAATGCCCCATGTGAATAGGGTCGCTTCATTGTCATGGCTTTGGCGTGCTCCCGCGTACAAGTTACAGTTTTCACAAGTTGACAAATATGCTTTATTTTCCTCAGCACCTGAACCCGGCTCCTTTATCGCACGGACATCGTCGTTAATGCAGTTGAGAAGTGAAGCAGCCAACTAGCAATGTAATAATAACGATAACAATAATAACAATAAATCGCCAGCTATACGCCGTAATGGCGCTTCGCTGCCACCCGACCACCACCAGTTGCGCGTGGGCTTAGTATACTACGAGGACGCCCGCCCCTACGCGGATTCGAACCGGTGACGTTATGGTTGTAATCCAGACGCGCATACCACTCGGCCAGCGGCCGACCAACTAGCAATGTGCCACGCTGGTGATGGGAAGAGGGAAACAGTGGAGCTGATGGTCTTCGATGATCAATCTGAAATTCGAAGCTGGAAGTCGTAGCTCAAAGGAATATGTAGCTCTGGATAGATCCACCAATGTTAACTGTCCTCCTTGGCAGATTAATGTTAATAAAGTGCCCTTGACTGTGGCTGAGGAAGGAAAGCCCAATAATAACGTGATACACTTATTCTAAAGTTAACTTGATTCCCTAGCCAGAGGGTTTTGGTGCATTGTAATACAGCCATCGAAATAAGCCTCTAAGAGTGAGTCAGTGATATAGAGCGCTTCGTTGGGGTCAGAAACTACGCAAACAAGGGATTTTTGCAATGAAAATTGAAGGGAAAAGTTCCATTTCTTTTGATACCGAGAAACCGTGCCTTTAAAATTATGGATGGAGTTTACATATACAAGATGTTCACGCTTTCAGGGCTGTCGAAGAGCAGCGTTCATGTCGGGAAGCGAAATAGATAATTTGTATATGTCTTCTTTCCGAGCTTACAGTCTTTTTAGGGGCATTTTCATGGTAGAGGATGCGGAACCCATACCTGTAATATGCGATTAATCGAGACACATTCAGATAAATATGTTCTAGCCAAGGATCATTTGCGAATTCTTTTATTGTACATAAATTCAAGTAACCGCAATCTAGTATATAAATTTAGGTTCTGAGAAACGAAGGATAACGCTAACTAGTCGTCAACTATGTTTCGTACTCATGCGCAATTTTTCGTTGCAAATCGGTAGCCCAGCTGATGCGGAGTCTCATGTTAACAGACTCGTCGATGCTAACGATCAACGGGGTCATTGTACAAACGCAGTACTTTATCGGTGAGTAGATGGTTAACTAGTGAATTTTTAGGTCGAGGAATTTACCTAAGCATCCCCCAGTGGCTTCTGACAGGGCACTGAGTTAACGCCACTCTTAACTCGATCCTCTACAGGGTACCGAGTCTGCTTTGAAAGCAGTGGACTGGTACTTAGCGGCTTAGCCGGTTATTTTGAGTTTAAGTGAGTCGTGTTTAGAGTAATCAGGAGGTGTATGCCTATGGCGCGCGAGTGTGGATCACGAAATAGCAGGAGGCACTGGAGGAAATTTATGTGGTGGACTTAAGTAAACACTAAGCGTCATCCGCCTAGTTGCAGACGGAGAGCTTATGGGCTAGAAACAAGGCTTAATCTAATAAGATAACTGTCATTCGGCTTTCACACTTTTATCTTGTTCGATGCCTGTGTGTGCCGGATGATAGCATGAAGAAGAGTGGACGCAATGAACTGAAAATGACAACAACAAACAAAAATATTTAATGAAGTCGGTTAATTAATTTCCGTACAACATTACAGCAGTAGAAGTAGGGAGCGGATGAGAGACGGATATGGTAAAGTAGACGAGAATGCCGCAGATGAAAGTTAAAAAATCAAGAACGTCCAAATGGGGAGGTAACACAAAATTCATATTTCTGCGCATGTGTGCGTCTATCACAGAGGGGAAAGAATCATATCATCAGGAAAAAGCGGAAGAAAAGTGTAAGAGTCAGTCACCATAAGCTCATTGGTCTCCAAAATCCAAGGCCTGAAAAAAGAACAGACGTAAACTGTAGAACACTGACTAATGGTGAAGATGTAGGGTATCGACTGGCTTTTACAAATGGTCAGACATCTAATCAGGTGTTGCAGTCGGCGGATCTGGGCTCGGGAGTGACTTCCATTGCTTTGTAAAGGAGATGTGAAATGTCGCCCAACTTTAGGGTCCTTACCAACCGAAATCCTACCGCGGTTCAAAACGCTTAAACTACTCAACGTGCTGCATGAAATTCATATAGTCCTCTTCGTATGATTGGCTGATCAACTGAAATGTTTGTAAATGTTTTACCAAGTTTGTTGCAAAAATCCACACACCCACACAGACACACAATGTACTACAGGATCTTTCGCTGTTACAATGACATTGATCCGAAGAGCAGCTTGTGTAACAACTCACTTCAGTGGTTGTAGCACGCCAAATAACAATCAGAAGGAAACAAGGCAAATGGCAGTTCATTGTCTAAACGTGCCACTAGTGCGCGCAATAGCCGCAGCGCGCTAACTCCGCCGGTTGGTTCCCAACTTCAAAAGTTCGCTTTCTGTTTGAACACAGTAGAACTATACCAGAAAGCGGGGTAATTGAATCCAACTAAATGACTTTGTCGTCGACCGTGCGATCAATAGTCTAAACTGCTAGCCTACAATGAATAAGATCCAGCATCCATTGTGGGAAACAAGACGGGCTGGTACATGCTGGTACATGCACATTTACAAGGTAAAACAAAAGGCAACTCACCTTAGCTAAACACGGTTCATTGAAGTGCTTCATTCACTGCTCGAAGGCATTGTTCGTAGTATTCGCGTTCACTCTTCATAAACTCGATCAAGGAGTCACGAAGCTTCCCCTTAAAAGGATGGAAACGCATTATATTATTTTCACAGCATCGTGGATTGAATGGATGAAAAATTGCCTAATTAATGCGCTACGCGCAGACTAGACATACACATAACGGACCGGTTCAACAAAGAAGGTAAGACAGCAAATGTTGCTCAACGATGGGCTACAAGTAATGTGGATTCCAAGAAATCAACTTTCCACTGATACTCATGAGCGGAAATTCACATCAGTTCCAAAGGAGGGAATAATACTCCTGGGTTATTTATGTCAAGCTAAATTCCTTGACGAATTCGAACGCAAGGCCCATGGACGAATAAATGAATGCGATGATGAAAGTACTTTGTAGACACGTTCGTTACGGCCGGTCATTTCACCATGATGTAACGACAGAAGCGAAGTACAGGTGTTTATTTGTATATTAGTAACGTCACGCAAGCTAATGCAAATATCGCAGTGCGGTCCATTAGGCAACGAGACAGATTAAGTGCTAAGCACATAGGAGCTATTATTCTGACCCCATATGAGAGTGGACAACCATGTGGCAAAAAACAAGTAACCGTTGTGCAAGGCCTGCTTTGCCAACTGGCGGAGGACTATCATAACCAAGACCGACAAGGGAGTATGGGTTTGTCTGCAACAGGAATGTTCGGTAAATCGACACAAATATTATTGGCAGACCTTTCGGTGGCAGTCGATGCGTTCTAGGCAACACTGATTCTGGTGTCAGCAAAATGACACAGTTGGGATGGCCAAACTCATGGGAGAGCATGGTGGTCTAAAATTCATTGGGGAGATTCAAAAACTCAGCAAAAAGCAACAAGAAGCGACGGAAAGCCGTAAAGTTGTTGACGTGTATACGCTTGGAGGATGCTGTAGTGTTTGGCTAAACCTGATCAAATGCAGGAACACTTTTACTACCGCTGATGCATCCGAATGCACTCAGCCACTATGCAGTGTGCACAGATGAATTCAGTAAAGTTTACTTGAACGACCATGACCACATTATCGAAGTGCGGTCGATCTAGCTGCCACGACTCACGTCATTACATTGACGATAAACAAAAAGGAATATGAACCAAGAAAGGTGCGCGGTGAACTAGTTGGTATGTAATGTACGTCAATAACTATATGCAATAAATCGTGGGCACGAGCACCACTGACTGCGCGACTGTACCATGTCCGAAATTATCCAACCCTTAAGGCGAAAGGCATCAGCAGTACGCCGGTATGCAGTACCGACACTTCGCTGCCGCGCAACCACCACCAGTCGCACGTGGGCTAACGATACGGCGAGGGTCCCCCTGCCCCTAAACAGGCTCGAACCGGCGCCGTCAGAGTACAAGACAAGACTGCATGAAGCAAATTGTCCAAGTATCTCACTCACTTGCTGCATGTCGCTGCACCACTTCATCGACTGACCACCTTGCCGTTTCGCTTAAATTAGTGCGACGATGGTGTCTGCTGCACAACGAGGAAGAAGATCGAAGGGTATGCGTAGGACACAACTAAACTAAAGTAAGCGGTCAAGCTTTGCAAACAATTCAGTGAAGCACCAAAAGGCTTATGGCAAAAGTCAACTGGCACACTCGGTGTTCCCCGCAGATGTTGGCAACATGCCGCAAGCACCTGTGACTAAAAACAGCTAGATGTTGACTATCTTCACTGCGAACTGATGCTTACAGTAACACTGGACTAATATTTGCATTATACAAACCATCTATTGCTGATACGTTGATATCCCGGCATCTCCATATGTGGTTAAGCATCTGAGTAGTCAGAAGGGCCATTTTGAAGACGAAATCATCTCCTGGGTGATGTTAGCTTCAGGGGTGAAGTAGTTACTTCCAGCGACTGTTCGCTGATAGCCAAAACCCATAGAGTATCGGTCCGGTCAAGCAAATGTAAAGGTGCTAAGCATTAGCCGAAGTTTGCAACGCTACGCATCAGCATATTCAGTAGTGCGTGCATAGGCTCTGCGTCACACTCAATGTGGGTTATATTGTCCACATACTCAAGGTTTGTCAGTCGGTCACCTGGTAGAACTTCCACTCCAGAAAAATCCGAAAGAACAAATTATTCTTAATCATTTCGATCAAAAGCTGAAGAAGAAAGAAGAAATAGGACAACCCTGGCGAACCCCACTTTTCCTTGATAACCCAGGGGACAACTTCCCGTAGATCTTTACGTAGCCTCGGGAGGCGAAGTAAAGGGCATTCCGAGGAGCATATGATTGATGCGTTGGTTTTATACTGCCTGTTGGGTCGCAGTGATCACGCAGTCATCAGTTTCAACTTCGTCTGCTATGTAGAATATCTGAATGATGACGGTGAGGCTGTGGGAACCATCACAATGTACGACCGACTCATCCAGCTAGTCAGCGACACAGCATGGTCTTTCCTCGAAGAAAAACCCCCGGAAGTCGCCTGGCTCGAGTTCGTCAACACATTCAGTCAGCTGATTGCACAGGCTTTAGAGATAAAAGCTTGCAATAAGTGCAAATAATTTTCTTTCGTTAGGAGCAGAACCCGAAATTGGATGACAGTACGCAACGCAGCATGGCGAGTGTACAGAGAAGCTCCAGCACCAGAAAATTGGGACAAATAGGTAGAACAACGTAACCACTGCACTCAACTGTTAAGAGAAGACAAAGCCGCCTATCAGCAGAACATCGCAAAAAACTTCATAACTAAGCCCAAGCTGCTGTACAAGCACGTTAATAGCCTACGAAATGTGAGAAAATGATTCCCTCCACTACGGACGGCTGATGGAATAACAAGAACATCTATGAAAAATGCAAACGTGTCGCAGATGCAATACGCCCCACGTTTCAAAGGGTCTTGCCAACAAGCGATCTACCAAGCTTTGTATTCTGCTCACCAAGACTAACCCACATCAATTTTACTGCAGAGGCTGCATTGCAAAAGCTGACTTCTCTACACAAACACAGCTCGCCGGGTGTCGACACCATTCGTCCAAAGGCATTGAGAGCAGCAGCAAACCAACTGGCAGGACCTATAGCTCAGTTTTTCCAGCACTGCTTAGACCAGAACCAAGTTCCCGCCATGTGGAAGCTTGAAATAATAAGCCCGATTCACAAAGATGGAAGCAGAACTGATCCCTCCAACTACCGCACAGTAACCCTTATTCCTATACTCTCCAAGGTCATGGAATCCATAGTTGCCGATGCACTGGTGTGCTATCTGGAAAACTATAACATCATCACTCCTGAGCAGCACGGTTTCCGTCGACAGCGGTCATGTACAACTAATTTACTAATTGCACGCAGTAGTTGGACCGAGGCAGCCGACGCTGTAGAAGGTGTTGATGTGATCTACCTGGATATTTCCAAGGCTTTCGATCGTCTAGACCATCGGATACTACTATCCAAGCTGCAGCATTACGGGATCGGAGACCCTCTTTTAAGCTGGATCGCCAACTTTCTATTTCAACGGCAATTAGTGGTCAGAGTTCGGAGCTCTTTATCGGACCCCATACAAGTGGAGTGCGGTGTGCCGCAAGGCTCGGTTCTAGGTCCACGTTTGTTTTTGATGTTTATTAATGACCTTGCACAGGGAATCGCTTCAAACTTCCTAATGTTTGCCGACGATATCAAGATCTGGCACAGGATCCAGGCGAACACCGACCAACATGTGCTGAAGAGTGATTTAGATACGGTGTATCAATGGTCGACCCAAAACTTATTGCATTTCAACGTCAGTAAATGCAAGGTGCTTTCCATCCGACATCAGAGCAGCTACTCATACCGACTCGGAACGGATGTACTGCAACATTCAACTCTCGAACGTGACTTTGGTGTCCTGATTCAAGATGACTTTGGCTGCTTCAGGCAATCCAAAAAAGCATCGAAGAACGGGAACCAACACGTCGGGCTGTTAAGACGGGCGTTTGGACAAATAAACAGCTCCATATTTCGACAAATGCTCAGTGCGTATGTTTACCCCCATGTCGAATATGCAATTCAAGCCTGGCGTCCATGGCAGAAACACGACCTTAATGCACTGGAACAGCCACAACGCCGGGCATCTAAGAACGTAATTGGAATGCGCAATCTTTCCTACCAGGAGAGGCTGCGACGACTGGGATTGTTCAGTGGAAGCTATCGCAGACTACGAGGCGACCTGATTATGGCGTACTTGATTCTGCGAGACCCACATCATGTGTGCCGCACTTTATTGCAACTAAGCAGCAATACAAACCTGAGGGGCCACCCATTAAAATTCGCAGAACAATACAGTCGTCTGGAGTGCCGCATAAATTTATTTTCCATTCTTGTCTGTCACCCGTAGAATGCTCTGCCAGAATCGGTCATCTCTTCACCGACACTAACGATACGTAAAAGGCGTTTGGACGATACCCTCATCCACTTACACCTTTTTACTTAACACTACGTCTTCATCCTACACCTGGAGTTTACCATGGAATTATTTGTTGTTAACTGTGGATGCTGTGAATCTAAGAGGATCGCAGGACTGCAGCGAAGCAAACGATAAGTCCTTATTTTCATATTTAAAGTATTAACTATTTTACTATCCTTATCATCATTATTGTTACGTTGATATCCCCTGCAACGATCCAACGGGACTTGTAAAGAAACGCTTCTTAACCCGTATGCATTCATTGTTCATTGTTCATTCAATGGAAAGGAGTTTTGCATGTACGCCTTTCACGAACAGGTGGAGCCACAAGCTGGCTCGACCACATAGTTAAACGATGCTGCCAAGTCAAGTAAAACCCCCATGGTCGGTCGACTGTATGTCTTTGTTCTAACACTTGGCAAAGGGTAAATATCCGGTTGATTCCACCAAGACCGCGGCGAAGCGAGCCTGGTGTTCAATGATTCGGACCTCACCAAGACCATTAATTCCACAAATAATGGTATCCTAAACATTCCTATCGTACACTAGAGACTATTACAGTCAGTGTTTAGCCCACCAACTTCACTTACTATTGACAACGGATAGGTTAGTTTAGTACAACATAAAACTAGGATGAGTTCCGGTGTCGCCGTGACAGAGTTAATACATAAAACATAGGAACCAACGATAGATAAAGGAAACCTCAGAAGGGTAAGTCGAAAAGAGGTGGAAAATATCCAGAATGTATGGTAAGAATGCGCGAGAAGAAATAAAAACCCCGTTGTCATACACCCAAGGGATTCAAGTCAAAGAGGCCGCCGATCATGTAAATACCATATCGCTCCAGTACGCTATGAGCAGACATACTATGTCACTGCGGTCTCGAAACCCTGTGGTGTAGCAGACATCGTGCCAGTGAGTCGTTAGATGACCGAACGGTTCATTGGTATCACGCGCCCACGTGTAGTGAGTGGATGATTCATAGCACAAGATAATATTTGTGATGTGTACAAGTGAAAACTATTCACCAGATCAGACTGTGTGACATGAATTGCATGCGGTGAGGTGCACCTACTACGGTGATATCTGTACAAGTCCATAGGCGACAATGCGCTGAATCTGCCACATTATGAGTTTTACACATGAAGGTGAATGGGTAACAGTGCCCTACTTTTGGTTGGATAAGATAGCACATGTCAAAGAACGTGGAAAGATAAAATCCGGATGTTTGAGAAGCATTCAGTTTGGAGAATGACAAAAGTGTGGTGACCTAAGAAGTATAGAGTTTTACGAAGAAAACCAACTGGGCCAACAGCGTGAAGCCTAAGTCAGTGTATACGCAATAAAAACAAACAAAAGTCTCTATTAAAGTGGTGTCGCTGAGGAAGCTGAACGAAGACAATGTACACTGGCAATTGCAACAAACGGTATGACTGAGCTGATGACGGGATGGAAAAGGAGATTTATTAGTTCCCTTTCAAAGTTGGAATGCCAAAACATCCGCGTATTGGCATGAGAAGAAGCGAAGAGAACAAATGATAACGGTGAGCCCGATTAACAAATACTACAAACCAAGCTGATGCCCGGAAATAACAGGTAGAAAATTTAAGAAAAATGCGTAGTAAATGATTCAAGTAACGCAATAAAAACAATGTTCCGGGGCAAATTATAATGCTAAGGCTTGAAAGATTTTGTGCTGAGGAATAAGATGAATGATAATCCTGTAGAATTAACAGGGAACGCTTTCGACAACAAGATTAATAGATTCGCTTCCAGATAAACAAAAACAACGCATGTGGCGAGCTGGTTGACTTCAAAAGGCTACCGCGGTTAGCTAAATTCATGGTAGCAATCGATCAACTGCGAAGAAAAGCTGTCACAGTGACGGTGGCAGAACTGAAGCTGTATTTAGGTCTTTACTGAAGTAAAAAGAGAGATGAGGATGGTCAGATCCACAGCACCGAGAATAAACCGGGTAGTAGCTTTTAGGATGTTAGAACAACAACAGTATGGTCGTGATCGAAAGCCCGCATTAAACCGGCAATTGAAAATGTGAATGGACAACCGGCATAACCGTCGGTTTCCCATGCAAACTACATTATTAGGGTCACAGAAAGGTGTACAGCATACGAATCAGGTGTTCAAAAGTTATACTGAAAATTTTGGGTTTGGTTTCAGTCATCTTGAAAATACAGGATGAAGTAAACAGGCTTGTGCTGCCTCTGCGTTTTTTCTATCGCCCAGAAGTAGCACAAAGATTATCTGGCAGTTGTAGAAGCAGCAGTAATAAGATACTGTAGATAAGTAAGTCAATATTCATCAGACTTCGGTGTTGCAGCTATGGTGGTGTAAACAAATTGTACTGACGCACGGAAGCTAGCGTTAAGGTGCGTGCGTGTGTGTGATGGCAGATAAGATGATGATACATAAACAAACTCACAAAGTCTGCGATGCTTTGCTCCAAATGTCTCTTGGTAATGTCCACCTGACGAGTGTACGCAGTCTGCGCTTCTGAAACTTGTTGTTCGTATTTCTATAAACGACCGAGCAAAAATGTGATTGTCAAATGGTCTGCTCAAAAAGATAATAGCATTGTTTTACCGAAACTGGAAACAGAGCATACGGTAGATGAGGGCAACAAGGAGATAAAGGAAGTGCGAAGAAGAATGCCAGGCACGGAAATTCACGCAACCGGCTAGTTCCAAATGGGATTGGTGAGTGAAAATGTCGCTGAATGGCAAAAACGCCAGAAAGGATAGAGTAGTATCACGGCGTTTTAAGGTTAATGGTGCTCATTCAGAAAGCCATAAGGAGGACTGCCGTTCCAGAAAGGACATTGGCAATAATGCAAATAGGTATGTGTAAGTACTGAGACCTCATGCAGGCTATGAGCCGGCAACGCTGGAAATCCGCATACAGTGCAAGAGCGGAAAATAGCAAGTTCAGAGAATAAATGAGATCCCAAATCAGTGGGAGAAATATGTGCTGGATGACCTGAGGCACCTGCACAGGTTAACAAAAGCGGGCTAAGGAGAGCCATACCAATAGTTAAATCAAAGCTGATGTTTCGAATGCGGATACGTGTTTTATGTAGCCAGAGAAAGAGCAAATCATTTGGGGAAAGCTTTCCTGAGGGAACAAGAGAGAGTCTGGTGCGAAGGTAACCAACTTGAGAGGAATGCATACCTATGCGGAATTTACATGCAGCTACGGGTGCGCGGACACTCGAGATGGTCAAGTGAAATTGAGCACTTGCAAAAGCTCATCATGAAGCGCGTTTTAAAGCCAAAAGCACGGCATCAATAAGCCGCATTCGAAAGTTGATCTATCGTCGTCAATGAACAAATGCAGAAAAAGCAATACATCGACTACGGAGTCACGCCTCCGAAAAATGCCAAATAATTATGTCTGCTCTGTTCTCATAGTGAGCTATGACGATGCACCGAATTAAAATAAAACCAGTTGTCGCGACCCGTAATGTTCCATTAACGTTATTATTGAAAAGCAAGCTCCGAAATGGTAAAATGTACCTCACAAAGGCAGATAAGGACTGCAAGGAAAATTGACAGTGCGATCTTGTAACGAGAAGGTTAGCAAGTCGAAGCTAGCTTCCGAATGTGTAAGTGCTAGTAGTCTAGTGAAGCCGTCACAGAATATATAATATTTGTCCATTGGTGCGGCTTAGTACGATGCCCTATTCAGGAAAACCATGTGTGCCTACGTGACCCAACTTTCTTACCAGTTTGGAATTGTCCTTCACCAATATAATTGGTTGGTTTTTTGTTGAGTTTTCGCCCCATCAGGTGCGGTAGCAAAAGCACAGACGACAGGTAGGTACTCGAAAAAGATTGTCTAGCCAGGGTGGAAAGTTAAGCTTCAAAAGAAGATCCGAAGGTGCACGGGGCAGAACTGTTGAGAAACCAACTGGAGGGACGCAGCAGCAATCAGTCGTTTGCTGCACAAGGTGCAAACACTGCAGCGCACGCAATGACAGTCAGACGACTAGTTATTTAGCGACCTCGACGTATAGTGAACGTACAAATTAGCTCTTTGATTCGTGTTCCTAGATTTGGTCACCGCTGTTGTATGACAGAAAGCATCAGTGAAACACTGGTGTACTACTGACATAATGTTTTAAGCGCTGCCTGGTGACATTTCTTTTATATAGATAACTAAGACGTTGAGAAGTCAAACGAACTTTACCAGCAATGGCGATGATGCCTCAGGGGAACTGACGGCTAAGGATGATACAAATACCTAGATGAGCGAGTCAATCAAACTCTTTGATTAGATTCCCGATGAGACTGCAAACTGTTGACATTCAAAATTAGTCTTTAGGTGATTTAAATATCAAAATCTATATGCAAGTGTTCAGTATGTTCCAACTTTCTGTCCAGGATAGGTGCGAACCCAGGAACACTATATCGCACGTAGACTTAGTTTACACATCAGCATAGCTGAGCATGCAGGATGATTAAAGGGTGCAGGACGCGAACAACTGCCCGATAATTATCATATATCAAAACAGGGAGGCATCATAACTAGTCGGTTGAATGCACGTATCCGTAGCGCTCCAAGGGTCCCAGTCTATGACTCAAACATGACTGATATCGAATCTTTGAGTCGTCCGCATTTGAGGAAGAGTGTGCATTATTTAAGGGCAGTGGAACGATAACACGGTCAACCCCTGGACATCTGACAAAATAAACTACAGTCTAAGCATTCCGAGTACATACTGTGGGGTTTTTGGGCAGTACTGCCAAGTAGAATCATTAGTGAAAATTCATTCGCTGAAAGCAGGTCATCTGGAACAGCCTAGTAATCGTATATCCAACGCGTGTAACAAAGAAGACGCATCAGCAGTACGCGGGTACGAAGTACGGGCGCCTCGCTGCTGAGCAACCACCACAAATCGCGGGTGGGCTAAAGATTTTGCGAGCGTCGCCCGATCCCTACACAACATCGAACACGCACTCTCGGATCACAAGGCAGCGTTGTGAGCCTTAAGGCTACGCGTCGGCTGTAGAACAAAAACCATCGAACGTAGAAAAAGATGTCAACCGACAAAAAGCCAAGCAGCAACTATAGAGCAATGGGCACTGCTAGTGCAAAATTATTAGGGATGAGAGAAAGCCCCATAGTTGAGGGTTTGCGGTGCGACTTCGGGCAAAAGAATGCGTATAGAGACATGCGCAGATACGCATGCACACACGAACGCATGCAGTCGTAGCTGTTGACCAACAGTGGAGATGCAGAAGATGCGTGGGACAAAAAACAAAATGATGTAAATTCAAAGACAGCTAATTAGCGTCGGCATATGGGACGATCATTGTGGTCTGGCCTTTGGATTCGTCGGACTGAATTAGGACAATGCACACACAAGGAGGCATGATTGCAAGATATGTTGAAAGTGAATGCATAACCAGGTTTGCACCCGCTGCCATATGATTACAAGTCGGGTGAGAATGAGGTGGCGACCATGATTAGCAGAATCAGCGACAATGCACCCAATTGTTTGTCGGCATAAGAAAGGCTTGAGCAAAGAAGAAAGTTGGACGGAGAACCTAAGAGAAAACGTGAATGTCTTAAGTGGTTGACCAGCACAGCGTCTCGGCCAAAGTAGACGAATTGCATGGGGCTTCATGACATAAATGCACTAACATACATCGCATTATGTCAACGATGGTTTGCAAACAAGATAATATGGGCAATGCTTGTTGAACATCGTCACCGCTAATACAGTGGGTCGCGTTGCAGATCCGCTGTCGTGCAAAAAATATAATGAATTATACTCGTAAAATACCGGTGGGAGAAATAGAAAACATGTGAAAGAACAACGAATTAGTATTATTAGGACAGGAGAGCTTTACGGACGCCGATCAATCACAAGCCGTCGCCTATCGCTAGAAAGCAAATCGACTGAAAATTTTCCCAGCTTTCCACTCCTTCTTTTTACAATAAAATGGTCGACTGAACAACAAACAACCGAAATATCACTTACACAATCAACATATTTAGCAGCTAACAAAGCATTTTACGCTTCACATGATAAAGGAAAACTTATGGAATGAATAACATTGATCTCATTCTGACTAGACAAGTCGATAATCCGTTCAAATATCACGACATCCCGTAGGTCGAAAATTCTAACAACAGTGTGCAGCTGTTGGATCAGTGGAGTGCACATCTAGCAAACTACTTTGTGGCAGAGAACACGCTAACCATCCTGACAAACCATTTACTTTTATCAGATAAACAGGTGAATAGAAGATGAATCTGTTAGGGTGATATGTATTAGTGAAGCTTATCCTTTGGAAGTAGGATAAAGTAGTCAATCGAAGAGTAAGGTCGCAGAAAAAATGTAGCGAATAACAGTATCTTCAAGAGCGAGCCAACTTCTGTATGGACAAGCCACCGGAAGAGAGTACATGAAGTGTGTCATGCAAAAAGCCACCCATTGGGCTAGAGAACTAATCACTGTTGTGGTGCACAACTCCGTTAGTGACGAAACTTTAGCGGACAAGTTTATCGACTCTAAGTGATCTCCCGTTGTGAACAGTTGAAAGGATATCATGGTGTACAGCAAAAGGTGGAAGTATTTCAGAAAGATGAATAAGCGTTACATCATTGACCGGCGACATCCTAGCGTAGCGTGTCAGCTGTACGCCGTAACGGCGCTTCGCTTCTGAGCGATCAGCAGCAGTCGCATGCGGCCTGAGTATAAGGGAAGGACGCCCATAGCTACGCGGATTCGAACCCGCGCCGAAAGATTACGAGGCAAGCTAGTTAACTCTAGGCTACGGGTCGACATCGTATGGTGGGGTATAGTCATCTTGAAGACTCAGTGGTTACTATAAATGAGTTTCTTAATACGCTAGTTAAGAAAGAGAGGATTTATTGTAATGTAGTGAACCAACCTGCTTTTTGCTCGCATCATCTTTAGAGCGCTTCAGAAGGGTCTTGGCCCGGTCCAGATCTAGTCGCAAATCCTCTAGCTTTTCGCATTCTTTCTGTAAAGTTAAGTGGGTCAGAAGTGGACGCGACAGAATGAATCACTCGTGGTCATGAAGCGAACGAGTACAGTGCAGTTCTAAATTCAATAATAATGAGGAAAATGCATCATAATTCGACTCCATTCGTCAACAATTATTGCACTGTGGAGTCGAGAGAAAACTCACCAAAGCGGTGTTGAATTCTTATGACTGCAAGCAATCAGTACCCGATAATGCGACAGTTGGTAGAACAGGAAACATAGTTACCAGTGCCGTGAGTTGTATTTAGCCTTATGACATCAATAAGGGGGCGAAATGCTTATGAATTAAATTTGACTGTGGGCAATTCCATGGAAGTGCAGATCCTACTTGCTTAAGTAGGATGACTGCAAGAAAATAACAAACGTAATTACTAGGAAGGATTACTTTTCTAAACCACGTGGAAATGCTGGAAATTATTGTGCAAAAGCGCAAGTGCGTTGCAGCTATGAAACACGCCAACGCGCCAAGTGCGGCCCTTTGCAGTGGGCCGAACGAGCTGGGCAGAATCAATCGCTCTGGATCGGTTGAATAAATGGTATTCAAGTCGTCTCTTTTCGCAGAAAACATGTGGATCATTAAGTGCTTTCCTGATTTCGCTATGCTCTACGATGGCAGATAAGTTGAGCTGGGCTTGTGTTCACAGAGAAATAAATCGAAGACAGTCACAGTCATGGCTACGACGGTTCTGAATACTGAAGTGCGGTGGACTCTGTTGCCATGACAGTCCAATAAATGTGGGGGAAATCACACTAGAAAACAAAATAGATTGCAGTAAGATAACACGTTGGGAGTTAGAAGTAGAAGGCCAAGAGAGAGCCCCAGTTTACGCACGTACCGATGTGTCTCAGCGGTGCTACCATTTAGTTTCTGCTCTTCTGTCAAGCTGTCCAGTAGTCACCGTGTGGATAGACTCAGCAATTAACAGTTTCGATACAGGGACAAATATCGATATGTAAAGAAAATAACCAAGTCAATCTAACCTCTTTACTCTGTGTAGCGGTATCAGTAAACCTGCAGATAAACGTCGTTCCTAAATATCCCCAGAAGATGGCGACGATGCTTTGCATAGTGATCTTTGGTAGATAATTGATTGGCATAATAGCGCTCGCCACGTGTAATGGTAGACCCAGTTCTTGACAAATCCAAAACTGGTCAAGGTTTTGAAAAGTGTCCCTAGTAGACGTTGTAAATTTATCGGTGACCCAACCACCAAGTACTTCGAGAGGAAATAGTCCTGAATCAGGACTGACCCGGATTGACGGATTAACACAACACCATAGTAGCTATTGTTGACTGGGATAGCATCAGCAGTAACGATGAAATGGGTGAACGTAGTTAGTAAAAAGTTTACCGAAAAATTCACAGGACGCCATAGTTGCAACACGTGCTTCAGAAACCTCAAATCCATCATCGCTAAAACCGCGCAGCAAAACGGAAACAACAGATGAGAAAACAAGGCAGTTACCGATGCATAAAACGCCTCAATTATCGATGTGGAGGACAAGTCATCAAAAGTAGCGAGAAACACATGAACATGGTTAATGTCACGACATTTTTCTTTTACCCTCAATTGATTAACCAACGATGAGCTCAGTGTCGAAGTGGAATGTGTCCAGCTGTCAAAACTACAATCATCGACATAGCAATTGTTTTGATGATAAATCAATGGAAGCCGATGTGGAAGTAACAGTCAGGTGAGTAAGAAAGCATCAGCAGTACGCTGGTACATTGTAGTGACGCTTCGCTACCACGCGAAGGATAGCGGTCCCGCGTACGGTGCGCATATTGCGAGGCCTCTCTCCACAACACGGATACAAACTTGTGTCCTCCGAATAAAGCGGTACGCTTGTACTCCATTCGACTGAAAGAAGCTAATTGCAGGAAGAAGGCTACTTTCATCGTAAGTGCGCCGTACCTTTCAGTGTCTCTAATCACTGATCACACACACATCAATCAGCTTGACCAAGGTTCTTTCGGTTAATTCCTGCAAGATTTGTATCAATTCATCAAATGACCATCTTGAGCTTTCTTCCTACTAAGTGCAATCGTAGCATTTAATACAAGCCTAGAAAGGCGGTCAGCTGGCATTCTGGAAGGTAAAAAACCTTCGATTAAAGCACCATAGGGCTTCTTTTCAAATACGAACCGGCGGAATTCAGTAAGGCTTTTCGAAGCTCCTATTCAATGTTGGAGACGCATCGCATAAACTTATGGCCAAAGATGACCAATATCATAATTTTTTCAGCTATTAGTAGCTATGGTTTGAACTCACAAAATAACAACCACTGCAGCGCGGTGTCGTGACCCAGTCCGCTGGCTGAGTACCTGACATCCCCTCGTTCCCAAATATTACTGAGAATAGAATCTCACACATGGTTTGTGTATTCATGCAATAATCTGCTTATTGATGTCGCCTACAGAGATGATAAAACTTTCAACGTATATGAATGGATCGGCCATTCCCACTGGCTGTTGGGTGAGAGACGCGGCGACGTCCCGGCCCAGTCGTGAAACGGTACGTTGCAATCTAAGTGTGCGAAACACACCAAAATCTACAGCACCCGTGCCGTGTCAGAAAATCTTTTCAGTAGTATTGAATTTGTAGCGACAAGCAGCGAAGCTTTGCGTCAGTATCTTTAATCTTCCTTTCTCTATCACTTCCCCAAGATATCCTGCAGCTCATCCCATTAAGAAAGAAAATTGGCAATTGACTGATCAACACAGACAGTAGTTAGACTCTCGGCAAACGCGAAGTAATCAGCAAAGGAAGTGCGCGTTTTCCAAACCCCTCGGTGGAGTACCGCAATGCATGCTGTCAGGTATGCCTTACTATGATGTGAAAATTATTTAGAGCAGTGTAGTCTCGTTATCTTGGGTTTGTTGTCAGAAACCAAGCAGTTGGGGGGAAGAAGAGCTGACGAAAATTGAGAACTGGGACAAAACGTCAAAAATTTTATCATTCTCACGACAGGGCTCCGTCCAGTTCAGTTCCCTAAAGGCTATTCAATCACCGAGAATAAATGGATTCGGCTACGTAACATGTACTATCATAATAATAACGCTAAGAATGCCGATAATTCAAGAGGAAGGGATATGAATAAAATCGTCAGATGGGACAGCCAGAAATCAAGAAATGAATGCAAAAGCATCGCTGATAGGACACCTGAACAACGATACGGTTGATACACACGGAACACCATCCACCAAGATTGCCAGCACCAGGACGCCTTAGTTATTTAAATCAGCCGCTTCATGCCCTGTGGAGCAAGCAATGGATTCCCTGAAAACTAGCTGCACTGCTGGCAAACAATGCGGCCGTCGAGAAACCTAGCCGCTGGAGGCGATCCGAATTCCGCATACAGCGGTATACACATGAAGTACCCAACAGACCTGAGGAACAATGCGCATATATTAATGGTCAAACGAGATTAGCCTCTTAATTTCCTCAGCGTACAGTGATCAGTATGGCCAGTGACCGAAATCATTGCACGCCTGCCTTGGAATACCTAGGTCACCGGTTCGAATCAGAGTGGGTGCAAACGAAGTCGTTTTATACCCAATCCTCACGCGACTGATGTTAACCGCGTGGTGGCGAAAAGTCGGTACGGTACGCCGTTGTACTGCTGACACCTTCGTTTCAATACAATTCATTTGTTTAACCTATCAACTTGAGTCTCATCATCTCTACCGGTGACGTTGGCTCTGAAAGCAAAAGTGGGACATACCCATCAATAATGGAATGCGAAATCGAGGTGGTACCACCGGAATAGGACGTAAAACTGGGGAATGATGGTAAGGACTGATTATCGGAATCTAGATCGTCCCTGCTAGGTAAGGAACTGTGCACCCTCTCCATGGAATATCCTGTGTAGTTAGAAATTTAGCGGTTAACAACAGTTAAATATACTATGCTCTACTACTTGTACAAGTTCACAATATTCCGTGAGGTGGATGACATAAATGACACTCACCAGAGCAGACTTTGCACAGTTGTGGGAGTAGCTGCGAAGAGCACCCAAATATCCGTCTTCAACGCGTCGTCGGAAATCCGAAATTGCCGTTCCTATGGTTCGTTCAGCTTCGCCACATCGCTTCAGCAAAGTGCCTAACAGATTGTGAACATGACTATACTGAAGCACATTGAATTTCTGCAGGGTGGGCAGATTTTGTTAAGCTCCAATAAAATGCAAGAAAGGTAGGAAACAATCACTGAAAACAGCATTCGAAACACACTGTGGGGACGACACCTACCGAAAGATCTGGGTAGAGAAAACCGAGCAGTTATGGTTAAACTCTACTTGAGAAACGGAAGCGGTATAGCCACTCAGACATGGATGATATTTCACCATGGCTTGGCGGGCAATCTTTACAGCCATAGATTCCGGGTGGTGTCCCCAAATTCAGCTGGTTAATTCGCCTTGCACAACCACGTGCATTAAATAAACTGTTTTTTGTTTCCATAGTTGAAGTTTATTTTGATATTCATGCTTTTTATAGCCTCAGTTCTAATCACTGGACAGCTGCAAGTATGCACACATATATGTAGCTACCTATATAGGTTTAGAATGAAACTTGACATGCAAAATGTCGTAAATACGCGAGTACTCACAAGGAGCAAAGGTACCATATGAAACACATGGGCAAGTAGTGAACATGAAACATTTAGGCGACATCAAATTTTAATCGTGCCTTCACCTTGCAATCGCACATTAGCTTTATTGATGGTACATCCTGTTTACTTGCTCTCTCTCTCCCTGTGAGTTGCGATCTTACGCTGCTGTCTGTGCTTGTTTACTTGTTGTCCATTCTTAGCAGCTCTTGCCAATACAGGTTGTGTCTGGTCGATCTTACTGTTCCCGTACTCGACACGTCTACTCCGTATCACTGCTCGCGAATAGGATCTGGGTAAAACCGTTCAGGTGACCAGATAGCTAATGACCGAGATTTGCGTCGGCCAACAGTTAACTTCAGCATAATTAATGACTCACAGAAACTATACAATAAGCAAAGCACATAGCGGAGAACTCGGAGAATGGATTAGAAGGGCATCAGTAGTATACCGTTACGCAGTACTGACGCTTCTCTGCTGTGTGTATGAAGGATAATGCCAGGGAAGCACGGTCCTCTATCCAGAATCGAATCCCCGACCGCCGCACTGCAACGCAGGCTTGTGACCCTTTAGGCCACGGGCCGACGGAGGAATTAAAGGTAAAGTTTAGATATCTGCACTATGAATCAAGTACTGATACAGTCAGCCATCTACTTTACAGAAAAATTGCAGCCGATTTGTGATGATAAAAGTTAGCTCGTCATAGTGATATGCTTTGTCAACTTAAACAATGAGAGATGGTTACCATGAGATGATTTCAGTAAGCAAACATATTGAATGTATGACAATATGAAGAAATTGAAGAAATTGTCCCTGCTAAAATAACGCGCAATAGTGGAGTAATGCACACCAAACTCACCTAATCATTGCTGTAAATAAAATAGTATATAAAGAGGTGTTTCTTCTAAACAGGGTAGTGGGTACCGGAGATTTAGATGTCTATTTATACTACAGTGGCATTCTGCTTATTTTGGGGCTGACGCTTTTGGATGAAGCGGAAGGAAGTGGTTACTCTCTAGTATGCGTCCGAGCATTGCCAAAAAGGTAACTGCTTTAAACCGTATGCAGAGCTCCGTGAAAATTGCAACGGACCAATCTACTCGGATTACTTGGCACCTACTTGACATGAGGGTGACACAGAAAGTTAGAATCAATCGCCGTGGTACCATGCCCCACACTAGAGTGCACATACTAGACAAACAGCCAGCATGACTTTAATTATAGATAGTGAGTGCAGTCACTTGAAAGTGCGCTCGCAGTTCAACTGGAGGCTAGGAAATTGAATAAATGATGTGGAAACTGAGTAGTCCCAACTGAAGAATCTTAACTGGATCCGCGAAAAAACTGGGGAAAGCGCAGCTCTCTGCAGTCCCACATTGAACAGTTTAAGGGGGGCTTTACATCTATGTATTGATCCATTGTTAACATATGGAAGAAAACTCGGTTCGTGTACTCTCTGGAGCTGAGGGGTTTAAGGTGGAGTGGGAATTACCGCTCAACCGAGATAGTCTGCGAACCGACGCAAAAAAAACTTAGTGAGTTTTGTGCCGAAATCAGCATCCGTAATGGTTTTAACGGGAAAACAAAAATATTCGCGTAACTCTAGGTTTAGGCTAACCAAAGCGTAAACGTGTCTTCATAATTTGTTTCCTTTTGATCTCTAATGCCAACCTCTTTTTCTTGGACGCAAAGATTCGGGTACACTTAGCAAATATCAGTTCTTCTTTTAATCATTTTCAATATCAATCTTCCGCTATTCGTATGCATTATATTGATGGAAGTACGTGAAAATTCTTTGGAGATATGGTTTGTTCGTAAACATTTCCAACGTTCAAATATTTTCTCAGATCCACGTGCACAAATTGAACCAGACCAATCGGCACGTAGCCCTAAGGATCAAGAACTCGCCTTGTAATCCTGATGTCGCGCTTTCGAGCCGACCTGGGGGACCGCGCGACTCTGGCAGTGAACTTAGCCCACGCGCGACTGATGGCGGTTGTGCGGTAGCCAAGCGCCGGTACTGCATGCCGACGTACTGCCGATAACTTTTTCCGGACTGTCTCCCACCGAAGAGAAATGTGACATCAATCCGTTATTGTTACTTCACTATATTGGTACATTTTCCTTGTTTATTGTTGGCCACGACTGGGTCGATGTCCTAAAGAGAAAGACTGAAGTTTCCATGCTACCCAGTGCAACCCCGCAAGATGAGTTGGCACAAACGTACTGGCAGGTAATAGAAATGTCTGATTCGAAATATTTGAACTGCCGGACCGACTGGATGGCTTGAACGACCATTCTATAAACACAAAATATCGGCCCTAAGGATCAGTTAATGTCGTGTTGGTTCACTTGCTTTTAAGTGTCACCGGCACACGGCCAGACAGTAAGTGGAAGTGTGGATGAAACTATTCGAGATAGTAACCCGCATAGAAGTAAGTCTCTAGCAAAAATTCCACGGATGGTTGTGTTACTTCATCTGAACTTTGGGTTACATCCACACATATGCTTACTGTCAGCCGTACCGTCTTTCTACTGCACTTAACTGGCCAAGCACTCTGGAAAAGTGTTTCGGGACCGACTGGAGCAAATTGAACAAGCATCTATTTTATGCGATCGCGCTGTAAAAATTGGGCAGACCACGTAGTGAACTGTATCCAGTGCCTTCGAAAAATATGCCATTCACATTCATACTCGAAAACAGAATGCTGGCGATGGCCCGATAGTCCGTTGTTACTTCATATGCCGTGGAGCACGTAATGAAGGATGGTGGACACAAACACCCTCGGCCGCAAAATCATGAGAATACTAACAATGATGAAATGAAAGAAATGAGAGAGAAATGTTATGTGTAGATTTGGATAGTTCAAACACAGATGAAACGCAGTAATCAAAAGCAACAGAATAATGATCGTGGAACTGTACCTCTACTCGATCCTATGGCCGCTTTCAGAAACGCGGCATGAATATCCGAGACTCAGCCCTTCAGTCGGCATTTCCCAATTTTAGTCGCCATAAACTGATTATAAGAACGCCTAACGCAAGAGTTTGTGCGCAACATGGGCTAGAAAAGGCGTACGACGGGACATATGCGTGGCATAAACTACCTAGAGTAGGAATTGTAAGCATAAAAAGACCATCCGTGCGCCACTAGATGGCATATACGAAAGTATAAGTAGTTGGAGTACGCCTTGAATACTCCATGGGCTCCAGAGACAATAAATATTTCAAATATGTTAGTGATCAAAGGCGAGTGACCACACCTCAGCAACAGCCCTCCGTTCTAGTGTTTCTTGTTATGTAGATGTACGTTAATATGGATTGCCCTAAAGAAAAGTCAATGGAAGGGGGCAGGGAATGTAGGGATCTGTGACGAAACCGATGCACATTATGGGGTGTGGCGTATAGACCAATTAATAGAAGTAGACACAAATACGCCATTGTGTAAAGATGACTAAGCACCGCACAATATTTGAACAGACGGTTCGCATAACAGCGAGCCACTGGTGCCCGCTGTGTGTCGCGTTCCGTGAGGTCCGGAAACAAACACGTGGGGATGGACTTGACTCTAATCATAGAAGTGACATGGGCCACCAGCGGCTAGCGAATTCACTTAGAGATGCAAATAGAAAGATCGGATTTCTCGACCTTCACGCCAATAAGCAACAGCGTTAACTCCAGTAAATGTTGGAAGCGCATATGGTGAGCGAGTCCGAGATAAAGTAAGTTGCTCGCTCCTACTTCTGGACCCATGGAGACTAGATATCTGACAAAGGCCATGGTGCAGCGTTGTATAGCCCATTCATGACCGAATGCACCGAGTGTCATCATCTCTCACAGGTCTTACCGACAAAATACTTAATGAAACAGTGCAGGTTACATAGGGAAATGAACTGATCTAAAACTTCAACCATCGGCTCGGTGACCATGAGAATTATTAGTGAGTTTTCAATGTATTAAATAGTATAAATAAATAACTAAACGTTTTATTCCCAGGAACGCGAGGGACACCTTTACAGGCGTGATCATGTTAACATAACAGTTGTCAAAATTGTATAAAAATGCAAGTTTTATATAACAGTGAATGTATGTGAATAGGTGTATGTACGTTTGTAATTGTTAGGTATGTATCTGTGTACTTTGTGCTTCTCAGTGTGCCGCTGTCTTTTTGACTGTTAATATCGTCAGAAATTGGGAATAAAAGAATGATGTCCGTGGATTACATAGAATTATCGGATATCCACGTGGCAGTGATTTTAGTTTGTGGCGAGTCACATCCGTCACTTCACAGTGTTGTTAAACGAACGAATGTGGGTTTTCATAGGGAGAACGTTTGCCAGGCGAAAACCCACCACATCCTGGAACACTGCTGCCGAACTATTTGCTGGAACGGGTTAAATACGAACCACCCAGCTGGCAGCACGTGGTTGTTCAGCTAGCCAGCATTTTCATGTTGCAAGAAACGTTCCCAAGCCCAAGTTACTACGTCTTTATTAAACTCAGCAGTGCTTGCACGGAGAGGGTCAGTTTCGACCCAAACTGCTACACCACACACCAATTCAAAAGGTACTAGTCAGTTACCATTCAGAATGCACACTTAAGACGCTCGTTGCGATGACAGTGGATCTCAACATAATGCGGTGTTTTGTGTGCCTCAGCGATCCATTGAGCTATAATGGGTTGTGCTTCCTACACTTTCCGAGCCACTCATACCAGACTGGTTAGTGCTTAGAGGCCAGACTAACTCAGTCTCCTGGTTTGTGGAATGAGGGTGGCTTACTCCTTAAAAAGTACTCGGTGTATTTGAGTGGCAAAATCCGGCTGTCGTGCGATCAGGGTTTTGAACGAAAGCCTTTGTTTGAGAAACCTAATATTTCGCCTGTCTACGCCTCGCAACCGGCCAGTATACTGCCCACTCAATACGAAGAATTTCTCAACAAACAATTTCCTGCTGCATTGACCGTCGCACAGAATAAATAATGAAGCCCTTGCTGATGCCTTGAGCATTGTGGATAGGGTTAAGGATGCTAATGCCAAGGCTATATCATATTTCTGTTTCTCTGTTATATCTTCTCAATAACACTCACCGTAATGTTCCAACTTCACTGCTATCCCCCTGCTGTCAATCCCCCCAATTATCAGCCACCCACATGTCGTATAACAGGCGTTTGTCTTTTACTTTAAGCTCACACAAACAGTAGAGCTTCGCTTCGGTCCCATAGACAAACTCATTTCAAAACAAGCGGACAACGAAACTTCACCCGCTGCTATATCGAGCCGACGAGCTTCGCTAAAACTGGCATGCATTAATGTGCACGCTTTGTTTCAAAGTAGTCAAGTGACAGAAACTGCCCGAACATTGGAAACCCAATAGATCGATATCAGCTTCTTATGAGAAACCCGCTTGTAAGATACTAGCTCTGTGCTTACCCCGCGATCCCCTTACATGTGATGCTGGCGGTATTTTCTCATAGCATCTATCCATATATTATGCACCTTCATTTGCCAGTCAAGTCTGTGTGAGCCTCCGAAGCGATGCTACATTCACTGATTGTAGTTTAACCGACATCCGGATGTGTGCTGTCAGCTGAGCCCGCTCGTTCAAATAGGTGTGATTTTGTCAAAGAAACCTACATTCCCACAAACTGCAGCGCTGACTAGTTGAAGTATGCTTTCTACTGTCAAATGAATGAGCAAGATCGTCACCGAAAAAGTGGAGTACTGTGGCATTGGCTGGCGATCTGAACGCCGAAGTCGGAGAACCGTATTTGCATGAGGTTCAACTGGGCCGGAAACACGGCGTAGGCTCCGTAATGTTGACGCAGAGCGGTTACCACACCTGTGTGAAGATGCTGTTCTATTCCTCACGAGCACTAACGTCCGACATAGCACCCACAGAAGGGTGGCATACCGCCCACCAACTTCAGACCAGCCATGGACACAAATCAACCCACCTCATCATCTGTTACCGCTGGACAGGTTGCGTCCAAAACTGTCGCTCGATTTGGGTAAGAACATGGACTCATATCACGTATTTGCATGTGGTAATCAAAAAGTGAGTTCCAACGAGCGCTCGCAACGCAACTATGAGCGCATGAAAATCAACCAACTGCGGAAGCCGGATGTTCTAAATAAAATCAAAATATGGTGTATCCGGACTGAATATGCGCTAACTGATCACAGTTGACGGGCCACTGGACACATGTTTACCAGACTTTAGTAGCGGACATGCCTTCATGTGATAAACCGAATCGCCAGCCCGGAGGTTGGGTCTCTCCGCAGTCTATGGAAATTCTGTATGCTCGCCGACGCACTGCGACTCGCAGCGACCACCACGACAGTCCATAAAACTTGTGCGTCAGTCTGAAGAAACCGTGAAACCTTATTTACCTTATCGCGCACTGGAAATGGAAACAGCCGCAGCTCTTGAAAACTATCAAAAGCTTTTATTTCTGACACAGGAAACGGGTAGCAGGAGACCTGATGCCATCAAGACTATGTGATGAGAGTGGAGCGTCTGGTCGAACACCTTGTAAAGTAGTCTAATCAGGCAGAGTTATCAGCTTCCTTCTCAATAGTCGTCCTCCCGCAATCCGCCCTCATGCGCAGAAGTAGAACAGGAGATCGGAATGTTAAAAATTATGAAATCTTGATTGGTACTTAATACACGGGAACACATTTAGTTGGATACACTTTTGCAATTGCGAAGATCCGACCGCAGCAGCATTCATGTTGTAAGATTCCTTGCCCGTCCCCATCTCGCTTAGACTTCACTCCAAATTCAGTGTTGATGCATAACAGTTGAAAAGCATAATATCGCTTGTTTCTGTTGTGTACGTTTTATCACTTATTATTGTACTTTCATTATTTAAATAGGTTTAGACTAACGATTACGATCACTTCCGATGAAATGGCTAAAGCAGTCACTCTTGGCCAGTTCGATGATAAAACTGGAGTAAACATTGCTAAGGATGCAGACTTAAGGCAACAGACGGAGGGTGATGAATCCGTTTCAGTGTCAATAAGATGAATGGAGTAAAGCTAATCCCTAGTTTCTTATAGGATATGTCATCAGTATAATCATCAATACACGTTAGCAGTGGGTGATAAACACGCCTCAGCTACTGTGCCGCAACACAAAAATAACACAGCACAAAAATGCAAAAATTAGGTAAGTTAATGTTAAATATTATATCGTATTAGATATGAGATCGTGATTGGATGGGGAATTTATAGGAGAGCGGAATAAGCAAAGAAACTCACAACCCGAACGCAACTGGGCCAGCTCTTCGCCAAACCAACAAGTGTGTTTAACCAAACGTATTCATCGCATTTCCATCCCAAACCAAAGAGCCGAAACACTCCAACCGAGGCTAATTTCCATGTGAGGGCTTTCATTCCTCTTGACGAAGTCATCAGTTGGCCACCCCTTCTATTCTTCCATCCAAAGCCCTGGCGAGCAAACAACACACGACTCTGGAAGAGGTGGGCTGGCATGCGCAACAAGTGGCCCAGCCGTCGGAGCCTGATGCCTACCAGTGTGTGTTGACCTACCAAGGGTCAGCGCATGGGTGGTCTCTGCCAATCTTGGAGATGTAGTTTGCATTTCGATTGCGCGTGGCATGGTCCAAAACAAATGACAGCCAGTGTTAATCTGTCCATTGCTGCTTGGCACTTTGAGAGCTGTTACATAAGACGGCAATGTCGTCCGCACATTCCAAGTCAAGATGTCGCTTACCAGAAAGTAGCACCACACGTTGTAGGTTGTGTCCAGCGAATACTGTCTCCTTGAGTTTGTCTGGGCTACTTGTCTTACACGGCTGAATATATTGAAGGGCGGTGGCAGTTTGCCGAAACCTCTTACTCTGTCCGATATATATATGTACAGCGCTCCGTAAATGTTTACGCAGTTATCGCGCACATCTTTCGTCAACAGACAGTCCTAAAGGACAAATTGATGCATCAAGAAACACGACAATGGCAGGGCACCGATAAAAATGTCGGTTATCCAACGATCGAGGTAAAGCAAAAAGGTGATCGGTGCAACCTAGATTTCGATGAAGCCCTGCTTGATCCTCACCAATCTGATTATCCCGAATTCCAGTCAGCCTGTGCACAAGCGCAAGCATTTCGGAAACAACTGAAACCAGACGGATCTCCTATGACTGCCGCATTCCGAACTGGTGTCACAGCTGAGAATTGGGACAATGACAGAGTGGCACTAGTCTGTTGGTGCGGTCTCCTGTTATCATATTCTCAATCGGGTAACTTATCCACAAAAGCAACTCCTCCGAATTTAAAGAGGGCTGGGGATTCTACCTGTCTTTGCGACCTTATTCAATGTCAACAGTTTGATCACACTATCGACTACTAAGCGTGACCAGCGTCCAAAGAGACGAGATAGAACGGAGAGAAAGCAATGTCGGTAAAAGAAATCGATATCTCAGATTGATTGAACTGCTTTCCAAATGATCGGCCCAACACTCCAAGAATTTTGACAAGTTGTAGTTCGGCTGTGCATTCTCGTCGCATATGGTCTCGCTAACACCAGGTCTCCTGCAGCTTGTCTCCCGTATCAAATGGAATAACTTACAATGGCTACCAATTGCGGCGGCTGTTTCCATTTCCGAAGCACGACGAGACCACCAGACTTCGCGGTCTCTCTCTAGACTAGTAAAGAGATCCGCTCTGAGTATATATATATATATGGCCTGTAATTTTTACCTAAGAGTTAATAGCAAACAAGCGAAGAATAAATGTCTGCATAGAGCGCATGCACGACCAACTGGCTACTTTGGAAAATAGACACCGCGCTGGTACGGGCGTGAGAAATATAAACAAATTCAAAACATGCCCACAGGACAACGGACTATACAACGATCTGCTAAAAATTTACTAATCAAGAAAACATGTCAAGATCTTTCACACCATACAAAAACAGTCTTATTGACCCTCACCATAAGCATCGTCACCCAACTCAGTACCAATACGAATCATTTCGTCGCCCAGTTGTTCTGCATCATTGAGTACCTCTATATTATTGTCCAACCTTTTTAGCACCATATCCTCTATTCGGGCAGCTGGAAGGAAGAATCAATGGATTAACATTATTAGATTACGTAACATGTTAGAAAATGTAAAAGTTGGTAATCTAGTTTTTACATGGGCATAAAACATCAACGTGAGTAAAAATGTTGGCCAAATATCTGAAATCTCTAAAAAGCGCAGCTTGTGTATGTAAGGTGACAGTCTTGGTGGATGCTACGAATGCAAGCAAGCTCTCCGCTGATATATACGTAATGACGTAAGCTGGATATTAAAGTCTTAAATTAAAAATGCAGTTTTGTTTAGGTTAGTTCACAACTCTTCATTTAGAGGCTAGCCGCTGGGAGAGTCTAGAATTGCTCTACAGCTAAAATATCTTTAACCTGAATTATCTAATCTACCTGATGTAAGGAGCCATTGTTAACCGTATTAATAAACTCGGATGATCGAGCACAACAAAACTAAAACGGACTATCGAGGTCGACATCAAGGATTTCGAAACAAAATAGTGGTGGTGAAATTGCCCAATTGCAGTAAATGACTGCGCAGAACAAGTTTAAAATGAACGCACTAACGTGATTCTTCTCTGTCTACATTACCGAAATAAAGCTGCCGAGTGGGTTAGATTGGACTATGATGTAGTGCTCCGGTATTAGCCTCTAAAAATTACCCTTACAGAAAGCAGCCAGAAACCAAAAAAGCGAAGTGGAAAGAGCGATGGCATTAGTCCATGCATTGCATTATTGTAATGCAAGCATAGAGAAAACCCAATGAGGAATATAATGTACGTGAAAAATTATGCGACCATCATTAGCAGCAGTATCTCCTGTCAGCCGCTTTATTATGCCCATACTGGCGTCTCTTTTCACCGAGTATAAAAAATATTTATTTATCTACTTATTTGGAGTGATGCTTCGCTGTCATACAGCCATCGTGACCTAATGGACGAATAATAGAGAAAGAAGAGGGACGTAGCATAAAATCTTAGTGCCCTAAGCAAACAATCAGGGTAAAACGCCTACACATTTTCAGCAACGTACCGTTACAAAAGCTGGCTATCGTGCAAACATCGATCAAGTATTTAATGATAAATGCAGTGAAAACATCAGATTGAGGATTAACCTGATAAAGGTATTAAGGATAACTAAAGACCTAAGTAACCTTAAGTCTGCTGGAATCTTCCCGGAGGCGTTCGGAAAAGTTTC
The DNA here is from genome assembly GCA_944474145.2 of Dicrocoelium dendriticum. NCBI lineage: Eukaryota > Metazoa > Platyhelminthes > Trematoda > Plagiorchiida > Dicrocoeliidae > Dicrocoelium > Dicrocoelium dendriticum. The sequence continues at coordinate 60,870,423 of OX104061.1, forward strand.
AGGAAAAACGGATTCAAAAAAGTGTTTTGCACACCCAAGACCAGTAAGTGCTCAGCGGAAACACAAGCATTCGACAATATAGAAAGCAAAACATGATATAAAAGCAAACAATGGCAGGTGGATCAGTGATTGATAAAAGCAATACCCTCATTGGGGAAAATGCCTGCCTGATTCTCGGAGGAATTATTGGCACCCATTAAAATTAGCGCTATAGGAGGAATAAGTGAACTTTTTGCTCATGTCCGAGCACCAATAGGCTTGTACTTCCATCTGGCTGACGGAATTAACACATCCCGATAAAAATAATAGCTGTTTCTCGACAGCAGTACAAACGGTCCAGGTAGTTGGTTAGATCAAAGAGTATAAAAGATAACAAAGAAAAATGTTGGTTTTAATAAGTTAGTAATATTAGATTGTAGAACTTGCGAGGGATACCTAGTGCTTTCTTGCCATACAAGTGTAAATCAGTATAGGTTACTTCAATAATAGGTCAAATAACTGGGAAGGTGGATAAGTTAATTTTTGTCAGCGATACACATGCACTATGAGGAACAGTAAATACGCCATTTGCGTAAAAGTAATAACAAATAGAATACATTGTTTGAAGACAACTAAGCGTCGTACACAACTTAGACAGTCTGCAGGTAGGAGATGGCTCGTGTCCCTACAACCCGGCATACTCTGGCCTCTTGCAAATTCTAACATAAATGAACACAAGTAGGTCAGCAAAATACTTCATCCCGACACCGCTATATGAGGACAAGTGTTTTATTCGTCTGACGATTACCCCGATGTGCTTACCCAGTAGTAAAATCAGGAAGAGCACTCTTATGAGTGCACTGAATCGTCACTTTGATTATGTGATTATATTCTCTCCCGCTCAGTATAGCTTCCGGAGGGCACGCCAGTGTGTCTGCAACATGCTTGTGGCCAGAGCAAAAATGGGCTAAATTGTTAGATTCCAGCAATTGCCTGGACGTCTTATTTGCCGGATTCAAGTAAGCACTAAATAAAATTTCGCAGGAGCGGCTCCTCTTTATACTTTGTGGTTTTGGCTTTTCTGGGAAAATTCAACCTTGGAGCAGGTATTTTTCGAAAGGCCGTGGTATGCGAGTGGATGTAAATGAACTTTACTCCGAGATCGTTCTCATGACTAGTGGAGTTCTAAGGGCTCCCTCCTCGGTCCTGTGTTGTTCAAACTACTCATCAACGACCTTCCTTCAGGGCTCCGTACAGATTGTTTGCTATAAGCTGACGACTTAAACCGATGGCTTGAAATGTCCGAGCTCGAGGATGCCGACCGATTGCAAGCGAACCTTGAACGGTTGAACAGTTGGTCGCTGGAGTGGCAGTTACCCGTTAATTACAAAAGGTGTTCAGTACTCCATCTTGGCGCCCCGTACCCGCTTGGTGCTTATCACTGGTGGCTCCTTGATCAGGAACGCTGCTTGTGAGAAGGACCATGGTGTACTTGTGTCTCCTAAGTTACGCAGAACTCATGAAAACTTGAGGATAGCAGCTGCTAACAATATGTTCTTTAATATAGGGAGATTTTTCCCGAATGGTTACGGAAGTATTACGACTATTCTTTACTACCCGAACGCGCGCCATCCCCTAAAAGGGCACAAGCGCGTTCTGTCCTCTTACGAAACCGCACGTGTTCTCACAGAGTTAGTCCAAAGACGAAGGGGAAATCAGTCTCCACGTTCCGGAATTTGTCTTGCGACCAGCGACTTCGAACGATGAACACGTTTTCTTTGAATTATCGTCTTCGTCGAGGTGATCTGATTTACACCAGACGCATTCTAAGAATGATTGGAAATAATTTAAAGTGCTTTCAACTAAAAATTGATAACTCGACAAGAGGTAAGGCCTGAAAACTATTTGATCTCAGGATACTCCGAGTCTATCGCGATGTCACTTTTTCCATTGGTGTCTTGGAGAACTGGAGCACTTTACCAGACCCAGTCGTCAGCTCACAAGGTGAAGTGTTTAAAACGACTGTTGGATTGCAGCTGGTGAGTAAGCAAGGACGGTGTTGTTTTTTGTGCGATCGTGATGGTCCACTATGAACGACGTATCGCAATGAGCCGCAAATCTTTGCTTTTGACGGGAAGCGAAAGGGCAGACAAGGAACGCCTACTTCTGCTCTCCACCACTGCAATGAATAGAACGTCCATTGGAAGAACGTATGCAATGGCTATCAAAATATCCGCAGGTCTATTCCTAAACTTCGAAGGCCATTACCGACAATACATATCTAGGTATATTTATCAACAACCGTGCAGTGCGTGGCCGAATTTTGCATAGTTTTTTTTAGTATGATGTCATTTGTTATTAACCACCAAAAACTCCAAAAAGGAAATAGAGTAAACTTGATTCAAGAATTAGGATATGGCCAGTTGGAGACAAAACTTACGACCGGTTTATTAACGTTACATGTTTTTCCCATTACTTAGCTGCTTGCAGAACAATTAGCCACCGACTGCAGAAGAAACATATCATCTAGGTTTTCAAGTGACATGCAAACGTCTACCTTCTGGTATAATGACGAGGTAACAAGTGGGAACTTAACGGGATTTTCCTACGATTCCTGTCCCAACTGAACCGTGGATTTAGAGTCATTCGGTTACATTGGACGTCGCTGTAGTGTAGATGAAAATATCAAAATATTAAGAAAAAGCTTTAGAATTGGTACCTGTGCTTGGTTGAATCACAGATTGAAGTAGGCTGACAAGCTTGTCCGCCCACTTTTTTCGCTTTTCGCATTCAGCTTTCAGATGTTCTACTTCAGGATCCGGTATAGTCTTCTCCGTGATTTTAAAAACTTCTTCGGTTTTCTGAAAGCATATAAAAAATATAAGTAGTCACCTGCATAGCTCTGTTGAAGAAAGAAGACATGTCGGACGCCAATTTATCCATCGTCGAGCTGTTACGGTTATGGCAAGTTTCGCGGTAAACAACCTTGTTAAGTACGTGCGATGAAACAGAGTGCAAAGTATCCAAATAAAAATAACAGCGAAACCGCTATTTATATAAACATAATAAATGACCCACTTAATATAATCAATGGTGTTACAATTAAAGCAAACAGTTAAGCAATGCTTCCTCGATTTAGCTGAACAAATCATCAACGGACTACCGCACACACAACGAAGAAAGACAGCCGTCTGGGCAACCACGCGCTAAGACGAACAAAATTAGAATTTGTCTATTGGTTTATTGAGTTTTAGAGAGCTCTGTCGCTTCCAATCCATTGTGGCAGAGCTGCGTGTCGTGCTACGAGGACGTTCCTCCAGCTGTTGTCGCAATTGCAGGGGAGCAGCATGACACCAACGTCATCAAAATGGCTTTGTTTAGAAGCTACTTAAAACAGTCCTCCGAAAGTGCTTCAAAAATTTCTTTAGGTAAACTTTTCCATTCGTACGCTACCCGGGGGAACATGCTAATTTTGAGCGAGAGTAGAGCATTCATGGGGATGACATGATTATCTCTCAATAACTTGCAAGTCTGTGGATACTGAGTAGCCCTTTACTTCAATGATTAAGTTAACAAGTTAGTCGGAACCGTCCTAATAAGCCCAAGGTTTTTTAACCATTGTTTTAATGGTTGAATTAGTGGTTTAAGCCCCATACGGATTGCACGTTGCTTACGATTCCGTTGAGGTTGGAATAGCTGTACAACGCAATTACGGGCGTGTGATGGCTAGATGAATGCGTCTAATTGAAATGAATTTCTGTCCATGTGTTAACATTCGCGCTACCTGGCCACTGGTACCTATTGTTCCCCAGCAGCTAGAAACACTGTTCCATTTACTTTGGACCATATTACATGTGCACGTTATGCCGCATAACTTCGCTTCCATTAAACTTGGGCAAACAATTTCTCCAATATAAATAAATAGTACAACCGTTATTTTGTATTTTCTTGATGATAAAGGAATTTTGTTTTCCAACTTTCTTAGAATCAAATTACATTTGTGAATATTACACCCGTAAACATAGCAGATCTCCCTGCTCTTTAGTTGACCGAAGCCTAAAGTGTTTATGTCCTGGGTCATAAATAACATGCGTATACACCGGAACACTCTTCCGGGTAAGCAGTTGATTAGACATATATAGCGAGAAACTGCAACAGATATGTAAAACCCAAACCAACAACCGCCTAAGATGAAAAAGCAGCAATGGAAAAATGCAGCAATTTGATGAACTGAAGGAAAGTTAATTCATGTTGCCATTATCTGTTATGAACAAATGCATCTCAGTTAAAATTAAGACCAAACCACACACCGATATTATGTAACTTAGCTGCACACCGTAGCTTTTCCGACCAGCGTCTATTGAAGGAAGAGTCAGAAAGACAAGTTGACGCTTGACAACCATATTTTACGCAAATATATACACAAGCTCGCTGAATATTATCTTGACAACAATTACCTCCCTTATCTAATCCGCGTAACACTTCCTAAGTTCCGAGATGCAAATATCATAAATATATTTACTAGCCAGAAAAACAAAAGCAAAATTATCTGTACTGATACAGTCCTACAAGTGTTCGGTAGATGCAGCATAGTTTGTTACCAGCCGTGAGTATCATGTCCATTATTTTGAAACTATACCATATTCGTATGAAATCGGACCTTTCACACAACAAAACGGACGTATTGCGAAGCAAGTTGAACTGGTAAACAACATAAATAATACACGTAACTGTGGTCAAATAATCATGAAATTTTAGCAAGAAATGAGGAGTAATGAGATTGGGCGATGTTCGGAGTACATTTTGCTAACGTTATTGCAACAGAACTGTGCAAGCTGCGGGTGAATGTGCGAGCACCTCCCTTGATCACGTGTGTCACCTCGATCAACGATTTCCCCTGTCCTGCTAACGGCCTCCTCAAAATTCATGGGGCTGTGTGGGCGAACTTTTATACCGTCGTCGAAACGCGCCGCATGACAGCTGAAGTGATTTTATCCTTAAAGTTACCTTAAGACATCGACGTACCAATCGGTTGATTGTCTTTCCCATTTCTTACTTTATGTTTGCCCTGATACTTATACTAGGTATTTGTACTCAGCACGTTGAGCAAAGTCCTGTAAATCAACTGTGATTCAATCGATCACCCAATCCCGAGCAAACGGTGCTAGGATTTTTCAGCTATTCACTAGTCCACTGGCTATCAAGCATTGACTAATGTTTACATTCATTTGCGAAATAATACACTGCTCTTTATCTTAACGTGTTACTGGCGCCTATGTGTGGAGGAGCAATTTGGACTACCGCTTTTTTGAGCTGCTTACATTAACGCTGAGATAATTAATAATATTTTATTCATATTTAGCACGTTGTGATGTTCCCCACTGTCGATACTGCAGTTGAATTCGGCACCGAGAGAAGTGGTGTTACCCAAAACTTTCCAGGCCAATTCTTCACATGCATTGATACTTAACACATTATCTTAAATGTATTGCCCATTATTTTGTAATCTACTAATATGTTAACATCAAAGGGATTATTATTTTACTTTTGTATTTTGAGCGTGAAATAATGCAATTTGGAAATGCTCAGCATCAGGGATTGCTTTAATCAGCAGCAGATTATAAGTTATCAATTTATAATCACCACAGGTTTAGCATCTATAGTTGTATTGAGACACTTGCTCTAAACTTCTTTTATGGGCGAATATAACAAAAAGGTAAATGGTAGTCTAAAAACAACGATGTTTATAATTTGTGGTAAACCAAGAGGTAATTGCTAAGTCTTAGGAATGGAACCAAACCTTACTTTAATTAGAGTTATAAATCGTTTATGCGCACCTTTGCTTCCGAAACTCCTACACTTCACAAATATAAGCAGCAGCGTAGTTCTCACAAGCAGCTGCAGGCTTTCAAATAGATTATGTTCCGAAAATATGTGTAAACTGTATTAACAATAAAACGAAATATCTATGGATGTGTGTTTTGGACAATAATCACAACGGAAGACCATTACTTACTTTTGGATGCAACAGTTCAAATTATCCGACCAAGTTTGTTGGAAAGCTTTTCAAATCATGACGATGATTACTAGATGCTTGCGGTAATATGGACGAAGAGCACTGGAGTCTAAGGTATACAAATTAACCAGGTGAATGCAAAGGAGAAATTAATGTGTTATACCAAAGTTAGTGAAATAAACCGGCTTTGTGATCTAAACATCACTGATCACAAATTATTTTTATCACCATATTTCGAAATACTTAAGAAACAGCTCAATTAATCGATAAGTAATCACAAAGGACGGCTTATTTTTGGGTTTTACTTTTGGCACTTCAATAAGTAAGCGTTACAATGTGAGAAAACTGCTGCTTTAACGTGCCCACTATAATGGAAAATACCGATACGTAGTCTTATTTTCTTGTCGTTAGTTATAAACTGTCAAAAGACAAGACAAGAGCAATTTGTCATACGGTATTGCAAAGTTTATCGCTGGGTTAATGTCACCTAGCATTTTGATGTTCAAGATCTTTGGCGCATTCTACTGTGAACGGCTTCTAAAAGCGTAAAAGTCGTTTTACAATCCAATCTTATTAGTGTTGTTGCTAGTTTCATATCATGGCGCCAACATCGACAGGAAGCAGCTGGCGCTGGACATGATTACCATGAATGAAAACGCCCTGTCAACATATGATATATTAGAATGAAATCTTTATTAAACATCAACATGATTAGAAAAACGTATAAATCATTATCAGCGTAGCAAAGCATTCATTTTAAGAACATTATTATTTCATGTAATTAGGTTTTTGTTGAGACAGCGTTAAATGCTGAACTTGCAGCTTGCAAAATAGTAATACACTAATACCCTATACACTTATCAGAAGTGACAGATTTAGGCCTTAGCACACAGAATTCATATTCAATTTCATTTAATAGAATAGAGGATAACTGTTTTTGCGATGGCGGGAACCCATAGCTATCACCCAAAATATCACTCAGTAGAACTATATACATATATATATATACATATATATATATATGTTTTGCGACATATTGGTTCTGGATTTTGTGCTACCCGCAAAACCCTATGTTCAATTCAGAGTTAGAAACCTAAAGTGAGGCGTACTGCTGGTTACGAACGATGACAGAATAAAGGACAGATTTCAAAAGTGTATGGATTACCTAATTTAAAAATATTTTTGGTTCGCAATGCGCCTGGCGTCGAGCGAATCCAAACCACAACAGCAGTCAACAGAGGTACAACCAGTCACACAACCAAGAGAGATATAATCAGCAGCGAACTAAATTTAAGCTAATTGTAGTCCAATTATACAGTGCGCAAAAACAAATTGTGGAGCTCGAATTAACGGACGAGGAGATAGGTGAAAGAAGAATTAATCAGCGTTGAATTTTGAAGTGTGGGAATGTTTTACCGAATGACTTCCATCCGTATACATGTTAGTAGATGTAATCTGATGAGCACAAAGATGGTTAGATTAGAACATATTTATGAAAATGGCGGAACTAATTTACTAGAAATTTGGGTATTGAATTCAAAATGTGGTACCAGCTGATATTTGAACAGGCAGAATAACCGCCACATAGAGCAAGAGCTAATGTGTCATTTGCGTGTTGATGCCAAGAAAAAGTCGATAGATAGGCGATACGTTATCTCGTAAAAATAGGTATGCAGGAAATTACAATAAAGTAAAACGTATGCACGGAATTTTTTCAAAATTCCACATATCGTACGTGAATGATTTAAATATCAATCTAGCAGACCTTTTTGCTACTCCAATTGCATCAATTCGTTAGTCAAATTTAAGACCTACCATAATTTACGACTGCATCAAGCAAACAGGCCGAAAAGTTTAAGCTTTTCCAGATTGATTTTTTAATTCGTATCGAAATAGGTCCTGCATGTATATTAAACATTATATTATAATCATCGTGCAGAAAAAAAGCATTTTCAGCTTCAGAACACAAACAAGTCGAGATAAACCGGTTTAAATAAAGGATGACTTGTTACGCTCTGATACAAAGTTGCTCATATTGCAAGTCACTCCTCACTTTGCCTGCAATCTGTATTCATTATGGATACATATATCATTTTTTCCTAACATAAATTGGCTGTTGTTAGTTACTGTCTACCATACGTTAGGACGTCATCTTAGATATTCGAAACCATATGTGTACATTTCTGATTGAACAGCGATTTTAGCAATAACTATATTGTATTTTGACGGTAAGTTTACCACATCTTACTTATGCGTACAGCAGATAGGTTTGAAACATGGACCGTAAAGACCTGGGCTACTCTTGCAGAAACACATCAATTATTTCTTCAGAAATTGGTTCCAGGCACATTGCAGTTACCGTCGACTTGCCGCTGAAGCAACGCAGTGAAGCGTTTGCTTGGTCATACGAATATTTTAACTACTCCACTTTTGCAAGTAGCCAAAAATAAAGCTTCTTCCTCTAGTCTGTCTCTTCCGACGATTATGAGGCGTACAAAAAGCAGCAGAATATATGCAACAGCACAAAATTGCGAAAGAGTCGGCAGTGCGAAGAGGAGTTTGCAACCTCAGCAAAGACTGCCCCCAAGAAGGTTTTGCTTACATGAAGCCGCGCCTGAGGCCCGCAAGTGACGTAGCTGGGTTAGAGGTCATTGACGAACAGCCTCTGACCAACAGCACTGAATGTCCGTCCGCATTGGTAGAGCACTTCACTTCCGTATTAACAAGTGGGCATAAACTTATGCCGGGCTAGACATGTGCGGCCCCAATTGAACTCTTGCCCTAGATTGCGGTATTGAAGGTGTTCACAGTCTACTCACAACATACTTTTACATACCCGCTTACTATTTTCAGTATTCAGCATTCTTGCATGAAAGCGCACCTACTCTTCGAGCAAACGTAACTCGCCACATGACTCAGAAGCCCGGTGTCGAAGCTCTTATGCATCGAGCATATGACTTAGACCTAGCTCGTACGGGCTTTTACCTTTACGCTTTCTGCCCAACCATATCAAGAGCAAAAGTTCGATGGATGCGAACAGGTCCAAACACCTGGCCAAATATCTAGCATGACAGCACACTCCTTTCAATGGGAGAGGCCCCTACAGATTCCCTGAGCGTCGGCCGTATTACGATGATAACCATGGACTTTGCAATGATCAAATATTGTTCATAATGTAAACTTCACTTCGATAAAACTATGCTCCGTTAAATTCGGTCAACACAAGATTAAAAACTACTGTTTCATTGCCAGCTAGGTGCGATTACCCTGGGATTGAGAGAGACTATTCGACTAGTAATCTTTAGTCATTATCATTGAACACCAACCACCCATGCGCATAAGCGTGGAGCAAGTAAATATCTGACTGCGCACTAATATGTAACGCAAAATAACATATTAAAGAATTCCTCCTAATGGAACTCAGGCCGTTACTTTCAATGTGCTGCTAGCGATATCATCCATAAGCTTTCCATTAAAATTGTAGACTAGCAATACTTAGCTAGTGTTATCTGGTACTTCAGACAGTGCCATTTAGTCGCAATCGTTTTGCTAATAATCGTGGTGGCTTCGATGGTTAGTATCATTTGTTAACTTGAAAGCAAATGTAGAAAATTACGTAAATACGGAAACATCTCAGGAATTGTTTTGGCTTGAAGAAAGTAACTAAATTTTTGCTACCAATGACAATAACAAAGCAATATGTAGTATGTAGACCTAAACAAAAAATGGCAATGGCTCCTAAACTTCTGCTACCAGGTTGCTCAATCTTGGTTACATTCATAATTACAATATTGTCAGATTTGACTAAACCAGATTTCCAAATTATGCATAACATCCACTTTGCCGTTAGTAACACTACGATGGCTATATTCAATTTCGTACGTAGAGATTAAAAGTCTATTTGCAGTTGGAGATATATTGCTGGTTGCAAAGTTAAATTGCTACGTGGGAAAACAAGATTTTCAATTTCGGTAAGTACCGCTATGAGTGCTAAAGTATCTGTTCTTGCGTAGAGAAAGCAAATTAATCTTTCATCAAAACTGACATCGATAGTTAAGTTTAAACATTACCTTCCTTAATTATACTGCAGAACTGGATTTATGGAGCAAGGGAAGAATGATATAATATGGAGAAAAAGCCAAGACTTGACAAGTCCCGTCGGATGTATTATGGGAATAAGCTTAGTTCAATAAAGTAAAGCAAAAGAGAAAACGCATCTGTGGCCTCAACATATTATCCACGATAAAGGCTATGTATTTGCTTCTACCCTAAGTTCGTGGGATTAGTGAGCAGAACTTTTGCCTACGTCTTGTAGTGACTCGGTGATTAGAAATCAGATAAAGTAATTTCAATGACGCAAAGCAACTTCGAGTCGCTTTTGTTAAATGGGTAGCGTGGGCGCTAAAATGACAAACATCGAAAGCGCATCCCACGGTATACAAAGTCGAAGAGAAAAATACTTCCGACGGCACTCAACCGGACGGTATTGAGTGTCAAGTTTTAAATTATGACCCCCAAATTCTGTGTTGAAGCTGAGCTTTAGAAGGTGTGTGATCGGGGTTTTTCAAATTCTGGAACGGCAGGAGGAGATAACCCTGTAGAAGGCGATATCTTCCACGTTGCACTCCCAGGGCTTTCCGTCGCTTATGTTATTGCAGGTGGGACAATCCCCTCATGATTTTGTTGCCTGTCGCTGTGCGGTCTCCAGTGCAATTAGGTCGCGCCTTAACCGGGGTCTAAAAGTCCGGATCACGTACTTTAAATGGGACCTCACATACGCATTGAGCATTTAGAGGAAGAAGAAGGGATCGAACCTCCCGAACGCCCTCCGTAACAGACCAAAATTTTGGTTCGCGGTTTTGGATGCCTTTAATTACTGCGCCGAACAGCCGAGATCATCTTCAATCACCACCCCAAGGTCTTGCTCTTGTGGGGCGGTGTCCAGCATATCTTCAAATTTAGATGCTTACGTGGGCTTGTGGCAGGCTTGCAGGGTTTGCACTTCTCCGTGTTAAACCGAAGTATATATATATTTGACCATTCAACATCCTAGCCTGTCTCGTAACACATATGCTGATCTTTCTGACAATTGATTGCCCGCCATATGTTGGAGTTATGAATAAAAAGCCGGAAAATTGACTTGCAAACACACACAAGGTGGTTTATGAAAAACAATAATAACCGCGGCCACCAACACTGACTCTTGTAGAACAACTCAGTCCACATCAGTTGGATCAGAAAATTAACATCGAACTCGAACCTGAAGGCGCTGCTCAAAGAGGAAGTTCTCGATGCGTCCAAAGCATGGTTTCAGACTCCCTATTCTTGCAGTTTTTAGAGAAAGATGCGGTGATCTATGTGGCAGAATGCTTTACAATAGTCTAGGTATATGACATCAATGCCGGTTCCGCTATCGTCTATATCGGTCCAACGGCCACGGGCAATCGACGGGTTGGTACTACATGACCGAGACTGACGGAATTCGGGTTGATCCGGCGCCATGAGGTTAGACCTTTTGAAGTAACCCAATACAGCTGTAGATACGGTTGATCTCATCAACTATGAAAGCTCCGGGAAGAGAGCCACTGGGCGATAGTTGGCTGGCTCTGAAAGGCTACAACATTTGGAAATCGGGGTAATGATACCTTGTATCCACATGCTAGGGACCTGTTGTTCGTCCAGGCCTCTTTGGAAAAATTTCTTTATTGCTTCAGCTATGCTCATAGCTGTCACTTGTACTGTTTTCGGGAGAATGTTGCCAACTCCGGGGGAACTATGGTTGCACAACGACAACAGCTTCCTTAAAATGGTCGCTGAACTAATCGAGACGTTTGTAAAGACTGGCATCTGGGAGATTGGGACAGGCCTGTTAAAATTCTGGTATAACTTCGGAAAATTGGAGCATATTGTAACCGTAGAACTTTGGCTCCACCCTCAGTGGTTTGAGCATATCCATTAGCTGACATTTGAGAGGGAAAACCATGTTTCACATTCCGGAGGCTGTTTACATGTCTGTACCATTTGTAAACTTAAATATTCTACGCTAAACTATGCTGGTTTACTAATTGGTCCTCGCGCACAAGTGTAGTACAGTTATTACGATGCACACGATAGTTACCCCAGTTGTCAAGTCTAGGGTTTGGTTTATGCACATGCCACGCTGCGTCTCTTAATGTTATGTCTTTTCGGGTTCTTCTCCAAATGAACGAAAATGCCCTTTCAGAACGCAGCGGCTTGTTGACCGATGTAGATTTAAGCAGATTACTAAACTCGTCAGTAAAATCCAATAAAGCACTGTCAATGGAATAATCTTCCGGAAACTCCCAGCTGGTATCCCCCACAAGATTCGCCAATATGTCGTAGTGGGTGTTCATTCGAAACAACTTAGTATGTTCTTGTGAATATTCCGCATAAAACACGAAGTCGTACGCTAAGGTTACCTGGCCACTTCCTCTTAGATAGCTTTTCAGCCTTGGTTTCTCAACCATGACCTCTTAGTTCTTGAGCACTAAATCAAACACATATGGTTCATTTTCGGCTCTGAATCGAGTGCGTGAACTAACATGGCTGAGGAGCGGAATGCTTGCAATATACGCCTGCAAGTAGGTCTTTAATTGCTTTTTGGGGACGCCGGATCTTCCAAATCATGTATATTGAAATCACCTGAGATGAGAACGTGGCTGTATCGGCCACGCAGGATCCTTTCTAAGGATAAGGTCAGACAGGAGTTTATATATGTGGTTGACATTTGGGGACGACCAAACAACGGCCAAAAGGCAAGTGTCGTTGCGTCGCAGCCGCAGACTGCACCAGAGTGCGTTTCTGATAAGCTTCTCCGGGTCGGCCACCGGTTCGCACTGCACGTTGTTGCGGTAGTATAACATTACACCCCCGATTTTACTAGGTGGATCGTTTCGGAGAAGCGACATGCCATTTATGGCGACTTCACCATCGGTAATTTCGGAGTTCAACCAAGTTTCCTTAACGAGTATGAGGTCCTAGGCATGTGACGCTTGACGTGGCCACAGTTCGGCAAGCGTGTTCATGAGACTTGTGTATTAATGTACATGCAGAAAGGTTTATCTATCTCTAGCAATGAGTCGCGGGTTGGGTGTTTTAGCTAAAATGTTTTGCCGACATATAAAAGGTCATCAAGTAATAATATATTTCGTACGGGAATGCCAAACTCATCTGTGTCCGATTCATGGATCCTAATATTACCGCTTCGCTTCCCTCTTTGTATGTAATTGATGGGTAGGTTTGCCAGATTCGTTGGTTAGTTGATTGAACTTATCCGAACTCTTGGCGGTAACTTGTCTTACTAAGTGGCTACTCCCGGGCGTTTACTCAGCAGACGCTGCTTTGATCAAGAGCTCGGAAGAACGGCTGCTGCGGCCCGCTTATTCTCCCACTACCACCATTGCTGATATTTGTCTACATTCTAGGACTACTTTAACAATCCTCGGGCCACATCCCTTTTAGTTTGGCGATCGGCGCTGCTGCGAGGTTGATTGCGTTATAAGATTTTCCACGGAACGAGTTCCCCGATTGCTCTCGGTCATGATTGGCCGCTTCGCGTTCATCATGATTTCTAACCTCAGGAACACCGTGTACAAGGATAGTTCTGGCAAAGATTTCCTTCCGGTTGCTGTCCAAGTATTGTTTCGTTTGTCTGCGCTTGCTCCACTTAATATCCGGAAATAGGCAGATGAAACATAACCCATTTCGGTGGCCAGCTATCGATAACAGGATAGCTTCTGCTTCATTGGCAGAAGTCAGCACAATTCGGAAAAGTCTTGGTTCACCTTAGTGCTGTGCGTTTGAGTGAATGTTAAGGCGTGTCGAATTGACGAGCTATGTTAAAAAACCTATAGTCACATATGGACTTACACTTGTCCCCGTCTTCGTTTTGTTTTCCTTTTAAGGAATTTGACGTCGATTTTGGAACCTTGATGCAGATTCCTGGTGGTATACTACGTACAACTCTGGTTGAGTTCAAGCGATCAGCTGGTCTGTATACAGTCGCTGGAGGCTGTTTGCGTACAGCTACGTATTTTCATTTATTATGGATCCAGTGGGAGTGGCAGAAGGTTTAGTTTACTGGTCACCTTTCGCATCGACCAACTTCAAACTAAAACTGGAGGGCTGTCACAGGTGTATGACTACGAATGACTGGAATCGAGGATGCAAAAATATATTATGGTCTGCTTGGGAATAGAGTTGACAAAAGGGGCCTGCGTATTTTGCCACTGAACTATAGGTTGACAGTCGTTCACTAGGGTAGGAGAGAAACATCATAGGCGGCAATCTGCTAACAGCGCTAATGCTGTGATATGCCTGTGACATTCTTGCTTTTAAGCGTGTATATGCACCGTAAGCCGAACGCAGTACCCCATACAATTTAGCCTAGTGTAAAGGAGAGGCGCTGCACTTGCCATTAAGTGCTTGCATTGGAGTGGTACGTGGTATGTCCTGGTGGTTAGTGTATGGGCGCTCGTGATGACGTCTACTTCGGTCGCTTGAGTGGTTCGAGTTTTCTTAACGCTGCACCAGAACCATTAGCGGACGACTTAGGATGAAGCGCATACATCGGCAAAATTTCAGCGCATAAAGGAAAGTAGTCGATAGCATAGCCCTCTGAAATGCTTGCCAATAATCGGCTAACATCTAGTTTGCATCGTGAGTTTATTAAGGACTTACATCCGACGCGTTGTCTTAGCGTACGTCACGGTGTCTGTCCTCAAGCGGCGATAGTTGACCTACGTCACTACGCAAGTTCAGGATTTCTTCAATATTGCTTTACCTAACCATCAAAAGAATGACTTCCTTTTAACGCATAGTGTTCCTCTTCGTGACACCAACTACGTAACAACAACTCGCGACACTATAGTACGTTACAACGCATGACCTCTTATCATTCACAGCAATGTGGTCCTAATTGCTAGGAATTATCCGGATACCCTCTGGTTGTCTCGCAAGTATAACGCGGAAACATGCGAGAACTCTTTGTGACAGCACTTAATTTGAACATCATTGTATCTACCTGTATGTCGTATCAATGGCTCAGCAGCACATAGCAATGACAACACTAGTTCAAATTAGCTACATATTATATCAACAGAATTGTAGCGATTTACAAAGCAGTACAATGAATTCCGAGGGCGTAATTCCTTCTCAGATTATTTATAATGTACTGCCAGTGCTGAGATGTCATACAGGCTTGTGCCTCTGTCAAATTTGCTCCACGATGCGCATTTCCACTCGGTCTTTAACGTACAACATTAAGATCTCGATGATGCATCTCGGAATATCTCTGCAAAATAGCTTGTTTCACATACAACTTTATGATGCTCTAAATGCTTCAAATTGTGTTTGGTGATGGAAAAATTGGAGGAAGGCGCAGTACTCCGCCCGAACGGTATGTCTGCTCTTTGAATACACGTTCCAGATTCATGTGGCATAACGCGTTATCGCAGCTCATTAGACAGGTTTTGACAGAAATGGAACCTCTGGCATCCAGTATTCCACGCAACCACTGCGCACACCTTTCGTTGCTGTAAACTCCTCTCAAGATAGAATACTCTCTCAAACCATCGATCTTCAGGGCTTCAGTAAGATGAACGTTTCGTCTTCGAGTATTTGGAAATTGATACAGCGCATGACTTGCACGCAATGAACGGCCACTGATGCGAGAAAATAACCGATCGAAATTTAATTCATCAATCAAAACTGCCCGTCTCCCATCGACCTCGGACTGCAGCAATGCCAGGACAAGATTTTCGGGAAGCGGCAGCATTGCTCGTCTTATTTTGTTCTTGTAGTGCTCAAAGCCGCAACTGAACTGTTGTAATTCCGTGGTTAAGTCAACTGACCTAAGATTACCGAAGGGATGAAACTGCCGTATAATGCTTCCTCAGGCGTGAGGTGGCTGTGTGAGTTTACTAGCTATGGATTCCAACCTTTACTCACCCAACTACTAATCTCGAAACATAGGATTTTCGTCGACCTTTTCTCGTGTTCGCGAATTACGGAGCTGCATGTAATTGTTTCAATTCATTTCACTTCCAAGCATCACACTAATGTGCTAACGTTCGCATCCAGCATGAATTGCTCTTTCAACCTCAGATGAATTATTTGAAGAATCAGACGATACACTCTACCAGGCAAACAATGTGGTTTTCTGCCAGAGTTGTTCGTCCCGCCCCCCCCCCCACTATGCTTCATCTTTGTTCGATTGGTTTCAGTCTTCGTAACCAATTACGGCAGCTTTTCGTGTTGCGCTTAATAAACGTGCAATTTGCTCCCTCTTTATTAGGCATCTGTATTCTGCTCTTTACCTTCGCTGAGAGGCGTGTGCGGGTGCTTTTGTGGGTCACTTTGCGTATTCCAACCTGGAAGTCACTCAGTTACTTTACGTATATGTTTTTGCAGTCATCTTTCTAATTTAGAGTCGTGCTGATCCGGCCAGTTGCCACCGTATAAGTCTTCTCCCCGTTTTTTCCAAGGTCATGGAATCGTCTATTACGGATGCCCTCAGGGAACACTTGGAAAGATGTAAGAGCATTGTACCGGTGCAACACGTTTTTCGTCAATGCCACTTATGTATCACGAATTTCTTGTTAGCCTTTGTCAACTGCACGGAATCTCTCGATCTTGATGAGGGATTTGACTATGTGTTTCTCGATTGCTTGATGGCCTTCCATAATTTTGATCACAACATCATCTATTTCTGACTGCAGAGCTGTGGGATCAGCACTCCTATCGTAGTTTGGATATGTGCATTCCTGCTTCATAGTCGTCTGAATGTGACCCGATGGAGATGCAACGTCGCGCCCCACAATACTCGGTTCGATGACAAAGGACTACCCTCGTCTTCATTAACGGTCATGTAGGAATGATGGGTTAAAAACTTTTACTATTTGCGGATGATCTCAAAATCTGTTCGAATATCAGGACGGTAAGCCACCACATGACACTACAAGATGATCTCGATAGGCCTCACAATTGTTCAGTTCAGATCATTCTTGAGGTCAACGCTGCTAAATGACGAATAGTGGCATACCCCACCAGAGAAATTTTACATACCTACTTGAAGGACATCTTCTGCAACGCAACTCTCATGAGAATGACTTGGAGTGCTCATGCAGGCCGATCTCTTTTGCAAAAAGCAGGCCGAAAAAGCAGCAATAAAGCCAAGGAGCACTTGGGTCTCTTGCGAAGAACGTTTGGTCGGTTCGATCCCACCATAATTCCACAAATTATTAACGCTTAGGTAGGGTCACTTGTTGAATACACCATCTAGGTCTTGCGCATTTGGCGAAATCATGGTCTTGCTGCGCTTGCGACATCACAAGGCAGAGCACCAACAAACGTTAACTGCCTGACTCATCTCCATTACCAGCATAGACTACAGACCCTAGAAGGTTTTGGTGGTAAATACAGTCGTCTACACACTGAGCTTGGTTTGGTGTTTCAGCTCCTAACTGATCCAAACCACGCCTGTAGGCACTTACTACAATTATGTCACAACTCCACACTTCCAGGCCATCAATTGAAATTAGCCACACTGTAAAGCCAGCTGGAAGGACGCAGCTATTTTTTTCACTATGAGTGTCCCAGTGATGGAAAACTTTCCCGATTTCCGTTATCTCCGCTTCTGCATGGACTGTATTTGAAACGCAACTTGAAACATTACAACACGTACACTACATGACTAAACCATTGTTACTGAAACACAACACGACATAACCAAAGGACGTAAACCAGTGAAACTTAAGTAACTTCACTGATATGTGTTATTTTGTTCTTCTTGCTACATGCATATTCTGTTTTCACTCTTTATCCGTGGGAAATGTGAAGAGTGGCTTTTGTACCTGTGGTCTATCCATGGATTCATTGTTGCGACTGCTAAGTGCACCTAAGCGCATTTCTGAATTAAACTTCACCGCTATACTCAGCTTTACGTGGGTGGTCAGCCATCAACCAAGCCAATGGAATGGAACACAATGCCGACTGACAAGTAACTCCGCCACAGCTGTTGCAACAGCGATTGTGATACCCTTCTATGTGAGCTTTTCATCTCAACCCCGTGTATGGGCGAGCTAAACTAGACTCCCCTACCCCAACCGTCTAACCCGCCCCATCCTTAAGATGCACGGAAACTTGGCATTCATTACACTAACTGACCTATCCCAATCAACTATAACTTAGCGCAAGTGGTATTTTCGGTGACAGTACAATTTGTAACCGAGTGCCTACTGTTCAAGTATGTCACAGTGACATCACATTTGTGTTCTAACATGTGAGCACACTGAGAGTACTATGTCGTGTGATGTCAAATGTACCAGTTGGCACTGAACGGTTGACGTAACGCACCTTTGCTTGTGGATACAGACTCAAAACAGCATACTTTACCTGCAGTATATAAATGCAGAGCGCTTTCAACTTGTGCAGGTCAATGGTTAGAACGAAAGTGTATCTGGATTTCGACGCTCACAGATAAATGAATGTTATTGATGCGGACCTGTAGTGTGATAATGTTCTGAGGTTCCTGCAAGTAAAGCGACTAAACGGCCTTGCGCAAACTGAGCGTGCAATGCAAATTGTGATGCGATTGTCTCTGTTTAAGCCCACAAGCATTATGTTCAGCGTAAATGTCCGTCATTCTACGTGCAATGTGGCACTGCACCAAATATAGAACGGGCTAATGAATTAACTTTGGCTCTCCTGTGCTGACTTTACTGTATCCTATGGGACGGTAAATTAGCTGACTGGGCGGCTTGTAAGCTGCAGACTTGTTCAGCCCCTGTGAAAGCGCGAGTACCATACGGATCGGTACACATTAATGACACACTCAGGCCGAACTCGTTCATGGGGTTATGGTAGATATCACAACCGTTTAGTATGTTCATCAGTAGGTTGAACAAAGTAACTAATCTTGACGAAATGGCTCAACGTATTTCACTGGCAATTTTGACTACTTTTCTCACCACCCACGTCTTCCGCAAAGAGGTTTTGTCAGAAATGCTCAACCTTTGGAAAACAAAGGAAGGTAAAGATTTTCTGAAAAGGAAAGCAAATCAATCGAAGTTGTCAATATTGCAGTTAGCGGCGAATATTTTGCGTTCGACATTATGGCTTCATCAGGACAAACGATCGAGAGGGACAATAATCGCGGTTATAGAGATTGTGGCAGGATGTTAGTCACCTTACATATCAACGTGTATTTTAAGTGGAACATTAGAGATGGCAAGCTCCCAGGTGTTTCATTGTAAAGGTCATGACATTAAGCCTCTGACTTTTTGTGGGTAGAAGTCCTTTGAACTTGGTGCTCTACCCCAGCTCAGTCCGCCAACGCCCCATAGCCCGACCGGCTTCAGAAAGCCCGCCACACACTCGATAACTACAATCTCTATACTCTATCTACGCACCCACTGGCCTTGGTAATTTCCGAAGCCACAGTAGTCAGCACTTTTATTGTGAATCGCAAACCCTTCCTAAACTTTTCGGCATTATGCAACTCGTTTTCATGCCCCATTCATCCTATATTCGGGGTGAGTCATTCAAATGAACCAGTGTCGAACGGACCGTTTGAAACTTCTGATAAATCACCCTTATTATTTCTTTTCCAATACCCTACGGATGGCCTCTGAAGTACACCCTCTATAAAGGCAGCCGGCACAGGTAACTAATAGGACCAATGTCGTCACAACACTACACTTCGAAGGTGCAAACCACTAGCCATGTGGTGCAGCGTTACACGCAGGTCGAATCTGTTTTCCTACATAGCTCCTGGGTCATACCCAAAGTGGGTTATTTCTTCCGCGTACTCAAAGTTTGTCAGTCGGTCCCGTAGCAGAACTTCAAGTACTATGGATGTAGCAGAGTGAAATCCATCCCTGTCACTAAGCCGCTGACGCACGGTTCAGGGAGCTGCTCGTACCTGGATCCTTTGCGTTGCGAAAAATGCGTATTATGAAAATCGGAAGCTTAAAGGACGGATACCGAGCTTTGGAGCAACTACTGAGGCCGTTCATATGATTTTGCAATCTGATAGAGTAACTGCTGTAACAAAGCAATGCCTGGACACCTTGCAATGAAATTGCCGGTGTCGTATTTCAGTATTAGCGCTGCCAGTGGAGCGCCTCTCAAAGCATCTATCTTGTACCAAATGGGGCCACTCGTCAACCCAGAGTTCAGCAGCAATTTGGTTAGGCTCTTCTTGTTGCTTTAGTCGCAAGCATGACACCACATTTTGCCACCGCAGACCCGAATCATTCGCAGCCATAATCCTGTGACTGTCTTACAATCTGGACACATAGAACCTGCCCGAGCGCTGAAAGGTAGTCCTAACAGTGTCATCCCACAAATTTCGTCCTCTGATGTTCGCTATGGAATTAGAAAGGAGATTTCATTTAAAAAATTAGCTTATCGAATCTTCCGACTTGTGACAATAATGTAAATTATAGCTAGCGATTACTTGCAACTGAATGGATGTATACCAGTTTTCATGTAAAAATATAGATGCTAAATCACCATGTCACACTCGTTATTTTGGTACGATCATTATGTGTTTGTTCTCCCCGTTTATTACGGCTATTCGTCGGGACTTGTCGTGCGTTATCTATTTAAAGAGTTCCATTACATCCTCCTCTTATCCGTGATTTTGCACTTTATGTTCACCGGTCGTTAGGTAGGGAATTAAGTGTTATCGACCTCTCGGAATTATCTGCTTTGAAGGTATCACTACCGTAGAAAGGAACTGGGGAGTTGGTCGCCTATATGCTGTGTCGATCAATTACCTTTGCTGGAAAACAGACGTTGAAAAGGCTAGACAAACCTGCCAAGCAACGACGGATTGAATCCCATTTGCTAACATACCACACAACTTGGTATTGGATACAAATGCAGTTGGTCGGCACAGAGTTGCCTGTCACTTGCCCTTGCGTTGTGTCTGTACCTCTCAGTCTATGTATGCAAATACAGATCAGCCGAAGCAAAATACCGACAGCCCAATCACAGTGACTCATTTGATTCAAGAACTATCAACTCGGTTTACTGCATCTACCATGACGGTAAACGACTGTTGCAGAACTCAGCCCTTCAGGGAAAAGTGATTATTAGGCAAAGACAGCTAAGCAAAAATTACAGTTGTTTAGCAAGCCAAACTCTTCGATAAAAATTTCAGGTTTTAGTTCATAACTAACAATCTTTTGCTAGTTGATGACTTTCCTCTTTTGAAACAGTTAAACGAAAGGTGAATCACTCAGAGGAACATCAGCCATTGCGAGTTCAGTAGCAAATCCGTTACGTCCGCCTCACATTGGCTGTCTGACTCGCTCGGTTCGTCCATCTGCTCAATCTGATCTGATACTACCACTACAGCGACAATTGCTTTAACCAAGCAGGACGGCAACACAAACAGCCTCCGTTACGTTTGGTTTGCCAAAGTGTTCACGGATTCCGTGCTCTTGTACAACGTCTTTAGAGAGAGATGCTTTATTCTCGTGCAATGCGAGGCGCGTCTACATAGGTATGATCAAATTAAATGTAAAACTAAACGTGGGGTTAGGTATAAAATAGGGTGTAAGTTAGCGATGAACTATGGAGCTATGAGTTCTACAAGTTTGTGGGTGTTCATGTGTCTATCTATTATACGGGTTTGAATACGTGCCACTGCAATTGCGATTGATCGTGTGGATAGTGTGAAATGGGTTGTGTCGCGTCCGTGGTGGGATTGTGCTTGGTTGGGTAACTTGAGTTATAGGCGAGTCAAATCCGCCTCCTCGCAGTGCTGTTAAACAGACATCGGTGGTTTTTTTATAAGGAGGACGCTTCTCAGGCGAAGACCCACCGCGTCCTGAAACACTGTCGCTAAATGGTTGTCACACCAGGGCATTCATAATTTTGCTTGCTGATAAGCCATAAGCGAGGGACTAGACGGTTAAAAAAGTGGGCCCACACTTTGGGTAGATATGGATTGATGCCAGTAAGTTGCGCTAATCAAGGCTAATTAAGGCTTTCTGCAGACAGATCATGACTGATCCAGTCTTCTGGATAAGGGCATCCATATCCAATTGACCAGTTTAGTAGATTAGGAAGGGAGTGCGTGTGGTGGAGGTCTGATATGATCCACGTTTGTCTTGGTTACTGAATTTGGTCGCAGACCCATAGGCCAGGTGGAAACTTTGGTATGTTAAGACGACCGTAAATTTGTCTGTAGTGTTGCTAACTTTAACGTCCAATTCAGCCTTCAACCGCAAACGGAAAGTTGATAATGTACTGGTCAGTTCTTTCGATACCCAATCAATCAGAGCATTGATGTGACTTTCTGTCCAGGAACTGCAGCGAGCTCCACAGTGTTGCCAACTCCACGGATTCTAACATGCGTATCCAACTACGGCAAGTGCTCACTTTCACATTCAGCAATAAATTAACATTCATTCAATTCTCCCCTTGCTCCTAGCCACTCAAAATTATCTTCCTCACATCAGGCGATTGTCGCGCGTTAGACCATCTTTGTTTAATGCGGTTTTCGCCCGATCCAAGTCCGAACACAGACATCTGAGCTGCCCAGTAGCCCACCGTAAATTTAAGAAACCGAGGCGTCATCACAAACTTACCTAAAAATATTTCGCATTGCAAAATTACACAGCATATTTTTATCGTTTGAATCAATTTCATAGGCTTGCTCTTTTTATTTGCCTAAAGGCGGTGGCTGTGCTACCTTTGGTTTACTTTCCTTCTAAAATATCATGCCGTCTCAAACCACCTATAGGCGGGTTGCGGGATCGAGAATGCTTATTCAGCTAAGGGTGCGCCGTGCCCTAGAAACGGCGCATGCCTGACCAACCGCAAAAACAGACCTGCCTGACTATCTCATACTAAGTGACTGCGGAATACCTGTCTACGCAGCCCTCGTAAGTAGGGCTAGGCCGCTGAAATAAGCTACCTACAGGTAGGGGGTAGGAATCAATCAGTATAGACCGCTTTATATGGTGGTTTGTAGGGCTATTCACACCAGTTACGACTTGCGGATCATATGATAGTTGGGATCTCCTCCTTAGACAGGCATCACAACTTCCCCATTGAATGTTTTCAGTTTGGAGAAAAATCATCAGGGTTTCCTTCAGAGGCGCATCGGGGCAGCGCAGAAGGTGACGCTTGGCCAATTTCATTGGAAGCCTGTCGCTTATGCTCAGGGTTTTCAACCGGTGTCCCATCGGCTAACGTCCCACGACCAATAAGAGTACCAATGACGCAATGACAGCGTCTTCAGGCTCGCGAAACTGCATGCCCAGCGGGCTATTTTGAACATGCGTCACGTTAAAAGCTTGGTACAATGCGCTAACATGCCTGTTAAATGGTATAGAATTGCAGCAAAATTGCCAGTTCCATTTCGGGACTAGCACTCC
Source organism: Dicrocoelium dendriticum (assembly GCA_944474145.2). Lineage (NCBI taxonomy): Eukaryota > Metazoa > Platyhelminthes > Trematoda > Plagiorchiida > Dicrocoeliidae > Dicrocoelium > Dicrocoelium dendriticum. The sequence goes on from OX104061.1 coordinate 60,893,832, forward strand.
CAGCAGCCCACCATTCAAACCGCTCTCCGTAACCTAAGGCTGTCTCGTTCCAACCAGTATTTCGATTTTGCAGACCGCTCTTGTCGCTTTACTTGCAAGCCTGCCACACCGACGCCGGTCATTCGCAGCTATTCACCTGTAAGTGCCGCGCTATGCGGACACAGTACCGTTGTGGGCCCGAGCTTTCGCTGGACGTCCGCAGCCTTGGACTACGCCAGTGCCAAACTAGCCATAAGAAAGATAATTGTGTGTCACATTATCGTGTTCTCATCCCCATCCCTCAACTGATGCCGTTCGCAAGGCTTGCCTTTATGCGCATGGTCATCAGCTTATGCCCACTGAACCCTCCACCCAATCACATCACGTGTTTGGAAGCCTTGCGGCCCTAAGCTGCGTGGAACTAGCTTCAGAGTAACTACCTCTGCTAAGCGAAGGCTAGAAAGCCCACGCGTCTCCACCACACACCACCAGCTGATAAATTCATCTAAGGGTTATTGCATCTACCGTCTTTGACTGTTTAGGGCTATCTCAATGTTAAGGTCACTCGCGCGCTTGGTGCGTAGAAATGATACTGGATGAAATTCATTTGCTTTAAGGATTATGTTCAATTAGCTTGCAGAACAAATCCTTAGGGAGCAATTCAATTGCACAACGGATAAAATCAATTGGGAATGGTTGTAATAATCTCTTGCTTATTTTTGCCTTTTCGTGCGGCATATGGCCATTAAAGCTATGCTGTGTTTTCGTAAGTCATGATGGCCTTCATTGAGCCAGTAACCTAGCAAATGAATAGCCTTGTCTATGCCCACGCAGGGACTACGGGGATACCCATAGGTCGAGAATGTAAGAGCTGTCTCTCGCTTCGGCGGTAGTGATCGACACTAATGACGTAAAGATAAACTTGCCCAACTGCCACTGCTGAAAGTTCTATTGCATTAGCATGGGTAACATGTGGCAGTAACATCCTCCATTCGTTTGCGTTGATAACAAGCTACAAATTATGACCAGCAATATTAGGCTTCCTTCAAGGATTTATCATATCGTAATCTGTTCCATTAGCCGGGAAGCTGAATAAGTTCGCCCACACACTGAGAGAAGATACTTAAAACTCAATGGGGCGACAGGGGAGAATGAATAAAGAACAACCAATGTATACAGACTGAAAATGTTGCATTACAAATCCCGTCGGATAGTCGGTGGGGATATTATAACAACAATGAGGAGATTAATAACTGTAAACCAGGTAGTACCTCAAATAAACCAATAAGGACTTATCTTTTGCTCTTCCGTAGTCCCGCAATCGGCTTAGAAACAAAGCACTTGCAGTTAACTGCAAATAGCTCCATGCGAAACTCCAGGTGCAGGATGGAGACGTAATGCTAAGTGGCAAAGTGTAAGTGGTTGAGTGGGTCACCCAACCGTCTTTTAAACACTGTTAGTGTCGGTGCAGGGGTGACCGATTCTGAGACAGCATTCCACGGGTGACAGACACAAAAGAAAAAGAGATTTCTGCGCTACTCAAGGCTGCTATAATGTGCAGTAAGTTTTATGAGTGGCCCTTAGTGTTGTATTGATGTTGAGTCGCAGTAAAGGGCGACACACATGATTTGGGTCCCGCAGGATCGTGTATGTCATAATGAGGTCGCCTCGTATTCTGAAATAGGTTCGACGAAATACCCCCCATTGTTGCAGCGTCACTTGGTATGAAAGCTTGCGTATTCTAATTACCTTTTTAGATTCCCGACGTTGTGGCTGCTCCAGTGCATTAAGGTCTTGTTTCAGCCATGGATGCCGGGCTTGTGTTGCGTATTCGACATGCGGGCGAATATCCGCACTGAGCAGGTGTCGAAATATGGAGCTGTTTAATTTGTCCAAACGCCCGCCGCAACAGCCCGAGGTGTTGATTTTCAGTCTCTGTGGCATTTTTGGATGGCCTGGAGCAACCGAAGTCATTTTGAACCTCGACACTCAAGCCAGGTTCGCCAGTTGAGTTTTGCAGTATATTCATTCCGAGCAGGTATGAGTAGCTGAGCTGATAACGGATGGAAATTACCTTGCATTTACTGATGTTACAATGTAGATTGTCATGTGTTGACCATTAGTATACCGTAGCTAGTTCACATTGAAACAGGCTGATCGACGTTTGCCTGGATTGTGCGCCAGATCTTGATATAGCGACAAACATTAGAACCTTTGAAGCTTTTTGCTGTGTAAATTCATTAATAAACACCAAAAACAAACGTGGTCCGAGAACTGATCCTTGCTGCACACCACACTCGACTTGTGTGGGGTCCGATAAAGAGCTCTGAACTCTGACCGCTAATTGCCGGTGAAGTAAAAATTTGGCAATCCCACCATCGTGATACGGCGTGCGTTATTCCAAGCTTTCACATGGCGGGAATTTGATTATGTGCTGAGCGGCGCTGGAAAACTGAGCTAAAGGTCTGGTGAATCGTCTTGCTGCTGTGTTCAGTGCCTCTGGAAGAATGGTATTGACACCCGGCAGGTGTGTTTGCCTAGAAACGTCAGGTTTTACACACACCCTCCGCGCTAAAAGTGATGTTGTTTAGTTCTGGAGAGGAGTGGCTGCTGATTAGTTGATCACTTGATGCAAGAACCTCTGAAACGTGGGGGCATGTTGCATCCGCACCGCGTTTGCGGCTTACACGGCAGTTCCTGTTAGATCGTCAGCCGTCTTGAGTGAAGGAGTTCCTGTCACGTCGCTTCAGGTTAACTCCAGGCTGCATTCTAATGATAGTGGAATTCAAACGGGGAGGTTTTAATGGGGGTATCCCCTAACGAATGGTTCAGTGAACCCAATTATCTGCATGGATGGACGCTAAACGCGTGCCTCCGTTTCTCATTATTAATGCTTGATAATTTGGATGCTGTATTCCTGTGACCTCGAGCGTTTCGCACGTCCCGTTAGGGTTTCTTTCAAGACTGATTGATACGCAAATAACCATCTTATTACACAGCTCCGTTGCTCTGTTTTCGTCCGCCTTAAGAGATAGCCAACAGTGATTCAGTACTCGAGCAGCTGAATTGTTTGGCCCATACAGAATACGCGAAGACCCATATAGTGCCAGGAGAGGACTGAATCGCCACATCACTGATTCATCAGGGAAGGTCCAAGTGATCGAATTGGCCGACGTGTAATGCAGTGGGAAACGCGGTCCACATTGATATGGCGCCTGGTAATCTATTCATAAAATGAGTGCTTCGCAACGAACCTCCAATGATAGATAACACTAGTTTACATCATGGTGACACGATTTGGGAGCCTAACTCTCCAATATTCGCATAGCTGCACAGGTCCGTGTGTAAAGTCAGAAGTAAATAAAATAGAGAAGACAGATGGGGCGCCAATGAAATATTTAGTCACCGCCTTTGTTTAAGGAGATCAAGGTTCACGATCAAGAGAAGAGTCTGCACTGGCACTCACTAGTTACACAAATCGGTTTCATTAGCATGACTGCAATCTGTTCGGGAGGTTGTTTGGTTGCATTACTCCTCAATGCTTGCAATGAATCGCTGACCCTTTGTATAAAATACAATGTGTCCAAAGTGGTTTGCAAAAAGCACTTTTTGTGCGAAACGTCCAAATTGGTATTCGAAACGTCTAAAATATTTTGCGAAATCTTCTATCGTGGTCTGCAAGTAGTCTAACGTTGTTTTAAAATTTCCAAGTTGTTTCGTCAAAACGCCCATTTTAGGGTTAAAATAATATATACAAATAGCAGCCGGCATCCGTTGTCGGATTTGCATGTCATTGTGGGCAGCTAAAGTACGCCTGTGCTGCAGAAGGACCATGAGTGGCTTGCGCTGCACCATTCAGAGCTCCAACCACACACCCAATATCCGGTGTAAACCCGAAGGAATAAGACCGAGAGATATGTGGATGGAAGCCACGTTTAATCAACGGTTCCTGCCCACGCTCCATCACATGCAAACACATGCACGCTGTATTTGGAGAATCAATCGCACACATGGACTTGGCTGAACCCTAGTCCGCTCCATACTGAGTGCATGGAACCAATATTCTAACCTTGCACGACCAGAAGGGCCATTCACCCGTCTCCTCTAGCAACTACCAACTGTCTCCTGGAGCTAGTATGGACGAAGTAGTGGGTAATAGACAGGTAGGCACCTTTTCAACATACACATCAAGCGCAGCCACACCGGGGATATCAAGCAACAGCCAATAACTTGTAACGGCGCTAATAAATAAAACAAATCGAAGAATGCATAAAGATACAGTGACATGACAATGAATAAGCTTAGGGAATGAATTGGTTCATAACAAATTCGCGATAATTTCAAGAGGTCGGAAAATCTATTTTAGGAAAATGACACAAACGCGAAAATATTATCGAAGTTAGCTAGATATTTTATTAGGCGTGTGCAAGTTTACGGAAGATAGTTCAGTAGATATGAATGTGAGATAAAAAGAATTAGAACGATTTAGCAAACAGACAAGCTGGAATTAAGTGATTCAGCATGTAAGCATGCGATTAGTAAATCGAATGCAGCGCACATACAAAAGCTGCACCGCTTCTAACTACGTCCTCTGCAGGACTCGTCGTCGCTTTTGTATTGGCCACGAGTGGCCTCCCTCATGACTCACTAAGCCTGCCTGACTCAGGTCCTCGCGACTGCATGTGTTCCAGCAACATGAGCTCAATGTTGATAATGTAGAACTCATCGGTACTTGCCGCCCCTGCATTCGCCGCTTCTTCGCTGTATGCATGAGATCTTTCCCCATGTACTTTGGCAACTTCCTACATGATCAGATCGCGCAACGTACGCAGATCAACCACCTTTGATTCCCATGACCTGCAATCAAGAGTAGAAAGTGGGAGGCTCACATTGATCATGTCCTGGTAGGGTAAATGGATTCCTTACATGCCGGTTCGTATCACTCAGCTAAATCTATGATAGCTGCTTCGGTATCCGCGTCGAATCCATACGGCTTACATGACCGAGCCACCTAAGGTGCCAGAAAATTATGCGGTCCACTGTATACATTCCACTTCGACACCATCCTTCCTTGTCCGCAACTCTGTCGCACCAACCGATGCGCACATCCCGTCGCAGGCACTGTTGGTAGTATCGCTCGAGATATCGCTCATCCCGCTAGAATATCGTCCAGGTTTCGCTGTTGTATAGAAGAACGCATCGCACCATGGATTTGTACATCATCAGCTTCTTGCCAAGAGTAAGCTAATGTTTGTGCCATACTCGGTACTCTAACTTCCCGAATGCTACTGCTGCCTTAGAGACGCGGATACGTAGCTCATTGTGTAGCTGCTGGTCAGTCAACATCACACTCCCAAGGCAGCATAAGCGGGCGGTGGTTTCTAATACTTGATCATTGATGCTGATTCGCAGGAAATTGTACACTGATGCTCCGTTGAAGGCAGAAAGAGACAGACAGTTTTGCATAAAATTGTAATGTTTGCTTCCCAGCTGTCCACCAGCTACAGAGCACAGCCTAGACCGGAAAACCACTAAAGGCTTTTCGCCCTAGTAAGGCTAGTCAGTTGTGTGAATTCCCTCGGTCCCCTACTGGGGATTGGACGCAAGACCGCTAGAGACAGATGCCAACAAGCCAGCAGCGTAAACCACTGAGCCATGGGTGACTTCGGCTCGGCTACTGAATTTGTAAGCCAAATTTTGCTTGCGTTGATGATGATTCCGATTTTGGCACTTTTGAAGTCAGATAACTTCTTATATGCTGCAACTCATCCGCGCTGTATGCAAACAATTCACAGTCGTCAGCAAGCAGCAGAATACGGATAGTTGTCTCCCAGACTAGGGTTCCCGCACCGAAACGAAGGATATTCAGCTACCCATCATAAATACTGTGCTCCAAACAAACACCGTAAGCACAAGCCGCATAAAAAGCACTAGACATCATGGCATGAAGATTAATATTAAGCAGGGCAGGAGCTAAGACAGCCATGCTACGCACCAGCGATAATCGCAAACTTACTTGAGGTATCTCCATTCAGTTGCATCCTCATTTGCATACCACTGTGCAAACATTCAAGTAAACTAACGTACGTACTCGGACAAACCAACTTAAATAGCACCAGCCAAAATGCCTCACGGTTCACCGTATCAAATGCCTTGGTGAAATCAACGAAAAGCGAATACAACGGCTGATGTCATTCCTTACACTTCTCCTGCAACTGACGAGCCGCTAACGCCAAATCTGCAGTGCAGAGATACCAATGGAATCGACATTGCTCTTCCGCCACGTTGGGTTCTACAACATTAGTGACGAGACTATGGAGCACGATTCGTGCAACCAACTTGCCCCCACAACACAGTAATTTCCTACAACGATAATTCGTGCGACATTGCTTGCTCCACTTGCCCTTGTACAGTGGTAGCAAAAGGGCATCCTTCAGCTCAGGAGGTACCCCCTCCTCCTCAATGTGCACGCGGTGCACGAAGTGGTGCAGAGCGATCAAAAACCCGGGACCGCCGCTTTTATATATATATATATATATATATGAGGAACCCCTGAAAATAAAGTGCTCTAGGATAGACAAAGTAAGCTATCTACGGTTTCGGTTCAGCAGTGCTATTACGCTTCTGTGGCCGGTGCACCCGTTTCGACCGGTCGGTAAGATACAGATAAACAATGGATGTGCACGCAGAGGGCCATGATCTCTTCTAGACAGCAAGTCTGTGGTCTTACTATGCAACGTATGAAGGCCTACATCTCAAAGCGATCTTTGGATTTATTTGAGCACCGCAGAAATATCCCAGCCGAGTCTAATCATGAGGAAGTTGCGCTGTTCCGTCAGTCGGCTGCTCAAACAAAGCCCACGCAGGGACCATAATGCCTGATGGCCCCAGCGTGCTTCAGAAACGGAGTCCACTACCCTCTCTGGCAATACTTGCAAACACTTCCAGCTCATTAGATAAACTGGCCACGGAAAGCCTCGTGTCAATGAGAATATATACGGAACAGATGGTTTTCCGAATGCTAATTTACAGAGATGTTTGTACCGATGGGCCGAACAACTTCATTCTCAGTTCAACTGGCTCTCGCCGTCCACGTATATCTGCTGCCAACCTAGTAGCCGGCTCTGGGTCGTCCCACCTGATCCACCAAGCAAAGCGGAAGTTTGTCTTGCGATTTCAAACCTAAGACGATTCCAGGCTTAGACGGACTTCCTCCCCAGCTGTTCAAATTTGTAGGCTAACCTCATTATTCTCCAAAATCTTGCATAAAGAAAAGGCGCCTACTCTCTAATCTGAGTCAGTTATTGTTCCGGATCGTAAGTAAAGTGCTAGCACTTCATGTACCAATCCCCAGGTGATTATTCTCATTTCGATTGCCTCCAAGCTATTGGCATGCATTTTACTCCGGTTACTCTCTCATTCGCGAATCGCAGTACCGAAAAACATGCAAGATTCCGACCGGACCGCGGGTGTGTAGATCATATGTTCGCACATGGTCAAACCATGTAACACCTCCACTTTTACCAGAGGACTGTTATCGTTGCATTCCTGGACATGCGTGCCGCAATCGACTCGGTTGATCTACCAGCATTATGGTGTTGTTTGCTAAGGAACTGTGTCTCAGCAATGTGAACTGCCATCCTACGCGCATTGTATTTCCACAACTCTGGCAAAATGAGGGTGTATGCCAGACTTTCCTTGTCCTTCGCTGTCAACAACATTTTACGAAAAGGATACTTGTGTCCCTGCTCCTCTTTAATTTTGCAATTGAAGACATCATGTCAAGAGCTCTAGACAATTATCAAAATTGTGTCATACAGCTTCTACCGGGCAAGCGAGCAGCAGACTTAGATTATGCCGATAATACCGCCTTATTTGCTGCGGACTCACCGAGTATACAAATCACTCTAGACCGCCTGGCGTTTAAGGCATCTAGGTACGGAATGTGCTTTGCCCCGTCAAAGTGTCAAATGCCGCTTCAGGATTGGAAATCAAATTTTTCCGTGCACAATATTGAAGGTATACAGCTTGCACAAGTGGATACCTTTGTCAAACTTGTCAACTGTATGTCGACTGCTGGTACCATTAGAAGGGATATTTCTCTTTGCATCGCCAAATTCCAGTCGGCGTCTGTCAATCTGCAGCACTTGTGGTATCATCAAGATATATCCCTCTTCGTAAAAGGTTGCGTTTGCCACCTTTCGGACGGTGATGCTATATGGAAGCCAGTCAGGGCAAGTTCGCGTAGACGACATGTGCCAGATCTCGTCCAGCGACAAAGAAAGCTTGAGCAGGATTGCTCGTGTGTGATGTCAACAATATATTTGCAACAATTAAGTCAGGCGTCGTGTTTTAACTAATGTGAGTATTTCCTTCAGCAACTTGGTTTCGCTTCAACAGATAAGACAGCGCGCTCATGTCTTACGTATGTCAACTGAGTGTTTGCCCCTATCGCGCTTGGTTCGCTTATGCAAGACTCAACTTTCCAAGACAATGTGGTGGTTCACCATCCAGTTATAAACATCAAACGAAATCGTTGAATCCACGTCTAGCCAACATTGGATCCACACGTCTGTCTGGTTGGGGAACAAAGGACGTGGAGTGCGATTGCTGCAAATAATTCAAGATATGGCTCGCAATCGAAACCAATAGAGGATCTGTGTATATAAATGATCGCATTAGGATATATAATGCTTAACGATTAAAAAGGACCAAAATATAAAAATGGCGAGTTCAAAACAAAAAATGTTCCGTTTTTTCCTATTGCTGCAAAATAGCTGAAATGTGTTGCACGGCTTCAATTACTGTGTGTTGTTGTTGCTACTGTGTTCAACCTGTTTTGGGTTTAGTGCTGTCCATGTTTATGATTGGTTCAAATTCGATTTGATAGGCTGATGATATTACCAATATGTATATTTATATAAATATATTTACATGTAAACCTATGGTACCCCAGCGATCGGTTTAAGAGCCTTTACGTTCGTAACGCATCCACAACTATCAACACAGGCACAGTTATTTGATCACGCAGGTTTCCGCAGATTTTTAGCGTTATGTGTTTCGGAAACCAACACTATGCCTTTGGCACAAGCATTCCTCGGTAAACCATTGATGCATGTGCGTTGTTTCTTGAGCTTATTATTTTCGGCAAATGCGTAAAAAGCGCACGCACTAGGCATATTGATTTCAATCTACATTTTGTTGATTGGAAGATGGTTTACTTAGGCGAATCCATTTACATGAACAAGTTAATGCTGAGTTAGGTCTAAGCGTGGTAACTAATGTTCTTCTTCAGCTAGTTAATTTGTATGGAAGCGGCGGAATGAACGATCCTGTTTATTCTTGTCTCATAGCTCCGTATATCGTCACATACGATCAGCATTTCTTAACTTAGACTGGGTTTCAGTAAATATTAAGTAGGCTACCCAAAAGCTGAAATCAACCGAATTGCAGTCTAGTCAACTCATAACTCAGTACTAGCAAATGCGTCCACAAGGCTTCGCTGCATGTTGACTCACCAAAATTAACCTACCTTTTACTCATGGGCTACTAACTTTTATCTATTTCAAATTACATTGTTTGACGAAGAATACCACGAACTCAGCTGATGTCAAGAAGTGGGAACAATAAATAATGAACAATGATTTATCACGAACAAAATGCAAGTGCTTGATAAATCCCGTAGAATGGTTGGAATTAAAGTTAAAAGTGAAAGGATTAACAAATAACTAAATCACCATTTTAAGCGTCTATCGATTTGGATGCTCTGCTGCATAACGATCGTTGGAATTTCGAATGAGATGCGCACATATAATTTAGTAGAGAGAGCAGTTATATTTCAGTAACCCCGTGAGAAATAAAAAAGAAGAAAATGACAACATTCACTAGTGTGCTGCTTAATTTGACCAGTTCGATGCGTTGATACTGATTCGATACATCCAAGCAACTCACAAAGACACTTATGCATGTATCTTCACCGCCACATTGTGGAGAGGGCCGTTAAGTACACGCTTTGGTTTGCATTGTGTCGTCCTCCGCGTGAAGCGTACTACATCTATTAGCGCACTTTTGAAAGCATGTCGTAAAGGCATTTTTTGAAAATCGTTATTGTCAAGGCAAGGACGAGATAAGTCGGAAAGGCGTTCCAAGACGTGAAACACAGGGGTGAAAACGTTTCGTCGACAATCATTTCGACTGTAGTGTGTATTCAGCTTTATCTGAAGGCCACTCAGGTTTTTATTTTGACTCAGCTGCAACAGTTTTTAATATGAGTGATTTATGTGTGTTAGTATTATGTAAACCACGTTGAGATCTCCTAAGTACCCTCGAAATTCACCACTGTACAGTCCAAGTGACCGCGGTATGCGTTGGTAGGAGAGGTGAAACAATTGGCTGACGAGTTTGTCTGCTCTGCGTTGTGAAGCTTCGGGTGCATCTACGTCACGGTTGCGCCAGCATGAAAGGTAGTATAGCACACTTTATGTAAGACCTCACCTATGCGTTCAGAACGTGAGGAAAGACTGATGGCACGAAATTTCTGAATACCCACCGTAAGAGTATAAGATTTTGCCTGGCTCTTTTCTATCGCGTTTCAGCTTGTCTCGAACAGCCAAGATCATGCTGTATGATCACCCACGGTTGCTTTCCTGAGAAGAACGTTGCAACTGCGGGTCCAAAAGTCAATGTTCATTGGTGACCAGAGGGCGTATGCTCAAGACTTTGCACTACACCACTTTGAACTGGAGAATGTTAATTTATGACCATATATAAGCTTTGCCGAGATCACTCTGCAATGCCATGTGCTTATCCTCTGTCTTGATGTCATACCAGATTTTGAAGTTATCCGCAAATACTAACAAGATCGCTTGCAGTGCACTGGCAAGATCGTTAGTAAATGTTTGGAATACAAGTGGCGCCAGTACTGATCAATGTGGCAAGCCACACTGGGTCTCACTTAGGTTGGCAATATAGTCTCGAACTCTCAAATTCAGCTGAGTTTGAATGAGGAAGTTGCTACGCAACGGAGAACAGGGTCACCGATACTATCCAACAGCAGAAAGTTCAATCCAGATAGAGACGTTTACAATGTGCACTAGTCGAAAAGTACACATCTCGTTATACGCTAATCCCTGAGGTCCATGGATTTATCTCTGAAGAATAATATATGGTGATGAAACCTGTACGCACTCACTCTCTACATAAGTATGGTCTAACTGGAGTGCATAATGTAATTATGCCCATGCACCTAAGGAGCTCCACGTTTAGTGCGCCGCACTAAGTCACTGCTGAAGAGCGTTCTTGAACCCCTCAAACGTCGAAATTAAAATAAGCGTTTTAAACGGCTGCGAAATAATTCACCACATGGAATGTGCATATTTGACCGGAAAGTGAATGATATCTTTAAATATTCAGTCTGTCATTTAATAACATTCTCTGAAATGAGCAACAGGACAACCCATGTAAGTTTTTCTCAAAACATGGTCGTGGACGTCAACGATGAGTAGCCTTTTGTTGGCAATTGTCTTCAAGGATACCATTGAAGAAAGGTAGAAGATTTCACAGAATCATTGACTCTATATACGCAGCGTGATGCGTAGTTACTACTAATCGTGAATTCCGTTATGGACGTTCCGCGCCCAACCATGATGCTCAACAAACCAAACGGGAGAAACGGGAGAAACTGGTACCCAAACTGTCTCCCGTATACAGATATTTCGATTGCACAGCATCCAGTCTGTTGCGTCAGATATTCTCTCTGTAGAAAGCTAACCTGGATTGGTCAGTATTTGCTTTTTAAGAATTTCTCCCTATTCAAATCATACCCCCTCTCGTCCACAAACGTTTACATGTTGCTAACATGATCTACACCCCAGACGTCACATAAACATATAAAAATATGTTATTCGAAAAGCTAAGATCCAACGGATACCCACTGAGATTTATTAAGCGTCTCAGTGAAAAAAGCGGATGGGATCTTGTTCAACCAGTTCCAAAATGCCAATCTTCAATCTGATGCCTTTCAATTTTGAACATTATATAAAAGTCACCTAAAATCAGTAACCAGTTTTAATAAAAATGAGCCTACAATGAGAAGAAACCGAAGCTGTTCGCGTTGAAGAAACTTAGGACTGGTGTTCGCTTTAAACACTGACAACGAGGCAGTGCGTCTCATTGTAGGTGTAGATGTGCAACAGCTTCGTTGGGCGAACGGACTAAATTTTACATCTTGGAATCAATGTACACATCCCACACATGCGGATGGTGCTTAAAATGACGGAATCAGCCAATGCGGAAACTTAAGAGCCTCGATGTTCAAAAGGCATTTGCTTACAATAAGCCACCTTGGTGAGTTGTTCACATCCGAATACGCTCTCAGCCAACCCCATATTTGGGACTATTGAATGCCGCTGTTATCCTTCGCGAATGTCCAACGCTATGCACTAACATAATCTCTACACATTGGTAGTGAGCATTCAAAAACAAATAAATGGATGAAGTCTACACTTGGTAGCGCATGCTCCTGGTCATTCACGTGTTCATCTGAAACCGTTTTGGCGCAGCAATCACTGTGCTGTGCTTGGAAATGCCACGAATGTACGAAATGGCAAAGTAATATCATGTATACCGTTTTCGGATTTTTTATCTGCGGTTATACAGGGAATATATTGGTACATATCCTCTGGTTTTACCTGAAGCTCAGTTAATTTCAACAGGATATTTGTACTATGCATAAATAATGTCACTTTGCTTAATGATTAAACCTTTGTAAGTAATTTGCTTAGTCCTTGAGCCAATAAGCACATTAACTTTCAACCGGAGATAGCGATCTTCCGCGTCACATTAGGAGGTGCCCAAAGTGACCAAACGAACGTGTACAAATGAATGCAACACCAAATATGAGTAACATATTGCTGGACATTCTGGACAGTGGCATGTCACAGTGTTCAAATTAGCAGTTAAGCAGGTAGCAGCGCCGTGGTTTTAGCATGCCTTTGAGCCAAATCTAGCCATAACTGGCTGTTTGTCATTAAGCTCATCTCCAAAATATAACTGGGCCCAGAACCAAATGCTAAGACTGTACCTAAATAGATCTAACCGAAGCTAGTTAACAGCAAATGACCGTGTTAGTTGGTATCGGCATCAGGTATGGATAGTATCAAATTAATACAGGATTCAAAACATATGAGAACTGTTAAGTTTTGTAGTTACAAACGGATGCTGAAGACTGCTGTCGCTAGTCTACTACCACGTAAAGGAAACGTATGTCAGACACTGATTAGTGATGCTAATAGGAAATCTTTAGTACAACATTTAAATAAGTAGACATAAACCTAATCGTAAATAAACGGTACTTTGATGTGGTGCATCGGAGTTTATGTATGCGTGCCTATTCCAAATCTGTGGCTTGAGGCCTCTCCCATTCCAATATCGAAGAAATAACGGGTACCAGACAGAATTTCGCATCGTATACAACCTTAGTTAGATGGGTTAGTTAGATGGGTTACTAAGTAATTTAAGTAAATCTAGCCCATCCAGTTTACTGGGTTCGCGCCAAAGCTAGAGATAACAGGCAACGTTTGTTCCTATTATGCTAATGTTGGAAGCAAACAACCTAGCTTCTTCTCATTAGCTTTTTATACCACAAATCATCTAGTGACAGTCCAAACCACGACCTCATAGCTGGAGGGTCCAAGTCGCAGATTTCACACTCAGTAAGTTTGATCCTCAGATTTACACAATCAGAACCGCCACTCACTTACAATTTGAAACCGTAGGCATTCATTTATGCGTTGCATGCTCTTGTTTCATGGTAAACTGGTGTAAAATTACATCTGGTTATACAAGGAAAATGTGGACACGGACAGTCCAGTTGCTATTGACGGTATTCGCTTTCTTGTACTTTCAGATTTGCAACGTACCTGAATGCAAAAAATCGGTACAAGTACAGGCGTTAGATCAGTTCTCAGCCAACGACCTCCATTTAGCTAAACTGGTCAATAATCTGGCTGATTGTTGTACTTTTGCATGGATCCGTTCTAGTCAGACCGTCAGATAGCGAATGCATGTCCAAAGGCAGCTTGACGAAAGCATTGTCTATGGAGACTGGTGACCAGCAGCATCTGTTTCGGATCATTCTTGATTCGGATCCAAGAGCACTCGTAACCTGTCTTTAATCTTTACGGAACACTATGAACAATTACTGGAGTTGTTGTGCAATGGCTCACCCGCCATGGCTACATTCGTTGTTAATGAGCTGATGATTCAGTTGGATCAAAATCCACCTCGTCCTCCATTACACTATCTTTAGGAAACCAACTTGTTTACATCGAAGGATGCGCAGTGAGAAAATCCAGGCCTCTAGCGTTTGTTACATATGGCGTGACACCCTGATGAATTTATCAGGTCAGGCATGTAGTTGATTGTAACAGTAAAACTATCACCGTAGAACAGGTAGGCGAATGAATTTTACACATGATAAATGATTATATATGTTGCAGAGGTATAGCTATGTATCAAATATATTCACTCAAATTTACAGCCCATATTGTTTCGTTTCTGTCATACAGAAAGTCTAATCTTCGGACCCAAGTTGCTTGCAGCCAGTGCAGCCAGTACCAGCGAGCAGATTGTACTAAGCCACATAAGATGCAAAATTTGCTGTTTCTGCTTGCATACACATGCATTAGCCCCATTAATTTTTCCACCTAAATAAAATCCAAAAATAGTAAGCGTTAAACAGTTACTATGCTTTTGTCTGTAAAGTAAATTGCACACCCATCATCCTTATCGTCGTTGTTTATCTCGACCCGGAACATACAAATTTTGAAATCTTACACTTGTAATTTTCTCTCAAAATTGTTTTTTCATATCGATTTAAACTATCGTTTAATTCCTCCGTTCGTATGTTCTCAGCAAACAGAGAATCTCACAAAAGCCAGATACTGTTACCTCAATATAAAGCAGTTCATCTTATTAAAAGGTAGCCCGTAGGTACAGTAAGAGATCTAGCACTCCCAACCACTACATAACATTGCGGGGAGTGATTGCCAAAGATTCAGTCATTGGCTTGATGGATCGGTTTTCTTTCTCGCTGTTAATACTACCCATAGCAATTGATCAGTTCACGAAACTGACATAAAGTTCACGTAGAGCATTGTCCTGTGACGAGAATGCACTGTCATAAAACCGTCGGAAGTAAACGGATGCAATCTCATGGTCAGCGACCGCCTCAATAACTGTTTAATTTAAGGATGCGGTGGAGGAATGGTCACTGTGAACAATCCAACTCAGACGGGGTGAGTGTTAACTTTAGTACCTTTGCAAACCGCATGAAATATTCCAGGAATCCAACAGCTTGATTAAATGTTTTTCTTCTTTCCTATCAGAACGTGCTATACGCGGTTATGATGAAATAAAATCATATGTTGGAATTCATTCGTTTCCTTGATAGTAGCCACTGAAGTAAACTGAGAATCTACAGCAGAATCTTACGCTCAGTTAAGCTAACGAAAATGTAAATTCGTCTATGAAATATTTAATGGCACGTCGAGATTATCAGTCTGTGAGAAAGCCCACACTTCTTACATCAAACATAGGCTTTAGCCTTTAATTTGTTGAGAAAAAAGACAGCATATAATTCTATTTTATTGGTTCACGGACGCGCTTTCTATGGAACTTGAAAACCAACATTACAAAGGTGCATAACTGTAAAATAAAAATATTTTATTCATTAGCAGTTTAAAGTACACTAGCAACCAGTAGACAACTTCAACTTGTGAAACATTTCAACGAGGTGGCTAACACTAAAAGTCCGCACTTTTCTACCAGGAAATTCATGCATTTATCATCGTACTCTATTCCCTGGATCCTTCAGTTTGTGGGAAATTCACGTTGAATTATACAGTTTGCTTTCTGTGGCATTAGTTACTTTCATCATGGAGGATGTGGTCAGTTTGTGTTGAGCTGGTAAAGCTAGAACACCTAAAGGGAAAAGTTATAATGATCAGAATAAACTTTACGAACAATTCGTACAAATGGCCAGAACTAACGCGAGTTGACGATTCCCACAATGGAAACTAATCACGGAATTCGCGTGAAGGTAAATGTGGGTGAAATTGTGTTCATAAGCAATCAAACAGCAATAGGAAGAGTGTTTTGAATTTATAAACGTTGCTAACAGTAGGCCAGAGGACCATTTGATAAAGAAATCAGTTCGTTTGGGATAAGATCATAGGCCGTAATTTCAACTGTTTCGAAAGCTAGATTCAGCAAACTGGATGAACTTGTAGAAAGGGAAGTACTAGTTTTCATGCTTGTTTGACAGCTGAATGTTTACTATTTTCTATACTCAATCTGACCCTAGACCACCAGGTTTTATGAACAACGCCTTTAGGTTTATGTATAGACAAACAGTTTTGTTTTTATTTGCAAAATGTAGTATATTTTTGCTCTATATACTTCCTAAACTACATTTGTGTACCGAAGTTTTATTTTTTTTGGTTGCCGGTAGCCGATTCCTCTTGCTAGCCTAAACTAACTACCCACCCGATGCACTTTATTCCTGTCAGCCGAAGTTAACCTAACCTAAAAATATGGATCTACTTTTATCGAGAAAATGTCATTAGGCATTTTCATATATTGGTTACTGGCTTCATGGTTTCGCATTAGGCGGAGTATAGGTTATAGATGAGCAAAGCACTACCCACGACTATTTGTGAGGAGTACATTTGATCGTGTAGAAACTACTTAGTTATTACGCTAAATAAACCACGGCTGAAAATTCCAAAGCGAACTTTAAATATTCAGCCAAACTGATTTACCTACTGAGGACATAATATCCCTTTTTCCCAAATCCTTTACTTCTATCCTAAATAAAGTTCGCATCTTTGCTTTCAACGCTCGCAGTATAAAAAACTTCACCTTCTTATTTTGGCATTATTGCTGTATCCTTGACTTCTCAGAGTGAAACACTTCATCCTTGAGATTCTTCCGACTATCAAACTGCTACCGTGTATCGGTTTTTCACAGACTTTCACATTTTGATTGAAATACCTATTCGTATGTTGAGTACTGCATTCATTTTGAATTATATAACCACGGCAACAGGAATTTACGTATTGATTTCTCTGCCCAAACCGTGCATATAGTACAGATTTAGTAACCTACAGATTCCTTGTCCTACCTCAAACAATTACCTAGACCAGGCTTAAAATATAACGGCCCGTGGTAAATCAGATTTTTTGGGCAATAAGCAAAACTTCTGAGCATGTTATGATAAAATTGAGCATACAATGTGTAAACAAGTAAGTGTATGTAGCCTAGTACCTTCACAACTTAGATTAAATTCGCTGAGCTAGACAAGCTTTTGCGAACCTTTTGTCGCCAGTCGAGGTGAAATTTTCAGTGTACCATTGTGTACCGGGGCACAGCGATGTGTAAGTACTTATCACCTAATTAATCACCTACAATGCTTGCGATATCCGTGCTCTTCTTTGGAAAGTTAGCTAAACATTATACCGAGAGTCTACCTGCTCAAGCTTACTACCATGCTTGAACTTTGGATGAAACTAATTATCAACACAGCCTTCCTAACTGTACCATTGGTGCTCACCTTTAAAAACGGTTCCACTGAGTCCGCTTCCATGCTATATCGTTGTATCGGTGCTTTCTCATGACTTGTTTTATTGTCCCATTGAAACTCTCTAGAACAAAGTTTAGCAGATGTTAGTGAAAACTGTTACTAAATGACTTCTCCGCTGTGCAAAAGACGAGTTATTTCGGTTAGATAGGTTGCAGTCGAGTCATTTAATAAAAACTGTCTCCGCACACCTTACATTTGTGGGATAACAACTTGAACACAGATATAAAAGCGGATCTCAGTTTGTGTGGGGCGCATTAAACTTATGTCTTATTGGTTGAGGATATGCAACAGACCTGTGCATGTAAGTTCCCGGAGAACTAAACTAGAAAATCCAATTTGTCCTGCAGATTTGAAAATTTGCGCAAAATGTTAGTTATAAATATGCATATCGTTTATTGGTAAGGACAATGAGGAGTTGATGGAAATGTTTGAATCTACAAGGTACTGTTACTTTACTGCGCTATTCAAATGGTTGGAGGAAACTGGTTGCGTTCGGAACCCTTTTTATTCATCAATGATTTTGGCGTTATGAAATCTATAAACGACTTTTTGGGATTGATGCAATTGTTACTTGATGTCTATTATATTGAAATATGATTACATTTGTTATAAAATAGCATGCACGTACTAGCTTATAAAGATACAACAAGAGACCGAGTGAGAGAATGATTTATAGAAGCGAGTAGACTGTAAAAGTTGAAGGCTGGATTATAAATGCCATTTTCCTAGCAGGCCCGGAACATACGTATTGCCATACTTTTGTTCTAATACGCTTGTTGAGGAAATTCAAAACAAATTATATCGAAGTGAAAAGGCTATTCACTCTCTTCCGAATGATACCGATTTTCGCCTTGACTTTATCGAAGACAGCATCCGGAACCTGTTCATACATGAATATTATGCATCATACTTTTGTATAATGCAACAGGAGATTCCTTAGTAGCTTAGCATAAATAGGAAATATGCAATTGCATTACGGCTGTTTCTTATAATCTTGAATATGCAAGCAACATATTTGCAGTAACACACTTCATCTCATTTGTTATAGAAATTGGAAAAGCTATTGTAGTATTTTTGTGATCAGTAACTTGCATTTGTCTTTCTAAAGCTTACCAATAACTAAGCATATATTTCAGAAACACAAAAGTAAACTTGGTAAGACTACGTTTTCTCATAAGTTAGAGGATGTGCTTTTGATTTGTGAAGAAACATTTGCTCTCCCGAGTTGTTGTTGCAAAACTGTGATGAGTCTGAGGTCTTTCGTTCGCTGTCCCACTTTGTATTTGTTTTTGAATACGATTGATGGATCGCTGGTGGAGCAGAAATGAGATCAGCGTAGCTGGATTATGTGGAGTATGTTTGCCGATACAGCTAAATGTGAGAATGTTTGAACTTGCCCACATAGCAACAGTTGCTCAAGTGATCTGTTGTTTTCTTACAAGTGTTGGGATCGGAATATTTCAAGAGACGCTTTTCCCCTCTTCTCCAACTACTCGAACTAGAATATAAGTTTAATAATCGGACGCAATATATTAACACAGAGTAACGCAGATATGTCATATTCTGTTCACACATTGTTCCTTAAAATTTAGATACTGGCTTAATGACACTATTTTAAACTGCACTCACTAGAATGTTGTTCTAAATAAAACGCTGACAAATATGGGAGTAGCAGCCGTTCACATTACCACAATGTATTTTCGTGCAATATTCCCATAATGATGTTGTGTTCATGTGTTCTCCTTACATTCTCAGAAATAAAACATGTCTTATTGTCCTCGCACAAGTTTACGGATGATTCCATACAGTATACAGTGCCTTTGCTTTAATAAAATATCCACATATAGCTCAATATTTGAGTAGTCTATGATAGGATAAAAATGGCAACTCTAAACTTCTTACAAATGGATACGCAAAAGAAAGAATCATACTGTTCCCGGATGGCCCTGAAATAACAGTGTTTTAGACATCACACGTTAACACATTGTCACGTAGCGTTTAACAATAGGATGAAATTTGAATTTTCGTTTAAATTTGCTGCTGTATGGTGAGTTCACATCCTGTATTTTATTGCATTCCAAGGGAAACAGATTGCAGAAGCGTAAAATTAATTTTGCAAGAAAAACTTGGGACTTTCTTTACTTGTTTCAATGGTGGCCACTGCCTTGCTTCTAGGGAGATATGGTCAGTAATTATGTACTTATCTCCTCACTCTCAGTTAGTATCCGGTATGCGAAAATAAGGTCTTCACGAATCCGTCGGTATTCTTAGAAGAAGACACCGAAAATAAGAATGCACAGTTGGTAACTGATACCAGACAGTCCAGAAGATGGCAAGGTGGATCAAATTTAGGTTCAGTCTAAAAGATGAGCGTATCGTTTTATCCTACTTCACCAGGCATCAGCTTAAACCGTGTGTGAGGAAGAATAGACAGGTCAATCAAAAATGGTACTAGACCACGCCCAAATATACGGAGAGCTCGCCACGAAAGGTTCAAATTCAAGTTTGCCACAATTGCTTTTTTCAAACACTGAAGCGAATCCCCAAGATTTCTTTTAGCATACCGCCTACGTCGTGTTCACCTGTCACTTGTTTTTGGATGGGATTTTACAAAAGATTTGCGCTGATGAACTTGCTACACGCCCTTAACAAGTGGCACTTTGCAGAATTTGCTGAATGCATGTTTATTTTTGCACATTCGTTAATCCTGTCCAGATCGTTCAGGAGATAGGTGAGGCCAGATGCCGTACGCATAGCTGTCCTTATTTTGCGTCATCTGAAAAAATCAGCATCGGAGACAATAAATTTTCGAGGAGGTTAATTATCTAAAATAAAACAGTGGTGGGCAGAGGAAAGATTCTTTCGGTTCACAAATACAAATAAATCGGATTTTGGCACGTGGTTTGGCTATTCCTTACTTGATGCATTTATACCTTAGGTACTCTTACAACCAGAGGAGCAGGGAACTGTTGATATCGTGATCAGCGATCATGAAGAGGTGAATGAAGTGCTTGCTACTGTTAGAAACTTTTAAGTGAATCACATGTGTGGAGATGTTTTCTCAGCCGCTCTACTCCGTGAGTCCTCAGCAGGCAACAGATTGCCGAGGTAAGTTCGTCTGTGTCTGAGACCATGTTTGCACTTTAAAAGCAGTTGTGGACACCTAAAGTATTTCGTAAGTTCACTGTGATTAACGATTTTATCAATTTTACAAGACGCAATTCATCCGCTATGTGCAGACAACTGGATAACCTCAGAAATGATAATGTCTTGATTCAGGACACTAGGCAACAACTTAGATTGACGTTATGCTTTTTAGGCCTTTTCTGATGTATCTTTATTGTTAATACCGCATGGTTCCTAAAAGATGTAATCTGCTTTGAAAAAATATCACCGTTAGCTAATTTTGCAGAGTTATCTGGATATATACATAGTACCTGCATCTGCGGTGTAATAAGCGCTAAACTTATAACCTATACCACAAAATTGTTATGAATACAAAATAAGTCTATTAAGGACTATAACCCATTATTACATTTAGCAAACAAGATGGTACACTAAAATTGTAGACCGGCAATGGAAATGTATGCAAAAAGGTAGCATTGTGTCCTTGGACGTTTTCAAAAATAAATAAATATGTAGCAAATTTTGTAATACACAAAATAAATAAACCATAATGTAAACAACGGTTCTTCTTCAAGACATCCTGACCGACGTCACTGTGCTAAGGAAAATAGGGATAAACAATTTGCGCATTTATTTTTGGCTCAAGACTTGTAAAGTTATCTTGATGAGATTACTGATAACACTTACCCACCTAATTGTATTTGAGGTAATAATTATTACCAATTCACATTATTCGTTGTTGTGACGTCTAAGCAATGAATTGGTGGTTCTTGATGAAACTGAGACCTTATATTTCACGACAGTAATATGGATCCTTTGATGCTATCCGTCGATCAGATGAATGTTTATCATCAGCGGTAATATCCTTGCACTGAGCAAGTTAGATTTTAATGGATAGTTGGATTTAGCAAAATAAGATGCGCTTTTCGGATCAGCATAACTTATCATCAAGGAGCGCGAATATAGACGGTGGCATGCATTCACGCTTAAAGACGTGTGAGAATTTCTGGAAGAAACAAAGCCATCCAATGTGCTTTTCACCATGGTAGCTGACAGTGCAATATACATGAACCTACAGCACAATAAATGTTAGCACAGTCCAAATAGATATCGTTATCAAAACGATTTACATGATGGTAGCAGAATCCGGGAAATTATCTGTATTAATTCAAAAAACGGTGCCTTACTATGCTGCTGATTTAAGTCGACTGCTTGATGCAATTTTCGATAGCATAGCTAATATTTTTTTTCAATGGCACATTTACAATTGTTATACAAAACATCACAAACAAGATTTAAGGATCTTTGGCATGGGTTTTTAATATGCATGAGCATATACCATAAAAATATTAAAAATGTGGTTTTTATGTAAACCATGGGCAAATCACGTGAACAAGGATGCGGGTTTATCCACATCCAGTTTACATCTGGTATGAATACTGTTCAGTTGGCTTTCCGAGTGAAACGGACCGTATCGCTTATAGAAAATTTGCTAGCATCCTGTCAAACGCATGAACTACATACTAATAAGGGCCGATTTCTGCAATCAAATAGACCGGCGGGGCCTTCAAATTCGGCCGCTAATGTTCTCATCGGAAACATATATTTCGTTACTCACTGCGTATTATTTGTATGCACAAAACGTAGTTAATTCTTTCTATTTGTGAATAAATACTTTATGTAGTATAATGTCATAATGGAGTAAAGGTTTGATTTTCCTTTGAAACAATGTGCACAATTTCGCTTGTATTTGTGTTCAGCCAGTAGAACAGAAATATTTTGCATAAATTATAAAGTGTTTAATAATAAAGATCGTTCTGGTTAGCAAATTGGACTCAAGGTTTTTCCCGTGAACATGTCAGTACTTTGATTTATCCCCATTTTATACCCCACTCTTTTGTTAAAAATTGATCTAGAAAACATTTTGCTGTGGAGAAAATGTATAAATGCAGTAAGGCTGGATGCACACAAATATTATTTAGGAAATTCTTAATTTTATATTTGACCAAAACTTAGATTCGACAGCACAGAATTTCGCAAAGTCGTAGCGTTAGTGTCATCACTAACGTAAAGAAATTTTGGTGTAAGTCCGTTTCGAAACTGTCAGGTTGCTGCAAAACATCACTAAGCTGTTAAATATTGAAGTTAAATGCTAGCTTCCTGAGCAGTTGCCTATGTCTCGTGGTTGTCAAGTGTATGCCGCATTGACAAGGCGCAGCTACAGCTACACAACGTTGCAGAACATCTTCCTTTGGAGTCGCACTCAAGGTTAGAATTTTGCTGTGTTCTCAAAAGTGGCTTTCATAAGAGTGACACCACTTACGTAAACAAATCCTGCTAATCTAATTTGGGGAACTCCCCTAATAGATTCGAGGTCCACATAGGCTTGTTTTAATTAACAACTTGATTTGCTTTTTATAGAAAATGTCGTAGCCTATGCTAATTCCGACTACCGCATGGCAAATTTGTGTACCAACATATATAATAACGCCAAATTCGTTGCGTGAATAAAAACAGGGAATCATGATCTGTTTAACGACGAAACAGCTCTTCAAATGCAATTAAAAAACAAATCGACGGCCAAACCAACGGATTACGTTTGACCCTACAGCGCACTGAGGAAGTCACCTCGCATGGTGATGAATCGTCTGCATACCAATTACGAAGCTCGGCGAACAATTGAACCCAAGAGCAATTAAAAACAGATCAATAATTTGTTCAACAAAATTTCAGTTTTCACATATGATTACAGCAGATCAATTTAACATACCAGAAGCTAAATAACCTATTGGCTTCATCTACCTTGCCTCATTTAGAACATCTCCTTGTGAAATGACAGATTTTGGTACCTGTTTCTCATCAAATTCGGTTGAAAATCCACATATTAATAAACACAAAATAACCGCACCTGTTAAATATATGTACTTAGCAATAAAATATAAAATAATATAAGTGAACCCTGTTTAGTGAGACATTTTAGATAACCACAATTGCGTGACCTGAGGAGTATTCAAAAACAACCCTTCGGAAAGCAAGGTTTTGGGAAACCATCAACGATGATGTAGATAAACTTAACGTTTAGTACAGGTCCTCATTAGCTATCACATTCCACTGTCTTTCCTCACAGTTACTAAGGCTCCTAATTTATTCTTTTCCACCAACGTTTACAAGTGACTCACTAAAAACAAACATGGCTATTGTACCGGATGTTTAGTCAGCAGTCACTGGATTTATTTGTATGTATACACGGCAACTTAGGCAGAGATCTTAAACAGGCGCTTAACGACTGTTCCCACCCCCGACATTTAGAAATCAGTTGTACTAACACCCTTGCTATAAAAGGATCCCAGAAAGTTTGGTTACTTACATGCACGTCCTGGCTGCTATTGTTAAAGAACATACTACTAAACCCTGCATTTTTCACAAGTAGTTATAACGACAGTGCCAAATATTTCGTCTATAAAACAGGGCGTTCTACATAATATGCCGTTTCTTATCTGGTGCATTGCATTGTGTTAGCTTTGGATTTTAGGTGCAAGGCAGTACGGCTACTGTTTCTTGATTACACCAGTGCTGTTATTTTCTTTGGCAGATCATCATTGCTCAACGTTTTGTCAACAAATGACCACTCTTATATGTGTGTAGTTTGATCTGAGATGAATTTGCAATTCACACACTTAACGCAGATACCTTGCACATAATCTTCTGTAAACCCATCGACATGTGGTGTTTTCCAAGGAGCTAACTTGCCCTCCATACTATTTTCATGTTACGGCAACTGCATCGTTATTCCACCAAGCCTCGAAATCGGTAAATATTCTGATGAGTTTGACCTCGCTCTCATGACTTCAGTCATCGAGTACTCTTGGAAAATCTTAAAGGTTTAGCTGAACTTATGACCTGGTCAAGTACGAGACGCTTCTCTCCAAACATGTTCAATAGTTGTGATGTTCCTTTACTTACATATCAACAGACTACGGTCCCTTGATATATACCCCTCTTATGATTTTGGATGACCGAAGGTTACCTACTTTCTTTAATGTAACTAATCTCGGATTATCACTATCAGCATTTTCTATCTTTTTCTCCTTCTTTTTCTACATATATTCACGAAACTCTTTAAGTTTGGTGTGCATTTTTATGCCCCAGTTTTAATAAGCCACCCGTTTTGCGTGCTGTACCTCTAAGGTTTGTGACTGAATGTATATTTCCTCAATGGTTATACTGCTTACTTGTTATTTTACCAGGTTTATTCAGAAAAATCTCGTGCTTCTTGTTTGCTTGCTATACGTATTTCATGATGCCCGAGGTTGAAGAAAGAAACTCTCGTTTATTTTAACATTAACACAAGTGTTGGAGCATGAATCCTCTTTTCACTCTGGATTAAAACGACCACTTCCCGTACTTTATTAGGCGTTTTTGTCAGCCCTATATCCACTACAGTCGTAAGGTCAAATTTTAAAATCTACACCATCGTATCTCCTTAGTTTAAAATTTCATTCTTATGTATCTATCCGGCTTACTAATCGAACTGTCCATGAGAAAACAACGTCTTCCTGACCGTTTGTTTTATCAAAGGTGCATGTTTCGTTTTAGTCACGTCACTTGTTATTCTCAATTTTGGCTTGCCGTATTTTATTTCAAATGCTTAAGGTGAAAACGTTAAACACGTGCCCATTCTGTTGTCAAAGTCTTGTTTGGATTTCACCTGTCATTTGTGCACGGGAAATTCGACGTGGTAGGTCCTCTAGCTCTTGTTGTAACTGAGTTTCAACATATCGCTATTAGCATGGTCAGTATTAACGCAACGTAGACCTAGGATAGTGCGCTGCACTCTGCACAGCTTTTTGACGTAACCATGGAAATATTTTGATCAGTTTTTTTTATCCAAATCGAAGTCACACTGAGATTTGTGGTTGTCTTTCAGGACCAGCTTGCTGCATTAGCTCTGCTAAGTCATGCATAGGTCCCAGTTGCGCGGAAGTGAAGATTCTGTATAAATTTGTATAATTGCTTCCCTAACTCCCTGCAGTTTGTGGTGCTTCTCCTTAGGAAGGAATTCCTGTGTTTCATGAGTGTGTTTGCTTTCCTAAGCATACGCTTCAATGTACTTTGACTACTTCTGAAGTGTGTTCACATAGGAAAATCTAGGTGATTGTTTGAACGAGGTCAATTTGAGTATTAGTCTGGATGTAAACATTAACTTCCTCTTTATATTCCATGAATGGTTCTGAGCAGCAGAAATTAAGGAAAAATGTTCATTTATTCCAACTAATCTAAGTACCCATTGGATTGTGTCAACCATATGGTTTTCGTTGCTGTGCTCAACGTCTACAGGAGATATTCAGCCATCTGTCTTATTCACTTGAGAGAGGTGACATGGTTTTTACTTACAAGTCCGCTGTGAAGAATTCTTTACTCAGAGAGCATGCAATTTTGTTTTCCGCACAAAAAGGACTAGCGTGTGTAAACATACAAGGAAACACTTCTAACCACAATATGGTAGCGGTCAATTTCCTAGGTGGATAATTTTCCATAATTTTACGGAAGCACTTAATAATGTGTTCGTCAACTCGAACACCTAAATTTTGATCGGTGTGACCAAAGTAGC
This sequence comes from Dicrocoelium dendriticum, assembly GCA_944474145.2. Classification (NCBI taxonomy): domain Eukaryota; kingdom Metazoa; phylum Platyhelminthes; class Trematoda; order Plagiorchiida; family Dicrocoeliidae; genus Dicrocoelium; species Dicrocoelium dendriticum. The sequence goes on from OX104061.1 coordinate 60,920,189, forward strand.
TCTCTCCACAGCCGCATATGGATTTTATAGGCAACTTGAAGTAGGTTGCTTCGACACTGGTGCTTTCACTAAACAATAAGCCAGCGGTCACTTGGAGAAAATTAACATTACTTCTGCTACATTTTATAACATTTTCAGTGGGGCGGATATTCCTTTCGTGTTGACCTACATGTGCTTGTCTCCCTTGAATACAACTTAATGTAAACCCGCTTTTAAAGATGTTAACTCTTAATCTTTATTTATGGTTTCACTGCAGCGCTTGTGAACTGTTATGAATAGACAATAGGTTGTGGCACATCGAAAAGCAGTTCATTCCCTGCTTTTAGTGCATCTTTGGTGCAAATCATATCAGACGGATGGAACAAATTGCAAACAATGGAGCGCTTGTGCGGGATTGTGGAGGAACTATTAAAATTTAAGTATTGACCAAGAAGACTTCTGCCAACAAAGAGTGCAATGGGCTTCCCGTCGCCACAATATCGATTTGTCGACATGGTCTGTAATGAACTTATAAAATTGTCCTTTTGTGCACAGTAGGAAGATTTTTACTGACCATTTCCGTTGCAGCCTTTGTTTAATGGATTTTTGTGTGATAATTTCATAAAATTAGTTGATAGATTCATTTGAAAGGAACGTTGGTGAAAATCGAATGCACCTCAACTGAAGCAATGCGCTTACGAGTCAAGTCTATGCTTCCATATAGGGATATACACAGATGATTTTTCATAGTATAAGTTTTATGGCAGATTTGCGCATTGGTTCGGGCATGCAATCTAGCAATATGACAACAGAACGATTTGGCAAATTTAGGATTTCGCTTATTGGTCACATGTGCACAATTGTTTTAGGCACGTTAGTTAAAGAACACATTTGCTGGGTGTGAGAGCCTTTTGATTTTGGCATTTGATATCCATCCTCCGGGACGAACTAATGAAACAGTTATATATGAAATTAAGGCCTAATTGCTTCATGGCCAACCGTACTGTAGTAAACTAACATATAATGCTAATATATTGGTGTCCGACATTAATATCCCTAAATTCTTTAGATAATCTCACTTGTCAAGAATGATCACACCTGAAAACTTCTCAGACTTTAACTTAAACAATGTTGTCACTAGTTTCAGTTTATTGAGCACTTTGTACTCATCTGCAAGAAGGCAGCTTGGCTGTTTTATACTGCGTAGAAACATGTATACGATTTAGCTACTATTTTTTTTGAACCAGGCGCCATTATCGGTGGATGTTAGTGTCAAGAAATCAACTTGACTATAGAAATCCTCAATGCTTATTTAGATGGAAGTTTTATGTGTCTGACAAGTTGGGGTTTCGAATTTATTATCAGTGAGGCTATGCTTCGGTTGTCACACGGTTTAATAGCAGCCATGATAAATTGGTAATAAATTTTGAAAACTCACAATAAATAACCGTAACTGTGGTTCGATGGAAAGAGTATATCATGGCAGTCTGTAGCGAAGTTTACTAGGGACACAATTTGCAGGGAATCATATATCGAATATTTCGCTGTTTCTAAGCTAATGAGTGCAATGTAAGCAGGTTTATTTGTGGCTCAGTGCTGCGGTTTAACGAAGCCTGCTTTTGTGCAATTGTCCCAATAGTTCACATGGTTAATAACAATCAGAAACGCACCAGTTCAGAAACCCCAATCAAGCATAATGAAACCCAAGTTAGCAGTTAGACTCCGCATGCATCCTTCAAAACCGAGGCTTAAAAATGCTGAGAAGTGCAGCACCGTTATAATTTCAAATAACAATATCAGGAAAGGTAATTTGTCAGATGATGTTGTCATTTTACACACTGTTGTCCGCCAATACTTGCAAAAAACGAAGGAAACAAAATAAATGTATATGGAATCGATGGTGGTATTCGGATTGCTGTGTTACTTGCTACCACGGTATAATTTTTCGACTGTTGCTGTTTTAAAGAGAGCGTTTGTCGCTATCCAGAGATACATTTAGCCTCGAGAATCACCATAATATGAGACATTTGACTACGCATAAGGAATATGCATGGCTCACTCCGGATTTCCTGGGATTATTGATAGGCTGCGCCCAGCAATCTTTTTCCTAAAACACATGCCATTGAGATGAATCCTAATCTGGTCGTGATAAGCGCAACATTCAGAATGGCATCGTTTGATTTCATGCAATAGTATTTTAGTTCTTACATTATTTGCATGAAGTTGGATGACGAAAATGCGCAAAATAACGATGTCATCCCAGATAATTCGCATTCAGATGTTCTTGTTGAAAATATAAAGGAAATTTTATATGAATTTGAAAAGATACTCCGTCTTATCTGCTTTCCTGATGTCTTCATAGGAGAAACGTCATGGATAAAACATTCTCAGTCTCAGTGGGTTCATAACTTTGTGATGTTTCGGCTTCTATGCATATATCCCGGAAGATTGAAGCCTAAAATATTACAACCATACTCGGTTTTGTCAGAATAAACCCAAACATAGCAGATATTTATTGCAATGGAAAAATGGTGTATTACGGGTAAAATGCCTTGGGATGACAATTGTTGAGAAAAATAATTTGCATGATAAAATATAAAGTGTTTTGCTAGACTCACCAAAGGTTAATTTGGAATGGCGGAGATATTAGCATATTATATATATAAATCCATAAATTCGTTATTTGGGAGTTTGCAAAGACACGGCTTAATTGCGTTCTGTAGCCACCGGCTAACAAATCATAGATTGAAATGCAAATGAGGCAGCGCATCCTCCACCCGTTTTTTAAATATCACCAGATTGGGAGCAGAAACGACATAATTAGGGAGGGCATTCCAAGATTGGCACACGAAGCGCGAAAAGACATTTCTAATGCTTTCAAGCCGACTATACTGCAGTGTCAGTTTAAGAGGTTAGATTTTGTTTAAGTAATAGCAGCAGTCAGCCAATGTAGTTTGGGTTCTACAAAACCTGGTAAAGCATTGTGTGATCCATCTGAAAACGTCTGTATCGACTGGTGTACACTCTAGAGACTTCAGTCTAAGCTGATAGGGTAGATGAAAGAGGCCACTGGCGCTCTCGGTTACCCTTACTTGAGAAGTCTCCATAGAAAAAGATCCTATTACTGCCACGGAGTACAAGTCTGGATAGCATATTCCACTTGCGGTCGCACCTAGGCCTTAATCATTTGGGGGAAATTGAGGGTTCCAACCAACCGATGGCTCTGCGAAGCAGGCCGTATTTTTGATTCTCGCTTCTCGTCGTTTTCCCTGCTTGTTTTATCACTCGGTATTTTCCTGACCAACACAGGCAAGTCACACTTCTTTAGAGGCCTGAGGCAAGGTATGGTTTCCAAGCTTGTTGGGGCTTACCGGCCTTTGACGAAGCTGGTTCACGTTGCATGTAGCTAGGTTAAAATTTAGCAGCTTACTGTGTGCTCACTTATAAATACAACCTAAGTCATGTTGTAGTAGATCGTGACGATCATTATCAATAATATCACGCCATATCTTGTCCTCATCCGCGGAAATCAGGAACTTGAAGAAGAGAAGGCTTGCCAGGTCATTGATGAACATCAGTAATAATCGCGGGCCCAGCATCAAGACTAGTGAGATCACATTCCATCTCAATCGAGTAGGAGAGTGAATCACTAAGGCGTACTTGAAGCTGTTGTTGATGAAGAAAGTTGTCAATCTAATCAGGCACAGGATATCCGATAGCTTTCGTTGTAGCCGATGAAGTAGGATAAGGCCATGTAAGCGGTCGTAAGCTTTGAAGAAGTCCAGATAGATAACGTCAGCTGCGAACCCAACCTCAGCCACATCCGTCAAACTAATTGTGCCAGCATTAGTTTGCAGAGTCATGAACGGTGTTGACGGAAGCCATGCTGCTTCGGTACAAAGATTTCCTCGGTTTCCTCAGTTAGTGCATTTGAGCTTCAGCGACCGCCACTTCCATCAGTTTTGCGAGCAAGGGGAGGAGAGTCACTGGGCAATAATTTGCAGGCTCTGAACGGCTACCGCCTATTAAAATTGTGATGATAATGCTTAGAATCCAAATAGCGGGGACATGTTCATCCAGGCAACTACGGAAAAATTATGGCAGTGGTTTTATTTAGCTTTCTGGGCACAGACTTCAAGTGCTTTCTGGTGAATATTGTCGGCTCCAAAAGAGCTAGGCTCGCGCAATGAAAAATACTTTCTCAACACAATTGCTGAGCAGAAAATTACATGTGTAAACAATATAGTCATTAATATGCATGATGTTTTGGGACAGAGAGAAGCTGCGGGTTTAAAAATGGTAAAGTATTGCAGTCGCAGGGCGTTAGTTACTTCTTAGGCACTATGAATTAACCGCCATGCCTGAAAAGTAGAGGGACGCTACGCTCAAATTTACGAAGATGGTTGCCATGCTAATACAGCAGATTGCTTTGCCTGCATTTTAAATTACTACCACCCGTGACTGGAGTCCATTTGCCTATGTATATTATTTGACGACATCCTTGGCTAATGCTCACATCGGTAGCTCAAGTCAAGGAGCTGTTGAAAGTCTTTAATAATGCGCACCGGAATCTGCAATCCATATGTTCCTGGATCTTTATGTTAACAGCAACATCAATAAAACCTGCAGCAGAATGCCGCATGGAAAACACACAGGAAATGGGAAATACCCTAACTGTTGTAGTAGTTGCCACTAAATTTCAAACGGAATCTAGCTAATTACTTCACTACCTGGAAAGCAGAATTTGCAAATCGAACGCCGTCACCGAGACATTGCAGCTAGTCAGTGAGGCGCTGATAACGGATGTGCATCCGGATACATTTGTCCTTAAACATTTGAATACACGTACGACGAAAGCACTACGCGTTGTGCGTATTCAATTCAAAGGCGACAGTTTAACTATTGCTCTGTTCAAACACCTAAAAAAGGGTATTGATAAGATAAATATTGAACTCGCTTGCGCACCATATGGCAAAAATGTATTTACTCGATATATATTAAATGATATACTGTCTTCTTTGCGTCAAACTTCCATTGATTATCCGTACTCGTGTTGTTGTGTTGCACCATAACTGAGCCATAATTCAAAGCACCTATGAAAACATCCATGAAAACACCGCATTAACTTTACTTATACGATGTGAGTACGTATAGGTTATTCATCTAGTCACACCTTTTTCTCTGCGGTCACGCAGGTTTTGGAAACAGCGTCAGAGCTATCTGCTCCATTTTTGAGCACTTCCCGCCCAGATTCCAGGAACATTTCTTCTCAATCGCAAAAGCCATCGATATCCATTAACTGAATCTAGGCTTGTTTTAACAAAATCTAAGTGTATGCCTCTTATATCTACCGCGGCCGAAGACTGATGATGTACGATCATTAGCTGGGTGTCCCAGTTAATTTTACATAGTGGAAATGAGTTGTAACTTATGTAACTAGCTACGTTCAGTGGTCGCCTAATTTGTTTATTCGTTTCAGTAGAAGTAAAATTTCATATCATAATGCAGCGCTGCCCTGCACATACAAATTGTAATCATTATCATGTTATTTTTAAATGCTGCAAGAGTTACCGAAAATTATTCATAACCCGCACTCTGCCTCGTTTTGCTTTTCTATCTAAGTAGTATTATTTAGATTTCTGTGGAATATTGATGATCCGTTGTGCATTTGCATACATGGAGTTAAAGTCCTCATTGGTAAGTATTCTCACTATGGATGCAAAATTCGTATAAGAATTTTTGCCGATATTTTAGTTAGCAACAACTGGAAATTTTTAACATTCGACACAATCCATTGGCCAATCTGTTTTAGTGTGCGAAATACTGTTTCAATAAGTGGTTTATAACTTACCTGATTTGGCAGCCGGATAGCTTTCATTGATGATGAGGTTGCAAGAAAGCATATTTGCCCAGATTTTGTCACATAATTTTAAGGTGTTAAATGATATTACGTACTTATTACCTATGAACAGTTTGGTGTAATTTATGCTTAATTTCGTAGGCATTTGTGCACTTGGATTAAATTGATTAGTGCTTTTATCATCATTAGAATTGGGCGAAAATTCTAACGGTAATATCAATTTGCGAATAAGATTATCGAGCAAAGTTGCATAAGACATGGATAAAACTCCATTCATCCAAGTCTTGTGCATGATGCTCTAGCTTGCTTTTTATTAATATTTAAACCAATAGGTCTAAGTGGCATTTTCTAAGTCTTTCATCTGCTTTTCCTCTTTGCATCTGGTGATATTTGTAACAGAAATCGGATAAATGCAAACAGTGCATTTGGTATTTCAGAGATGATTGGCTGGCAGAAAAATAGCATTTGCATAATATTGTAACTCAGGTTAATTTGAGCAGCTTTAAGCAAACTTAGCGCACGGGTGAGAGATAATGCAAATCGCGATCCTTGCTAAAAAATGGATAGTGTTCAGTCGACTAGCATTTCGTATTTGGTTGACATAATTCAGTTTTTAGGTAACTATAATTACTTAAGTTACAGAATATTCTGCTCTTGATGTTCCGGCACTTTGTCCTAGTGTTTAGCTAATATCATTGCAGGACGGCAGATAATAACTCACGTAATGCGGAATAATTGTCGGCTCTAAACATGCGCTAGGATGTGCGGTGCCTTTTAATGTGTTTTTGCAACAAAAAATGCGCATAGTCTCTGTTTTCCAGACTCGCTGGATAAATCGAAGTCAATGATGAAACATGTCTGCGCACGTACCATTTTGTGCAGACTGTTGTATAGGAGTTATATTAGCCCAAATCAGGGTAAAAAAACTAGATACTTGAATTAGCATCTTAAGTGGAAAAAGCCTTTCTTGCTTTTAGCGTGGTTTTAAGGATTAAGCTCTTAGCTCTGAGTTGGTAAATTTGAGTGGAATCTATCTCTCGACAATTGGTCGCCTTATTTGCTCTGTCATCTTTTCATTATTGTGTCATTACAGCTGGAAGTGGCTGCACTACATGCAGCAACAAAAAACATCAATCTTGCTTTTATTTTTGTTTGCTATCAGTTTGTGTTATGTGGAAAAAATTGAAATGTTAACAGCGGTTAGAGCATGGTCCAACAATGTTGATATAGATAAAACATCATACGAAACCACTATAAATATTCTATATAGATATTGAATCTTTGCTTTACGTAGACAGGCCGTAAGCACCATTGTGATCGTCAATTTATTTTAGGTCCAACATATGTCCTTCTCGTAGTTTTTATCAATTACTCCTAGCCCGGAAAGTAATCCATCGAGCTGTTCGAAAATGGTGTAGACATGCCTTTATTTAGCTAAATAAGCAATGATGAAAGCGAGAAAGTCAGGTGGCGCCACTGCGCTGGGAATCTTCGATTTCAGTACACAAAAATTTCTGGTGTTTTTCAGCCATGTATGGTGCGTTGTAATCCTTCTGCGTGAAAACGCAGTAATACAAGAAAACGGGAGGGAGACTGATTTCAAATTTGCTAAACAGCAACAATTAACGTTAGAAAGTAGGGAACAACAAACTGTTGTGTGCAGAGAGATGTGATTGGTTGAATGTGAAAGAAAAATGAAACACGCAGGTGATCTTACATATAATGCTGTAAGAAAGGGGAAATCCCACATTAATAATTAATTGTGCATTTGTTCTCGCAATTACAGGTTCACAGCAAACAAACTGGTGTCATTCCTGTGCGTTTAGGATAAAATATTATTGGTATCTGAGGGTTAAACAATATTTTGATTACATCATGTACTCTCGATGTGTGATGCATAGGTTGCACGTTATCGTCAGTCACTTCGAAATAACACACTAAAAAGCTGTTTCTACCGATGCGTTTATCATCATGTCATGTTATGAGAGCCTAATCCTGATTTATGGATATAGCGTGTTGCCAAAAGTTTTTCTGAGCTGACGTAGCTTAAATTTGTAAAATTAAATGTCTGTTTGACATGAATGCCTTTTGGGCTGTTTGCCATCGTTAACGAATTCCAACTTAAGTATGGTCGTGGAGACGTACAATTCCAATGAATTAATCTTCAATAGGATGATTTTTGTTTAATTTGACAAAATTTGGGGCCAATCCTAGTATGGCACTGGCATAATAAATATTATTGGATTTGGTCAGCGATAACTGCTTTCGAAGTAGTAAAATTGGTTAACATCCTAGTTGTGTATGGGGAGTTGGAAAGGATATACCATGTTTCCTGTATGATTACAGTCAAAAGATAAATGAGAACCGTCGGCTTGATTCCTCATCACCTGTATTTGGCGCTGTCGTGCAGGTTCCTATACCGATTTCGGCGTTCTTTTGTTGAAACCCGTGGGTTTCACGTGTGGCTTCGATGTTGAGACAGTGGTTTTGGCGCCTCTGGTTGCGTTATTTTGGGACCTGAATTGGTATAAATCGATACACATGGACAAAATAACTTTCATTCACATGAACTAGGTTCCGGCGAAACCAGGCTATTACTCAAGTACTAAGAGTGGAATCAGGAGTTAATAAGGCAAGCATTTATAACTTTGCAATAAACAAACAAATCAGAAGAATTGCATGCTTCACAGACACATACTTCGCGTTAGCTCCCACAATTTTAAATAAAGTAAGTTTGCTCACGTCAAATATATTGCACAAGCATACATATTGTTTCCCATTTGGGAAGCAGGTCATATATACTTAAGGATAATTGGCATTCTAGTTTCTTTCTCTCGGGATCCTTGTTCAGTTCAATTGAAGCAAAGACGCAGAACACGAGTGCTAATTTCCTTTAGGTGAAAATTTCTAAACGGCTTGTGAGAGCGGATACAAGTTTGCATTTGTACGTCCTAATCGATATGGTGAAGGGCTTTGTATTTAAGTGGTGAAATTTCACTCGTCAACCTCCATATTGGGAGCAAAATGTGGCGCTAAAATATATTTGGGGAATTCCAATAGTTACAATGGTTAAACCGGATCGCTACGCTTCGTAGCTATGTTCCTCATGTCCCATGTCTCTAATTTCTAGAACCGAGAACTTCTGACAAAGGTGATAACGGAGAGGCTTCCTATGTTTTCTCTTCTATAAGACAGGTAAACCAGTGAAAAATAACTAACTTTAGCTAGTCGTATTCGGAAGGCCGAGCAGTGAGTTGTTCATCGTGCTGTGTGAAACAGCGATGAGTGATTAGCGTCCAACATCTATGTCAAATATAAACTGTCTGGCACGATAACGCTTAAGATTATCTAACGTTAGAACATTTTAAAAACGTACAGTTGAAAATAAGTGATCAATTGTTAGTGTAGTTTAATATCCACCGAAATCCGAGTAAATTAAAGTAGTTTATGAATATATATATATCTATATAGTACCCCATGCTGAGGCTGATGTTGCGTTCGTGATGCTTCTTCACCGCAGCTGGGCTAAACCGGCTTACACCTAAACTAGGACTTTCTAAGTAGGATAAATTTCATTCCACTTTTTATGGTTTGTTTTGCCTATCTGTAATGTTCTCTTAACTGGCTACGTTGCTTACGCTATTTGCGCTTATCTTCGGTAATTTTGTTGCGTTTGTGGCATTTGTAATTAATTTATGGATATTTCTTACTTATCGTAGATTCGTTGCTAACCAACTTACTTTATATGGTCAGTTGTGAAAAGTTATGCCACCGTATCTGTATGCATTATTGTATTTGTATTCTTTTCGCTTTCGTTTAAAGTGAATGGCAGTTGCTTGATATCCCCGGTGTGTCTGCGCTTGATGTGCCTGTTGAAAATGGGTCTAGCTGTCTGTCACCCACTATCTAGTTCATACTGGCTCCAGGAGACATTTGCTCGTTGCTGGAGGGTACGGGTTGCACGGTAATTTTGGCCGTGCTAGGCTCAAAGAACGTTTCCATGCACTCAGTGTGGAGCGGACTACGGTTCAGCCACCGCCTTGTGTGCGCTTGATTCCCCAAATACAGCGTGCTTGTATTTGCCTTTGAAGGACTGTGGGCCGGCTCTGTTGATGAAAGCTGTCTCCCATCCACATGTCTCCCGGTCATATTCCTTCGGGTTTACACTGGATATGGGGTGTGTGGTTGGAGCTGTGGTTGGTGCAGCGCAAGCCATCCATGGTCCCTCTGTAGGCGCAGGCGTCCTGTGGCAAATCTGAAACCGGATGCCTCGAGCCATATATATTTTTATATAAATCAGCCACTATAATCAAGTAAGCTTTTTACCAGGAGGATATTTTTGACGCTGCATTTAGAAACATAACTATGGCATTTGGAAATTTAAACGTGTGTGTTGCTTGAGCTTGCTACTATTTATAACCACTTGTAAAGGATGATTCTTATGTGGCATACGGTCAACAAGTTTACAATAGATGCACGCAAGAGAAGCATATATGTTAATATTTGTTAGCTTATGTTGACTTGACCTTATAATTACAGTTCAAAAGTACTTACTTTCCGTAGCTCGTTTCTACATAGAATAATTATTACTTACTAAGTCTTTGCCTTAAATAAAACACAATATTTTAAAAGTGCTTTTAATTTCGGAGGCTTTAACATTCCATAAAACTGTAACTAAAATGCCTCAAACCTAAACAGCTACTCAATAACCGTTGGTGTTCCACGAGGGCGCAGCGCTGGAATGCCAACACAATTGTCAAGTAAGAACAAAACGAATTCTACGTATGACACGCGGTCTCTTGTGGTAAAACTAATTTTCTTCTGTTTGCTTGCTAAGTTTAATGCAATACAAGATGTTTACAACTAAAACATGCCAACTTGCCTCACGAATTCAAAATATTGCTGCTTTTTCTTGTATGTACTTGGGAAGGATAGAAACCTCTGATAAGTAAACTACCGCCGAGCTGAAAAACGTTTGTCTTTGGCTGCGCTATTGCTTGAAATCTATACCAAGATTTTCGATTCTTGACATTTGGATATTACCGGTAAAAGCATAAATGTAAAACAAGAACACGTTCACGGAATCATATATGTTATTCACGGTAATTGGGGAAAGATTAACACAGCGACTCGCTGGTTACATACGATAGACGAGTCAAACATTTTCGCATGTTCGTTACTCAATTATATTCTTTTCTATGTCTGCATTTTGTGCGATGGATTTATGATACGCTAATGCGATATTTCGGACAAATTCATGTTCCGTAAATGTTTTGCTGAGTCTGGGTTTCACATAGTAGAAGTGGGTAAATTTTGAGCCATCGTTAAATGGTTTGCATTCATTTTAAAGCAACTCCAACCATAGACAAAAGTTCCACTCTTAGAGTGCGTACAGTTAGGTATAGGCTTCTGATGAGTAACCAATTCTCTATAACCATTATGACAACTAATATGCACTTATGATGGTTTATAGTTCGCGCTTCTGCTAAGTGTGCATGAAGTTACTGTAATTATATTTATCAAGCTGTAAGTACATTATTTAAAGCGGCCTTAGCAAAAAGCTAGATACATAAGATGATAATGTTCTTGCATGGAATATTAACTACGCTGTTAATAATTTATATGTTTTCCTAAGCATGTAAATGCCTAAATAAATATTTCATTCTAATTGCTCGTACGCTGACATGGAGTTTTCATTCATGGTGATCCTGACTAGCGCCAGCTGTTTACTGTAGATGTTGACGCCGTGACATGAAACCAGCAATGACACTAATCTTATTGGACTGTGAAAGGACATTTACGCGTTTAAAAGCCGTTCACACTAGAATGCGCTAAAGGTCGTGATCATCAAAATGTTAGGTGACATTAACCCAGCGATAAAGGTTGCAATACCATAAGATAAATTGTCCTTGTCTTTACTTACGACAGGTTATAATTAACGCCTTGAAAATGTAATATATTATCGGCATTTGCCATTATAATGGTCACGTTAAAGCAACTATTTTCTCTCCTTATAACGCTTAATTATTAAACTATCATAATGAAGTTCACAGGATAAGCCGTCCTTTAGGATTGCATATCGATTAACCTATCTGTTTCAAAATATAACGATAAGGATAGTTTGTGCTCAGCAATGTTTTGATCAGAAAGCAGGTATATTTTATATACTTTGGTATAACATATTAATTTCTTCTTTTCAATTAGCTGACTAATTTGTATGCATTTAATCTCAGTGCTCCATTTCAATATTACCCTGTGCATCTAGTGATAAGCGTTAGGATTTGATAAGCTTTCCAATAAACTTTTGCAGGCAGTTTGAAATGTTGAATTCCAAAGTAAGAAATAGCCTATCGTTTTGGTTATTGTCCAAAGCACAACTTCACTGGCATATCGTTTTATTGGTAATAGAGCTTATACCTGCTTTCGGAAACTAATCCATTTGAAAGTCTGCAGCTGCTAGAGAGAACTACGCTGCTGCTTATATTTGGGAAGCACAGTATTTTCGGAAGCCAAGGTACGCATAAACGATTTACAACTCTAATTAAGATAATGTTTGGTTCCATTCCTAATGAAATAGCAGAATTCAAAACCCTTTAGATCCTAAGACTTAGCAATAACCTCTTAGCTTACCACAAACTATAAACAACGTGGTTTATAGATAACTATTTAGCTTTATTTTATATTCGATCATAAAATAAGTTTAGAGCAAATGTCTCCATACACCTACAGATGCCAACCCAGTGGTGATAACAAATATATAAATTATAATCTGCTACTGATTTAAGCAATCCCTGATGCTGAGCATTTCCATATTGAATTGTTTAAATAGATCAAACACGTAAGTAAAAATAATTCATTATAGAGTAACATATTAGTGGGTTACACAATTATGGGTAATACAATTAAGAGAATGTGTTAATTATCATCGCAGATGAAGAATTTATTTCGAAATATTTGGGTCACACCGCTTCTCTCGGTGCGGAATTCAACTGCGGTATCGGCCCTGGGGAACAACGCAACATGATAAATATATATAAAATATTATTAATTATCTCAGCGTTAGTGCAACCAACTCAAAAAAGTGGTAGTCAGATTTGCTCCTCCGCACAGATGCGCAGATAGCACGTTAAGAGAAAGAGCAGGGCAGTATTTCGCAAATGAATATACATATTTGTCAATGCTTTATAGCCAGTGCACAAGTGAACAGCTATATAATCCTAGCACTGTTTGCTCTAGTTTGGGTGCCCCCTTGAATCACAGTGGATTTACGGGACTTTGTTCAACCTGCTGACTACAAGCACCTGGTATATATATCAGGGCAAACACAAAGTAACATTTGGGAAAGACAGTCAACCGGTTGGCACATCGATGTCTGAGGGCAAAAAGGATTCGTCAATGTCAGCTGATATAGTGCAAGCTGCTTGGAAGCATCTAGTTACAATAACTACGCTTGCTCCAGGTGCAAAGTCGCCACCAGAAGTTCTTGCACGAAACGTGTGATGGTAACGCAAAGTCGAGTTATCGAGCTATCTGTACACAAGACCTGAGCAGAAAACTGTTTTGGCTGGAGACTGTACGATGTATTTAACTGACAGCAAGACGCAAGGTTAATAATTCAAGACCAGTTTTGCAAGTACCGCACTGCTGGCGCAAAACGAATTCTAGTAACAATATCAGTCGGCGACTGCTGAATGTGTTACTTGAAACGTATTTGCATTCAAATGTAGCAAATATAGAACAAGGGAGATATGCAAAGAAACCGTCCAGAAGTTCAAACATGTTGTTATTAACCGGCCGTGGGTGAATACTTGGGAAAACGGTACAGAGTGATCAGTTTTAACTATGTCTCTTATGCACAAAACACTTCCGACTTGGCCTAAAGAGCCGAAAGTTTAGAACATTGGGATTTGATAACTACTTGCAGTTTTAAGCGTAGTTAGAATATTGATTACGAATCGATTTAACAGGTTTTCTAGAGTATGCATTATTATACCTTGCAAGTTAAATCCGTAGGCTTGTGAAGGAAGTTAGACATTTTGCAAAACAAATCGGAAATTTTGCAAACCAACCGTGCGTATTTCACTATAGTTCGGACGTCTGATAAACAACAGTGGAGGCTTACAAAGAAAATTGGACGTTTCTCAACATAAATATTGCGCATTCTTCTTGTTAGAAAATTGTGAACTTTTTGCAAGAGGTGAGCAGTAAGGCGATTAATAGATGTTCAGGACACATTTTGCTCACTTTAATTCAATCGAAATTTGCAAGCACCGGTCTAGTGCTCCAATATCTCATTTGATCAGGAGTGTTACCTCAATCAATTATTTTCCTTTCCCTGTAATGACCTCCTCTTATTTCGTGCGGATGTGTGGGAGAACATATGCACCAGCACGACTACAACGACAAAAGCCTTGTGCTGCACGGAACGACCAATATGAGCAACGGAAGACAAAAACGTGCAGCACCAAAGTGGCGAGCGTACAAAGGCGTATCTGGAACAGAACGACATCAACACCAAGTTTGTTTTCGTTGACATGAAAACGACAAACGTGGCGGCTAAATTTGCCCATATCAACGAGAGCAGTGAAAAAAATTTATATATCATTGATGCCTAACGTAAGAGAGAATCATCACTCAGCGCAAAAGTGGAGATAACAATAAGGATAAGCAAACTCACGCCGTCATGCAGCGCATTTCGAAGACACTAAGGAATTTGGCTTATACAGCCACATGCAGTTTGAGGAGGCAACTACCTGAACAGGAGTAGTCCTGCTATGTATGTTTTGTTATGTATCGTATGTTATGTATCGTAACGCGAAATAGATATTGAAGGTAATAGTTGCCTTAGAAAATTTCAACGATCTTGTGTATAAATATTCGTGTAATGTGGCTGGCAAGCCTCAGTCTGTCATTCTGACTATTCGGAAAATATAAGTTCGTGAAAACTAGTACATTAATAAACATTCCTGACTTTCTTTTATTATACGCTGGTCGGAAAAATTAGCGGTCTGTAGCTAACTTATTTATTATCGGTGTGTGGTTTGGTCCTAAGTTTAATTGAGATGCATTTGTTCATAACAGATAATAGCAAAATGAATTAACTTACCTTTAGTTTATCAAATTGCTGCATTTGTCTATTTCTACTTTTCATCTTATGCTGTTGTTTTTTCGGGTTTTACATGGACGTTGCCGTTTCTCGCTCTATATCTTATCATCTGCTTACTCGGTGAGTGCTCCGGTTTATTTACGAATTAGGACATAAACCCCTTAGGCTACGTTCAATTAAAAAGCAGAAAGATCTGCTATTTTTACCGGTGTGATATTCAAAAACGTTATTTATTCTAAGAAATTCGGAAAACAAAATTTTTGCATCATTAAGAAAGTACGCAATAACGGTTGCACTATTTATTTATATTGGAGAAATTGTTTACCCATGCAGACTAGAAGCGAAGATATGCTGCATAACGTGCCCATGTAAAATGGTCAAAATTAAATGGAACAGGGTTTCTAGCTGCGAGGAAACAAGAGGCACCAGTGGCCGGGTAGCACAAATGTTAGCACATGGACAGAAATTCATTACACTTGGATGTATCCATCTAGCAATCAAACGCCTGTAAATGCATTGTACAGCCATTCCATTATGTACGTAATCATAAGCAAATTGTAATCCCTATGGGGCTTAAGCCAGTAACTCAAACGTTGCAAACAGTGGTTAAAATACCTTGGGCTATTTATAACGGTTCCGATCTCCCTTGTTAAGTTAATCGTTAAGGTATAGTGCTATTCAATATCCAAAAACTTGTAAGATATTGCGAGCTAATTATAAGTTATCATCCTCAGCAAGTGCTGAGGCATACCAAACTTCAGCTGCCGTTCAACTTACGTAACATAATCAACCTGGTTTGCCCAATAGTATTAATAGCAATACTAGTTGCAGTTTTCGTTTTATTTGTAGTCAGGCTAAAATCGTATAGTTTGAAAATCCTTATTCGAGCCGACTATGATGCAGTGAATTTGCTACTCTGACGAATAGCAAAATGGTAAAACGAACGTACAATGCTTTCCCAAGGGAATACTGCTGGTCCGGCTGAGTTTAAATGTGTCGAATCTATACTTTATCATGCAAACTACCACGGTAGTTGTTTTTAATTTAGCTCGTCTGTCGCGAAATGTACTTTGAACAGAAGACACTGCTTTTGGTGAAATGCGCGGCAAAAAACTATTAACTCGCCTAATAAAAATGCATCGCTAAATTATCAATACATTCATTCTGGAATATCTAACCAGAAACGGGCATCACCATATGTCTATAGATTCTTGTATTTTCTACTGTGTGCGAAAAGCTGCACAACACTGCAAAAACCCCATTTAACAGACGGACAATTCCAGTTGGATGGAATTAATAAAACATGA
This sequence comes from Dicrocoelium dendriticum, assembly GCA_944474145.2. Lineage (NCBI taxonomy): Eukaryota > Metazoa > Platyhelminthes > Trematoda > Plagiorchiida > Dicrocoeliidae > Dicrocoelium > Dicrocoelium dendriticum. The sequence continues at coordinate 60,936,441 of OX104061.1, forward strand.
ACTAAGCAAACCGATGGTGCATGCACATGGACAAGCAATGTTACAACTGTCCACGTCACTATACATCATTATGTGCCTAGCTGCTTGTAGCATTGTGGTAGAAACGTGAAACTACAATCTGAGCTAGATTTGATAATCAAGTCAACGCTTAATCAATGTATCTAAGCTAGATTTTGGTGCGCTGTGTTGTACTTCCTTTCAACCAGGCGTATCATTAACAAAAATTCAGATCATTAATTTGTGTTATTCAACGATTCATTCCGATTTTACCCCCGTCAGATTTTGATCCTAAGCAGTATAAAAGTCTTGTTTCAGTACTAAAGTTTGTTTATTATTTTTGTTAATAAACTGCAAAATTTGCTTTGCTGAATACAAGTGTTAGCTAGAGATGGCGCCCGCTCTCATGCATCGAGTTCAAGTTACCTGGATGCGTTGTCGTTTGCAACCTTAATTTAAAACATATCCGTAGCAAAATAAACAGGGATTCAGCCTTTAATTCGCTACCCCGAATCCTTTGCATTTGTGACATGATTCGGATGGTAGTTTGTTTCCGCTAAACATTTGCCAGCTAAACTTTTGAACATTAGAATCCGAAACATGATTTGGTCAACTTCCTACCTTCTACTACCTGCCTGAGATATAGCACATTGTCTGATTATCTTTGGTGGTCTAAGTCCTGCATTTTGCATGGAGTATCTCGCCGCATTCTTCAGACGTCTTAGGAACAATGGTTGGAACAAAGCATGAAGTAATGTGGACAATGATGGTTGTTAATTTGTACGCAAGGTTATTTGCAAATTACAATAAATCTGCCAACAATGTGTACGCTGATAGTTTAAATAACATATATGATGAGATAATGTAACATGTGTATCAAATCTTGCAAGTATTGTTAATCCAGTAACATTCTCTCACACGGGTATTTGCTTGCCTGCTCTTGCTTATAATGAGGAATTCAATTTTTGGATTCACTAATTTTATGGATATAGTCAATACAAGTATTGTCTCAAATTAAGGGCTTTTGCTTAGGGATATTGTCTCAATTTTCTTGTTGTCGTTTCCCTATGCACATCGATAAACTACAGGCTAGGCAATATAAGTTTGATGATGCCTATAATTACCAGCTACTTTTAAACGTAAGCTTTTGAACAAGACATTTTGAATTTCACGTAAATGCAAATGAGTGAGTTCTCTACAGAGCTATTTACAACTGTTAGCTGACTGTATTGTAAAACTTCATACTATGTACTAGGTTGAAAAGATTAATCCTTGGAATACTATGTTCCTCCAAAACAGTGGATTCGGGAAGGTAGACACAGCAGTTTTGTGAAATATTTAGTTAGATAAACGTTGCCAAAGAGCAGTCTGACTTTATGGTCGACCAACTCAAAACGCATAAGGAATATAAATTTTCGTTCTTGCCAACATCTCAGACGGGTTAAGTATAAGTAGGAAAATCCCTACATGCTTTTATGCTGACAGCCTTTCTATGCGGAATACCACCATGTTTGAAGTGTATAAAACGTTTGTGGGTTTCGAGATATAACGCTTATCGATAGTCCCGGATGAAGAGCAAATGAGATTACGCATCCGGCCGCTCAAAATTGGGCCCAATTTTTGCAACTTAGATGCAGTTTTGTATGCTATTCAGAAATCGATTTTCTACGTCAGACAGCTCACTGATGTTTAGTTATGCTCACGACTAAATTCAAAGATCCGCTTGTCAAGACGATTAACTTTCCGTTTCAGCTAATGGAAAAAGCCTAGCAGCTTTTTTAAATTAGTTTAATAATATCTCGCCAGCATATAGATTGCCGTCGAGGAAACATGCCTACTCAATTTCATTGAATTCGAGTGATCGCAAAATATACCGTGACATGTATGACCGTACTTAGTACAAAAGATAGCGCTGTTTTTAAACATGTAAATAGCGTCTGGTTTCTAATTATTTACGCCGCCATACTTTGTATGGTTGGAGCAAAATCTGTCAACAAAGATCTACTCGAACAGTTGGTATCTTCAAAACTCTGTTCTAGACCAACGCATTTTAACCGCATCACCAAGTCAAAAATAAGGGATAAATTAACTCAGTCATCAGTTGTATCAAACACAACTAAGCACTTCCCAGCACGATGCAAGCAGCCGAGAATAAACTTTAGAAATAAATTTAAACGGTAGTTTACAAGCTAACATTCGAAGTATTGTGTGATTATGGTAACAGCAGCATGAGGATATACCCTTAGCATTTGTGGCATTTTTTCTTGTTCGGTCCTGGTCGATTAGCCATTTTAGTCAATTCTAATTCCCCGAAAGTGTCCTGTCAGTAGGATAATATCTAGCTGAATGCAATACATTTACGCATTCATTAAACACGTTAGCCTGAGTTTGGAAAAACCTCATTCACTCCGCCGCAATACACAAAAGAGAAAATGCAACAGATGCATGCCATCAGAGTTACCAATAACGGAGGGGCATATTTCGAAAAAGCTACCAGTCGACTATTATGCCGGAAAAATATTGATTATGCAAATATATATTTGGCTAAGAAGTGAGAGCTTGGTTGGAGTGGAGTTTAAAGGGCATGGTTGGGAAAAATATACTAACAGCTCGTAAGCCTCGGAAGTCAGCTCCTTACCATGTACGCAAGTGTATCCAACCTAACGTTACTTGGGACAACAAACCAGGGAGTCGAGACGGTCAGACCGAGGCTAGCATTGAACTGAGGGTCGTCATTCCTCTCGACCAAATAATCGATTTGGTCACCTTTACCTCTCTAACATCCATATATCTGAGCGCAAAAAAGACGCTGCGGGAGCAATTCGGCTGGCATGTATAACATGTGGCCGAGCCATCGAAACATGGTGCGTGAAATGACGGTTCTGAGCGGTTCATTTTCTATTTCTGTGCCTTAAACAAGGCCTAGAACACGCTCATTGCTCACACGAGGCTCCCACCAGATAAGAGCCAAACCATAAGGGCACCGGTGGTCGAAAGTAACTGGGCTCTTTGTATCAGCTCATTTAAGGGGCCATGTTGCATCATTGAACAATAGGGTCAAACACACCGCTACGTTGCACATTCCACCCTGCAGGGTGAGAGAGATGTCACACCGGTGAGATAAGTGGTAAACGTTAGCGAAAGCGCCTCGAACTTTTGCTATATGGTACATGATTTCCTCTTCAATCCCACGGGCTCTGATACAATTACCCAGGTAGTTGAAATTTTTCGAATGACTTCCAGCTGATCCCCACTGAAGGTCATCGCAGCATACACGCAGGTCAATCTTGGACGAATGCTTTGCACTTTGGTGTTGCGAAGCAAAGTCCAAAGTAATTGGCACCCAGTGCCCAGTGAAGTTTGGCAAGTTTATGGGCTGTCATAAATGAAAGCAATATGGTCAATATAATCCAAGACAATAAGTCCCTTACCTGGGAGCAGCATCACACCATCCAAGTTGTCCTGTGTATGCGTTTCCATGACTTCGTTGTCTAACACTGCAGGAGATATTGAAGATTGGCGACAGCATGCAGTATGTCATCACAATTCCCAAGCTACGCATGTAAATGGTTCGGCTAAAATTTATATCTTATTCGGGCACAACTTTCGTGAGTAGACATTCCCGGAGGCACCATCCTTCCACCAAACGAAGGTACCTTGATATCTAGGAACACGACAACGGTGAGCCATAAACCTATGTGACGATGTTCCAACCGATGACGCCAACTGACGATGTCGTTGCAGTTACGACCTCGAGGAAACTCGACTTACCCTTAACGAATCCTAATTTCAAGACTAACAGTTCCTCTGTGAAGAATGGGGGAAGCAAGTAAGTTTTAGGTGATGAAGCTCAGACAGTATCCTCTATGATTTCCGCAATCCGATCCTGAGCCCGTTCGAAAATTGGAACTGTGACGAAGCGGCTCCTGTCGATTGGAACAGTTCCCTGCCTTCCAAGTTTCAATTTTGACTCGTCTAACTCATCCACAGGAGCAAGTAGCCCGAATTCGAAGAGTGCTGGAGGTATAACATCTTTTTCGGTGGCTTTATTCAAATGCATCCGTCCGATCTCACGATCGAATTCTGAGCGCGAGGGCGGATCCATGGGGAAAATCCAGGGAGTAGAGCGATTAGTGGCCAGCGAGAAAGTTGACAATTCCGACGGAGATAATTAATTTGGAAGTGCGCAGCCCACCACTCCTACCGTTTTGACAAATTGCGTATAGTCTTTCCATACACGCCACGTATAGTTTCACGATAACCAATCCTAATGCTGCCCGTTCACCGTATCAGAGGGAATAACTGCCGACGCTTACCAACCGCAACGGTCATTTTCATTTCTGACGCAAAATGAGACCAGCAAAATGCGAAGCCCGTTTTCAGGCTAGCACGGAGTTTTGCCCGCAGGATCCTGCGAATGTGCCGGCGAGCATCCATAAGTTCAAGATTATAAAGTGATCCAATGGTCATTTTGGCCATTAGACTTAACACGTGAGGATTAGCGTGCTGTAAGTAAGGTCCGTGAACAGGAGAACATCATTCGTCAATTGTGTCCAATGAGGGCTTACACAACTCGCAAGTCAGCGTAATTTAATGGCTATTCAAGAAAGCTGGCTTAGTCAGTTAGTAGAGGTCAATGCACTCACAGCCTCGTCATGGGTGTCCGCGAAAAAGCATCCGAATGTCAGCACATACAAGTGCATGTTCGGTGTACACACACGTGCTCCAAATCGAGCGACAATTCTGGACGCAGCCTCTCCAGGGGTAACTGATCGCAATGTGATCAAGTTACGTCAATTGCTGGTTCGAGGCCTGTTGGCGCCAAGTCAATCTCCGGCGGAGGCTGAGTCGGAAATTAGAGCTCGTAATAAATAAGATAGCACCATTACAAAAAAGGAAGTAAACAGTAACCCTTATCATTACGGGAGCGTACACCGTGTTGGCCGCCAAAATGTTGCTCATCGTTGGCTAAGTTTCCAACTTGAGCGTTCAGATCCCCAGCCAGGAACAAAGTTTTCCTGCTTCTGCTGTAGCGATGGAGCTCTTTCAGTAGGTGATGGAGTTTTTCTTTTAGTGAATAAGAGCTAGTGATTATGGGCATGTAAGCAGCGACGCAAATAGACTCTGTTATTCCCCCGCGATTTCGAAGATTTGAAAGAGGAAACAAATCGGGATGCAAAATTTGGGCTACTGCTTTGGATCCAAAAACCAGAGCAGTTTCAAACCTTTAAAAAATGGAAATATAAAAACCGGCTTGGCCGGTGCACGAAGCTGCAACATCAACGGATAGGCGCAATGAGAAATTGTTGTTAGTGTTACCTGTGGAGAATCACAACCGAGCAGGGATAAGCAGACTTACAGACGGGTATCTGATAAGCATTTAAATTTAATAGATGTGTAAAAATAAAACACAGAGTATCACACATTTCCCAGACACTTCTACTATCGAGTCATGGTCTAATATAAGCTATCAAATTTTATGATAAGCATGTGACGCTTGTATTAACTGCAAATATTTTCGCCAAAATCGTGGCTTCCTAACGTTCGTATCTGTAGTCTATTTTGTTAGATTTTCCGATATTCAATGCGATTAAGCCTTGCCAATAAATAATGTTCTACCAACAATAATATTTATGCTTCCGACCATCACCTATCATATATTTTAGCCAATCTATTATATCCTCGATAGTTTGCAAATAATGTCCATTTTCACTTATGTCCGGGTATTGCCGTTATAGTGTGTTCCTAAGTCAGGGTTACGCAAACTTTCTATTGAAGAAAGCACCCAGTTGAGCTCGCAACAATAAGCAATTTTTGTAATGCTGGTTATTTTACTATATATTTACAATGGGTGTTGTAAACCACGGGCTTAAATTTCCGACTGTCGTCTGCTGATCAAATTGCTTTGCAGCGGGGCTTGGGAGTAAAACAGTAAGACTAGCTATTTTTTCAGAAAACCATTGAGTACCATTCCGCCAATGAGGATACATGGATTGGCAGGTCAGGAAAGGGACGTGGCATCAAACGCAGGAATTACGGAAAAGTAGTAGGAACCAACACCGAGCAAACGTTTGGTTGTCCGCAGACGTGCTTCGATACGATCAATAGAATTGTGTTTATGTTTGCTGAAATTAGCCCGACATTTTATACCTCGTACGACCAAAAAGCATCTGATGCATTTCAGCAAATTGCCGTTTTGTGCTGTGAATACGGTGTCATCTAAAACGCAATACCACGAATATCGCCTCAAAACATTTGTAATAGCTCTGGCCACAGCAGAGGATAATCTAAGGTGCCATATCTGCTGCATCCAGAAGGTTAGATAAGCGTTTGGATGCTACTGCACAAGCTTTTCCAATTATTCCCTCGGTTACCCTATTTCAGTCTTTTTGTCCCGTTCCAATTACACTTTAACCTCACTGTTTTCGATCCCCCAACAATTGGCATTTTAGCTCACTATGATATGCGTTCCCATTCTATACCATTTCCTACTTGATATCATTCTTAACGCAACCGCTTACATCCTTAACGCAATCAATTATATACTTAGCGAAGTACCTATCATTCTTGGTGTAAAATCTATCATGCTTTTGCAGAAGCTACCCTTCCTAAAGCAAAGGCTATCATCCGACGACCATCCACGTGACATCCACGTAGCCCTGCGTGGGCAGTGGCTACCAGCCAATAGAATTCGATATAATGTAGCGACTGAAAACGGTTGCTCGCAGAATACTCACGCTTTACGAGATGGGTTGGAAAACAATGAGATTAGAGTGGATCAACTCAAATGGACGGCAATTGCGACTACTAAACGGAGCTCATCCGGTGCCCAGTGTGCCGCGTGCCCTCACTAGACAATGTAGTGTCTGAAACATCCATTGGACCGCGCCCAGTCCCTGACGGAAGGGAAACGCGTGCGCTCAGAGCACCGGGTATAAGCCTGAAGTGGGGTCAAGCCCCTTTTGTAAGTGAGCAAAGGAAATGTCTGGGGATAGGGCGCAATTGATGCAGGCATGTCAACAGTGAACAACGTTGGCTTGGTACTAAAATAATGCTCTAAACAAGAGGCGCATATATGTTGTCTCGTTTTGGTGGGTATTCAGGCTAGTTCGGTCGGATAGTTGAAAGCGCAGTAGAAGCTACCGTCAAGTTGTCCGTAACATAAGGAGCGGAACGAACTCCGTCGCATAAGAATGGGTACCAATCACTACACGTAACTTCGTTATTTATGCGATGAAATAGCACTTTTGTGACGGATCCACAGGTCTAAGTTGAACGTGAGGTATAAGGTAATCATATTCCAAACTCTTGGCCCTCATACGAACCACACAGGTCAAATCTGATGGAGGTAGACAGGACAGCTCCCGGGTCGAATGATATAATCATCAATGGAGCGGTGAAGGTGGCATGTGATACGTTTGGTTGCAGCCGTGCAATTTCCTTTCTAAGGATACGTTAAACGGTGACTTATATTACTTTCCTTCTTGTTCCGCAAGTACGCAGACATGTACTATTCTTTCTGCGAAGGAATTGCACTACAAGCAGCTGGTCACATTAAATTTGAGGCTAAATTCCAGAGAACCATGTGCGTTTTCCTCTGAAACCAGACTGCTCCATCTGGGGGAAATAGGAGACAACGACGTTTGGTGTGTGCTGCCTAGGTTCAGTTAATTTGATTGCTTTGTTTCGGCTACCTGACACTACAGAACACCCCGCTACACACAGCTTGGTTGTCAAAAATGGCAATCTGCGCGTAACTAACTATGACTTTAGTTGCAGAACTTCAGCGACGTTGTTTGTCACGAACGTACTATCAAGTCCGCCGTCATTTGCAAAATCCTTAGTGGTACATAATGTGGCATAGATGAGTAATAATAATGCGATAATCGCACAGATTTTGAGTCAACAGTTTAGAAACTGACCTGTAAATCATCGGAATCCACAAACTTTACTAATCACAAACACATTTCTATTGTGGTAGTCATTATCCACCAGATGAATAAATATCAAATATTGTGTTCTGTTGCTTAACAATTGAAATGCAAGAAATTTAGTTTATCCATCACATCCAAAAGAATTGCAAGCATACCAGTGTGTCCGCTACTTATTGCGTAGGAGCGCGAAATATCAACTTCACCCTGTGCGTATGTGAATGTATACGTTTTCAGAACGTTTGTAGAATCGTGTTTCTACTGGTAATCTGATTCATTATTCACATCCTCAGCTACTAAAATTGATGTGGTTGGCAGGTCCCTATGTATTTCTTTTGTGTGAATTGTTTGGAAATAAAAAGCAATCAGATGGCTGTCATCCAGTTTGCATCCAAAAAGTTCCTTTGAGTGAGTATCAATAGCAATTGCGTTTGAAGGAGGCACAATTTGCTCATATGTTTCAGGTGAAGTTTGCATTGTTCTCTCAGAATCTATTTCTGCAGTACAAGGAAAACCCGGTTTAGAAAACAGAGATGGTTGAGTTCTGCACCTCCTTCCAGATAGAAGTTATTTAGAAACGAAGTCTAATAAATCTCCTCGTTACATGAATTCGATTCCGGACATACCTTTGTGGGATTCCATGATCGTTATTAGATGGAGAAGCTGTTTTTCTCCTAAACTTCGCCTTTGACGCCTGAATGACACCCTGGTCGTATGGTTGAAGTAACGCATTGGTGTTAGGTGACAGGAACTGCAATTTGATATTAAGTAGGTGGAATTAGGGAGGGCAACGGCTTTGTCGAGAGAAGGTATGATGTTGCGTTTTTCTGTATTTTGCTGTTTAATCTTCGGAAATAGCTGCAGTCATTCATACCTTTTTATTATCCTAGTAAACTACCGGTAGATGTTCATGTCGATACTTCTAAAATTCGAGAGTTGGCTGATTTCCAATTCACTGAAGCCGATTCTCGCTCCCCATTGTGGCAGTGCACAGCGTAACTGTGATAAGCGCCTTGCCACTTTCCTCACCTGAGCATTTCTATCCTTTCACACAAAGCCTTTATCGGACGTCGTTTTGAATAGCAAAGCAGTTTCATGTGAAATGAAAATGTATTGAGCTGTCTAGCCGGAACATATTTCGGGAAATTTCTCTGCTTAGTCGGATCCAGTACACCTATTTGAGTCACCGCATTAGCCCGATAGCTTGCCAAACACAAGTTCGTCTACTGATGTAAGCCTGTAGCCAACTGTTTGACGATGTAAAGTCTGTGTTGTGTAATTATTTTGCGAAGCGTGATGCTCGTTCTTGAATCACTTGTCCAGATAATTGAATTTTCATATCAGTGCTAACTGGCACTATTTCTAATAACTTGCGTTCATGTATTCGTTACCCGTTTTTCTATCATTCTTTCTTCCACTCTTGGTGTGTGGTTCACCAAGTCATACAAAAACGGCTTTCCTCTCTTATGTTACATGGATTTGTTTTCTGCCAGCTCTGCAATTTTGCGTCAATGTTAGCGAACTGTTGCTTCTTAACGTCGTCGAATCAATGATACCATTTCTTTAGGTGTGAATGCCTTTGGCTTTGATGAAATGGAACTAGCCATTTTGTCCTTCCTAAGAACACTCAAGAAGAACTATAAAAATGAACATGAATATTTAGTAAGGACGTACATCAGCAGTACCCGCTCATTTCTGAAAATAAAATGGTTACACAGTAAACAAATACACACCGAAAGTGACAGTCGCAGTACTTGTGAATGTATAACGGTATCACAAATCGTAGAGTGCGCGAGGGGAGTACAACTGCTCTTTTATTTTATAATCTGGCTCTATCAGATTTGTTCATTGCACAGTCCATAGCAGCATGCATGCATTAGTTACATTGGGTGAAAACACAGGGGTAATAATCAGTCACTCGACAAATCTGGTGTGGCTTCTCCATGTCGTAGGTTGTCTACCGCGCCTGTCCAGCAAACGCGAAGAACGCGAGACACGGAAGACAATGACCGAGCATGCGCAGTACGTGTCCACGACACCGCAGCTGACGCAGCGTGACGACCTCCTCCAGCGAATGGCTGCCTCCACCCAAGCCACGCTGTCTAACTGACACATTGTTTACGTGGTGCAGTGGCCACACACGGACAATTGACCGCAAGCAACTCTGCTTAAAGACAGAGAGACGGTGCAGGTCGGCGATACCAACCGGCCAAGTCTCGCAACCGTACAACAGTACAGCGCGGACAGTCGCACAATAAATCCGTCCTTTGATGGATGTACCGATGTCATGGCGGCGCCACAAGGGTTTCAATTTAGAGAAAGCGAGGCGAGCTCTTGAGATACGTAACGAAAGCTGGCCTCCAATAGATCCATTGGCTGTGATGCAACTAGGCAGGTAGGCAAAACTCTCCGTAACCTTCAGTCTCTCACAACCAAGATTGTGTGAGGTTACAACCATCTGAATTCTTGGGAAAGAGCTTTGCACTTGGGTGGAGAAAGACATCCCATATTTGACTCTTCAATCGCAAGTTGGACGGCTTGTGGACCGTCACCAAGCAAGACGATATGATCAGCGTAGTCCAAATCAACAGCTCGGCTGCCTGGGAGGAGCTCAACGCCAGCGCGTTTAACGAATTATGCAAAGCATTACTTAAGGCTACCTCAATGGCAAGGTTATTAAGATAATTGCACCTACAATGCTTCGGAATATCCGGATGAAAGCTTCAGCCAGAAGTTACGTATATTGACCTACACTTGACAACGCTATCAATGATTGTGTCCCCACATGGTGCATATGTGAATCAGCAGCGGAACTTCCAAGCAAATTCATCCAAACCTGGATGCCAGCCTCTAAGACATGGGAGAGAATTCAAATCGATTTCCCTGGATCCGCTAAAGGCCATCTTTTGTTTTGTGATTGATGCGCATACCCACTGAACGGATGTATACCTGAAGAACACAACTACGACAGCGGCCACGGTACGGAAATTGCAACAGTTATTTGCACCGTTCGGTTCACCAAACACCTCGGTTTCCGATAACGGTTCGCAACATATCTCCCAGAATATTCGTGCATTTCGCCAGTGTAATTGCATCAAGCACCGCCGGTCGCCTCCGGAACATCCTCATTCCAATGGGTAAGCAGAATGATTCGTGGATAGCATCATATGTTTACTTCTAAAGCTGTGGGGGGAAGGACCTACAGTGGATATCATACATCTGTTCCTGTTAAGTAATTTGGGCTACGCAAAACCCCGATCTACCAGGCGGCAGATACCCAGCGGATGCCATGTTCGGGCTTGAGACACGTCCTCCAATTAATGCAGTATTCCTAAGGTTACAAAACGGCTACTGGCATCAGGAGTGAACGGATGTTTTCTACTACAGGGGCCGGTGTACGCGTTGGATGCATGGCCAAACCATCAAACCTGGCAACCTGCAGTGGCACGATAAAGGAAATGCTCTGTGCTGTACGTGGTGTGTGTCTGAACGCAAACGACGCAAACGACAAATCGAACAAACAATCACTTCTACATTCGAGTTGTCGTTTGATATATTGCCGGACACATTGGAAATACCAAAAATAGTGGGGCGTATTGAACCGACAGAGACGTGCGTAGAGCCATGCGACGGAGTAACTGGGAGAAGTACGCTGCCTAGTAAACCTATGCAACTTTACAGGCGAACTCAGTGCTTCATTCGTATGCGTCTGGAAAACGTATATTCAAAGAGGAAGATGTTGCAATAGAAAAGTGCCTTAAATGAGCAACGTCGTCCCACACACCGGACCGTGAACTTCACTCTCACCCAATGGTCCACTGTGGTTTATATTCACCAGGCCGCCTCGCGTCGGAAACAATCACACCATAACCCTTGTAGTCGGCTGTCTTGTCCGTTCCATGTAACTTGTGATCTGGTCCATACACTGTCCGGTGCGGTGAAGGTCTTTGTTCTGACGGCCCTAAGACCCAGTAACCGCAAATATAACACTTAGATGAGCGATTATGCAGGATCGCGTTTGCGTGCCGTTCCTGGCCGTATGTCCGGTTAAATGACGGTGCGTTAGCAATTGGTAGACTATGGGAAGATGGCGTCGCTCTGAAACTACATTTGCATCTGATGGACGGATGGGATCCAACAGCAATGGACAAGTATACTTCCTAGACGTCCTGTGGATTCCTCCAATGTTTCGTTAACCTATGTTATTTTAAAGATTTGTTAAATGCCCTACACAGGTTTTAATGTGTATCTATCTGGGAGCTTACAGACAGTCGTCTTGTTGCCTGTTTGAGTGTTTATCTAGAAGATACGCTGCAGAATATAAGCCTAAATGTTAGAATTGAATGATAATTTGATACAAAAAGTAGACTCTTACGGTTCAGGTATTCCGTAGGAAAATCAAGAATTTAAAACAACAATACACAGTTCTGTTCCGCATTCTGCAGTTTACGAAAAATTGTAATCCGGTTTGGAAGAATAAGTAATCCATTACAAAGTAAAGCAGATTAGACAACTAACGTTTAGTTTCAGGGGGCAAGATCCAATCGTTTTGTGAAAGCATCCAATGTAGCGGAGGAAACCACAATGATTTGGAAGGAGTTCAAGGGTTGGCAAAAGCTGAGAAAAATAATTTCGCGAAGATCATTGGCGATCATACTCCGCACACAATTTGAGGGCATTACCTCTGAGATTGGTGTTATGGTTTTCTCAGCAATTGAAAACTCCCGGTGAGTTTAGCCTTTGATGGTAGGACAGATTTCGCAGACATTTCACGTTCTTTGTGGGCCTGCGTTGTGATTTTCCTAACACCTCCAAGTCGGGCTTGAAGCAAAGTTACCAAGCTTGGATGGCATATTCAACGTGACGGCGCACGTAAGAATTATACATCCTGGTAAAGATGGAGAGTTCGAGCCATCCGAATGCTCTCCGCAGCAAGCCGGCGTGCTGATTACCACAGTTCCCAGTTGTTTCCCACTCTTTGAACCGTTAAGTTCACTTTGAATGAACACACCAAAGTCGGGTTCATGAGAACGTGTTATAAATCATGCGACTCAAGCCTACACACATAGTCATGTATAAGGCTCAATTGAACAGAATGATATTTTCCACATTGATAAGTAAGCTATTCAAAACTGACCAGTTTAATGGTGTTGTGGTCAGCTGGATCTCTGCTTGGCCTTTAGGTTATTTGGCCGCTCACTTTACGCGAAAAAATGCTTATCGAAGGTATTTCCTTTTGGTACATGGCTTATGAAAATCAAAAATAGACCGGACACAAACACCCAGCATTGTTATACACCGCTCTCCCGCATTTGCGTTGGACAGTGATTCTCGCACACAATTTCAAATGAAGTTCGTGCAAAACATTTTTATCCAAGTAAGCAGTGAGTCATCAATGCCAAATAGCTAAGTCTATGAAATAAAATTTGGTTGTCGAAGCCATTAAATGCTTTTGAACATTTTAAGTAACTGACATCAACTCCTGCTTTATTATTAAATGCTTCGCAGTGCATGAGCGGTTTTTCGGAAACCATGTTACTCTGGTTTTATAAGCTTGTTATTTTCCAGATACTGCTTGGGTGCATCAGCGAGGGTAGACTACATAATCATGGAAAGCACAGGGTATAGCATTGTAGGACAGCAATTATTTAAATCAATGCAACTACCTCCCATATGAATATGAGTGATGACCCTTGCTTCCATATTGTTCGATGGTTGTTCTCCTCAATAAAGCGCTGATAGAATATAGCCAGAAGTCGCTCCAGATAACTGAATGCTGCATGTAAATCCTACAGTCGAATGTTATCGAGATCCGGAGAGCGGTGGTCATGCAGGTACAACCGTTTCTCAGACACACTTTCCACAGTAAAAAATAAACTGGATACGACTGTAGGTGGGACACTAGAAACTAGAATAACCGTTGGGCCCTGTACTCTCTATAAAGTTTGTGACGAATGGAGCCGTAAGCAATCGATGGCTTCCATTACTGATCGCTTGCACCCGTCAGTCTTGACTAGTGCTGGAATTCCGTGTTGTACCTTACGAAGGCTATTAGCATGCCTGGATAAGGGTTTGCAGTTCGCGCCGAATCTTTGAATTAACAGTAGAGCCACAAGGTCAATGCGACCCAATGATGTGATCGTAATTATTCCGTCTACCATGTATTCTTTTTTAGTGAGCACACGAACAATTATAGACGACTCGTTCCTAGTCGCAATCTGGTGGGAGAGGCCACGTGGTTGTACGCGGTGTAACTGAAGATTACTACTTGTAACCATGACTGGAGTGAGTCGCATATGTTTATTATTTGACGGCACCCTTGGATAATGCTCACATCGGTAGATCAAGTCGAGGAGCTGTTGAAAGCCTTTAATAACGCGCATCGAAAACCGAAATCCACCTGTTGCTGGATGTCTGTGTTAATAGCAACTTCAATAATATCTGCAGCAGAAAGGCGCATGGAAAACACACATGGACTGGGAAATACCCTTACTGTTGTAATGGGTGCCAATAAAGTTCAAACGAAATCTAGCCAATTACTTCAACACCGGGAAAGCAGAATTTGCAGTTGGAACACCGTCATCGAGATATTGCAGCTAGTCAGTGAGGCGCTGATAACGGATGTGCATCCGGACACATTTGCCCTTAAACATTTGAAAACACGTAGAATGAAAGCACTACGCGTTGTGTGTATACAATTCGAAGTCGACAGTGTAACTGTTGCTCCGTCTACACACATAAAATGAGTATTAAAAAGATAAATATTGCAATTTGCTATCGCACAAAATTGCAAAAAGTATTTACTCAAAATATCTTGAATAACATACTGTCAACTTTGAGTCGAACTTCCATTCATTATCAGTACTCGTGTTGTTGTGTTGCACCATAACTAAGCCATATTTCAAAGCGCCTCTGAGAACATTCATGAAAATACCGCATTAATTTCACTTATACGATGTGAGTACGTATAGGTGATTCATCTTGTCACACCTCTTTCTCTGCGGTCACGCAGGTTTTGGAAACAGCGTCAGAGACATCTACTCCATTTTTGAGCACCTCCCGCGCAGATTCCGGGAAAATTGCTGAAGAATTGCGAAAGCCATCAATATCTATTAATTGAATGTAGACTTCTTTTAACAAAATCAAAGTGTATGCCTCTTATATCTACCGCGGCCGAAGACTGAGGTTGTACCATTCATGGTTGGGTGTCACAGTTAATCTTACATGGTGAAAATGAGTTGCAACTAATATCACTTGCTACGTTCATTGGCCGTCTAATTTGTTTATTAGTTTCTGTTGGAGTAAAATTTCTGATCATAATGCAGCCTTGCCCTGCTCATTGAGATTGTAATCGTTATCATGTTATTTTTGATTCTTGCAATGGTTACCGAAAAATATTCTTCACCCGCACTCTGCCTCGCTTTGTTTTTCTATCTAATGGAAGTATTTAGATTACTGTGAAATACTGAGGATCCATTGCGCAATTGCATACATGAAGTTAAAGTCCTCATTTATAAGCATTCTCTCTATGGATGTAAATTTCATATAAGAAATTTTGCCAATATTTGTTAGTTAGCCCAAATAGAAATTTTTAACATTTGCACAGTCCATTGGCCAATCTGTTGTATTGTGTGAAATAATGTATCCGTATGTGGTTTATAACTTACCTGCTTTGGCTGTCGGGTAGCTTTCATTGATGATGCCGTTACAAAGAAGCATATTCGTCCAGAATTTTTCACAAATTGTAAGGTGTTCAATGATATTACGTACTTATTGCCTATGAACTGTTTAGTGCATTTTATGCTTACATTCGTAGGCCCTTTTGACCTGGGATTAAATTGTATAGAGATTTTATCATTCATAGGCTACATCTTTAGACTTGGGCGATAATGCTAAAGGTAATATCGATTTACGAATCAGATTAACAAGCAAAGTTGCATAATACATGGATGAAGCTCCATTCATCCACTTATGTGCAGGATACTCTGGCTTGTTTTTTATTAATGTGTAAACCCCTAGAATTTTAGTAGAATTTTCTAAGGCTGTCATCTGCTTTTCCGCTTTGCATCTGGTGTTGCTCGTAACAGAAAATTGATAAATGCAAAAAGTGTATTTGGTAGTACGGAGATGATTGGCTAGCAGAAAAAATAGCATTTGCATAATATTGTAACTCAAGTTAATTACAATGAACAATGAACAATGAATTTATACGGGTTAAGAAACGTTGTTTACAAACCCCGTTGGAAAGTTGGTGGCGATATCAACATAACAATTATGATGAAAAGTATAGTGAACTTGTTAATACTTTAAATACAAAAAATAAGGACTTATCGTTTGCTTCGCTGCAGTCATGCGATCCACTTAGATTCACAACACCCACAGTTAACAACAAATAATTCCAGGGTAAACTCCAGGTGTAGGATGGAGACAGTGTTAAGTAACAAAGTGTAAGTGGATGAGTGCATCGTCCAACCGTCTTTTAGATTTTGTTAGTGTCGGTGCAGAGACGACCGATTCTGGGAGGGCAATCCACGGGTGACAGACACAAATGGAAAAGAATTTTCTGCGGCACTCCAGACGACTGTTTTGTTCTGCGAGTTTTAATGAGTGGCCCCTCCGGTTTGTATTGCTGCTGAGTTGCAGTAAAGGCGGCAAACATGATGTGGGTCTCGCAGAATCAAGTATGTCATAATCAGGTCGCCTCGTAGCCTGCGATAGCTTCCACTGAACAATCGTAGTCGTCGCAGCCTCTCCTGGTTGGATAGATTGCGCATTTTAATTACGTTCTTAAATGCCCGACGTTGTGCCTGCTCCAGTGCATTAAGGTCGTGTTTCAGCCATGGATGCCAGGCTTGAATAACATGTTCGACATGAAGGCGAACATACGCACTGAGCATTTGTCGAAATATGGAGCTGTATATTTGTCCAATCACCTGCATCAACAGCCCAACGTGTTGGTTTCCGGACTTCTAGGCCTTTTCGGATTGCTTAAAGCAACCCAAGACATCTTGAACCAGGACACCCAAGTCACGTTCGAGAGTTGATTGTTGCAGTACATACGTTCCGAGTCGGTATGAGTAGCTGCTTTGATGTCGAATGGAAAAACCTTGCATTTACTGATGTTGAAATGCAATACGTTTTGGATCGACCATTGATAAACTGTATCTAAGTCACTTTGGAGCACATGTAAGTCGGCGTTCGCCTGGATCCTGCGATAGATCTTGATATCGTCGGCAAACATTAGGAAGTTTAAAGCGATTCCCTGTGCAAGGTCATTAATATACACCAAAAACAAACGTGGACCTATAACCGAACTTTGCGGCACACCGCAATCCACTTGTATGGGGTCCGATAAGGAGCTCCGAACTCTGACCACTAATTGCCTTTGAAATAGAAAGTTGGTGAACCAGCATAAAAGAGGGTCGCCTATCCCGTAATGCTGCAGCTTGGATGGTAGTATCCGGTGGTCTAGGCGATCGAAAGCCTTGGAAAATTCCAGGTAGATCACATCAACACCTTCTACAGCGTCGGCTGCCTCGGTCCAACTACTGCGTGCAATTAGTAAATTAGTTGTACATGACCGCTGTCGACGGAAACCGTGCTGTTCAGGAGTGATGGGTTTGCAGTTTTCCAGATAGCACACCAGTGCATCGGCAACTATGGATTCCATGAACTTGGAGCGTATGGGAAGAAGGGTTACTGGGCGGTAGTTGGAGGGATCAGGTCTGCTTCCACCTTTGTGAATCTGGCTTATTATTCCAAGCTTCCACATGGCGGGAACTTGGTTCTGGTCTAAGCAGGGCTGGAAAAACTGAGCTAAAGTTCCTGCCAGTTGGTTTGCTGCTGCTCCCAATGCCTTTGGACGAATGGCGTCGACACCCGGCGAGCTGTGTTTGCGTAGAGAAGTCAGCTTTTGCAATACAGCTTTTGCAGTAAAATTGATGTGGGTTAGTCCTGGTGAGCAGAATACAAAGCTTGGTAGATGGCTTGGTGGCAAGACCCTTTGAAACGTGGGGCGTATTGCATCTGCAGCGCGTTTGCAGCTTCCATATACGTTCTTGTTGGGCCATCAGCCGTCTTGAGTGGAGGAAATCCTTGCCTCACCTTTCGTAGGCTATTAACGTGCTTGTACAGCATCTTGTGGTTTGCACTGAAGGTTTTTGCGATGTTCTGCTGAGAAGCAGTGAGCAAACTTGGCGCACGGGTGATAGATAAGGCAAATCGCTACCGTTGCTAAAATATGGATAGTGTTCAGTCGACTAGCAGTTCTTATTTGATTGACATATTTTAATTTTTAGGAAACCATAATTACTTAGGTAACAGAATACTATGCTCTTGATTCTCCGGCACTTTGTTGTAGTGTTTAGCTACTTTCTTTGCAGGACTGCACGCAGTAACTCAGAAAATGCGGCATTATTGGCGGCTCTAACAATGTGCTAATATGTGCGGTGCCTATTAATTTGTTTGAAAACAAAAATTGCTCATAGTCTCTGTCTCCCAGACTCGCCGGATACATCGAAGTCAATGATGAAACGTGTCTGCGCACGTAGGATTATGTTTAGACAGTTGTATACTAGTGGGATTAACCAAAATCAGGGTACAAAACTAAATACTTGACTTAGCATGTTAAGTGGAAAAAGTTTTCTTGCTTTTAGCGTGGTTTTAAACACTAAGCTCATAGATAAGATTTGGAAATTTCAGTGGAATATATCTCTCGACAATTGCTCGCCTTATTCACTCTGCCATCTATTTCATTATTGTGCCATTACAGCGATACTGGTAACGGTTAGAATTGGCTGCACTACATGCAGAAACAAAAAGCATCAATCTTGCTTCTATTTTTGCTTCCTATCAGTTTGTGCTATGTGGATAAAATTGCAATGTTAACAGCGGTTAGAGCATGGTCTAACAATTTTGATATGGATTACACATCATACAAAACCACCATAAATCTTCTATATAGATATTGAATCTTTGCTTTACGTAGACAGGCCATGAGCACCATTGTGATCGTCAATTTATTTTAGGCCCTACCTATGTCGTTCTTGCAGTTTGTATCAACTCCTGTTAACCCGGAAAGTAATCCATCGTGCTGTTCGAAAATGATGTAGACATGCCTTGATTTAGCTAAATAAGCCATGATGAAATTGAGAAAGTCAGGTGACGACCCTGCACTATGAAACTTCGATTACAGTACACATAAAGTTCTGGTGGGTTCCGGCCATGTATGGTGCGTTGTAATCCTGCTGCTTGAAAACGCAGTAATACAAGAAATAGCGATAAATACTGATTTCAAAGTTGCTAAACAGCGACAATTAAAGTTCGAAATTAGAGAACAACCAACTATAGTGTGCAGCGAGATATCGTTGGTTAAATGTGAAAGAAAACTAAAACATGCAGGTGGTCTTTTATACTATGTTGTTGGAAAGGGAAAACCCCACACTAATATTCAATTGTGCATTTGTTCTCGCAATTGATAGGTTCACAGCAAACAAACTGGTGTCATTCTTGTTTGTTTATTAAAAGATATCATTTGTAGCTGAGGATTAAACAATGTTCCGATTTACGTCAGGTACTCTCGATGTGTGATTCAACATGGTTGCAAGTTCCCTTCTGTCGCTTCGAAATAGCACACTAAAAATCTGTTTTCAACAATGCATTTATCATAATGTCATGTTAGGAGAGCCTAATCCTGATTTATGGATATTGTCTTCTGAGCTACCGTAGCTTAACAATGTAAAATTTAGTGTCTGTTTGACATGAATTCCTTTTGGGCTGTTTATCATAGTTAACGAATTCAAAATTAAGTGCAGTCCTAGGGACATACAATTCCAGTGAATTACTCTTCAATAGGATGATGTTTGTTAAATTTGACCAAATTTGGGGCCTATACTTGTATGACACTGGCATCCTAAATGTTATTAGATTTGGTCAGCGATAACTGCTTTTGCGGTAGTATAATTGGTTAACCTCCTATTTTTTATGGGGGAGTTGGAAAGGGCATACCGTGTTTCCTGTACGATTACGACCAGAAGATAAATGAGAACGGTCAGCTTGAATCCTCATCACTTGTCGTTGCCTCTGTCGTGCAGGTTCCTCTACCAATTTCGGCGTTCATTTTATAAACCCGTGGGTTTCGATGTTACGACAGTGGTTTTGGCGCCTGTGGTTGCGTTATTTTGCGAACTGAATGGGCATAAATCCATACACATGGAAAAATAACGTTTAATCACATGAAATAGGTTCAGGCGAAACCAGACTATTACTTAGGTATTAAGAGTGAAATCATTAGTTAAGAAGACAAGCATTTATAACCTTGCAATAAACAACCAAATCAGAAGTTTTGCATGATTAACAGACACATAGTTCACGTTAGCTCCTACAATTTTAAATAAGGCAAGTTTGCTCACGTCAAAGAGATTGCACAAGCATGCATATTGTTCCCCATTCAGGAAGCAGATCACATCTACTCAAGGATAATTGACATTCTAGTTTCTTTCTCCCTGGTTCCTTGTTCAGCTCAATTGAAGCAAAAACGCAGAACACGAGTGCTAATTTCCTTTATGTGAAAATTTCAAAACGGCTGGTGAGAGCGGACACCAGATTGTATTTGTACGTCCCAGTAGATATACTGAAGGGCTCTGCATCTAAAATGGTGAAATTTCATTCTTCAACGTCCATATTGGAAGCAAAATGTGGCGCTAAAATTTATGTAGGGAATTCCAATAGTTACAATAGTTAAACCGGGTCGCCACGCTTCGTAGCTTGGTTCCTCAAGTCCCACTTCCTTCTAATTTCTAGAACCGAGAACGCCTGACGAACGTGGTAACGTGGTGGTTTTCTACGTTTTCTCGTCTAGAAGAAAGGTAAATCAGTCAAAAATAACTACGTTTAGCTATCTGTATTCGGAAGGCCGAGCAGCGAGTTGTTCATTGCGCTGTGTGCAACAGAGATGAGTGTGTAGCTTCCAATTCACACAGATCTATGTCAAATATGAACTGCCTGGCACGATAACACTTACGATTATCTATCGTTAAAACATTTTAAAAAACGTACAGCGAAAAAAGAGGTAATCACTTGTTAGTGTAGTGTCAAACCCACCGAAAACCGGTTAAATTAAAGTAGTGTAACTAAATATATGTATATACATATATATGATATGGTGCCAAATTGTCTATTACCATTACCCAGTCCATACTGGCTCCAGGAGACAGTTGGTCGTTGCTGGAGGGGATGGGGTGCAGGGTCCTCGTGTCCGTACTAGGACAAAGTGGGATTCCATGCACTCAGTAAGGAGCGGACTACGGTCCAGCTACCAACTTTTGTGCGCTTGATTCCCCCACGATCCCCCCAAGGATAGGACGACTAACGGTGTTTATAAAATTAAATGTAAAGATTGTGCACATGTGTATATAGGCCAAACAGCGAGAGAATTACGCACACGAATTTCGGAGCATAGGAGGCGCATTGCAAGACTACCATGAAACGAGTTCGAATACCAGGCGATAGTAAGAGACTCGGCCGTAGCTGTGCATGCATTAGACACGGATCACCAGATAGAACTCGAAAACGTAGAGGTCATTAGGAGGGGCATACGATCAACATCCCAGCGGCTGATTGCTGAGGCGGTGGAAATTGCCAAATCTGATGACTGCGTGAATAGAATTGAGGGGGTAGAATTCCCTAATGCATGGCGGGCGGTTTTAGGCCGGCCAGCTTGACGAGCATCGATGCGTGGATCAGATTGAAAAGGGCAAACCGACTCCCATTGTCAACACTATGGGCCTATCCGTCAATGTCAAGACGCACGAAGGAACACCTGGACTATTCCCACTGTGTTTAAACCACCTGAGGTGACATCCCGAACTGCTCCTGTAATGACTCATGGCTCAAGACTCGGGTACCGCGGTTATCGGCCCTGTTCGCTATAAAATCCCATACCAATTACACACTGATTCACCTGGTCTGACGAAGCCTCTATTTTATTGGCGAAACGTTACCAAAAATACTATACCAACCGATTGTTTCCAAACCTCTCTGAACTAAAGATTTCCAATTCTTGACATTTAGATATCACCGGTAAAAACATAAAGGTTAACCAAGGACACGTACACGGAATCATATTTGTGATTCAGGGTAATCGGGGAAAGATTAGCGCAGCGACTCGCTGGTTCCATTCTATAGACGAGTCAAACATTTTCGCATATTCGTTACTCAATTATATTCTTTTCTTTGTCTGCATTTTGTGCGATGAATTTATGATACGCTAATGGGATATTTCGGACAAGATCCCTTTCTGTAAATGTTTTGCTGAGTCTGGGTTTCAAATTGGAGAAGTAAGTAAATTTTGAGCCATCGTTAAATGGTTTCAATTTATTTGAAAGCAACCCCAATCAATAGACAAAAGTTCCACTCTTAGGAGTACGTACAGTTAGGTATAGGCTTTTGATAAGTAACCAGTACTCCATATCCATTATACCAACAAATCTCCACATATTACGGCTTATATTTTACGCTTTTGATGTGTGTATGATGTTACTGTATTAATATTTCTCAAGCTGTAAGTTCAGCATTTAAAGCGGCCTCAGCAAAAGCTAAGTACATAATATGCCAAATTTCTTGCATGGAATATTAACTACAGTGTTAATTATTTATATGTTTTCTTCAAGTATGTAGATGCCTAAATAAATATTTCATTTTAAATTATGGTACATCGATAGGGAGTATACAATCATGGAGATCATGACTAGCGATAACTGTTTACTGTAGATATTGACGCCATGACATGAAACTAGTCATAACACTAATCATACTGGACTGTAAAAGGTCTTTTACGCTTTTAAAAGCCGTTCACACTAGAATGCGCTAAAAGTTGTGATCATCAAAATGATAGGTGACACTAACCCAGCGATAAAGGTTGCAATACCATAAGACAAATCGACCTTGTCTTTACTTATGACAGTTTATAATTAAGGCCGTGCAAATATAACATATTACCGGCATTTGCCATTAAAATAGTCGCGTTAAAGCAATTGATTCTCACCTTAATTATTATACTACTAAAAGGAAGTTCACAGAAGCCGTCCTTTAGGATTGTATGTCGATTAACCTATCTGTTTCTTTAATATTTCTGAATATGACGATAAGGATAGTTTGTGATCAGTAATGTTTTATCAGAAAGCAGGTATATTTCACAAACTTCGGTATAACATATTAATTCCTTCTTTTCAATCAGCTGGTCAATTAGTATGCATTTAACCTCAGCGCTGCATTTCAATATTACTCCATGCTTCTAGTTATCAGCGTTATGATTTGAAAACCTTTCTAATAAACTTGGGCGGGCAGTTTGAAATGTTGAATTCAAAAGTAAGAACTAGCCTTTCGTTTTGATTATTGTCCAACAGAACAACTTGACTGACATATCGTTTTATTATTAATTCAGCTTACTCCTGCTTTCGGAACCTAATCCATTTGAAAGTCTACAGCTGCTAAAGAGAACTACACTGCTGTTTATATTTCTGAAGTACAGGAGTTTCGGAGGCCAAGGTACGATATAACGATTTACATCTCTAATAAAGGTTATATTTGGTTCCATTCCTACTGAAATAGCAGAATTCATGGCACTTTAGATCCTACGACTTAGCAATCACCTTTTGGTTTACCACAAACTATAAACAACGTGGTTTATATAAAACTATTTAGCTTCATTTTATATTCGATCATAAAATAAGCTTAGAGTAAATGTCTCAATACACCTATAGATGACAACCCAGTGGTGATAACTAATAGATAAATTATAATCTGCTTCTGATTAAAGCAATCCCTGATACTGAGAATTATCATATTGAGTTGTTTCAATGGATCCAAAACTTAAGTAAATATTAATTCATTAGACAGTAACATATAAGTGGGTTAAAAATTATGGGTAACACAATCAGGAGTATGTGTTAAGTATCATTGCAGGTGAAGAATTTATCTCGAAATATTTGGGTCACACCGCTTCTCTCGGTGCGGGATTCAGCTGCGGTATCTACACTGGGGAAAAACGCAGCATGATAAATATGTAGACAATCTTATTAATTGTCTCAGCGTTAGTGCAACCAACTCAAAACAGTGGAAGTCAGATTTGCTCCTCCGCACAGATGCGCAGGTTACACGTTAACAGAAAGAGCAGTGCAGTATTTCGCAAATGAATATAAATATTAGTCAATGCTTTATAGCCAGTGCACAAGTGAACAGCTGAAGAATCCTAGCACTGTTTGCTCTAGATTGGGTCACCGACTGAATCACAGTGGATTTACGGGACTTTGCTCAACTTGCTGAGTACAAATAGCTGGTATATAAATCAGAGCTAACAAAAAGTAACATTTGGGAAAGACAGTCAGCCGTCTGGTACATCGATGTCTGAGGGCAAAAAGGAGTCGTCATGGTCAGCTAATATATTGCAAGCTGCTTGGAAGCATCTAGTTACAATAACCCCGATTGCTCCAGGTGCAAAGTCGCCACCCGAAGTTTTTGCAAGAAACGTGTGATGGGATCGCAACATCGAGTTATCTAACTATCTATACACAAGACCTGAGCAGAAAACTGTTTTGGCTAGAGATTGTACGATGTATTTAATTGACAGCAAGACGCAAGGTTAATAATTCAAGACCAGTTTTGCAAGTACCGAACCGCAGGCGGAAACAGAATTCGATAGTATCAATGTCAGTCGTAGACTGCTGAATGTGTTCTTGAAACGTATTTGCATGCAAATATAGCAAACATAGAACAAGGTAGATACGCACAGAAACCGCCCCGAAGTACAAACATGTTGTTATTAACCGATAGTAGATGAATAATTGAGAATACGACAAAGGTTGATCAGTTTTAACTATCTCTCTTTTGCACGAAACACTGCAGACTTCGCCTAACATGCCGAAAGTTTGGAATATTTGGGATTGATAAATAATTGCAGTTTTAAGCGTAGTGAGAATATTGTTTGAGAATCGATTTAACAGGTTTTCTAGGGCATGCATTATTATACATTTCAAGTTAAATCAGTAGACTTGTGAAGCAAATTAGACATTTTGCAAAACACTTCGGAAATTTTGCAATTTAACCGTGCGCTTTTCACCATAATTCGGACGTCTGATAAACAACAGTGGAGGCTTACAAAGAAAATCGGACGTTTCTCAACATAAATATTGCGCAGTATTCTTGTTAGAAACTCATGAAAGTTTTGCAATAGGTGAGCAGTAAGACGATGTTAAGGGCACATTTGCTCACTTTAATTCAATCGAAATGTGCAAGCACCGGTCTAGTGCTCAAATCCCTCATTTGATCAGGAGTGTTATCTCAATCAATTATTTCCCCTTTCCCAGTAAGGGCCTTCTCTTAGGGATTATGTGACCCAACATATGTACAAGCATGACTACTGCGACAAATGCGTTGTGCTGCATAGAACGACAAATATGAGCGACGGAAGACGAGAAAGCGCAGCACCCAGGTGGCGACCGTACAAAGGTGCGTTTTGGAAACAAAACGACATCAACACCAAGCTTGTCTTCTTTGACATGAAAACGACAATTGTGGATGCTAAATTTGCCCATATCAACGAGAGCAGTGAAATAAAAATATATATGTCATTGATGCCTAACGTAGGAGAGAATCATGACTCAGCGCAAATGTTGAGGTAACAATAAGGACAAGAAAAATCACGCTGTCATGCAGCGCATTTCGAGGACCCTAAGGATGTTGGCCCACACAGCCACATGCAGTTTGAGGAGGAAACTAGCTGGAGAGGAGTAATCTTGCTCGAGGTGACGCACCTGATCAAGGGAGGTGCTCGCAAATTCACCTTTTGCTTGCACAGTTCTGTAGCATTCACGTTATCACAATGTACTCCGAACATCGCCCAATTGCATTACTCCTCACATCTTGCTAAAATTTCATGATTATTTGAGAAGAGTAGTGTGTATTAATTATGTTGTTTAACGTTCATCTTGCTTCACAACAAGTCCGATTTGTTGAAGAAATTTCCGCGTCCATGCGAATATCTATATTTTCAAAAAATGGGCATGAAACTCAATGCGGCTAACAAAATATGCTGCATCTATCTAATGCCTGTAGGAAAGTAACCTTATAGATAATTTTACTTTTGTTGTTCTGACTAGTAAATGTATTTATGAGAGTTGCATTTCAAAAAATTATGTATCGTAAAACAGATATGATGTTGGGGTTATTAGTTGTCGAGGAAAGGTTCTACGATATTGCGTATAAATATTCGTATATTATGGCTGGTAAGCCTTAGTTTGTCTTTCTGACTTTCCGGAAAATATATGTTCGAAAAACCAGTACCATAATAAAAATTCATGACTTCCTTCATTATACGCTGGTCAGAAAATTTAGCGGTCGGTAACTAACTAATTTAATATTGGTGTGTGCTTTGGTCCTAAGTTTAATTGAGATGAATGTTGTTCGTTACAGATAATGGTAAAAGTAATTAACTTTCTTTTTGTTTATCAAGCTGCTGCATTTGTCTATTTCTACTTTTTCATCTTAAGCTATTGTTTGTTTAGGTTTTACATGGGCGTTGTCGTTTGTCGCTATATATGTCTTATCATCTGCTTACTCGGAGATGAGTTCCGGTTTATACGCATATTATTTACGAATTAGGACATACACCCTTTAGTCTACGTTCACTTGGGTAGAAGAAACATCTGCTATTTTTACCGGTGTGATATTCAGAAACGTTTTTTGATTCTAAGAAATTTGGTAAACAAAATTTCTGCATCATCAAGAAAATACGCAATAACGGTTGCACTAGTTATTTATATTGGAGAAATTGTTTACTTATGCGGACTGGAAGCGAAGATATGCAGCATAACGTGCATATGGAGAATAGTCAAAAGTAAATGGCACAGTGTTTCTAGCTGCTGGGAAACAAGAGGAACCAGTGGACAGGTAGCACAAATGTTTGCACATGGACAGAAATTCATTACACTTAGATGCATTCAACTAGTCATCACACGCCCGTAAATGCGCAGTACTGTCATTCCATCTTTTACGTAATCGTAAAAAGCGTGTAATCCTTAGGGGACTTAAACCAGTAACTAAACCGTTGCCAAACTGTGGTTAAAAACCTTGGGCTAATTAGAACGGTTCCGTTCGACCTTGTTAACTAAATGGTTCAGGTATAGTGCTATTAAATATCCACAGACTTGTAAGCTATTTAGAGCTAAGTATAAGTCATCATCCTCAACAAGTGCTGAGGCATACCAAACTGCAGCTGCCGATCAACTTACGTAACATACGCAGCCTGGTTTGCCCAATAGTATTAGTAGCGGTACTAGTTGTAGTTTTCCTTTTAGTTGTAGTCAGGCTAAATCGTATAATTTGAAATTACTTATTCCAGCCGGTTATGATGCAGTGAATTTGCTACTCTGACGAAAAGCAAAATGGTAAAACGAACGTACAATGCTTTCTCGAGAGAATACCGTTCGTCTGACTGAGTTTAAATGTGTCGAATTGATAATTTATTGTGCGAATTCCCACGGTATTTGTTTTTAATTGAGCTCGTCTATCGGAAAAATTACTTTGAACACACGACACGGCCTTTGGTGAATTGCGCGGCAAAATACTATTAACTCGCCTAAAAAAAATTCATGGTTAAGTTATCAATAACTTCACTTTAGAATATTTGACCAGAAACGAACATCAGCATATGTCTATAGATTCTTGTGTTTTCTACTGTGTGCAAAACGCTGCACAACACTGCATAAACAAAATTCAACAGACGGACAATTCCAGTTGGATGCAATTGATAAAACATGAACTAAACAAACAGAGGGTGCGTGCACATGGACAAACGCTTTTACAAATGTCCGCGTCATTATACGTCATTATATACGGTGAATAAGTTATCAGACTGGCGGACTAACCGATGTATTGTATTCGGTTGCTTGGTTTGTGTTTGGCAGTTCGTAAAACGATAGATTTGAAATTCGAACTAATAAAGTGAGCAAGCATTTATAACCAAATAAAAGGACAATATTTACAGTGTTAAGTAAATGCCTTTTCCCATAATTAGACATTTAATGACCCTAGAAGAATGGTCAATAAATGGCTTGCAGAAGTTAATGTTTAATGATTACTCAATGTCGTCTCAGCCTCCGCCGGAACTCAGATAAATATTACTGATCTACCACATTTAATATCAAATAGA